>JAEQBH010000354.1:0-1200000 GCA_016808115.1 Tetrastigma voinierianum
GAAAATAACTTGGCTTAAATAAGCAAAAAGATAAAGAAAAAATATGTTAAAGTTTAACGAAAATCTAGCTAGTCTCATGACATTTCATTTACTGCTTTTCATAGCCAAATAATGTTTTAACTCTTAGTTTTTACCTTAATTTTATTTTTAACTTATAGAATAAGATTCTTAGAAATATATATATATCTTTCATATATATATATATATATATATATATATATATATATATATATATAAAAGATTTCGTGTAACCAAGAAAATTTTTCTTACAACCGAGAACCATAGAAGCCCTACACCTTTTTTTTTCACATAAAATCCCACAAGTTAATCCACTGACATAGATGGGGGCCAAAACATTTGGTAGCCCCTCATAGAGGACCATCATGACCTTTTAACTTATTAATAATCAGGTGGTTTAGCCGTATAGGCAGGAAACCCTTAACAACCAATTCACAAATAGTCTCCAACACTAGGATAAGACAATTAGAAATTCAAGTCACTTACTCATGATCATTGTTTTTATATACAATATTTAAAAATGATAAAAGAGGAAATATTTTATTAGATAATGATTTTTGAAGTTATCAAAAGAAATGAATAAAATATAGTTGGTAATATATATATATATATATATATATGGGGAAGGTATTATGATACATGGGCAACCTTGTTCCATCCCATCTTCGATGAATATGAATGGTCTCCTTATGATGGTCCAACCATTATGCCTTTTGAGTCAATGAAACGCACATCACGTGGACGTCCTAAATCAACTCGTTTGAATAATGAAATGGACATTAGAGAGGGGAAGACTACTATCACATCGTGGCTCGCAAAACAACCCTCGGTCACAAACCCCATCTTGTCAAAATAGGAATCAAGTTGATTGAAACATGTATGTTTTTTGTTGTTACATTACCTTAATATTTGCATTGTATCTATATATTAGTACTTGCTCATTTGTTAATCGTTATTGATTGTTATATGTTACATATATGGCATTGGAAGGGGATGTGGATCCGTTAGATAGATATGTCTTGGTTTTACAAGACAAACATCGATCTCATTTAGTGGACACTACTCAAGTAGCGGGCCTTTCATATCATAAAATATTGTTTTTTATTATCAAGCAGAACGTAAGGCCGTGAATTTATTTATCGATGTCTTTATAGCTTTCGTCTAAGATTCACATGTCGACGCTGGTATGTCGGTTCACTGAGAGTGGCATATGGATTCCCAGATCGCCTTCAATGAAAGATCCGCTTTGTTGTTCAAACTGATCGATAACACACCCTCTATCACCTTACCACAGTCTGGTTTAGAACATAAAAACGCTCAAGAATATCATTATCCATTTAATTAATTAAGGAGATGACCATCACATTACAGGATGTCGCCATCATCCCGAGCCTCCAGATTAATGGACCACTACCAACAAGACATGTGGCTCTCGACGCGTCAATGCTGTTTCAAGAGCTGCTAGGTGTGATCCCACTGCCGACTAGGCTTAGAGGATCTGTTGTCTCAACTCGCTGGTTGTCTCAACAGTTATCGACTCCACCCATAGACGCAGATGAGGTGACATTAGAGCGTAGTGCACGTGGTTTCATCCTAACATTGCTAGGATCCTTTCTATTTTCACACAAAAAGTGTTTACATGTCCACCTCTGTTTCCTCCCATTACTACGAGATTTGACACAGACCTCTACTTATAGTTAGGGTAGTACAGTTCTAGCACACTTATACCGAGAGTTATGCCGAGTGAGCTATGATGGTGCTATTGAGATTTCCGATTTTATTACATTGTTACATGTATGTTGCTAATATTTATAACCATACACACATAAAAATTAATCACTAAGATGTTGCTAATATTGAATGGTTTTTATTATCTAGCTCTAGTCTGGAGAGATTATGCCATGGGTCGACCTTAATTTCTTTGGCTTTTAATTACCAGCTGATTCTCCAATCCTCACCACTTACATGATGATGGTGATGCAATTGATGGAGATGCAATTGAGGGTATACAACATGGATTACCAGCTAAGCGTGAGCCAGCTGATCCATTAGGGTTTTTTTGGAGAGTACCTTTATCATGGATGAATAACCCATTCTGTGTGCTCGCCTTATACTGGTGACCACTGATGCATAGACTCGATCGTAATTGTATATTAATATATATTATTTATCGTCATATTCACAATAACTATAGTTTTAGTCATATTGATATCGAGGTAAATCGTAGGTGTTACGGAGCTTCACATTGGAGAATTCATGCTCATCTACCTAATATTTGTCTTGTTTGATCAAGAGATTCGCGACGATGACACAATTTTATCCGCTTGAGACTCAGAGTGCCATCGTCCGTGATGCAGTCTTACGTCGCTCAACCTTCATCAAGGGATACTGCCTCGCTTCGCGAGCAAGAGTTACATTTGGTCGATTGCACGAGGACGCCACAAGTACGATCGAGACATATCATACACCATATCGCCGTCTTAAGGGCTACACGCGGTAGAAAGGATCGCCACATCACCTCTTATGGCTGGTATTATGGACTTTCATGATCCATATATGGAGTGGTATCGACTTATTACATTACGTTTGATCACACCACCACTCCATAGGGATCAAATGAGGTACCATAATATAGCCGCATCATCCCAATTTGCTTGCAAGTGTTGCCTTTAAATTTTAAATTATTTCCAATATTTAATGCATGTGAGCGCATTTACTTTGTTTACTTTGTTTTTTTTAGATATCTAGGATGGTAGAGATCGCTACTATATCTCATGGGGCTTTTGCTTCATAGGTCGACATTCAACATATTGCTGGCCACCACCGGGACTAAAGACATATACAAATTTATGACATCATTAATAAAGGATTCATTGTCTAACCCTAAAGAATAATACCATGAAACTTGTTTGTTATATTTCTTTGCAATTATAATGATTAAAAATGGTTTCCTTAAGACTAAATAAATTTCTTTCTGGTTTTGATCCATGATTCTGCAAGTGTACAGATCGAACAAGTAATAAAGTGGATTTAAGTCCAGATATCGATCCTACGTAGATCTCTAAGAATTCTCAATCAACTACTCGACTACTCAAGTTCTATACTATTCGACTATGACAGAATGGATATATTCCAGCAACCTTGAAAAATAATGAAAGAATAAAGATATGTAAACTGGAACAAAATGAAATAATGCTTAAACTAAAATTAAAAAAAAAAGAAATTAAAGAAATAGACCTATCAGTTAGTTTTTAAAGGGAACATTGAAAATACAACTGTTGTGAAACATCAATTCCTGCAGACTACTCTGTAGCTTTACTTCATGAACTTCAGATTTATAATCCGTCCAAGGAAGAAAGTAATCCTTAATGAAATATTTCATCATCTAATCTTCCCTGTTTCTCTCGAATGCAGAGGATTAGATAACTACTTTTAATCTGAGTTGCCTTGTTATGGGTATTTTTCTTTTCACTATACCTGCAACATGGACCTGTAAACCTTAACTCCTAAGACATAAAGCAAGCATTGGTTTACACTATACCCGGTTTCTCCTCAAAATTGGAACAGCCTATTCTTTCCTTGATTAGATCCTTGCTAACACTCCGGATTTATTCCATCGCTTGAATCGAGTCGAACTCCCTATGCTCATTTTAATTGATGTCAACTCAACTCATTCTCGCTTCAAGTGAGAAGAAGATTTATCGACTAGAATTTATAGAGTCTATTAGATCCTCAATATTAGGTTCGTGATACCCTTCCGTGATATATTGTTCAAAACTCTCAGAATGCCTCTCAGGTCACCGTGAGGGCCTCCCGAAATCGTGAGCATGAAACAATCCTATTACATGTGACACTAATATTTGGATCGGGACATAATAATGAACAAAACCAAGAAGTGCATTCAAGTCTCGAAGTTCAATAGGATTCGATAAATTTATGCAGTGAAAGATAAATTCTAACGACAACATAAATCCAACATAAGCTGGCTTTCTAAATTACTTCATTACACTACCGTATTCGATCAAAGAACTAATCGTAGATCGAACTGAAGTTTGAATTCAAAATTTGTTCGACTCCGCACGACCAGCAAGAATTAAGAAAATAACATTCTGCATTAAGCTTCAACTTCAACAACTAACATCCAGATCCAGAAATTCAAAAGAAATAACAATCTACTCTAATCTAATCTAAAAATAACAACAAAACAAAGAAAAAGAAAAAGAAAATTAAACTACATGAGCCTTCGGCTACCTAGACTTCTTCTGTCGCCAAGAGTCGCTTCTTTCAAAGAGTGTACCGCGTATTTATAGGGTTTGGAAGTTGGGCCCTAACTTCGATGCACCTATTTGTGGATTTCAAAATAACTGGCCCATTTGTTTGTTCATGTCGTGACTCCATTTGTTTGTCACGACCTTGACTTGATGTCGCGACCTCTCTTTTACGTCGCGACTTCACTGTTCTGTTTATGAGCTGTTCTGATGTCGCGACTTCTCTTCCACGTCGCGACTTCACTGTTCTGCATTGTGATCTCTTTTGAGGTAGCGACTTCAATCATACGTCGCGACTTCGTTTTTCTATTCGTCTGTAGCAAAAGCTTTTATCTGGTCGCGACTTGCCTTTTTAACACCCTCGATCCGATGTCACAACCGACCGATGTCGCGGACCTTTATTCCTTGTACTGATGTCGCGACAAATGAATGACGCCACGACATCTCCTTTCTCTTGTAAGCTCTTTTTGATGTCGCGGAAGTTTTACTATTGTCGACTTATCTTCTGGTGATCTCGTATGATGTCGCTGACAAATGCTAAATGATGTTGCTATCTCCATTCTTTCAGAGCTGATGTCGTGCGATTTCATCAAGTTCGACCATAATCCTCGAAACGGATGTCGCCAATTAATCGGCGACGTCGCGGACCTTTCTTCATTGTAACTGATGCGATCATCAAGGACATCGCGACTTTTACCTTTACTTTCAACCGATGTCGCGACCACCGAAGGACGCTATGATATCATCTGATTCGAAGGTTTCGATGTCTCTACTGCTCTAATCGCGAATTTCTATGTTCGCCAAATTTCTTTGAAAATCTTTGTTTCAACTTCAATCTGTCACGAATTCTCCATGTCTACTGCTAAGCTTTCAATTCTGTCGCGACTGGCGGTGCTGTCACATCTTGTCCCCGCTCTTCATTAGTTCCCGGTCGCCCGATTTGAGTTTCCGCTATGACTCGTGTTATTCTTCATTACTGTCAAAGTCGCGACATCAAGTCCTTTCTTTCAAAATTAGTTGCTACTTCCTTTACTTGAGAAGGCTGTTCTTGTGGCTTTGTAGTCAGCTCCTTGTCGCAACCTCATGGTGGTATCATGACTTCATTTATCTCCGTTTGGTGTCGCGACTTCGCAATGATGTCGCGACATGAACTTCTTCATTTGACTGCTTCTTTTATTCTCGACCAAGTCATATTTTGTCTCAACTTCTTCTCAAGTGTCACCACTTCAATTTATTCACTCTTCGCTTCTTCTTCAAATCCAATTTGTTGAGGTCGTGGACTCGAATTGCCGGAAATTGCATCTCCCGTCATACTTCAGCCTCCAGCTTTGACTTAAATTCGCCGCAGTCGATTTCTTATGATTTTTGCTAAAATTTGATTTTCTGTTGTATTTTCCTGCAAATTGGAATTTGATTCAATTATCAGTTTGCTGCAAACAATTCATCATTATTCTCATTATGAACTCATAAAAATGTATTAAAAATCTCATGAGTTTTCTGACTCATCAAATTCCCCCAAATTAAAATTTTACTGTCCCTACAAAGAAAAGAAGAAATTGTCTGGTCCTCAAAACAAATAAGCTTAGAAAATTTTTAAGGACATTTTTCTGATTTATTCCACATTCTTTCTCATTCCACCCTTCTGATATGGAATTAAGAGATATCACTATTATTTCAAATTTCGGTTTTGATGCAAGAACAAGGCCTGGTGTACTTCTATCACAAAATTTCTTGATAAACTAATGTATTTAAACAGTTTATTCAACAAGTCTTGTTCTCTGTGTGTGTGCAGGTCATCAATCCTTTTCAACTTCATGTTGAATTTAGTTAATCTTCTAAGAGTTTTCTTTAGACTATTTATCAAAGTCCCATATGCTGTTTTTCATATTGATCTCCACTAATGTAGGTAAATTCAACCTTCAAAATCAATGAGGTCTTTCAGGCTTGTAATGTTGGGCTTAGGTAATTGGGTAGATAATGGAGAAATTTAGGTTGTGAATTACCCAGTTTCCATCTTATCTCTACATTGTTGCCTCCAACCTTCTCCCTTTTTCATTTTTGTTCTTTCCCGATTCTCCTCAATTTTAGCCTGCTTCCTCCTTTTGAATTCTTTTTATGGAATCTCAACTTCCATATGTACTTGATTCAGGCTGATTTCTTTGTTCTTTAACTCTCTTGCCTTTATTTATCTATGATTTGGAATAGTGCAATGTTTTGTCTTCTTAGGCTTTCTATTACTCTGAGAATCCTGGGCTAGCAACCCCATACCGCTGTATTAGGGTGCTATGTGTTAAAACACCCCTACGAGCTTAATTGTTCAAGGGAAATAGGCCACAAGACAGAACTTATTCCTTATTTCACTAGCTTCTGCTTCTTTACTTCTTCAACCCCTTCTTGTCAAAATCTTGGAATATTATTCCCCCAAACTTGTTCTTCCTTTATGCTAAACTTCTCTGAACTAGAAACTGGATAATTTGGGTTCTTTACTGCAGGTTTATTGCAAGGAAGGGAATTTCAGTTTTCAATTGTTGTTTGTTGAAGAAATAAGGCTTATTTGGCTCAAATCAGGAACTAGAGAATATGCTTAAGCATATTTTGAGGGTAGGCTTAAAAAGGCTCAAGCTACCAAGGATGGCCTCTATCATTTTCCTTGTTGGTTGTTTTCACCTAGGATTTCGCCTCAATCAATAATCAAACAAGTTCTAGGACTGTGGATCTAAATCCTGAATTCCCTAGAAGATGTTCCTAATTCCTGTCAAAAGTTTCATAAGTTTTGTTGACCAATGTGTATTATTTCTTCAAGACTTGTACTTATTCACTGTATACTTACATTATTTTAACAAGTATTGTTTCATCAACAATAACCAATTTTCCAATTCTTTTTTGCAACTAACCGAATCTAAAATGTAACAATAAATACCCTAATTCCAGCTTTATTCATGCCTTGATTTTGCAATTATTTGTGTTCAAGCTTATTCCTAGTCAAACTACTTCAACTAGTTCACGTATTACATTACTTCAGCATTTTCATTCTTGAACTAAATCCCAATGTTATTTTCCCAACAAGTCAAGCAAAAAGTAAAAACACAAGCTAACTGCAAGCAAGCAAACATTTCCTTTTTCACAACTTTTCTTGTTTTATTAATGATGTAATGCAAATTGTTTTTCTGAGAACAACAATCGTGAAGAGGGGAAAAAGGAAGGATAACCAAACGTCTATTTTTTCTTGGTGAAGGAGCAAGATGTTTGGGGGATCCGTGATCAAGGGTAGCCAAATTAGGATTGAATTTAGAAATTTCATTTCTCGTTTCCTTCTTCTTCTTGACATTCTCCTTTCGACCGCTTCTTCAAGGATCAATTCATTTGTGAGATCAATCTTTTATTCAGATCATCTTGTCTCGTGCCCAGCAGGCTCGCCAGGCATTCCATTTCGACCATGACTTCTAAACATTTGGAAAGATTGTTGTTAATCAAATCCAAATTTTCAAGCTTCGACTTTCTTCGTAGCATCCTTATCATCAAGCCTTGATCTCTGTCCTTCATTTTCTTTTCAAAATCCTTGAACATTGAAGTGTATAGGAACTTGAATCCCTTGATCTGCTCCTTAGTCTTTGCTTCTTGATCTGCATCCCTGTCCTTTTTGAGTTTGAGGAGCTGAGAATCGCGATCATACTGATTGTTGTAGAATGATTCATGACTTAGCTTTAACTTCTTCAGTAGATCTTGATCTCTTCCTTCCATTTCCTTTTTAAATTTCTCCTCTTGCCGCTCCGTGATCTTTTATTTGCTCCTTTCTCGCTTCATCTCTTCCCATTGTTGATCTCAAATTTTCTACGTACTTCTTCTATTCCATCTCCTCTTCCCAATAAGCCGATCCCTTCTCTTCAATTCTTTTTCATAAACCTCTTCTGAACTTTGCTGGAGGTTCCTACTTCTTCTTTCTCTTTCTTCCATGCTCTTCAATACAATTGAGCATTTCCATTATTTGATTATCAAGCCTGGTCCCTTTAGAGCTTTCACTAGGTTCTCCAAACTACTGCCCTTATCAGGGGAGAGCTAGCTGGAGTCGAAATCTACGGGGTTTCTATCTTCTTGCTCTCATCCTCTGGAAACATAAAAGTATCCCCTTCTTGATGTGCTTCTAGATTTTCTCCCCGCTCTACCACTTAAAGGTGTCTTCTTCCCGTATTGCATTTTCTCATTTTCATCCCTAACTGCTTCTACTATGACCCCTTTTCTCGATTCTCGTCCCTTTGTCGACTTCAAGGTGAGTAGTGAAGCCAGATTAATTCTTTCTTCTTCTTCTCCCACCCCCTCTCACACCACCCTAATACATAACCTCGTGATGGTCATCGGGTGAGGGATCAAACCCGTTTATTACCTTCATGATACCTCATTATAGAATTCAATAACTGCCTAAGATCAATCTCAGATCCCTTCTCAAGATAAGTATAGAGAAGGATTGCTTTTATTCTCTTACTGCGGTAAACGTGCTTGGTAGGGACCGTAATGCAGGATAAGAAATAGAACCAACACCTTTGCCTCCTTCACAAATCTCCCCGGCTCGTGGTCTTTGCTCTTTTCCTTCCACTCGCTCTTTACCGTCATAATTTTCTCGCAAGCTTCTCACTCGCTAGTTGTTCCATCACCAATTTTGATCCATTTTTCTGTCTCCATCCCATACATCTCATTAATAGTCTTCGCTCCATAAGCGCACCTGCATTCTCCGACATAAACAAAGTTCTCTTCCTCCTAACCGATTGAGTAAAATTTCGACGATCGCCGCATAACCGCACTTTTAATGTTCGCACCCTCCCCACCCTCGTTGCTCTATCAATTCCTTGAACTGGGTGAGATGAGCCGGCTGAAACCTCTTTCTCCTACAAACTCTTCAAAGATAAGGCTTTTCGCACTGAGAAAGCTCCTTCTGAGACGAATTTGCCTTCCTTCTTTCACCGCTTTTCCTTTCCCTTCTTCCTCCTGTCATGTAACCCGGGTTGAACTCTCCGGTTGTTCGACGGCCCTGCTCTCCCTTTCGTGTTCCGTATGAACTTCCCTTCAGTCCGAGTATACCTCCATGATTTCGCCTGTGCCTGGGATGAGGGTCAAGGTTCACCATTGTGAGAAATCTAATGTTTTTGTGGAAGAAGTTCGCTTGTGGTTTCCTGCAAGAATTGAGAACTAGAGAATATGCGAAGATGAATGGTTGTATTTTGCTTCAGTAAGGGAAGGAGATGTAATGAGGGAGTTTCAACAAGCCAGGTAATTCAATTATGGTATGTGCTCTTTATTACTTCATTTATTTGTGTTTGTCGAATTTTAATTTCAAAGGCGATTGTAAAGGCCGTCATTAAATTCTAGTAAGGCAAAATTAAAAGTCGCCAAATTGCATACTGAGTTCTCTATGTCGCGACGAGTTCTTTGCCTGTCACGACATAAGTAAACCGTGGGAGGACAAGTTACTCATCGCCATATATCAGGTATTTGAGATTGAGTTGTCACTTACATGAACTCTCTTTGAAGGAATGGTTCTTGTCGCGACTGTCTCGCCTCACAACCTCAATTTATGTCATCACGACCTCTATTTATGTCGCGACATAAATGTTACTAAGCACCGCGGCCCTTGTTCTCTTCAAGATCACTCAAGTTGCAACCTCAACTTCTGTCGCGACCTCAATTTTTGTAGCGACATAAAATCTGGTCGTGACTTAGTCTGCACTTGCCCTAAATTTGCATTTATCAAACATTTTCATTCCTCATTAATTTGCACCTTCTTAGCACTATTTAATCATTCCCACACAAAGAATTCAAAATGCATTCTATTCAATTTTCACAGACTCTATGTAGGGAGAAAAGTACTCCCCTTTTTCAAGTTTCTCTGTCCTGTGAAATGTTGCAGTAATCCTGGAGTTTGTTCCTTCTCGCCTGAGCCATTTGATTCTTCATCTGCATATTGTAACAATTCCAAAAAGGATTAAATTAATCTAGCGCTAACCTAGCAATTTCTAACAAATCATGACTAGAACTAAAAAATTTCAAAAACACGTAATAAAAATAAAATTTCGAAGTCTAAATAAAGAAACTAAAAATTCTATACTGGTCATTCCATGAGCCGCCTCCATTTTGAGTCTTTAGTCGACTAATAAGCCTAAGTCTTTCTTCAATTCACCAGCTGGAGTTCTTCTTGTTCTTTCTCCCTACTGAGATAATGTTTCAGTCTTTGCCCATTAACTTTGAATTCTTCCCCAGCATCAGTCCTGAGTGTTACTGCTCCAAAGATAGTACTTGACACCACTATATATGGTCCACTCCATTTTGATTTCAGCTTCCCTGGAAATAATCTTAATCTGGAGTTAAATGAAGAAGACCCCGATCCCTCGCTCCGAACTCTTCCCCTCGTAACTTTGATCATGCCATTTCTTTGTCTTGTCCTTATATATTCTAGCATCACATAGGCTTCGCTTTCGCCTTCCAATTCATTCAAGCTTGGAGAAGTCTCTCTTCCTTTTGCAATTTTGAAATCAAGTTCAGCCGTTTGATGGCCCACATGGCTTTCAGATTCCGTAGCTCAAAGAGGGAGGTGACATGGTTTTCCAAAGACAAGTCTGTATGGGGACATTCCAATGGAGTTTTAAAAGCAGTTATGTATGCCCATAATGCATCATCAAGCTTCAAAGACCAATCTTTCCTCATAACTCACATTTTTTCCTGCACTTTCTTTATTTCTCTCACAGGAAAATTTCAAATTTTGCCCATTTGTTTGAGGGTGATAAGCCAAGCTCATAATGTGTTTGATACCATATCTACTCATGAGTTTGTCAAACACCTTATTTGTAAAATGGCTTCCTCCATCACTAATTATAGTTCTGGGTGTCCCAAATCTTCTAAGAATATTTCTTTGTAAAACCTCACAACCTGTGATTGCATCATTCTTAGACAAGTCAGTCGTTTCACTCCATTTTGATACAATCCACAGCTAGGAGTATGTATATATTTCAAATGAAACTAGAAAAGGCCCCATAAAATCAATTCCCCATACATCAAACAATCGCACCACTAGATACTCAAGTAGGCATCTCATGCCTTTTGTTGATATTTCCATTCTTTGGCATCCATCTCTCCATTCAAAACAGTCCTTAAAAAATGTAGGCCAGTAAAATGCTGACTAGAGAATTTTGTGGGCTGTTTTATCTCCTGCAAAGTGTCCTTCATAAGGTGATGCATGACATTCTTGTAAAATCTTGCTTTGCTCACTTTCTGGTACACATCTCCTTATAATCGATCGCCTCCTTTAAACAAATATGGATCATCCTGCATGTAGTATCCGCTATCAGTCCTAACCTTTTTCTCTACCGAAGGCTGAATTTCCTGTGGCATAATTCCACAAGCCAAGAAATTCAATATCAGCATACCGTGGTATCAGAGGATGTACCTGAAATAACCGGCTCATCCGAAAATTTTCTGCTATTTCTCTTTCCTTTTCTTGTAATAAAGGTTCTCTACTAGCGATCAGCTATCACATTGTCATCGCTCTTCGGTTTTTAATTTCTAAATCAAATTCAAGAACAATAATACCCACCTGATCAATCTTGGCTTTTCTTCCTTCTTTGCCATTAGATATTTAATTGCTGCATGATCATTGTGTATGACAACATGGGACCCCAAAATATATGGCCTGAATTTTTCACATGCAAATACTATTGCCAGCATCTCCTTTTCAGTAGTAGAGTAATTTTCTTGTGCTTCGTTAAAGGTTTTGCTAGCATAGTAGATGGCCTTGAACACTTTTTCATCTGTTCCAATACAGCCTCCCATTAAAATCACTGGCATCACACATGATTTCAAATTCTTTGTTCCAATCTGGTTTTGCCATGATGGAGCCTTAATTAGTCCGGATTTGATTTCTTCAAATGCTTCCGGCGTGATCCTCCATCAAAAATAAAACTTACTATCTTTCTCCCAAAGAATCTCGTATGCTGGTCCGGCAATTTTTTGAGAAATCTCCGATAAATCTCTATAAAACCCGCATGTCCTAAGAAACTTCTGATTCCCTTTGACTGCAGGCATTAGGTCTCTTATAATTGAAATCTTTGTTTCATTTACTTTAAGCCCTCTCTCGCTCGCATAAACCATGTGCCCTAAGACAATCCCTTCTGTAACCATAAAATGGCATTTTTCCCAATTCAGAGCTAGATTTTTGTCTTTGTACCTTTGAAGTATTGTCCCCAAGTTATGCAGGCATTGTTCAAAACTGGATCCATGTGACGCCCCCAACCCGGCACCCGATGAGGTGTCAAGCGAGGGTGTCACACTTCGGGACTGGGACTCTTTAACATTTTCTTTCTCAGAGCTGACACCTGTACTTGTTTTCTCATTCATATGCACAATTTCTGTAATAACAAAATTCTTTTACATATACATTATACATACCACCATAGTGGCATTCATTATATTCTATACACATATACTGAGTCCCATTACTCTCAGGACTATTACAAAACTTATCCTTACATATAATTCGTCCAATGAAAATCGAGATTTGTGGAATGCACAAGGTGAGCACCTATCTCTCAGATGGCCCTGCGGCTGCCGACGGATGTCCATCCCTCTTGCCTTCGCTCCTGTCACCTACACGGATTAAACCCGTTGCTTTTACGCCTTAGTGGGAAAACATAGGCCATGGATCTAATTCAATAACATTGATCGTCGCAAGCTTATTCAAATGCTTTCATATGTCTTTTTTACCTGTTTCTAGTATTTTTCTTACTCCCTTCAGCCTCTATGACTTATTACATCTCTCTATGTAATTAGTACATATATCATTTCTTATCCCGTACCTATATTTATGCCTCCTTTCGTAGCGGCTACACGCCCATGCTATACTATCTATTTCTTACATATTGTTTTATCATATATTTTCTTATACGATCTTGTATCACATATACTTTGCATTTATGCTTTCACTCCGACTATAGAATTGACATTCACGCATGATTCGAGAGGGAATCTCTCGTCAGGTGGTTTGTCATTCAAGAGCAATGTGATTTCATGTACTTTGCATATTTTGCCATATACTTTCATTTCTTCATCTTTGTACTCTCATATCAGACTTCCCTATATTTTCATCTCAGACTTTTCATATACTATACTTTCCTATGATTTTCATATATACTGTGATTTCATATACTCGTACTTTCATATGCTTTTCATATACTTTATCCATTATATACATTTCGTGTCATTGACACCTTACTTCTTGTACTTGTATACTTGTTACTCACATAGCAATGTTATGCTTCTTACATCATGTCATGTATTTTTTTTCATTTCTAAATCATGTGCATATACTTTGTCATTTGTTTTATGTCTTCATGCCCGCATAAACTTAGAAGTAGATAAAGGAAACTATAAGGGCCCGAAGGCTACTGTGACTCACCGTACGAAATGCTGGTCTATAAGGCCCGGCGCTATTATCATCAGATCGAGACAATGACCATCTATAAGGGCCCGCGTCGTAATGACCCACAATGGGCCAACCGATCGCGATACTCTGTACTTTATTTTCCCTAATAGGCATGCCAATCTATCCCTCTACCAGGTTCTAAGCAGACAATCCATTTTATTACATTTTCTGTACATATTTCATCTACATGAATAACTATTGTTATCATGTATGCTAATGAGATATACACTATTATTTATTTCGGGCCCCAGAATACTCCTTCACATATTTCTTCTTAGCTTCAGATTACAGTTCTCATATTTCTTTACAATACGTATAGTCTGCTATCTTTTCTATCATTTAGTTTTGTCTTCGTGGACATATATGTAATCCTATCATATCATGAATGCATCTATGCACTCTTATATTCATATATTCATATATATATCTTTATCTGTTCATATCCCTTTATATCATTTTTGCATCATATCCTTTATGCGTTATCATCATGATTTAGCTATTCATGTACTTTCTATATTTCTATAATGTATGCTTTTACTCATTCATGTGTTCCTATCATGTTCCATCTATTCATTTATGTATGACAATCATATATTCATATCATATACTCTTATATTCATATCACGTCCTCTACTTGTAACATCTTATATCTTGTTAACTTATATCTTCATGTACTTTATCGGACTATCATATCTTATGACCTATACCTATACATTCCTATACTTGTATGTTTTTCTTGTTCTTTATCAGACTGTCCTATCTCCCATAGGAGTACAGAACAGAGACTCTTCCTTTGATACCTGTAGGTACTTTTCTTATTTATACTCCTTTACATATCAAATCTACATATATTTCTATTTCTTGTTCATATCTACATCATTTCTTACCATGTATTCCAATTAACTTTAACCAAGCGATTAGTACACTCGGTACAACAATTCAATTTTCAGACAAGATGTGGGAACCAAATGCCATTAAATAGAATATGGTTAGGATTCTAGACCTCCGACGAGCTTCCATCGAATCCAAGAATACCCATAACCCGAGTCCTAATGAACAGCTATGCAAATTGCAAGCCATGAAGAAAATCAGCAATTTGCAGCACCTGCAGTAGCAGCAGCAGCCACTGTCTTTTGTCATTTTCAGGTGTATTATAAGATCAATCTTGTATCAAGCTATATATGGATGGATTCTAGACTCAAAGGGCTTTCCATAGAGTCCAAGAACACCCAAAACGGAGTCCTAACGAAGGAGTTATGCACATTGCAAGCTGGAAAGAAAATCAGCAACTTGTAGCAACTGCAGTAGCAGCAGCAGCCACTGTCTTTTGTCATTTTCGGACTTATTATAAGCTCAAGATTGTATCAATCTCTATATGGATGGATTCTAGACTCAATGGGCTTTCCATAGAGTCCAAGAACACCCAAAACTGAGTCCTAACGACGGAGTTATGCGCATTGCAAGCCGAAAAGAAAATCAGCAACTTGCAGCAACTGCAGTAGCAGCAGCAGCCACTGCCTTTTGTCATTTTTTGGACTTATTATAAACTCAATATTGTATCAAGCTATATATGGATAGATTCTAGACTCAAAGGGCTTTCCATAGAGTCCTAGAACACCCAAAACGGAGTCCTAACGAAGGAGTTATGCAAGTTGCAAGTCGTGAAGAAAATCAGCAACTTGCAGCACCTGCAATAGCAGCAGCAGCTACTGTCTTTTATCATTTTCAAACTTATTATAAGCTCAAGATTGTATCAAACTATATATGGATGGATTCTAGACTCAAAGGGCTTTCCATAGAGTCCTAGAACACCCAAAACGGAGTCCTAACGAAGGAGTTATGCGCATTGCAAGCCGGAAAGAAAATCAGCAACTTGCAGCAACTGCAGTAGCAGCAGCAGCCACTGAATTTTGTCATTTTTGGACTTATTATAAACTCAATATTGTATCAAACATGCCTAACACACGGTATAAAACCATCCTACAATCAATCCCCAAATCATCCCAAAAGTAGGAATAAACCAAACTTCCATATCCATATAAATTCTACAATCCATCCTCAAAGGGAAGACTCCATAATTCCTAACAAGTAATTTCACTCTCTAACACCTCAAATCTTAGCTTAATGAGGATTTCATATAAAAGTCCACAAATTCACACTAACCCATAACCATCCATACAAAACCATACATACCCCACTCCACACTAAAACCATACTAAACTCTAACAAAGTCCACAAAGCTATACCAAGTTCCATACACAAAACCAAACCACAAATCAAAAGAGGGAAGAACCCTATGTTCAAGGTGCAAATCCTATAACTCCACACATATTCTATATAAACCAAGGATCCTTACAAATTCCATACAAGAATCCATACTAACTCCAAAGATCCATATAAGTTCCTACTATCACATTCGTATTCATGTTCATGTTTCATGCCTATTCCATATGGCATTTCATATACTTAAAGTAGTATGATGTCTATGTATTCACACATCATTCATATATTCTATTCCTTTCTTTATGAATCTACTAGATTTGTGAAATTGAAATCATTCCTAATTGAAGCATCCAAACTAAAGGTGACATTTTCATGTCAACTAGTCGGTTTACCGATTTTACCCAAGGACAGTTTGTAATATTCATTTTCCAGTTCCTAGTCTCCATATTTGACATTGGTTCTTTGTACTCCTTTAAAGCTAAGGTGCTAAGGGTTCTCCTCCAACTGGAATCACCTAAATCGGAGCACCGGAATACTGCCACGTCCAAACAACCCGATCTACTCTATGATCAAACTGAAGAATTACGTACATGACCCTACTTTGAGTGAATTTCTGGGCTACTTAAAGGCAGAATTTTAAGGTACCTATTTGAGGATGTTTAGTTTTCCTTGAAGTCTATTTTAACCAGCAACTTGAATCACTCAAATCGGATAAGAAATGAGCAAGTTATGGCTAAAATACAAAAACTGGTCGAAATAGAAAAACAGGGCACTACATGTACCAGTACATGTGCTCGAATTTTGCCCATAATGCCGGGCTTTTCTCGTGACTTTTTCCATATTTTTCTTACCCAATTCAACTCTATATTTCATATACACCTCAAAACCATTTACTATGCATCTTGTAATCTATTTTCTACTCAAATCCTCTTTCACTACTTATCTTATTTCAAAAATCTATCATGAATTACTCTCAAACCCACTATAATATGGATCCTAACCCATGCATAACCCTAACATGTAGATTAGTTAGGCTTATTCTAACCCTAACTCCAATTACGTGCCATTGAACTAGAAGCCATCCTCTGGAAGAGAGGATTTCATATGCTTCTTGTACTTTGTGTTTAATCATCTTACTTCATAATTATTGGTTTAGATGAAATCCTAGCAAAACCCTAGGTCAAAGATAATAATCATACAAATCTATACAGATCCATACTAGAATTCATACCCAAGGTTAGTTCCATACAAGTGTAGACAAAATTAATCCATATACTTTTTCCAAAAAACTATAGAAATCCACAAGTAAATCCATACCTTTTTGCTCCTCCACCTTCTCTTCTCCTCTTCTCTTTTTCTTTCTCTTCCTCTCTTCCTCTTTCTTCTTCTTCTCTCTTCCCTCTTTCCTCCCCTACTTCGCTTGTTTTTCCTCCAAATGAGACCAATTTTTGGTCTTAAATCCCATGTTTTGTTAAGGCCATGTTTGGCCAAGTCAAAAACCCATTTTTTGCTTTTAACTTTTCATTTTTGCATTTTGTCCCCCCATTTCCTCTCTTCTTATTTCTATTCCAACTTTCTTATTTGCCTTTAATCCCATAACTTCTTCTATTTACATTTCATTTTTTTAAACATTTCATATATTAACCCCTAGTCTTTCCCTTTTATGACCACTAGGTCCTCAAGTGGTAAATTACATATTTACCCTTGGCTTTATTATTAATTCCGGGTCTCTCATTTTATTTCCCGAAAATTCATATTTAGCTTTTAATATACCCTAAACAAGTCCGAAAACTGCTAAGGTATATTTTGGGATGTTACAATCCATACACTGTAAAATCATCCATGAAGATCTCCATAACTTCTTCTGCTAGATCAGAAAATATAGACATCATGCATCTTTGGAAGGTACCAGAAGCATTACACAGTCCAAATGGCATTCTTCTAAAAGCAAAGTACCAAATGGGCATGTAAAAGTGGTTTTCTTTGATCTTCGTGTGCAATACCTATTTGGTTATATCCGCAGTATCCATCAAGAAAACAAATGAGGGTATGTCCCGCTAACCTATCCAAAGATTTGATCACGAAAGGTAGGGGGAAATGATCCTTTCCCGGTTGCGTGATTCAATTTTCTCAGAAGTCGATACAAACCTCCATCCTATCACGCTTCAGAGGGAATAAGTTCATTCTTTTCATTTCTGATTACAGTGAATCCACCCTTCTTGGGAACCACATGTACTGGGCTTACCCAAGAACTGTCTGATATAGCATATATAAACCCGTATTTAACCATTTCGTAACTTTTCCGGGACAACTTCTTCATGATCGTGTTCACTTCTCCTTCATGCTCAACAGTTTTTGCATTATCTTCAGCAATATTTTCAGGCATACAAATGAGGGGTCGATACCTTCAGATCTTCCACCGACCAAGCAATTACTTCCCTTGTATTTTCTCAAAATTACCAAGAATTTACTTCGCCAGTCAATGCAAATTGATATGATAACCTGTTTTCTTTTCTGCCTCTAAAACTCATATTTCAAATGACTGGGCAACTCCCTTTCCAATGTTAACCCTTCAGACTAGTTTCCCCGCCTCATGAGTTTGCTATGTCCTGTCAGCTTCACTTCATTCGATCGCTTTCATTTATACTTGAGACTGCTTAATATTAAACAAATTAAGGCGTAACTTCACAATCAAAGCTTCCTGCTGTACTGAGTACCCATTCAATTTCATCGGTAGAGTTTTCAATGATACAATCAGAATTCACTTCATCATCGGTAGCGCTATTGCTTCTTACAACATACAACTCGTCTTCCCTACATTAGGATGTTCCGTACTCTTATTAATATTAAAACGTGACCGCTTCATTCCCAACCTGAGTGCTCACCACCTTTCTTCGTACGCCGATCACGCAGCCCCCCGTTGCTAAGAAAGGTCTTCCCCAAAGAACAGAGGAACTTGAGGATCTTCTCCATCTCAAGATATAACAAAATCTACTAGGAAAATGATTTTCCCAACCTTGACGAGTACATCTTCCAGAATGCCCTTTGGTTGTGCCATTGATCTATCAGCCATCTGTAAAGTAATTGTTGTTGGGGTTAGTTCCCCCAAACTAAGTCTCTGCACCACCGATAGAGGCATCAAATTTATACTCGCTCCCGAGTCACATAAAGCTTTCTTGAACTCACATTTCCCTATAGAACATGGAATAGTGAAACTGCCAGGGTCTTTCATCTTTTCTGGGAGCTTCTATTGAATAATGGCACTGCATGAAGCAGTCAAGTTAACTATACCCTCCTCAGCTATCTTTCTCTTTTTCGTCAAAGACCTCCTTCGTAAATTTTTCAGATAAAGAGGCATTTGACCGACAATTTCGCAAATGGATATTTATTTCTATTTTCTTGAAAAATATCCAAGAATTTAGAAAACCTGCTCTTCTTCGACTTCCGGGGTCTTTAGTAGAATGGCACCGCAGAGCATAAGCCGGTACTCTTCTTTTTCTGGTCATTTCTTCCTTTCATCCGGTTGAATCAGCCGTTCTTCTTCTTCTTCGCCTCTTCTTTTCTCGCCCCGCCCTTCGCTTCTATCCGTCTTCGTTGCTGCTCAAATCCTTCCTAATTTCTCAATCAATTCATGCGCCTTTAGGTTTCTTCGTGTCACTGGGGAATGTTCCCTTGTTCTCGATTTACATATTCAAAATAATCGGGCCTCACTTGTGTCTCTCTAGATTTTTCAGGGAAGCACTAGCATTCTTTTGAAACATCTAGGTATCAGACTTGAAAGTTTCCTAAGCTTCCGATAGTTTCTCGCTCATGGAATTGTAATAGCTTCTGTTATCCCCCATGAACTCCGGCAAAGATCCGATCCTCAAATGGTCGGGTTCTCCTCCCGACCCCGGTATTCATTTCGCTCACCTCCTTCTTGTCAGCCATTGAACCTTGGTGGCCGCCGATATCCTTGTCGAGGATGCCCCCCGCTCAAATACGTAATGCCCCTCCACCATACGAGAAGTTTTCATGGTTCCTCGCGCTACCGGATGGTGCAGTGTATGCGGTGTTAGGATTTGGCTTGAAATGATAACTCCTTTGCTCGTTCTCACGCATTCTTAGCCTCCCTTCAAGACCATAAGAACCTTCTTCTGCTAATTCTCATCAGCACTTTTCCTATTAATTCTTCTACTCGCTTCTATTTCATGAGCGCATGCATCTTCCTCTCTCGTTTGTTCATCTTATGCATTATAGCATCCAACTTAGCTTCCATGGTCAAGCCATCTCGCTTCAGCTCCATGACCCCTTTTCCTCTCGTTTACTACCTCTTGAAAACTCAGATGGAGCTTTCATATTGTATTTTGCCGTGTCCTCTATCGATCTTCGCTTCTTCAAAGATCTCTTTTTCGTCAATGCTCCACAAAGATGAAGCATCGATAATACCCTTGGATGTATCATTCGCAGCGTGATACACTATATCCATATGGGTCTTCAAGTCTATCCTAGTGTATCGAAAGCACCTCTTCAGCAATCTTTTGAATCTTTCCTGCCGGCTACACAGCTCTCATCTTCCTCTTGTTGGAATACAATTATCTCTCTTCGTCTCAAGTGAGAGATAGGAGGAAAGAATCTGCCTAAGTAAGCTTCTACCAACTCTTCCCAAGTATCAACAGATCTGAGGCTGTAATGATTCATACCATGTGGTCATTTATGTTCCCTCAAAGAAAATGGGAAGAGATGTAGTTTTATCACCGGTCTCACATCGCTCTCACTCTTCACCGTATTAGCCATCCCGAGAAATCTTCCTGTGTGCTCATTTGGGCTGTGGGATGACTAGTAAACCGATGTCAGCCAACCATTGTAATTAAGGCCGGGGCTTTAGTTCAAAATTGTTTGCATCCACCGTAGGTCAGCCCGATTGTAGAATACTCTTCTTCTTGAATAACAGCCTCCCGTAAACCTCCATCAGGTCGCAATGGGGGCCCTCTGGCCGTCCTCCTCGTTCCTCCGGCTTGGTCATGTCTCTCTCTCGCTAGCCGTTGTCAGCTTCTTTTGTCTTTCTTAAGCTCCCTGAGTGTTCTCTTAATTGTCTCGCCGGAATCAAAGCCGATCCCCGTTTCTATGCATTAAAGGTTCTCCCTTAAAATAAAAGCATACTCATATTAATAGGATTAGTTAAAACCTAACAAATATTTTCAACATGGCTTGTTAAAATTAGTGACTAATGTACACGTCAAAAGCTATTTTTGTTCTTTCTTAAAATTGTCCAAATTAGGCTTCTTCATCAATATTGATCTGGGCCTTAATTCTTTGATCCCTAAGAATCCTAAGGCCAAAAACTTGTTCACTGACCAAAGACATATACAAATTTATGACATCATTTACCAAAGGACTATTGTTTAATCCTCAAAGATAATACCATGAAACTTGTTTGTTATATTTCTTTGCAATTATACCCGATTAAAAAATGGTTTCCTTAAGACTAGATAAATTTCTTTTCCGGTTTGATCCATGATTCCGCAAGTGTACGTATCGAACAAGTAATAAAGTGGATTTATTTCCGAAGTATCGATCCCACAGAGATCTCAAGAATTCTCAATCAACTACTCACTACTCTCAAGCTCTATACTCTTATTTGACTATGATTTGCAATGGATATATTCCTAGCAACCTTGAAAATAATGAAAGAATAAAGATATGTAAACTAGAACAAAATGAAATAATGCTTAAACTAAAATAAAAAAAAAAGAAATTAAAGAAATAGACCTATCAGTTAGTTTTTAAAGGGAACATTAAAATAAGTAACCTGCAGGAAACATCAATTCCTCGCAGACTACTTCAGAAATTTTACTTCATGAACTTTATTTATAATCCGTCCAAGGGAAGAAAGTAATGCCATGTGATTCTCCTAATGACATTTCATCATCTAATCTTCCCCTCGTTTCCTCGAATGCAGGATTAGATAACTACTTTTAATCCGAGTCGCCTTGTTACGGGTATTTTCTTTTCAATACTTCATACCTGTATCATGGACTGCAAACCCAACTCCTAAGACATAGGCTAAGCATTGGTTTACACTATACTGGTTTCTCATCCTCAAAATTGGAACAAGCCATTCTTTCCTCATTGGGATCCTTCTGCTAACACGGGATTGAACTTACTGTTCGAATCGAGTCGAACTCTATGCTCATTTTAATTGATAAGTCATTCAACTCATTCTCAGTTTCAAGTGAGAAGAAGATTTATCGACTAGAATTTACAGAGCCCATTAGATCCCCAATATTAGGTTAGCATACCCTTCAGATATTGTTCAAAACTCTCAGGAATGCCTTCTCTATGTCACCCGTAGGGCCTCTTGAAATCGTACATGAAACAATTCTATTATGTATAGACACTAATATTCGGATCGTGATACAACAATGAACAAAACCAGCAAGCAGATTCAAGTCTGAAGTTCAGTAGATTCTGATAAATTTATGCAGGAAAGATAAATTTAACGACACAGAAATTCAATCTAAGTCGGGTTTCTAAATTACTATTACACTCAGTATTCTTGATCAAAAGAACTACCGTAGGATCGAAACCTGGAAGTTTGAATTCCAAAATTTGTTTCGACCTCCACAGGACCGTAGCAAGAATTTGAAGAAAATAACATCGCATTAAGCTCTAACTTCAAATAACTAACATCCGCATCCATTAATTCAAAAGAAATAACAATCTACTCTAATCTAATCTAAAAATAACAAAGAAACAAAGAAAAAGAAAAGGAAAATTAAACTACACGAGCCTTCTAGCCACCCGTACTCTCTTCTGGGTCGCCAAGAGCCGTTTCTTCAAGAGTAGCCGCGTATTTATAGGGTTTGAAGTCATTCCTAACTTTGATGCACCTATTTGTGGATTTCCCAAAAAATAACCGCCCATTTTCGTTGCTCATGTCGCGACTCCATTTATTCGTCACGACCTGACTTGATGCCGCGACCTCTTGCCGTGGACTTCACCGCTCGCTTATGGTTAATCTGATGTCGCGACTTCTTCCACGCCGCGACTCACCGCTCGAGATTGCGGATCTCTCGAGGTCGCGACTTCAATCATACGTCGCGACTTCGTTTTTCTGTTCGTCTGTAGTAGAAGCATTTATCTGGTCGTGACTTGCCTTTAACACCCCTTGGATCTGATGTCGCGACAGCTGACTGATGTTGTGACCTTTATTCCTTGTAATTGATGTCGCGACAGCTGAATGACGTCGCGACATCTCCTTTCTGCCTTGTAAGCTCTTTTGATGTCATGGAAGTTTTACTATTGTCGTGACTTGTCTTCGCGATCTCTTGCATGATGTCTTACGTGCCTAAATGATGTCGCTATCTCCATTCTTTGCAGCTATTGTCGCGACTACTGAAGGACGTCGTGACCATAATCCCTTGCAAATCTGATGTCGCGAACACTAATCGGCGGCGCCGTGACCTTCTTTCATCAGAATCGATGTCGCGACCATCAAGGACGTCGCGACTTCACCTTTACTTCAACTGATTTCGCGACCACTGAAGGACGTCGCGACATCATCTGATTCAGTGTTTGATGTCTCTATCTCGCTTTAATCGCGACTCCCATGTTCAGCCTCTTTGAAAATCTTTTTGCAACTTCTAATCGCTGTCACGACTCCATGTCTACCGCTGCTTTCAATTATGTCACCCGAAGTGGTGTCGCCACATCTTGTCTCGCTTTCTTCATTAGTTCCCCCGGCCGCCCGATTTGGAGTTTCGTCATGACCTTGGTGTTATTCTCTTCACACGCGCCAAAGTCGCGACATCAAGTCCTTTCTTTCAAAATTAGTTGCGACTTCCTTTACTTGAGAAGGCTGTTCTTGTGGCTTTGTAGTCAGCTCCTTGTCGCAACCTCATGGTGGTATCATGACTTCATTTATCTCCGTTTGGTGTCACGACTTCGCAATGATGTCGCGACATGAACTTCTTCATTTGATCAAGCTTTTATTCTCGACTCAGTCATATTTTTGTCTCAACTTCCTTTCAAGTCACCTAATTTCACTATTCACCTTCCGCTTCTTCAAACTGGGGTCTGTTGAGGTCGCGGACTTGAATTCACTGAAATTGCACTTCCCGGTCGCGACTTCCGCCCGCTGACTTAAATTCTCGTCGCAGCCGATTTCTTATGATTTTTGCTAAAATTTGATTTTCTCACAGATTTTCCGCAAATTGGAATTTGATTCAATTATCAGTTGCAAACAATTCATCATTATTCTCATTATAAACTCAGAAAAATGTATTAAAAATCTCATGAGTTTTTGGACTCATCAGCTATACCAATTTTACACTTGAATGTAGAGAGCGCATCGATCGTTGCACAAGATGAGGAGACATTTACGTCACATGGATCATCCATTAAACCTCCTAGTCATCCACTACAGTTAGGATGCAGCCGATCTGAGGTTGAGGGAGAGGGAGAGGTGGTGGGCGAGGTCATGGTCGAGTTGGTGAGCGAGGTGTCGCCACCGATTGGTCATGTCATATTATTCCACTTACGAGACTTCCATGCCTCCTACATTTCACGCCACCTACCTAGACCTTGTTACCACACAAGTTTCCAATAGTTCAATCTCCCTCCCATACTTTCATACCACTCGTGTATTCCACACCACCCTCAGAGACTGCCCTCCACATTCCATCTCACCATTATCACCTACATCTCCGACCTTAGAGGTCGCATTACCATCTACGACATCACCTACATCATTACCTCTCATTGATGAGACCATGATTGACCTTGTTCCAAACTTGGGTACATGCCCACTTAGGTGACCTCGTGCTCCATGTACATGCCGAGTTGTTCCGCCATCAACTCCCTCAACTCCTTCAGCTCCATTAGATCCATCTGAGATTACACATGCCTCTACAGATTATCTAGCTGTGTATTCTAAGCATCCTAAGAGAAAGACAAAGCATCCATCATGTGGGATGCATTGATGTTTATTTATATTTATATATATTGTTATTTGTATTACGTTGTGTATATATTTATATGATTTTGTTTATGTATGAAATGATCAATTGAGCGTATTAGTTGTCATCTCGAGACAATTGAGTCATTTGATGAAATTGTTGTGATGCATATATCGATCATCACTCATCAAATTACCACACATACTCAGTTTCTTTAATTTCAAGCCACATGCACTCGTCCATTCATACCCATAAGGATTGTCTCGCACTGATTTGCTCTCAGGTTGGAATTCTTCCTTTTCGGGAGGGCTGCGCCTATGGAAATGCCTCCCGAGACCTTGTTCTTCGGGTCCCAAAGAAGGCTTCCCCAATAACCCCATTCGAGAAACGATCTTGCATCTCCCTTTTAACTCAATACCCACTTAATTTTTCCTCGTACCATTCGCCAATGTAATGGCGAGATCAAGGGTTTTCACGGTTGTTTCTTCCACCGGCTCTTGACCGAATCCAATCAACCCAGCCTGGTGCGTAGGATTGAGTCAAGTGGCGAGGGAAGACAGCTCCACTGGCGGTAAAGTATCCCCAGAATGCCTGCGTGTGACTACGCAGATCTCTCCGCTCCGATGCCAAGAAGGTGGATCTGGCCTTGATGTGGTGGTGTGGGTGGGACAGAACGAGAATGCCTGAAGGTGTTTGATGATATGTAACCTCATAGACCGGCTCCTCTTTCCGAAGGGGAGGATTTGATCAGCAAGGCATTGGGTGCTGTGTCTACCATGGCTGGTGTTTCAATGGCTCCCTGGCGACTGCAAATTCATTCCTCGTGCACCACCGGATGGTCCTCCCGTAATTACTTCACCAAAATCGTGCCTTCGTTATGATTTTTTTTCCCTTTTCCTCTTTCCATGGTTGCCGAAAGCATGACCCTTTCAATTTTCCCCTTTCATGATCCTCTATAACTTTCTTAACCTCAAGCAGGTTCGTTCCAACAAAATATGCAGTTTAACACATTCAAGAAGGCATGTGTTTCTATTTATCCAACTACAAGCAGAATGACATCATTCTGGTTTTGGCCAAATACCATCCTCGATAATGAAGACATTATCACCAAGAGCAAATTTCCTCCCTACATCTCCAAGTGCACTGATGACCCCTCATATGCCAAGGTGATGGGTAACAGAGATATTCCATACCTGCATGTAACGATTACCCGAAAGCACTTTACTACCATCTTTGTGTTTTGAACATCGAAATGATTGCATAAAGCCAGGATACAAAAAATAAAGATAAAAGGAAAGAAGAGAAGAAATCTTTTCATCATCTTCAACTCCAGATTTTGTATCGAACACCTTGATTATGGAAACAAAGCATGTAGAATTGTTGTTTAGTTTCTCACTGAATTGTTATGCTAAGGGAACTAAACGTTTTTTTCTGTGTACGAGATTCGATTGAAATCTAATGGACCCTAGCTTCATATTTCCTATGCACATTACGGAATAATGAGAGTACCAAATCAGAAAAAGCGATAAGAACTTTAGTTATGATTTTCCCCGTCACAGGTATTGGAGTACATATGATTGAGACTCGAAAGGCGCTCACAGCTAAGGTCGAATGAGAAGGGGCAAACCGATGGAAATGAAACTAGAGAAATGAAGTTTATTGGTATTGGTAATCGAACCTCGTTATTGATTCGTGCATCAGATCTCTTCGTGCATAGGTAACCTCTTCTCTCAATCTAAAGTTTATTTCCACTGCCCTGAAGCCGATGATATTTTTTAGCTATTTTTTTCTATTTTTCTAGAATAACCTATGATACATATTAGAGAAGATGATCATATTCTCCCGGTTTCGCTTTGTTTTTCCGTTTTTTTAGATATGGATCATTTTATCGATTTACAAAATTTACTCGATCAAGATTTTTATTAGAACAATCATTTCGATAAATGCTCCTTTGACAGGCTATGTTTGGTTCTTCAAGAATTTGAGGGAAAAATGTAAAGGAAAGAAAAGGTAAAAGAAAACAAGAATTAGATTTGAAGTCAATAAACTATTTTTATTTTCTACTTCAAATCCATTTCCTTTTTAACTCTTCAATATATAGATTAAATGGTTTGAAAATTTCTAAGTTTTTAGTTTTATTTGATTATCTTTTGTATTTTCAATACTACAACCAAATACGAGGAAATCATTTTTCCCACTATTTCTTTTTTTTTTTTTTCCAAGAACCAAATATTTCCTAAGGCTTTGTTTGGAACCCGAAAAATAGTAAGAAAAGAAAATAGTAAGGAAAGAGAATTTAGAAGAAAATAAAAAATAGGTTTAAACTTATTAAATTAATTATCTATGTTTTATTCAAACTCATATATAAAGACTAAGAAATTTAAAATATGTAAAATTTTATGAATTTTGATTATAATTTATTTTCTTTCATATTTTTCATCGTGGAATCAAATAGGAGAAAATCATTTTCCTTAAGCATGTTTTTTTCCTTTCCTTAGTACTTTCCGGGTTCCAAACGAAGCCTAAGAGTTTGAAGGGTTCATCTGTAATTATTGTTTTTGATGTCCCTTTATGTTGCTGGGGCATCATGTTGTATAATATAGTCATAAGTTTGAATTAATCAAACTTTGGTGGCGCCGTTTGTTTTTTTTACTTAATGTTAAATAGAACTTTTGTTCTGAATAATGCTGAATATGATTAAGTATTTAGTCGTTTGTTTTTCTAAAAAGAAAATCAACTTTTTAATTTTTATCTAAATTTTGAAACAATAAATTTTTAAATAAAAATTGAAAAATATATATATGTTTTTATTTAATTAGCATGAAAAAGATCACAAGAGTTTCAATTGAATCATAAAGAATATGATTTTCTTATACCATATTATGTAGTTTTTTCTTAATAGAGAAAAACATTCAAAAAGACATTAAGAAAAAGTCAAAAAGCCAGGTATTTTGGTTTTTTTCTATTCAGAAAAAGTCATCTTCCAAAATATGAAACACCACCTTTGCCTAACAAGGAGGAGAGCGAGTAGCACTCACTATCCAATGTTAAAAAACACTTAATACTATTAAGTACTATTTAGCATTAAGCTGAAAATAGTTTTATTCGATATTAAGTAAAAAAAAAAAAAGCAAATATCACCTTAGGTGGTGTTTTGTTTTTTTTATTTAATACTGAATAAAACTTTTTTTGAGCTTAATGCTGAATAGTACTTAATAGCATTAAGTATTAAGTTGTTTATTTTTTAACATTGGATAGTGAGTAGGGATGAAACACCACTATTTAGCACCACCCTTAAGTAGTTAATAAAACTTTATTTTTTATTTAGAAAAAGTCATCTTCCAAAATATGAAACACCACCTTTGCCCAACAAGGAGGAGAGCAAGTAGCACTCATTACCCAATGTTAAAAATGAACAATGTGTAATACTTAATACTATTATTAAGTACTATTTAGCATTAAACTCTAAAATAGTTTTATTCGATATTGGGTACCCTATTTTATTCGATATTGTTAGAATTCCTTTATTTCCCATTCCATCCGTTGCCTGAAACTATTGCCCAACTTGCAGATCTCACAACACACAACCACACAACAAAGAAAGCAATGTTTTCAAAACCAAATTCAATTGTCCAATAATCGATATGTTTGTCCATAAACAACAAGAAATTCATCTTAATCATCTACTATGGCTCTGGGCTAAGCCAGATCATATCTATTTTCCTCGAACCGTATGGAATCTCGCTTAGCTAATATTCCCGACTCTTTTTTCGCTTGCAGGAACGCAAGATCATGGACATTTTTTATGTCCCTTATCTTGTTGGTCATCGTAACAAATGATATCGTCACAAGTCTGAATTGATCAAACTTAGGCTCCATTTGTTTGCATTATTAGCTCGCTTTCGCCATGGAAAACTCAGAAGAGTTTGTTAGAATTCTTATTTCCCCATCTACGCTGAAAATTATTGCCCACTTGCAGAGCTCACAAACACAATAACCACACAAGCAGATATGTTTTTTTTTTTTCCATAAACAACTAGAAATTCATCTTAATCATCTACCATGGCTGTCGCTTGCATCCTATTTTCCTCCGAACCGTATGGAGTTCGCTTAGCTAATATTCTCGACTGCCGGTTTCAGAAATACAAGATCATGGATATTGGTCCTTCCAACTCGGCTAAAAGCTTGTTTTCAGGCCAACAAATCGATGCCTTTGTGGTTGGCTTCAGAAAATGGTTAAACGAGTATGCAGGGAGTGAAGTTGACTGGCCAACAAAGCTCAGTTCATCTCTTCCCCCAACTCTTCCTAGAGAGCAGCTCATGGACAGGTACCACATTATCGAACGATAAAAAAAAAACGGGACTTCAATTATGAGAACAAACATCATTGGTGCCATTGAGAAACGAAATCAAGCTTTAAGGCCTTTTTTTCGGTACAAATTTTTAATTAAGTAGATGAGATCTTATGTCATAAGTACTTTTATTCAATAAGCTATTTGTATTTTGATGCATATTTTAAAAAGCGCTAACACATGAGAGGAATTTTCACAATTGTAGAAGGACGGTTTACTATTAAGATGACCGTTTAGGCTTCTCAGATAAGTTTTTTTTTTATAAGCTTCTTCATGAAGCTTATTAAAATAAAGCTAAAAGGGGCTTATAAGGGGGGGTCATAACTTATTTTCATGATCTTCCAAACATTTATAATTTTTAAATAAAAGTACTTATGTGAGAAGATAAGCTCAAATAAGTTGTAGATAAGCTTTCCCAAATGCATCCAAGATTTCACCCAATAATTTCATATGGAGCCGATGTGGGATCGTGTATCATTGCCCACCCCTAGAGAAGTTGAACATCCCCAGACTACTCACACTCGGGATAGCTTTCACTTCGAACCCTCTCTTGGGGCATCAAATAGCCCTCTCTAAGTAGCCCTTTCCCGGTACGCACCGACTCTTAATGAAAGTACCAATGATAGGTACCCAAGCCCAATATGAATGTTCGTTCATGTTTTTGAAAATAAACCTGAGAACGCTTTGAATAGACGAGAACACCATTTTGGTGTTCTCCGAAAACTGTTTTTATTCTCTTTGTTTAGCACTTTCTATGTTTTCTGTGTTTTTCAGAACAGTAAAAAAACTAGGAATCGAACGTGTTATGTTCTCTTTATTTTTGAGAACACAAAAACGGTTTTCAAAAACAGGAATCAAACAAGAGCTATCGATCGTGACAATGTAAGTAACATCCAACCAAGGCTTCTTTTATATTTTTTTCAGGTACCGTCTCATGTCGCGGAATCGGCAGCTAGCTGCAAGAGTAGCACCCAAAAGGGTCTGAATGCACTGAAGATCGCCTTACGTGTAGTTTCCCGCTTGTCGCACTGAGATTCTGGCCGCAACCGCTGTGCTTGATGTCTAAGCCGCGCAAAGAACTCATTGGTTTCATGGCGCCTTATGCTTTGTCGCTTCAAGGTGGTTGTCTCACTTCATCTACAAGAACCTTTACCTCATGACTACAACCATGCTCTTAGAAGATGAAACCAGTATGTATCTTCTCGTTGTTTGTGTAGCTTTTGAACAACTCCAAGTTCGGTTTTATATAGGGCTTTTTTATATACATGTATTGTGGATATCTTGAAATTGATTTATAATAAGTTTTTAGTCATTAAAATGTAACACATAGCATTTATAGTTTTTGACATAAAAGTAAATTTAAAATTATTCTTGAAAATAGGTTATCATGCCAAAAAAAAAAATGAAAGAAATTTTGAAAACTTTTATGTTATGTATAAGTGTATGATATTTTATAGATAATAAGAAAAGAAATCATGTCGAAATTCTTGTAGCAAAATTTTGTTTATGAAAATGTTTTAACAAACATAAAAGAAAATTTAAAATGATTATGAGACGGTGCGTATCGGGAAAGGACGATCTAGAAGAGGGCTACTTGGTGTCCCAAGAAAGGGTTCAGAGTGAAAGCTATCCAGAGTGTGAGTCATCCGCGAACGTCCGACTTCTCTATAGATGGGCAATGATACGATCCCACATCAACTTCATATGAAATTGTGGAGTGGTATTTAAGCTCGAGTTCGTCTCTCAATGAAGGCACCAATGATAGATACCCAAGCCTAATAGGAGAGTTTAACCCAAAAAACTGGCCTGACATGGTGGGAGTGGTAAAAGAACTTCCATGTTCATGACTACAACCATGCTCTTAGATGAAACCAATACATCTTCTCTTGTGTAGCTTTTGAACTCCCAACTTTTCTAACAAAAAAGGAAAATAAACATTATGGCTTCGTTTGGAACCCGAAAAATACTAGGGAAAGGAAAAAAATACTGAGGAAAATTATTTAATTATGTTTGGTTTCACCATAAAAAATATAAAAGAGAAGCAAATATAATCAAAATCCCTCAAAATTTTACGTATTTTTTAATTCCATAATCCTTATATAATAGATATAAACAAATAACATGAATTTGAATAAACATATATAATTAATCTATTAATTTTAAACCTTTCCCCTCAAATTCTTTCTTTTCCTTCCACTTTTCCTCTCTTATTTTCTTTCCTTAGTACTTTTCGGGTTCCAACCAGAGTGTATATGCATCCATCAAATATATATATGCATATTCCCACCTCAAAACCCGAGCCTCATTTTCTCTGAACTTTCTCTTCTATCTACTCTTTTTCCTTAAGCAATGAGGGGTGATTTTTGGTTATTACTCAGGTCTGAAATCACTCACATTTACACCTCTTTCCATCACTATTTTTCTTAATAAAGTGGTTATTCTACATAGATATGGGTTTTATTTTGTTTTTTGTGATTTCATCGTCTTGTTGTGGCATTTGGTTTTGTGTTGTAATCTTATTACGACGTTTTGTTTTCGTTGTCTTGTTACGACGTTTTGTTTTCGTTGTTTTGTTGCTATGTTTTGTTTTCATCGTCTTGTTACGACGTTTTATTTTACGTGTGGGCGATTCAGACAAGCCAAGCATATTCGATCAAACGTAGACAACAAATCGACATGGCTGCCAGATATTGAAAACCCGGAGTCATAGGTCTTCTAGTCATTATAGTATTACCAAATTTGTAGGTTTTGAACCAATTTATAATGCTATTAACCTGTGCGTTATTTCATCATCTATGATTTTTAGCAATTTGGTATTTATGTTTTAATCGATATATTGCTAGTTTGAATTAATAAAAAAAAATTCAAAAAAGTATATATATATATTTATTCACCTAAATATTATGAATATATTTAAAATATCATTTTATTTTTTCTTTTTCATGCTACTTCTTTTTTTTTTTGGTAAAATTTTCTTTTGTCAACTTATTTGTAAAAAATGGTTTTTAAGACACATTCAAGGTCCAAATTGTTTTTACGGGGAATTATGTTAAGGTGCACCATTGCATCAAATAGAACCCAAATAACCATAAAATATGTCATCTCCAACAAAATATTGAAAACATGCACTTGAATAGTAAAATTTTTTATAAGACACAAATGTCCAACACATCTTCTTCTACTTTAATAACTCATATAGGGGAGAGAGAGAAAAACCGTAACCCATGTTTAACTTTAACTCATTGTTCTCGCTCAAAAGGAAAGAAAGCTCACAATCTTAAAATCCTAAAATGCTTCTACTCTTAAATCCTAAAATATTTCCAAGGTAAAGGACGTATTATGCATGGAAGAACAATGAAAGATGATTTATTTTGAAATGAATAGTTGTATTGGTTAAAATATTTTTGAAAGGAAAATATTCGGTATAATATCAAAGAAAAATGTCATATAATGTCAAATGAAGAACTTTCGTGATTATGTCATGTTTAATCAAATCTGGTAAACGATGTTACATTAACGAAAAATGTATTACATTAACATTATGAGCGTATTACATCAATGTATAAAGGTGTTACATTTGAGCTTAAATTCTTATCAAACTAATTTTATTCATAATTTTTATAAATCCACTTTAATCTTTCATATCATTATTCTCAAATAACTCATACTTAAATTTTTTAATCTTTGTGATTTTAATTTCTACTTAAAGTTAGTAAGATAACTCATAGTATGAAAGTATATTAGAATGGATGAAACAATTTGTTTGCCTACCAAGGTTATTATAAATATCCTCCTATGTAACCCTATTTGGATATAGTGAAAAGTTCAAGTCGTCAAGTAGTGGATATAGACATACCCAAACCACGTAAAATCCTGCGGTATTCATTTCCTTGCTTTTCTTCTCCGATTCTATCATCATTCTTAGACACGATTCTCAACACACACACAAACAGAGATATATATATATATATATATATATATATATATATATATATATATATATATATATGTGTGTGTGTGTGTGTGTGTGTGTGTGTGTGTGTGTGCGTTCATGTGGTAGAACGTTCAATGTTTAAATAGACAAGACATAGGAAAGGAAGGGATCCCGAATTCAAGTGCTAAGTGCCCAAGTGAAGTGACCCAACCCAACCTATCTCATCCCCATGTATGAGACATGTAAAGAGAATAGTTTCCATGAGTTTTATAAATGGCCTAAAAACTACCATAAAAAATGTCAAATGAAAAATGATATATATATTTTTTAATACACTCTAGTTTCAAGGTAGTAAACTGTTCCCATTTGGACTTGAACCTGGAACCCTCCATCTTGATACCCTTTGCTTGTTTTAATGATGAATGTTCTACCACTTGTGCAGAAAAATGATCTCATTCTCTCACAAATAAGAAGATATTCTTCTTTTATTGAAGCCTTATTTTCTCTATGAAAACACAAGGGCCTTGTATTTTTTGCTACAATTAGGGTTGAACATGTTTCGGTTAACTAAACTATGCAACTAAAAAAATCGATCGTTGGTTTTCGATTTGGTATTTATATAAACCAAAAACCTAACCATCAATATAGTTAATCAAATCTTAACTTGAGAAAGTTTTTTCAACAAAACTCATTATCATAATTCCATTTATTGTTCCATTCATGACTTAACTTGACAAAGTTTTTTCAACAAAACCGATTATCATTATTCTATTTATAGTTCCATTCATGACTTAACTTGAGAAAGGTTTGTCAACAAAACTCATTATCATGATTCCATTTATTACTTGAAATGAGAAAGTTTTTCCACGAAATGGTTGAAGCAAAATGTCCTTCGGTATCGACATTTAGGCAGTAATATGAAAATATTCTTTTCGGGGCAAAAAAACCCTTCATCATTTAGCTTTAATTTTATGTAAAAGTTTATATGAAATATCTTTTTTTTTTTAAATATATAACTTATCTAGTACTATGTTCTTTAATGATTCGGTATTGGTTTTTTGTGCACTCCTCCCACTCCTTTATTATTTGAGCCAAGGGTAGTATTTAAAATTTACATACATATTAAACTTTTAGGGTGGAAGAATTTTTTGTTATACCACTAGCGGTCTCGAGTTCGAGCTCTGGTGGTAAAGCTTTATTGCCTTGATGGTCCCTCCCGATTGGTACGGGGAATAGCCTGGGTGTGATTTTGTTATGCTTATCTTGGCATTGAAATAGAAAATCTTAATTCGTAATACAAAACCACGACTAACTCAGTGGTAAAGGGTTAAGCAAGCGTTGGGAAGGAGGGATCAGGTTCTTAGTGTTTACGTAGAACAGAAAACTAAGTTTTGGACATATTTAAGTTATTTAAAAAAAAATTACTAAAATAAGTCGAAAATGAAAATAATGCCCAAACTAGTGCGTCCTAGCCACGCCGGCATACACATCGGCAATGTCACAATCACTGAATGCGACATTGTAATTTTTTTTAAATTAATGCCACAATCACTGACTATAACGTTGAACTTTAAAAAATTATAATGTCGCAGTTACCGACTATGGCATTGTCGTTTTAAAAACCTCGGGCGCGCTCTTCTTCTCCCTCATTTTCTCTTTCTCCTTTTTTCTCCCTCGCTCCTCCTCTTCAACGACTGTTAGGGTTGATTTTACTATACATTTTGAGCTTCATCCAACCAACTACTCTATTTTGATCACCACAAATTCCTCCTCCACAAAGCAGTGGTCTCTACTCTATATTTCGATTTTTAGAGCTTTTTGGTACCCTCCACAAATAAATGTTCCATTTTGAGTTTATGATTGCTAGAGCTTTTCTCCTCAAGTCGAACCCAAAGATCTAGCTCTCGATATAAGGGAAGATAAATTGTTTGGAAAATGAAGGGTTTTCTTTAGGTTGTATTAATATCTCGAGACCCTAAAAACAATTAATCGATAAAGTATAAGACTTCGCCTTAGAAAAATTTATTGCTTTTTAAGGAATGGACAGATTCAACACTTGCCTAGGGGTAAATATACATAAACACCCCACTTGGTTTACCTTTTGAACACCATTAATTGTGTTTACTTTTATTGATGCAAGAAGTTGTGTGTTAATGCTTTCACATGTTCTTGAAGTTGAGTCAATAGTTTCTGTTGATTATCATTAGGCGTACTAATGATACGAGTCGAGCTCTAGTTCAGCTGAGCTTGACTTGAACTCGAAAACTCGAGCTCGAACTCGACTCAACCTTGAAAACTTGCGAGGTTGAAAACCCTCAACTCGACTCCGAGCCTCGAACTCAACTCAAGCTCGAACTCGACCTCGGCTTCCGAACTCGACTCGAGGCCTCGAACTCAAACCTCGAACTTCAAGGTCACTAGAGGGCCGCCTTGGTTTACTCCCAACGCTTCACCACCCGAACCCCGCAAAGGCCACTAGAGGTTTATCTAACCGTTAACTTCAAGCCTTTGTGTGATTAGTCGAGATGCATGCAAATTGGCCTGGACATCCATGTTTATAAAAAATGAGAGAAAAATATTTTTGCATACCCTTAACAAAGAAAAATATCTAACCTATTGGTCGGTTAGATAATGTTTATAATTTATGTTATTTATTTATTTATTATTATTATTATTATTTAATGATTGAAAGCATCGAGGGGGAAAGAACTCGATAGGTCAAGTGTCTATTACTTGCAATTTGCATTCTTCATCCCAAATTTGATTAAAAAAAGTTCGGGGAAGGTAGGATGGGTATAATCCTTCACTTCACTTCACATTCTCGTGAAAAGCTTCAGCAATAAATATATATAGTTCAATTATTATTTATGGGATTTCTCATTAACATCTCATGCCATGTCCATTTTTTTTAAAACAAAAATTCTAATATTTTAAAATAAATATATTATTTATAACTAAATAAATAATAAAAATTTTATGATTTTAAGAATAAAAAAATAGACTAAGGCATTAAGCCGCTATAATTTTCTAAGGTATTTTCCCTAGCATCCTATTGGTTATCGTTAAGTCCATGCAATAGAACTACCCAAACCATGCAAGAATCGGGTCAAGGCTAAGTCTATAATAATTCACATAATGCTAATTGATGTATTATCATAATGAAATATGTTTAGTACTAGACGTTTCTAATTTCCTAAACTTCTTTAATTAGGCTAAATTGATTACCACAATTGAAACACGATGGAATGAAATGGTCAAAGCCCTCGGGTCAGTGCATTAGTTCAAATAGTATTAGTGTAATTTACCCCTAAGTGGACCGTGACTTTGTTTCCCGTGTAGTCCATCTCTCGTGGTCAATCAGAGGGACTTTGGAAATCGTGAGCAAATGATACAAATTTTCTCGTACCAAACATTGATATTCGTACGCTCAATGTGCGAGTAATACTAGTTAAATCAATTCCGCTTATACCCAAAACAACATTAAAATATTACAAACAATAATCCCAACAAGATTCTTCCCATGGGGAGCTTAGCCTTTCAAATCTGGATCATAAATGCCAATGACTAGTTTATCTAACAAATTCATTGAAATTGACATCAACACGACATCAAAATTCAGTCACAACGAGCCAATGTTACGACACCAGAGTTAACTCACAACATAGCAGTTTCGATGTCATGATAATGTCGCGAAAGTGCCACGACATCAGTACTAGAGCAGGATTTTTCTTAGGCTTTTCGAACACCATAATTGTCATCTCGTTTTTAGGGCCCAAGATCCGAGCCTATAATGTAAACTCGAGTAGCCAAGAAGCAGCCTTCAAATTGCCATCAAGTTTTTGAGTTTCTTTTTTGGAAGAGTCAAGTCCTTGTATTGTGTATAATTTTCTTTTTATTTTCTTTACATTTTAGTTTTGTTTCTAGATTTATTTTTTCTTTCTTTTAGGATTAGAGTAGTGATCTGAATTGAGATTCCGAGTTGGAATGAATGTAAATCAAGCTTTAATTTCTATATAGCTTTCCGAGTCAAGTTACGAGTTGCTTGACTCGAGCTCACTTGAGCCGAGTTTTAACAAAGTTTTGACCGAGTCAAGTCCAAGTAGCTCACAAGTTGTTTCGTCTCATTAGCACCCCTAATTATCATCATTGTTGCATGTCTAGAAGTCGCGGCCGATGACTAAGAAAAGAAAATTCCACCTTAGCGATAATCGGGCTGCGTAGGGGGAAGACTATGAAAAGGAAAAAGAAATCCCTAGTTTTTCTTTCAAGGTCACACCTACCATTTCATCACATCAACTACCTATGGCCATAACATTTAGTACATATAACAGCATTGTACTACACTCACCTAAAATGTTATACAGAGCATCCCCTACTCAACTTTTCCGTCATTGCAACTTTGAAACTAATAACATTCTTTTTCTTTTCTTTTCTTTTTTATGTGATCACAATTGTAAATATTATTTCCTTTTTTTTGTGTGAATACTGCATTGCAATTTTTTTCTATCTATTTATGTTTGGGGTTTATTGAAAACCTGTTTTCATTATCTCAATTAAGTGGTTTATGTGTTGTATGGTTTTGGTAACTATTGGCATTCCACTTTGTGTGTTTGTCTTGTAAGACAACTTTGGTAATGATATTATCTTATGAATGACATTTTGTGTAGGTAAATAATGTGTGACTCCACTATTCCCATCATATGTTTTTATAATGGAAAAATCGAAAGGACTGAAACATATGTGAAATATGTTGGCAACAAAGCCTGCATATTATGCTTCGATGTACTAATCATCGCACATATGATCGCTTGTTAGCTATGATATACTCAATGACAGATATTGATAAAGAAATGTTTAAATTAGTCCTCACTTGTAAGTATGCCTTGAAAAGAAAAAATAGTTTCCAACCTTGTCCAATATTAGATGACAATAGTGTGTACTGAATGTTGAAATTGGTTAACACAACTAGAAGGGGGAAATTGAATTGTATGTTCAGCTAGTGTGTGTTAAGCCACAAGTGAATCAATCACTTATAATTACACAATTTATTACTTGAAGGAAATGTGTTAATATTGAGGAATTGATTTATGGGCCTAGTAGCGCCCGCTTGTTGTAACCGATGGGATGTGAAGTAAAATGAAGATGATCAAGATTATAAAGATGGAGAGATGGTGACTTAAGGAGCGATGGAGATGGACAGTTCAAGCTAATGGACATGTTATGTCTTTTCTTAACTATTAACCAAACTTATGGAGAATGAACATGAGATATATCTCTGGGATAAAGTAAGCTTGATGTCTCTCAAATAACCCAGAACCTGAGACCTGCACTTAGATGGGAAATACAGTATTATTTAACACCATTACTCTCGCTTGAAATGTGAACCGGTAATGTCGCTTTCAAGTGACTGACCCATGGGTGAACTATAATACTAAGCAATCAAGTGGGAGAATTTGTAGTTGGCCGTGTGTTTCTTTACTTCCAAAGTCATGGTAAGATGTTGTTGTTGTACTTTATTAAAGCAACATCAATAAGATATGGTTGTTGCATTTTCAAAAATTGCTCAGAGCTACATAAAGAAGGTCGGTGATGACATCACATGGAAGCTTCGTGTTATGGTTGTGAAAGATACATCTTTCTTCGTAATCAATAAGCATAAAGGTCCACATACTTGTGTCAATCCTTGTAAAACCCAGGAAAAATTCAATTTTTCTGAAAAATGGCAAAACGGTAATTTGCCGATATAATACAGGTGGAAAATCTGGAAATTTTCTAGTTCTCAGATGACGAAACGGGCTTCACCGTTGAATTCATCTCGCTAAATCTAGTTACCTAGTTGAATTTCGTTGAATTTCGAGATGGTAGGAATTTCACGCTTTTGAGATAGTAGGTCGGTGACACATGGGTGGTGCCACATGGCGATCAAGGGCTGCCATGGCACCATGGAGAAGGGACACATGGCATGAGAGCCATGTGGTGTGGAGGAGTACCACCTAGAACATGTGTCCATGTGGGACACATACCATGGAAAAGGTGACACATGGTAAGATGAATAGTAAAAGAGAAGCTCTCACTTGAAGGGAAATCAAACAAATCGATGGTAAGGTGAGAAGAAAAGGAAAAAGAGAAATGAAAAGGAAAAAAGGAAAAAAGAAAAAAAGAAAAGAATGAGGGAAAGTGAGAGATAGAGGATAAAGAGACAATGAGAGGAGAAAAAAAAGAAGGGAATGGCACTTTCCTTCTCGATCTCCCAGCGAACTCGAGATCAAAACATGCTCTGGCAAGAGAGACAAAGTCGGGTCCATCAACGAGCTACGCCAGGTACCAGAAAATGCGGGTTTCGTCGTGTTCCAAAAGGTTGGGGTTTCTCCTACATGGGTTATTTCTTGCCTAGGGGCCATGTAAGGGTTATTTTGGTTTAGCTCTAGCCTTAAGGCTGTGTTTATTGACGGTCAAGGACCGAATCCAGTAATTTGAGACTGAAATACTGGACCTCTTAGCTACCTGTGTGTAGCCTTGGTTACGATTGGGTGTGGCTGGGCATCCAGCCTACCCGTAGCCATGAATGATTAGTCCTGGGACTAAACCCTGACTGTTTGTGGTATGGGTTGGCCGAGTGTTGGGTGTGGGTGTAGTGTTTGGTTTTGGAGTCTGAACAATTTTCTCGCAATTCTGTCACCTGTAAGCCACCTAAATTAGATCTGTTAATCTCTCTGTCCCATTCCATTTATTACGCTGTTTGACTCTATGAAAAGCTCTTGAGTTTAGAATTTAACCATATGCTAGTGAATGGAATTTGTGCCTAATGTTTAGTGTTTCCTGCCTTTTTCAAAGAGTTGTAAAAATGTTACGGGCATTGTTTACGCCATAATTGGGTGGGGAAGATATTCAGTTATCTTTATAAGGATTGATGCTTGTGATGTCTGCTGCAAAGTATGAAGAATGAATCACATAAGATTGTATGGAAGCATGTTGAAATATGTGTGATAAGCATATTGAACGGAAATTTGGATGTAAATTATGTATTAAATATGATTTTCCAAGGATACTGCATAAAGTATGATTTGTATTATTGCATATATATTCATTGTGCATGTAGTATGAGGATATAATATAATTGCATTAAATGTACGATATATTAATGTGACATCGCATGACATGGGTGTGAGTACATGGTAGAGATCGACACTGTGTTTGGTGTTCGATGGTATGTCGTGAGTACACTGTGAGATAGACACTGTGTTTAGTGTTCGATTTATGGGTCTGTGAAATGTGGGAGCAACATAAAAATGAGTCTCACGGGGTCGATAAAAGAAAAAAGGTGAAAATACGCAGTTGGTATATAAGTAGGAAGGAGATAGCTCCATCTGGGTGAACATGATAGCTAAGGAACTGATATTTATTAGTGTTTCGCAATATGCACCACTAAGGAAAAAAAGGGACAGACGGGCAGTTCATGATTTTAAAGTCTATTGGTCGGGTATGTGCACTTACTAGTTAGACGAGATAGAATTTGATAACTCTATTGCATTCACACATGTAGATGGCTAGCAGAGGAAGAGGACACTGAGCGGTGGGCGGCACAACCCACGCCCACCGGTTTTTGACTAACGTGACCTTCATATAAAGCCAAGAGCAAAAGCACAACTGCACCCTTATGAAAAGTGTTGTTGCTGCCACCATTGCACAAGCTGGTGCAATTGGGAACTGCGGGGGCTGGCAACCTATAGAAGCTCTGGGAGGCACATCCCTCCGACCTCAAGGGAAGAGAAGACACGATGGCATGTCATTGTTTCTATCTAGCTCCGAAAAGGATACGGGCTTTTCAAAGGATAAGAGGAATGAGCCATCCTTCTTCTGTACCCAAGAAGAAGCAAGACTCTGCTTCGCATGGGATCTCAAAGACGTACGTGGGCCATTGTGGCCAAGGTCAATCATTGCAAGGAGGCACTCTAGGCGCCTCCCAGCCGCCCAAGCGCATAAAGTGTTACCATTGTCACCAAATGACAAGAGAGACTGGATTGCCCTTGGAGACAAGGGATCCCGCAGTTACGAGGACACCATAGCCTCGGGCCACAATGAGACATACTAACGCACTTGTTTCCTCTTATCCCAACATGGGCTAAGGGAACCTATGTCAGTCCCAAGGCATAAATCGGGTTGAGGCCAAGACTTCCAGGCCAGAACTTTAGAGACCCATGGGCGTGTCTACATCGTGATACCGTAGCTAAGCTCAGTAGACGTAAGATGATATATGTGGTACTTACTCTCACACTTGTCGGGCAAAGAGTGTTGCTTAATTTGAGTGCATCATATTCATTGTTGTTGCATCATGTTTATTAGTGGCTACACCTTCCCTACTAAGCAGAGTGATCGAGTCCCAAGGACAGGACAAAAAGATAGTGTCAATCAAGGACAAGGTGCAGTCAAGTACGGGTGATGAAGGTTAGGCCATTCACACGAATGGTAGTTTTTATGTGGATAGGTTTTGCTACCCAGCCTTGGATGTGAGATCCGAGAGAGGAGATCCTCTGGAGTTTCATTGTTCTCGATTTGTTGTGCATCCAGCATGGAAGATGTGGGCCATGATCTTCGCTCCAAAGATACTAGAGTGGGATGAAGAGACATGTTGGAGACTTTATTCGACGATGCCTCACGTGTCAGTAGGTAAAGGCTAAGCACCAGAGGTCAATAGGGCTACTCCAGTCATGTGAGGTAGCGGAGTGGAAGTAGGAACATATCACGATGGATTTTATGACTCACTTGCCACAAAAACATCGCTAAGCATGATGCGGTGTGGGTAGTGGGATAGTGAACCAAATTTCACTAAGTAGGCAACATTTTCCTAGTCTCATGATGACCTTCACATCGGGATAATTCTACAGTTGTACATTCAAGAGATTGTCTAAGTTACTTGAGTGCCACCTATCGTATCAGACAAAGATCCTGCGTTCACGACTACTTCTCGGCTGAGTTTCCAGAGAGCCATGGGAACACAGTTGATGATGAGCACTACTTTTCATCCACAGACAAACAACCAGTCCGAGAGGACTATACGAGTTTTAGAGGACATGTTGTGAGCATGTGTCATGGATCTTATGCAGTTAGAGAGCATTTTCCCTGGCGTAGTTCGCCTCACAAACAACAGCTATCGACGAGCATACGTATGGCACCCTATCAGCCTTATATAGAGGCCATGTCGACCGATTTGTCGGATTCGAGGTGGGAGAGAGATCCATCACTGGTCCGGATTTGATTAGAGACACCTCTGAGAAGGTGGATTTGATATGGAAGCGTCTTCTCACGGCTGAGAGCCAGTAGAAGAGCTACGCCGACAGACAACGTCAACCTCTAGAGTTTGAGGTAGGTGATCACGTCTTCTTGAAGGTGATGCCTAAGAGAGAAGTGGTCAGGTTCAGCAAGCGGGGAAAGCTATTGCCAAAGTTTATAGGGCCCTTCGAGATACTCGAGATGGTGGGCATAGTCGCGACGGCTGGCATTGCCGCCTAGTTTATTGGGTGTCCACGAGGTATTCCATGTCTCCATGATCCGTATACACTCAAGATCCAACCCACATGTAAAGGCTGAGGCGAAATGGGTTATCGATGGACGGGACCTCGAGGTGAGACCGCTGAGTATCTTGATATTAGACCATGTTTTGCGAGGGAAAACTGTGAGGCTGATAAAAGTGTTATGATAGCACCGTGGAGTGGAAGAGGCAACATGGGAACGTGATGACACGATACGTGCCAATTATCCTTTCTTGTTTGAGGATAGAGGTACGTTTTTTTTTAGTCATTTGATATTGAAATGATTGTTGCATATGCATGTGATATTGAATATGTATATGTGTGTGAATTTCGGGGACAAATTTCTTAAGTGGAGGGAATGTAAACCTAGGAAAAATTCAACTTTTCTGAAAAATGGAAAAATGGTAATTTGCCGCTATAGTACAACACTTCCCTTCGTGATCTCCAGCGAACTAGCGGTCAAAACGAGTCGGGTTAAGAAACAAAGTTGGTCCACACAACGAGAGCTATGCGTGGGTACTAGAAACTGCGGGTTTCGTCGCTTTCCAAAAGGTAGGGGTTTCTCCTACACGGGTTATTTCTTGCCTAGGGGCTATGTAAGGCCATTTGGTTCAAATTTAACCCTAGGATTGTGTTTATCAGATACTGTTGACCAAACTAGCACTCGAGACTCGAAATTGACCTCGCTACCCTTGTAGCCTTGGTTACGAATGGGTGTGGCTGGGCATCTAGTCTGCCCGTAGCCATGAATGATTAGTCCCGACCGAACCCGGACATCTGCGGGTCCGCTTGGACCGAGTGTCGCCCACGTGTAGTGTTTGGTTTATGAGTCTAAACTATTTTCACACATCCATGCGATCGGCAGCTTCTACTTCGGACGACCATAACTTTCTTCGGGCCCAAACTCCGATTTGCACATTCTCGACTCTATGAAAAGCTCTTTGAGTCTAGAATTTAACCATATTCTAGTGAATGGCATTCGTGCTCACAACAGGTTACCCGCTTCTTTTCAAAGAGCTATGTGATCAGGGCATTGTTTATGCCACAATTGGTAAAGGATACTGCTATCTTTGCGTATATGATTGATGTCTATATGCTCAGAGGCATGAAGAATGAATCACACAAGCTGATTGTATGGAAGCATGTTGAACATGTGTGATAAGCATATCAATCGAATTTACTAAATTATATGTATTAAATATGATTATCCAAGATACTTTGCATGAAATATGATTTGCATTGTTGCATGTGGCATTCATTGTGCATGTAGCATGAGATATATGCAATGGAATTGCATTGCATTTATGCATAGGACATCTCATGACAGGGGTGTGAGTGCATGGTAGATACTGACATTGTGTTTGGTGTTCGATGGTATGCCGTGAGTACATGGTAGATTAACACTGTGTTTGGTGTTCGATGGTGGGCTCGGTAAAATGGGACAACATCCAAAATGAGTCTCACGGTCGTATAAAAGAAAAAGGAAATGAAAAATACGTGTGTTGGGTATAACAAGTAGGGATAGATACCCTCTCGGGTGAAAAACTCGGTATTCTTGGTTAAACATATGTATCTAGCGATGAAAGTTCGTGAAAGTGTCGAAGGGTGAAGCTCGCTGAGACCTCTAAACGTGATCATTAAAACACATGGAACTTGGTAAAAACAAGTTGATATCGGAGATTGTCCAATGGATTTTGATTTATAAAACAAAAAGCTTTTGTTTTGAAAAAAAAAAGGTCATTGATGGAAAATAATGACAGTTTCCACACTTAGCATATGCATGTGTGAGGGAAGCTCATGGAGGACTCCTGGACATGGACAGGGGTGAGTTACATTCTCATCCATGGCATTTAGACATTTGAGTATGAATGTGTGAAATGGCATTGCATGTGCACTTAGGTGGGAAGTAGCCCTGGTAGGAGTTAACGCTACTGGGCATTGCTCACCCCTTCATGTGACCATATTTCAGGTGTAGGTGGTACACCGGAGGACGACGCTCCTTTGAGGCCATGATTTTGAAGGAAGTCAAGATGTAGCTTTGATAAATATTTTTGTAAACTATATTAGAAAAAGTCAGTTTTAATATATGTTCTGTATAAGAGTGTTGTAATAAACACTTATGGACTATTATGATATAGTTGTATATTGTGATATGAATAGCTGGGCCATGTGTGGTCACATTACTTCTCATTGAGACCTTGAATGGGTCATGGATATATTGTCATATAGGTTGTATATTAGGTAGAGCTCCTCAAACAAATGAGACTTTGCCCGATATTTGTGAAAATATGCATCCCGATAAATGGGACACAACACTCCGTGATTTCCCGTTACCTAAAATCCACAGACTCGTGTTGACGGATTGTCAACGGGACCCCCGGGTTTTAGGGCGTCACAATCCTTGCTTGAATCAGTACCATCAACAAAGAGACTCTAACTTATTTGTTGATCATATCAATGTAACGATTAAGGCACCGTTCACTTTGTCAGTAGCTGGTATCCAAGAAACCATTATGGAGAAATTGGGATATGAAATGTCATATAAGAAGGCATTGGTTGGAAAACATAAAGAACTTATAATATTTTTTAGGGACTTCCATAAGTCATATGCAGAATTGCCACGTTTCTTCATGGCATTGGGAAAGGTGTAACCTCGGATGTGTTGTAACTTTGAAAATATTTGACAATCATATGCATAACAATCGGTGTATTTTTTCAACATGTTTTACGGGCATTTCATCCATCTATTGAAGATTCAAATCGTTATTATTATACGTTAGTGATGGTACACATTTGTATGGGAAGTATAAAGACACGTAAATGATTGCTATGGGTTGTGATGGAAATAATCAGTTGTGTCGTAAGCATTTGCTATTAGAGAATGAAGGAATATTGAAGGGGAGGATGGTTCTTGGCATGTATTAGAAACAAGGTAACTCAACGAATGGGACTTTGTGTTATATCTGACAAATATCCAAGCATTATGGCGTGATGCGGTGTTCATTTGGTTGGTGACCATATATGCATATCTATGGTTGGATAATCCATCTTGCAAATAATAACTTTATGAGTGATTAAAAGATAAAATCTTAAGAATTTGGTGTGCGAGTAGCTTTAGAAACTAAAGTTAAATTCAATAAGCATATATGGACACAATTGGGAGGTATTTTAAAAGCCTGGCGATGGTTGGAAAACATCCCTTTACGAAACGGGCACTTTCACATGATGGAGGTCGATGGGAGCCAGTGGTATAAACATGCAAGGGTTTTCAATAGTGTTCTTTAAGGGCTCGAAGCTTACCTATAAGCTTTGCATTGGTTCAGTGACCTTTTAGGCTCAATAGTTACTGTTACAAAGAAGGGAACAAGTTATAACATATTGGCATCGGATGAGTAGTATACTCCATATGTTGATGTTAAGATTAAGGCACGTGTGGTTAAAGAAATTTGGATCATTTGATTATTCTTCTGATCCTGACTAGGGACTATTTCATGTTAGAGCCAGGGAGTTAGACATCGCCTCAACTTACATGACCATAAATGCACTTGTGGTAAGACACTTATATATAGTTTCCACTGTAATCATATTATAAGCGACATGTCGGTTTGCTCAGTATATTTTGATCATTTGTTGAGGCTACTCACAGTACTCAATCGTACCATGATACATAGGCGACCTTCTTTACATTCCATCTTGATGAATATGAATGGCCTCCTGATAATGGTCCAACCATCATGCCTTCTGAGTCAATGAAACTCACATCACTTGAACGTCCTCAATCAACTTGTTTGCATAATGAAATGGATGTTAGAGAGAGGAAGACTACTATTACATGTGGGTTAAGCAAACAACCTGGTCATAATCGCCAATCTTGTCAAAATAGGAATCAAGTTGATTGAAACATATGCTTTTGTTGTTACATTACATTTATTAATGGAATTGTTATCTATATACTAGAACTTGCTCATTTGTTAATTGTTATTGATTGTTATATGTTACAGATATGGCATTCAAAGGGCCTTATGATGCAGATATGTTAGATAGATCTTTCTTGGTTTTACAGGACATACATCGATCATTAGTAGACACTACTCAGGTATGCATTTTTCATATCATAAAATATTGTTTTCAATTATTATGTAACGTAAGGGCAAGAATTGATTTATTGATATCCTTATAATTTGTAGCTTTTGTCGCTACTCACATGTCAACAGCAGATGTCGAAGTTCATGCGAGAATGGCAGATGGATCCTCGTATTCACCCTTATGTAATCCTATCCGGCTTCTATAGTTTGTATCACCTTGGACCACGCGCCTCGATTGGACCTCATGTAGAGTCGGTTGAGGATAGTGTCTTGAGACACAAACATTTAATTTACTGATTGGAAATAGCGAACCCACATTACAAGATGTTGTTATCACCTGGGGCCTCCAATTCATGGACCACCAATCATTAGCACATGTGACTTTGATGTGTTGTCGCTATGTCAGGAGCTGCTAGGCATGATCCCATCGTCAGCTGAGCTTAAAGGATATGTTGTCTTGACGCACTGGTTGTCTTAGCAGTTATCGATTCCAACCATAAATGCAGCTGAGGTGACATTAGAGTGCAATGCATGTGGTTTCATCCTAGCATTACTATGATCTTTTCTATATGTAGACAAGAAGGGCCTGCATATCCCATATACGTGTCCTCCCATTTCTAGAAGAGCCAGACGGACCTCTACTTATAGTTAGGGTAGTGTGGTTACAGAACCTTATATCGGGAGTTATTAGAGCGGCTGTGATGGTGCTACTAAGATTGCCGATTGTATGGCATTGTTACAGGTATATATAATTTTTTTTATAAACATACACATATAAAAGTCAATCACTAGGATGTTTCTAATATTGAATGGTTTTTTTATCCAGTTTTAGTCTTAGGAGAGACTACAAGCAGGGCAACTTGATTTTAGCCGACTAATAGCACCTCCAATAGCTCAACACTTACATGATGATGGCAATGCAGTTGATGGAATATTTGTAAAACCAAGAAAAATTCAATTTTTACGAAGGGTAAGCGGTAATTTCGGTTGGCAAATTCTCACATATCTCGGATGTGAAGCAGATTTGTAGCCGTTAAATTCGTCTAAGCGTAATCTAGTGACCCCGAAAGTTTAGGTAGATTACGAGATAGTCATAATATTTTACAAATTTCTGGGTGATAAATCGCCAATGACTTTAGGGACGAGATTTTTATGAAAATCTCGGAAGTCAGAAAATGGTTTGAGTTAAAGTTCATTTAAAAGAATTGAACTAAAAAGAAATAAAATTTTTCGGGACAAAAAGGGACCCGAATGAGGTAATATAAGTTAAGTATCCTCAATGATAATAATAATAATAATAATAATAATAATAATAATAATAATAATAATAATAATAATAATAATAATATAATAATATTATAATAATAAATAAAAAGGATAGAATGGAAAAAAAAAATCAAAGGGGAAGGAGAGGCATCGGTGGAGAATGAGGCGGAGAGAGAGATTTTAATTATTTTTCCTCTCTTAGTTTCTTTGAGATATCTGAAAAATGTCGGACCCCGTCGGATTTAAATGAAGTGAGCAAAATTGATCTACGCGATGAGAGCTACGCGTGGACACCAAAAGTTGGGTTTAGTGAGCTCGTGGCCCGTAATAGGGGTTTATCCTACTTGTTTTACCCATTGTTTAGTGTTTTGTAAATGCTTGTGTTGGTTTGAGTAGTGAGGCCGTTTGATGGAGTCCCAAATATTGGAACCGAAGTGTGAAAATTTTTGGAGAATTTTTGGAGCCTATTTGGACAGTCTGTGACTGTGTAGGGGCTGTTTGGGATGTTTGTTTAATAATTTATGAAATAAATTGTGTTTTGAATGTATATAATTAGAGATAAAATTGTGATTTGCTCAATTATGGAGATATAAATTGTGTGTATAGAGCCGTGGAGATAAAATTGTGATTTACTCAATTATATGAGATATAATTGTGAGTATAGCCATTGGAGATGAAATTGTGAATTGCTCAAATTGAAATTTAATTTGGGTGTTGTTTGATCCATATTGTTGAATTACATGTGGTGTGAATTACAAATTTGAAAATGTTGCATAATTAATATATTAGTATATATATTGTATAAATAGTTTGGAAATGGCATAATGCATTTTCCCTTATGCCTTCCAGGTAACTAGAGATTAGGTGTTAGTGCATGACTGAATTTTACGAAAAAGCGAACATGGTTGCGAAGGAATTTCACGGGATGATTTTAGGAGAATTGGGTTGGGAATGGGCGACCAGATCATTTCGGATGAGGACCATGGTATTTCGGAAAGCTCACGGTAATTCGCCTCGGAGGGTAGTCCCATATTTTTGCAGGCACGTTCGGTAGTGTATTTCAAAACTGACAAGTTTTGTTTTGAAAATGATATTTTCTCATACATAGCTTAGGCAGGGTGTGAGGGAGTCGGTGAGGACTCGAGACACCCAGAGACGGGCATTTAGACATTCAAGTAGGATCACGTATTTACTTAGTGTGTGTTTAAGTGGAGCATTGCACATATGCATAGGTGAGTAACCCATTTAGGGTGATTCCACTGCGGGCGTAGCTCACCACAATAGAAGGGAACATTTTTCAGTTACAGGGGTGTTCGAGAAGACGGCTCTTCTTAGAGACTGATTTTGAAGAAAGCCGGGTTGTGGCTTTGATGATTTTTGGATAATATGTATTAGAATTGTAAATTTTAATATGTATGTGTATTAAGATAAATGTATAACTCTTGGACTATTGGAATATAGTTGGGATATTTATTTTTTGAGTATTGGTTTATGGGCCCAAGAGGCCATTTTTACTCAGGTATGCGTCTCGTGATACGAGAATGCTCGACGCACTAGGGATGCGAGTGTTAGTGTCAAGAGGAAGGAGAGTCGGTATTCTTCTAGTTCGGGGAAGAAGCCCAGGGCTTCTAGTTCACGAGGGTTCCAGAGCCATGGCCATCTAGGTCAGGGACAGATCAGAGTTGCGTAGCGAAAGCATGGTGGACCTTAGGGTGGTAGACATATTGGGTGTTGATGTCACTCTTGACATGGATGAGTTGACAACCCATCGGGTTGCAAGTGATTGTGACCTGAGGCGGGTTATCATACTAGGCACGGTCTTCAGGTTGCCGAAATTAGCATATGCATGTGAGTGATGCGTATGCGTGAATTTCGGGACGAAATGCATTAGGGAAGATATGAAACGAGAAAAATTCATTTACGAAAATGATCAGCGGTAATTTCGGTTGGCAGAAAATTCATATCTTGGATAATGGCTTGGTTAGCGTTAGAATTAGGTCTCGCGAGAATCTAGTGACCCGAAAGTTTAATTCGATTACGAGAACGAGTCGAGTATTTTATGAATTTGCAGGTGATAAATGCCGATGACTTTGGGCGAGATTTTTAGAAAATCTCGGAAGTAAATGGCTTAAATTAAAGTTCATTTAAAAAATTACTTGTGAAAAGAAATAATTTCGGGACATTAAACGGACTGAATGAGGTAATATAAGTTAAGTATCCTAAATGATAATAATGATAATAATAATAATAATAATAATAATAATAATAATAATAATAATAATATAATAATATTATAATAATAAATAAAAAGGATAAAATGGAAAAAAAATCAAAGGAAGGAAATTTCGATAGAATGAGAAAAGGAGAGAGAGATTTTAATTATTTTTCTCTCTTGAACCTTTTTCGGATCTACGAATCGGACCAGTCGGATTTCGTCGAATTTGAGCAAAATTGATCTGCAGCGATGAGAGTACGCGTGGACACGAGTTGGAGTTTTGACAAGCTACGTGAGGTAGAAGTTTTATCCTACTTGTTTTACCCTTGTTTAAGTGTTTTGTAAATGCTTGTGTTGGTTTGAGCGAGTGAGAGTAGTTGATCCAGTCCCAAAATCTTGGGCAGGAAGTGTGGAAATTTTGAAGAATTTTGGAATAATTTGGACGGTCAGAGTGTGAGTAGGGGCTGTTTAGGTGTTTGTATCATAATTTATATAATAAATTGTTTTGGTGTATAGGCCATTAGGATAAAATAATGGTTGCTCAATTATATGGAATATATAATTGTGGTAGAAGCCATTAAAGGTGAAATTGTAATTTACTCCAGTGAGCTAATTTTGGGTGTTGTTTGATCCATATTGTTGAATTACATGTGGTGTGAATTGCAAATTTGAGAATGTTGCATAATTAATATATTGGTATATATATTGTATAAATGGTTTTGGAAATGGCATAATGCATTTTCATATGCATTGGGTAACCTAGAGATTAGGTGTTAGTGCATGACATGAATTTTCTGAAAAATGAACATGGTTGCGAAAGGAATTTCCCAGGATGATTTTCTGGAGAATTGGATTGGGAGATGGGCATACAGATCACTTCGGATGAGGACCATGACATTTGAACTCACCAACGATTCGCCTCGGAGGGTAGTCCGTATTTTCTGAACGCCCGGTGGTTGGTACTAAAACTGACAAGTTTTGTTTTGAAAATGATATTTTCTCATACATAAGCAGGCAAGTGTGAGGGAGTCGGTGAGGACTCGAGACATGGGAGCGGGCATTTAGACATTCAAGTAGGATCACGTATTTACTTGAGTGTGTGTTTAAATTGAAGCATTGCATATGCACTTAGGTGGAGAGTAACCCATTTAGGGTGATTCCACTACTGGGCGATAGCTCACCCTATCGAGGGAATATATTAATTCAGTGCGGGAGCGTACGAGAGGCAGTTCCAACAGAGTTGGGTTTTGAAGAAAGTCGAGGTTAATGGCTTTGATGGTTTTTGGATAAAATGTATTAGAATTGTAAATTTTAATATGTATGTGTATTAAGAAATGTATAACTCTTGGACTATTGGAATATAGTTGGGATATTTATTTTTGAGTATTGGTTTATGGGCGAGCGTTTTGCACTCAGGTATGCGTCGTGATACGAGATGTATAGATTTTCAGCGAGGTTATTGGTTTAGTCGGCCGGGATTGCCCCGGTTGGGGCGTCACAGACGCAACTAAGGGTCTATAGCATGGATTACCAGTTAAGCTTGAGGCTGAGAGTGAGCTGACTTATCCATTAGAGTTTTGTTAGAGAGTACCTTTATCATGGGTGAATAACCCATATGGTGTGCTCACCTTATAACAAGACTAGTTGGATGCATAGACTCATGATCAGGTAATTGTATATTAATATAAACCATAACAGTCATGTTCACAATAACGATAGTTTTAGTCATATTGACATTGAGGTAGCATGGATATTTGTAGGTGTTATGGGAGCCAGACATCAGAGAGTCGGTTGCTTATCTACCTGATATATGTCTAGCTGATTAGGAGATTTGGGGGAATATGTCACCACTTATCTGGTTTAAGACTATAGATTGGCATTGTCGAAGCCAAGGTATTATGTTAGTTCGGCCTTCATCGGGGATATGAGTCTTTCTCTTCGGTAAGAGTTGCATTTGGTTGATAGTGAGGGCGCCACAGAAATGCGATTAAAGACATATCATGCAATATGTCGCCTTATGAAACTCTGCAGCGTGCGAGAGAGGATCATCACATCACCTCCTATGACTAGTATTATGGACTTCCATGATCCATATATGGAGTGGTATCGACGTATTACACGAAATTTTATCACACCAGCACTTCATAGGGATCAAATGAGGTATCATAATACAACTGTGGCATCCCACTTGTTGGTAAGTAAGAGTCTTTAAATTCGAATTATTTTCCAAAATTTAATACATAGATAAAAAATTTAATTTTGTTTGGTTTATTTTTTTAGATCTCTAGGATGGTAGACATTGCTAATATATCTTATGAGGCTTCCTTAAGCTCTTTGTACGACATCCATCATATTGCTAGATCAATTTTACGCCTGATTGGAGAGGACCATCCCATCGGTGCACACGATAAGGAGGCATCTATGTCACATGGACCATCCATCAGACCTCCTGCATCATCCATTGCAATTATGATGCAGGCGATCCGAGATCAAGGGGGAGGGAGAGGGAGAGGTCGTGGGCGAGGTTGTGGTCCATCGGACGGTTCCACTTATGAGACTTTCATACCACCCGCGTATTCCACACCACCCTCCTAGACTTTCATACCACCTTCGTATTCCACACCACCCCTAGAGACTTCCGCCCCACATGTCATCCCACCATTATCACCCACATCTCCAGCCTTAGAGGCTACATTACCATCTACAACTTCACCTACAACATTGCCTTCTATTGATGAGACCATGATTGACCTTGTTCCAAACTTGGGTGCATGCCCACCTAGGTGACCTTGCGGTCCACATACACGCCAAGTCGTTCCACCATCAACTCCATTAGATCCATTTGAGATTGCACATGCCCCTACAGATCATCTAGCTATGTATTCTAGGCATCCTAAGAGAAAGACAAAACCTCCATCATGTGGTACTCATTGATGATTATTTATATTTATATATATTGTTATTTGTATTACGTTGTGTATATATTTATATGATTTGATTTATATATGAAATGATCAATTGTCATGTATTGGTTGTCATCTCGAGGTAATTGAGTTGATTTGGATGAAATTGTTGTAATGCATGTATAGTGACTTAGTTGTATTTTAGATAGGTGTAATTGATTGTAATTTGGATGCAATTTGGTTAAGTTGGATGAAATGTTTATAATACAGGTGTAATGAGTTGATTGTATTTTTGGATAGGTGTATTATATGTAATTTAGGCAATTATATGTAATTTCAAATTGCCATTTTTTACAAAAAAATGTCATTTTTCAAACTGTCATTGACTACGATGTTAACTTTAAAAAAATTACAATATCGCAGTCAATGACTATGACATTGTTGATGTGTATGTTGATGTGGTTAGGATGCACTAGTTTATGCATTATTTTTGTTTTCGACTTATTTTAGTTTTTTTTTAAAATAACTTAAATATGTCCAAAAACTCCAAAAAAAAAAAAAAAACTACCAAGAAAGTGACAAGATGTTTGGTTGACAAGATAGTCCTCGGACAAGGTAATCTTTTGTTGTGTTGAGTTTTCGACCACTCATGTGGGGGATTTTTGGACAAATATACTTTATTTTTTTTAAAAAATATTACTAAAATAATTCAAAAATTAAAATAATCTTTCATTAGTGCGTCTAGCCACATCTACTTCTATGTCGGCAATCATAGAAGTCATTGATTACTGACATTGTAATTTTTTAGTCAATCCCAGCGATCGATGGCGAGTATTGAACTTTAAAAAATTCTGATACGCACAATCGATATTTGAGGCGATCATTACAAGCCCAGGGCTTTCTTCTTCTTCCCCCATTTGCTCTTTCTTCCTTTATCTCCTCCTCCCTCCTCATCTCAGGGTGATTGTTGGGCATACATCTTGTTGTGCATTTTGAGCTTGTCGACCATCTCTATTCCCATCGTGCGGTCCTCCTCCACGGCCCGGTGCGTAGTTCTACTTTGATTTTTACTGGTTTTTTTAGTTGGTTGAACTTGAATTCTTCAGCTATTCATTCATTTTCTTGGTGTTTTTAGGGAAAAAGTGAGTCATTGGACCCTACTCTTGGATTTTTTAAACATTGATTAAAGCCTTATTGATTCTTGATATTCTTTACGCTGCATTGTATAAGCATTTTATAATTTAAAAACCAAATTGTTTCCTTCTATTGGTTGTACTATTTTTTTTTCTTTGTTCTATTGTTGCTAAGAGCTTCTTAATAGTAACTTACCTAGACAAGCATAGTTCTTTTATGTTATGGAATGAAGACTTTAGAACAGGTGATGATATAGATCGGGGCCCTTCTTTTTAAGTATTAAATCGAATATATTTGCCTAACTATAATGGTGTCCGAGATAAACAACTAGTTGGTTTTTGTAGTTTGGTTGATTCTGCATAAATTTGCATCTCATCTTTTGCAACACTTTCCCTTTATTTAGGAGTTTAGGGTCAAAATGACTCTTCATTTTAAGAGTTTGGATTCAAAATAACCCTTTTATAAAAGAAATATTCAATTCCTTAGTTAATCGAAAGAGATGATGAAAGCTAAGTCCTGGATTAGAGGAAACAAGATCAAATTTAAGAACACTAACAACTCTTGGTTCTTCCTTCACAAGGAGTTTTCCCTTGTAATGTTCAATTTCTTTGGTACAAGCTATGATGGTGTTATTAAGAACTAACAACCCTTGCTCTGCTCGACGAGATTAAAATAGACAATTGCAATGAAGAATGATGGGTGATTTCAAACATGCGAGAGATAGTGACCACAAACAACTAGAATAATTAACTTGAGACCTTCCTAATATGTACTACTATATTTGGTGAGTTGCTATGAGAGAGCATTCCATTATAGATCATATTAAAATATTTGCCAAAATTCGAGTTTACCATCCACTATCCGACTAGGTGTTATTCTCTTTTTCATCTAGAAGCCGGCAAAGACATTAGTGAACCAATACAACCATGTAAATTTGGATAAGTCAATCTTTGATAAATTGACGGTTAAATCTCGAAAACTTACCTATATATGATTGTATTTCGATTAGTTGCCAATGAGCCTCAAATCAAGCATGATATTTCATTTCCTTCACATGATACATATGTTATTAGCTTTTATATAATTATTGGAAGGGATGCCTATTATTGCAATCAACATCACATCTCAATGACTTTGAAAATTGTTTCCATTATAAGAAAGTTTAATCTAAATTGGTTATTATCAATCAGATATAGGACATTAATAATCATATTAGAGTTTTAGACATATATAATTTTTATACATATGGTTCATGGTTTTTGTAACTATTGGCATTCCATTTGGTGTGTTTGTTTTGTAAGATAACTTTGGCAATGGTTGTAACACCCCAAATTATACCCTAGTAGTTTATTACATGTTTAGGATATAATATAAGTAAAAATTGCATTTTTCAGAAATTTGAGTACTAAGGGTAAATTAGTAATTTGACAGTAAGGACCCAAAGATTATAACACAAGAAGATTATATGCTAAGTTAGAAATTGAATAAGTTGATTTGCAAATAAAATGAAAATAAAGGACCAAATAGCAAAAATGGACATTTGACTCAAATGAGGATAAGACCAAACATGGCCTTAGAATATCTCATTTTTGGCTTTGAAGGGTAGGGCTTTACGATGGAGAAGAAGAGAAGAAGAAGAAGGAAGAAGGAAGAAGAGAAGAAGAAGAAAATCCAGGTTTGGAACTTTGTTATGGAATTCATGTATAGAACCTATATGTTTGGAAATACTTGTCTAAGTTGGGTTAGGAAAACCTTAACTCTTCAATACATGTGTATTTTGGTAGGTTGAAGTTAGTTTTGTAGTTTTGTTTCGAAATGGTTTGTTTTGGTTGAAAGATTTCCGATGAAAATGGCTAAAACATGCCATTCCTGCTTCAGCATGACACCCTTACGCCTAGGCGTAGGGTGCAACCTAGGCATATGACTCATGCCGGTGGAGGTCGCTATGCCTTAGCGGGCAGAATGAGAATTTTTGCACTTTAAGTGGCCTAGTCATAGAGTGCTCGCTGGCGGAACCTCTTTACTAGGCATATCATTGCTTCGCCTAGGCGTACCTACAAGTCATGTTTTGGTTCCTCCCTTCCGTTAATTCTAACAATCATCCATTGGATTAATGAGGATCATAATAAGTGAATGAAGATTCATTAAGTATAGTTATATCAAGCGTTCACGTACCTATGCGACAGAAGTACGTTAGGCAAACATAGTTTCTTACTTATTACCTTCAATGTGTTTAAGAACAATATAACAAGCTTAGTAAGATATATAATTGCATGCATGCCAAAATAGATAAAGTGAATGAATGACATCTCGAGTTAGTCTTAATCTTCCTGTTACAAGTGGGCAAACCGTCTCGATCAATGCCCGGCACTCTTGTAGTGCTGTTGACAATTTTGTTCGCATTGGTGACTGCGTCTCACGATCGGTCTTGACATCTGGTAGTGCTCGACACCATTAAGTAGGGCACATTTTTGTTAATGTGTATTGTAGTACCTTGGTGCCTATTATCTTTATTTTATCATTCATTGTTACCAATCTGTCAGACCAACATATGTTGTATACATGAATAATATGATACATGAAATTAAAAGTAATCAGTTCTGCACGTTACGTAATGTACCTACGGGTGCTTTAAATTATAGAATCTCATTAGATTTCTACGGGAGAATGGAAAAAACTTTGGGTTATAAGAATTATATTATAGCTTTGATAAACCGTGATATGGAATTACACATTTATCGTCAAGTCATGCATTATGTTATCTGTAATTGTTGACCACTCACAGTAAGATCTATCTGATATCATTTTTGCTTGAGGCTATAAACTTGCTTACGGTGTTTATCCATGTAGGTACTAAAGAAAACATCTGTGGTATTCATATCAGCAGGAACTGACCTGGTAGGAGTCCACCTAATGTAGAGTATTGACTCTGTTTGTAAGGTATAAATGTACAGGATTTTGTAATAATGGAATTTGTTATGTACAATGCATGGGACTCGGGAATATATGCAAACGATTCGCACCTCGGTGGTAGTAGTTTTTCTTATATATATATATATATGTATATATATATATATAAATAGGTCCACCAATGTCAAAAAAGCAGGTTAAAGAGTCCTAGTCCATTATCAGTGCCCCTCTCTTACAGCTCAGAGGCGTGGGTAGGGGCGTGATGTCGATATTATCTTATGAATGACATTTTGTATTAAATATTATGACTCCGGTATTCAGATCATATGTTTTGATAATGAAGCGAGACTTAAACATATATGAAATATATTTAGGAATTTTCAATTTTGTTATTGTGCCCCAGCTTGGATGTACCGATTGATTGTATGAGTGATTTATTGTATCGATATACTCCAATGGTATTGTGAAAGAAGGTTTGAATTAGTATACTTGTAAGTATCCTTTGAAAAGTGAAAATAGGTTCCAACCTTGTCCAATATGGGATGACAATAGTGTGTACAAAATGTTGAAATTCGTTTGACAGAAGCTGGGAATGGAAATTGAATTTGTAGTAGTTTCAGCTAGTAGTGTTAATCCTAGTGAATCAATCAATTGGTACTTACACAAATTATTACTTGTTTAATCTTGAGAATTGGACCATGGGTGTGGGCTGGTAGTGCTAGTTGTTGTAACTAATAGATGTGAAGTAAGCGAAAATGATCTCAGATTGAAGATGTGACGGTGATGAAGATGAGTGATGATGAAAGTGATGGAGATGGAGATGTTGGTGATGAACAAGTTACGTCTTTCTTAACTGTGTAGCTTTGTGGAGGGAATGAACAAGAGATATCTGTGGATGTAATAACTAAGTTGTGATGTCTCAAATAAGCCCGGATCCTAAGGACCGTGATCACGGGGATAGTGAGAGGGCAGCGCTAATTGTGCCCAGCATCATCTCGATTTGAAAATGTGGGAAACTTTGTGTGTTGTTTCAATGGTACAGGACTCCATGGGTGAACTATAATACTACAAACTCAAGTAGAGAATTTGTTGTTGGCCACGTTTTTACTTCCAAAGTTGCTATTAGAGCAAGGGTACCTCTTGTAAAACCCAATTGTTTAGGAACACCTTGATTCACGTAGGAGGGGCCCATGGATTGTTCGAAGTTATCGACATGTCGCTCGGTTGTCCAGATAAATTCAAGGGAGCTACTCGGTAGTAAGGTTTCGAAAAAAACTTTGTTTTGAAGCGTATTTTACTACTTGTTTTGAAGCCAGGCATGAGGGGATGAGTGAGGACTAAAGATGTGGGATTGGGCATATAGGTAATTTAAGAGTAGAATCATGTGTATTTAGTTGAGTGTGATTGTTTGCCATGATATGTTGCCAGGTGGGAGTAACCCAGTAGGGTAATTCACCTAAGACCTTTACTCTACATGGGGAATATTGACCCCCGAAGTGCAGGGGCGTGTGATCGGAAGTCGGCACTCATTACGAGGCCATTTTGAGAAGGAAGCTAGACATGTGGCTGACATGGACCATGTGATGAAATTCATGTTTTTTAATATATGTTTGTAGTAGAGTGATGTATCAACTCTTGAACTATTGGTATATAGTTGATGTAATTTTGTGAGTATTGATGCATGGGCCCAAGTGGCCATTTTTACTCGCACATGGGGTGTGGTCGTTGTTAATTGTTGGGACATGTTGTACTTTGGGTAGAGCTCCCCATAGAAAGGAGACTCTGCCCGATTTTCATGAGTGGTGTCGGGTTACCCGACATCATAAACAATTCATGGGGTTAGCGGGGTTGTCAATGAGATTTTAGGGATTAGAGCTACTCAGGTGAGGATTTGATGATAACAAACCAAGGCTGTGGTTACTAATGGTTAAAGATGAGTTGGTATTAGGTTGAAGTTGATCGACATTAATGAATCTATATAATTTCAAAAGATTATAATGGCCAATAAGTTTTATCGAGCTCCACAAGTGAAGTTCCACTCAGTCAAAGAGCCGAAGACAAATAACTACTATATATATAAGATTATTCAGTATCAGTGAAGATTTTTGATAGCTTAGGAATCTATGTAAGGTGATACATTGTTCACACTTTGGGGATGTCTAAGTCGTTTTATCGTGCATTTTACTTCATGAGCTCAGTTTCAAAATCTGAAATTGCATATGTTTGAAAACTAGAGTTAAAACATTAAACCTTAGACTTAATAATGCTAAAATGAGCTTCAATGTTTGCTCTAAGGTTTAGAAGTCATTTTTTAAATCAAACAAAACATGAATTTGAACCTTGAAAGAGGTTGGAAGGCTGAAAACGGTCAGTATATGAGCAGTTGCTGAACAGTGGAACAGGTTCATGTGTGAATAATGCTTAGGTCTTGTATAGTGAGACTTGTGTTTCAATGTCGGTCGTAGGTTGGTGTCGTCGAGTGAAGCGATCCAGCCGGTTAGAGGCAAGAAGAATGGTGCTACTCAGACAATTTGGATGCGTAGCTCATCGAAAATACATAATAAGGAAGCGGTCGATCGATCAGCCCGGTTGTCGGCGGTTGGATTCAAAAGCGGCTACAAAGCGGTAACATTTACATGTACAACGACTATAAGCGGCTGGTGTACGATGTCGATCGACCAGTTGGTTGGCCAGATTGGCGGCGCAAGTGATCAGAGTTATATTCTACTCCAAATAGAGTGTGGGGATCACTTGTTGGATATGAGACTTATTGTATCACTCTGAAAGCAAGTATTCTCTTGTGAATCGATTTCTTAAACTAAGATTATGGTCGTTCATTTATAAGCATATTGTAGAGGTGCACCTTTGTGTTGATCAAAAGCTTGAGTTGTAATTCGAATATCTTGAGACCTTGAAAGAGTGTCTCATTGCAACTAAGGGAAAGCTTAGTGTGTATAGCTTAGGAAGGATTTGTGAGCAATTGGAGCCATAATCCCGAGTGTAATCAAGCAGGCGGAGCTTGAACTCAGTGTATATAGCTTGAAGAGTGCCCATTGGAGCCGTAATCAAGTGTAAAGTCTCACAGTTGAACACCGCGTTAGAACCCTCGTAGGTTGAAGGTTGAGGAGAAGTGGACGTAGGCAAGGAAGTGTCGAACCACTATAAATTCGGGTTTTGTTTTCTCTATCCTTATCTATTTAATTTATTTTTATTGCATTAAATTAAAGATTTGTTGTTATTAGCAATTTTTTAAGAAAACCAATTCCACCCCCCTCCCTCTTGGTTAGCTTGCTATGTCATATTGAACTTTCAGCTGCTTTGCATGATGTTGTTAAGTTATACTCTATTAAAGCACACCAACGGTATGTGGCTGTTGCATCTTCAAAAAGATTGCTAGTGTTAAGATGTAAGAAGGCCGAGGTGTCGTGTACATGGAAGCTTAGTGCCTCAGTTTGTGAAAGTCCATCTTTTATGATCAATAAGTATAAAGTCTTACTTGTATCCAATTCAGCAGATGGACCTTAACAATTAGACTCAACTTGGTTTTACGATCATATCGAGTAATGATTAGGCACAATTCACTTTGTCAGTAGCTGCTATCCAAGCAGCCATTATAAGAAATTTTGACGAATATCATGCAAGAGGCATTGGTTAGAAAACACAATCTTATTTAGGGACTTCCATGAGTCATATGAAATTGCCACGTTTCTTCATGGCGACGGGCATAAATCCTGAATGTGTTGTAACTTGAAAACATTTGTGACCGTATGCATAACATTGAAATTATTTCAACACGTTTTCTGGCGTTTCATCCATATTGAAGTTTAATCGTGTCGTCCCATCTTTAGTATTGATGATACACATTTGTATGCAGATATAAAGGCATTAATGATTGTTATGGGTTGTGATGAAATATTAGTTAGAACTTTCCCGCTAGCATTTCTATTCTGGAGATGATGAATATTGATAAATTGAGGATGGTTATTGGCATGTATTAGAAACAAGGTAACTCAACGGATGGGACTTAGTGTTATAATTGATAGACATCAAGGCATTATGGCAGCAATGACTGATGTTCATCTTGGTTAAAGGTAAGGCTTATGACGCCCGGCAGGGGTCGTTGACTACATTAACAAACGAGAATACAAGTGGATGTGGGTTACCAGATCGCCCGCCAGTGGGTGAGTCTCACAGCATACGAAGGCTCTGCAATCCCGATACACATATGCTGTCCCAGCGTTGCAATGTAAATCAGCCTCATCCAATCCCATGAGTAATATGGCCACTTGGGCCATAAGCAATACTCGATATACATGCAAACCTTTATAGATCAACTATACTTTGATAGTTATAAGAGTTAATATGTTTTACTCTTATACAACATATATCAAACTTATAGAGTTCTAATACATGTTTTAAATCGGGAACCAAAGCCACAACAAACTTTCTTTACAATCATAAATTCTCTAGAGATGACCATTCCCCTCGCACACTCCTGCACAGCAAGGAGAGAATCATGAATCTAAATTAATAGCTCAGGCAGGAGGAATAGCCTAATTGGGCTACTCTTACAGTTAGTGCAAATCATTCAAGTGACATTAATGTGTGATCTCTTGGGCATACCTTTGTTAACTGGATCAAGGTCTCACAAAACTCTCTCATCACTTTCGAACCATGTTGGAAATAATTGATGTGACAATTTTGGACCCAGCTCCCCCTCCCAGGATTCATATATCAGTGTTGGGAGAAAAACAGGTGATTGATATCTTCATTTGTTTCAATGGACTACCTCAAGTCTTTGTGGTATCAGACAGCCAGGAAAAATCTGGGCAGAAAGATTTGAGTGTGTTTTTTGATTCATGGACCACCTCAGGTAATTAATGTTTTGGGACTCCCACCAAGACATTTTTCTCTGGACTCATCTCACCTATCTATGATCCTGGGATGTTCGGTGCATGTGGAATCACATGTGTGTAATTTAGCTCACGATTGTGGCATACAAATATATAAACATGAGACCAATAACAGCATAAGTGAAATCACAATATATTAATAGTAATTATCATTCAAACAATCAAGTGCTCCTTGGGCTAATGTTCAAACATACACAATTCGATTCAGTGCCAACCAAACACATAATTTCACGAAAATACATTTTCGTGTCCAATGATGAACGATAAAACCTTAGGGTTTACAGTTCCTTTCAAATAAATAATTGGTTGCTGTGACCGCATTCATGACCATGAACACCGAATCGTCGATATGATTCTTGGCTAAAAACTACTACAAAATTCCTGACATCGAGTCGGTGGGCGACCACAGGCATCATTATTTCAAATTTATATTAATTAGTTCTGAGTTTGGGGCCGTCGAGCAACCTGTGCCTCGATCGGCTGAGCATTGGCTTATAAATGGGAATAAAAACCCAAGTAGGAGAAAAATCCTACCTCTTCCAGGTTTGTCGAAAACTCCTGGCAAGGTCTTGGCAGTAGCCCTGCTGGAAGTAGAGCGTTTTTCTTTAATTTTGAAGGCAGCGACGGTCGGATCTCCCGATATCCTAAAGAGAAGCACCCTCTCTCTCTAAATAAAAATGGAAGCCCTCTTTGGATCTCCCAAGGCCATTGTTTTTCTTTTGAAACATGGAAGAGAAAACATTCATTATTTTGTGTCATTTACAGTGTTTTAAAATCAATCCCGTAATGACCGTTCGTCCTCTTGCAATTGATATTAAACTATCTCATTTCAATTTCTGTCATTCTCTACTCTACACTTATGAATTTTTGTAGTGCAGTGCTATATGTGACTTTCGTCGCGTGGGGAGTGTTCTGACACGAGGCTTGATGCCTCAAAAAGCGTGCCGACTCAGGCATACCGGAATATTACGAAGTTTGCGTGCTAACTCGATTTGTGAGGAACGATTCAAGGTGAAATACTGTTTGTCATCGAGATCTAGAGAATTAATTACGGATTTTTAGCTAGAAATTACAATTTATGTCAGTACGATTTGCCATACCTAATTTGAATTTCTGGATACTCATGATATATGCATATCATAGGATTTGCGTAGTCATCTTACAAACTAACTTACTATGATTAGTTGAAGATAAAATCTTAAAAATTTGGTGTGGCAAACGGCAAATAGCCAAGTTTGAAAATTCAATAAGCATATAGACACAATTGGAAGAAATTAATTTGAAGCCTGCTTGTGGTTGGAAACATCCCTTTTGAGTAGGCACTTTCTGCATGATGGAGGTCAGAAGATGTGGGATAATAGCTACAAGCATGTATGAGTTTTCTAGCAGTGAACAACCCAAAAGGAGCTCAAACTTATTAAATGGCACATTGGTTCAATTGACCTTTTAGAATCAGCATGCTGTTTGCAAGAAGAGAACAAGATTGTATGTTGATTAGATTAATATATCCATATCATGAGTCTGCTATTTAAAACGCCCTTAGTTCACTTTGGATCATTTGAGATTGTTCTTTAAGATAACAACAAAAGGCGATTTCATGTCGAGTCAAAGAGAGGGTCGAACACATCGCCTCAACACATGACCATAAATGCACTTGTTGGCGAACCCTTATATGTGATTTCCCTGTAGTCATATTATAACAGCATGTCAGTTTCGTTATGTAGATTTTCGATCATTTGTTGAGGCTACTACGGTACTTTGATAAATCTTGCTGATACATGGCGACCTTGTTCATCCATCGCGATGAATGAATAGTGTAACATGATGGTCCGATTGTTGTGCCTTTTAAAATCCCGATAAACGCACATCACATGGGCGTCCCCAAATCCAGCTGTTTGAATAATAATGAAATGGGCGTTAGAGAGGGGAAGACTACTATCACATGTGGATTCTAACCAGCTTTGATCTGAAATATCGCGATCTTATTCAAAATAGGAATCAGTTGAAACATGTATGTTTTTGTTGTTACATTACCTTAATAATTACATTGTATCTATATACTAGTACTTGCTCATTTGTTAATCGTTATTGATTGTTATATGTTATCACCTTGGCATTCGAAGGAGTCATGATCAGATCAGTTAGATGATCTATCTTGGTTTCTGGAGACCGAGACATCGATCTCTCTTTTAGTGGACACTTTGTAAGGTGTACATTTTCATATATGAATTTTTCATATCATAAAATATTTGTTTTTCAATTATTGTGTAGGCGAGGGTGTTATTGATATCTTTGTAGCTTTAGTGGTTATCACATGTCTGATGAGATGTGAAGTTCGTGGTAGCATCAAATGGATCTCATGTGTATAGCAGTTCGAGTCGGCTTTTGACCTCTTACATCGGACATGTCACGCAGTTTGAGGCCTACATTCAGTTTGGTTTAGAAGTGTGTCACGAGACACACACATTTTATTTACTAATTGGGAGATGTGATCACATTATGAGTGCATATCATCTGACTCCGGATTCATGGACCACAGATGTAAACTTTGTGACTTAGATCATAATCATCGTTGTTTCCAAGAGTACATAGGTGTGATCCCACCCTTGGCCCAGGCTTAGGATCTGTGTAACTATGGTTGTCCAATGAGTTCTCAGCTCCACCAAGCGGATGAGGTGACGTTGAACTGATGTTGTTCATCTGCATTGCTGAGATCCTTTCTGTTTATGATGAGAGGGTCTGCATGTCTCTGTTTCCCTTTCCATTCTTCTGATTTGGCCAGACTCACTTACAGGTTAAGTTGTAACACCCCAATTAGACCCTAGTAGGTTTTTATTACCAATTTTGTAATATAGAAAAGTAAATTTATGTTTTGGAATTTAGTATAAAGTATTCAGATGATAAGTGAATTAATCTGAGAGTCTCAAAGTTAAATTGGTAGTGTAAGTAGGACTTAAAAGTCATAAAACAAGAAGAGTATATGTCCGTAAAATTGTGATAAGTTCATTTGCCAATAGATGAGGTTGGAGGACTAGAAATTGTAAAACAAAAACAAGTAAAAATTTGGGATAGGGCGAACCTGGTCTTAGAATCTTCATTTTTGGCTTTGAAGGATTAGGGCATTCGAGTGGAAAAGAGAGAAGAGAAGAAGAAGAAGAAGGAAGAGGAGAAGTTCGAAATCTAGTATGGAAACTTGGATTTAAGAGTTTATTAACATGGTTTGGATTAAGAAAATTGCTTACTTCTACTCTTTGTTTAAATTTATTGTAAGGAAAAATCCTATTAAATAATGTTGTTGTTAATTATAAGATGAAGTATTTGTGGTTTTATTTTAGTTATATGATTGGTTTGGGTTTTGAATCAAATTAAATTGAAAAGAAATGAGCATACATTTCTAATAATATGAGGTGAGATGCAGTCTTTGAAAGTTGAGTGCGAGTACCAGTTATTACAGTCTAGAATGTTAAATCTGAGTGCTCAACTTTGAAAATCTTATGTAAGTGGTTTTAGTCAGAAGGATGTTGATGCTCAGTACTCAAAGTTGATAAGTCACAAATGATTAAGGTCTAGAGGATGTTGATGCGATCGCGAAAGTTGAATACCGTTATTGAAGTTGGTACCGATTGCTAGTGAATTTTGATCTTTGAAAGTGGTACGATCTTGAAAGTGATACCTGATCTTGTGAGTACAATCGCGAAGATTAAGATCACCGGTACTCAGTTAACAGGATTTGAAGTATCGATGCGCAACCGTTTTTTTGTTCGTTCATATCATTTACGAATGAAAGGGTTGGTAACATATACAGAATCGTTGACATTGTTTTCTTGCCTCATTTGCTAATCTGATTAAGAATAAAATAACCAGCTTGGAAACGCATATGGTGTATCAATATGGGAGGCCGGATAATGAATGAATAGACACGTCTGTTGATTAGATGTCACTCTTGCATTTGTCTTTCGACACCTGCGATGCGATAAGCGAACATGTCTCACGTTCCATCTTGACTCCACATGTACTCTGACACTTACATTACATGAAGCGACACGCCTCGATCGTTATTTGTTTTGCTGATCCTTCTGACAACACACCATTATGCGACCATTTACCAAATAATATCACGGTTTTAACCACGACGATAACCCTTTGTATGTGTTAGTTAAACTTTTGAGGATGAATAATTTTTGGTTCATTAAAGCACCATTTATTTGACCTGGGTGATCTGAGTTCATGAGCGGTGGGCGAGTCGCGTCAGGCTTTACGGATAAAGAAAGTTACGGCTGAAGTTCAAACAGTGACACTGCAATGTCAAATATGTTTGGGTTTTACACAAGCATTGTTCTCATGGCGCGGCGGTGCAGTGACATGGCCGAGCACTAGTGCCCAGGCTCAAAGCCCTGGAAAAACTCTGCAAATCATTGAACAGGGTTGGTCGTTTTGACCCATTCAAACAGTGGAGTTTAGTTGAAGGAGCATCATAGGCGACCACCGACAAACCGAAACTCCGAACTCGGTGATCTTGTGGGTAAAGTTTCTGACGAAATGCCGCCGTTTTGGATCGAATTGTGAAGCGTGGCGGCGACCATAAATGAGTCATAGAACTTTCTTGACTTCGACCATTTATTTAACCATACCTCCCTCCACGTTTTAGGCCTCTGGGCTGTTTAGTGGCCTCTTTTCTTGATTCCTCACCATTTAAGTTCTGACCCAACGAGTTAGATGTTGGATCGTTTTAAGTATGACCATTGTTTGGACCAGGTAATGGTGCTAATGAGTTCTGGTCTCTTGGACTTATTGATATATGGTTGTGAATTTTGGTTATGGTTTAGTTGGTTTTCCATTTTTAGGTGTTTCGGATTAATTGCAAGAAGTTTTGGACTAGTAATTACCAATGAATCCAGGATTAAACAAAATTAGGTGGATTAGTGGAATTGGATGTTTTTGAATTATTGGACCAGTTCAATTTGAGGTAAGCTCAGGCGAAAAACTGATTTTGAGTATGTCGGGCACATAGGGCACAGCATAGTGGGGCACATCGGGGGTCAAATTTAAGCGGGGTTCATAGTTTCTAAAAAATTACACTAAGACCTTCAGAAATTTGCCAATGTACGTTGGTTCAATTATTGAACTAAAGTGTTATTTTATTTATATTGAGCATTCATGTAGAGAGCGGGAATGATCTGAGGATGAGGCGAGCATCATGATGCAGCAGGTGGTTTCTATGTTTCTAAATGATTTGAGGGTATTATGTTTGTTATATCTGTGTAGTTAATATTTTACATATATCTTACATTTGATCAGGTGTTGGTTGCATGATAACAGATTCTCCGATTCAGTATAAACAATTTATCATTTCATATGGTACATTAACATTTCGCTGTTTGGAAGTTATCTTGAGTGTTGGATGATGCATTGATGTTGAATATTTGAGTGCGATGGATTGAGGTTGTAAACCACCTTAAAAACTATTGTTTAAAAAAACCAGGATCTGAGAGATTTGTGGAGATGACTCACGTGCGGTATTGTTGGAAAGTACATGTAGTGGGGAGCGATTTTATTAGTTGCCACGTGATGGCCGGGTTCTGGTTTATTGTGCCACGTGATGGCGGGTTGCAGGTTATTAGTTGCCACGTGATGGCCCGGTTGCCCCGGAGGTTTGTGGATTACGTGATGAAGCGGGGTCTACACGGAGGTTTATTAGTTACCGTGAGTAGGGGTGCCCAGTTTGACAATAGTTCTTTTTGGTAATAATGAGGTGAACTTACAGCGAGTTTATGATCAATTTTATGGTAATAGTGCCATGTTAGTTTCTGATCATGGTATAACTATTTTATGCCATGGTTATGGTGCATTTTCATGATTGCTGCCACATAGTTGCTTCTTTACATGCTTTGCAGTTGGCTTTATGTTGTGTCTGATTTAGATTATAAGTTTTTCTTAACATTTATATCATTGTTATTGAGCATAGTTTGCCTATGTTGGACTTGGGTAAAGTTGGGTTTGTGAAATGTTTCCTAAGCAGGGAAACTTTAAAGAGTGAATAGGAGTTTTGAGAAGAAGAAATGCTGCAAATAAAAGAATATTCTTTTCCTTATATTATGTCCTCTTTGGTTATTATCTCACATTATTGTTTTAAATCAGCCTAGATTACAGAGCAGGTTCGTAGGAGCTTATTTGGCGCTTGGTCATTAGCTCTTAAAAGTCACGGCTATGGCCATATCATCTATCTGTTTTGTTTTGTTTGTATTGGACTTATTCATCTATATTATTACCTTTAAATTCTAAATACTCTTAGAAGAATACTGTTCATGTCGAACTTTATGGGTCCTTATACCATATATACAGTGAATCTTTTATATATAATTGGGATATTAAATTAATGCATGTGTTTTACTTCTCTTAAATTAGGTTAATTATCTTCCTAGGGATTGTACAGGTGAGACTTCACTAGTGGGATACCAGGAAATCCTGGAGTGTCAGGTGGTCCCAATCATCATTACGTGGACGGTATGTGTGTGGCACCTCTATAGTGCTTCAACATAGTAATTTATAGTAGTATTACAGTCCTCACTTATTCATTATTCTTTATTATATGATGGCATTTCATGTTCAGAACATGAATATTGATAATAGAAACTTTTTCAATCATTATGCTTTGTTACTGTGTTGCACCACCGGTACTCTGCGTATAAGTCTCATTACGAACTCTGTGGGAGATATAGAAGTTATGTTACAGGAGTATGTATGAAAAATGCATTACAGAATTTTTGTTATCGTAAATTCGATATAATCATTATGTATCATGTAATTATGGACCACTTCATGTGGTATCTCATATCTGTTTCCTTTCAAGATATATAAGCTTAGCACGAATTGTTTTCAATAGTGCAGTGCTGAAGAGAGGACATCAGGCATTAACATCTGGGCCCAGTGCCAAAGTGATGAGGTCTTGATGTGTGGGTTTCTTATTTTGTTTTGTAAATATTAAATCTAGTATTTTGAAATAAAAAAAATGCATTTGTGTAATTACAAATACAGTATGACTCAGAATGTATGTGGACGGTTCTTTCCCTGCGGTGGTTGTATTACAAATTACTATTTTTTGGAGAATCTATAGTTTAAGTTATGTGTGTTGATGTTATGGTTGAATTTTGAAATGGGCTGCAATGTTGTGGTGAAAGATCTCATTCACAGTGTGCACCCCTCTGCCTGCCAGTGAGGATAGGAGCGTGTGAGTCGTCTGAATTCTAGCATATACCAAGGGTTATATTGAGTTAGCTGCGATGGGTTATGCAGAGATTTTCGTTTGTATTCACATTGTTACATCTATCATTGATAATATTTATAACCACGCACATATAAAAGTCAATCTAACTAAGATCATTACTTTGTAGTGAATGATTTTTTATCAGCTCTGTAGTCTTGGGAGGGCTTAGCGTGGTGAACGATTTTGGCGACAGCGGCACCTCAGTCCCTCACCGCACATGATGATCAGTGATCGAGTTGATGGAAATGCAGATTAAAAATTTATACAACATGGATTTACTAGCTGAAACAATTTGTTGAGTCCGTTAAGGTTTTTGAGTATATGACAGCATCATGGTTACAGCGAGCTTGTACGTGCTCACCTTATATTAGGCAGTTGGATGCCGCAGGACTTATGATATGGTAAATTGTATATTAATATATAGCTATTTATAGTCATATTCCTGACAACGATAAGTTTAGTCATATTGACCTTGAGGCCAAGTGCGGTGTCATGGGGCCAAATCGCCCGGAGAATCGGTTTGCCATCTGCATTATATCTTGGTCGAAATTTGGCGGGGACAATGTCATAATATATCTTTGAGACTATAAGATGGCATCGTGCAGAAGCGAGTCTTCACGTCCGGTCCATTCATCAAAGGGATACCTTTGTCTTGCTTGTTGAAGCAGATTTGTTGTTGACATCTGAAGATACCTGAAATACGATTAGGAAACGAATCCATGCACCATCGTACACTTCATGTTCACGATGAGAGGGATGTCACATCACCTCTTATGTTAGTATTATGGACTTCCATGATCATATATGGAGTGGTATTGACTTATTACCACGACGTTTGATCACACCACCACTCATGGGATCAAATGAGAGTCACTAAATATAACCGCATCATCAGCCAATTTGGTGAAACCAGCGATACTAAATTCTAAGTATTTCCAATATTATTATAGAACATACATTTTTTATTTTGCTTTGTTTTTTAGATATCTAGGATGGTAGAATCGTACTATATCTCATGGAACTTCCTCGGAAACGTTTATACGACATTCATATGTGCTATATTAGTTTTACACTGAATGGAGAGCATCAATTACTATGAATAAGGCATCTAGATATGGACAGTCAGTCAGCTCTAGTCATCCTTGCGGTGGGATGCCTTAAATCGAGGTTGAGGGAGAGGGAGGAGATTAAACAGGTGAGGTCGTGGTCGACACAGTCGAGTTGGTGTGAGGCGAGGTGGTGGAGTCTCGGCCAGAGGTGGTCGTCTTGTTGGTTATTCCACTTATGAGACATCCATGCCACCCGAGTATTCCACGCCACCCCACGAGATTTCCATGCCACCTGAGTTTTCACCACCTCCGTACTTCCTACATGCCGCTCGTGTGTTCCACCATCTCCAAAAGACTTCCCCTCTACGATTCATCCACCATTATCACCTACATCAACCTTTGACATGAAATACATTACCATCTCTGACATCACTGTCATTTTCATTCATGAGACCATAATTATTGTTTACAGACTTGGGTACATGCCACTAGGCGACCTCGGAAGAGCTCCGTACCACCTTAGAATTAAGTTCGCCATAAGCTCCCTCTCGGTTGTGACTCCATTAGATCCATTTGAGATTACACATGCCTCTACAAATTATCTAGCTATGTATTCTAAGCATCCTAAGAGAAAGACAAAGCCTCGTCTGTGGACTCATTAGTGCTATTTATGTTGTATATATTGTTATTTGTATTACATTGTGTATATATTTATGATTTGGTTTATATATGAAATGATCGAATTGTTGTGCCATTGGTTGTCATCTCGAGACAGTGGATTTGATTTTGATGAGGCATTTGTAAATCATGTAGTGACTTTGTTGTATTTTGAATGAGTATAATTGATTGTAATTTGAATGCGTTGATTATTTTGATGAAATGTTTATAATACAGATGTATGAATTGATTGTATTTTTGGATATGTGTATTATATGTAATTTAGTCGATTATATGTAATTTCAAATTGCCATTTTTTTTACAAAAAATGTCATTTTTCAAATTGTCATTTTTTTACAAAAATGTTATTTTTTAAATTGTCATTGACTATGGCATTACTTATGTGTATGTCGACTTGGTTATGATACACTAGTTTAGATTTTTTTTTTATATTTGACTTTTTTTTTGTTAAAATAGCTTAAATATGTCCAAAAACTTCAACAAAACAAAACAAAAAAAAAAAAAAGGAAGAAAGAAAGAAGAAGAACTACGAAAAGATGTGAAGATGTTTGGTGACAGATAGTCACAGAATGACAATCTTTACGTAATAATACAGTTTTGATCCTTTGATTATACTCTGAGGGAATTAAACATTGATCATCACTCATCAAATTACTCACACATACTCAAGTTTCTTTAATTTAAAGCCACATGCCTTGTGATCCATTCCTTACCCATATGATTATGCATGGATTGGTTGCTCTGTATTTGGAATTTTTCCTTTGAGGAAGCGACGTGGGCGACTCACGAGACCTTGTTCTTTGGTCAGTGAAGGCTTCCCATGACAAACCAGAGAAACCCATCTTGCATCTCCTTTTAACTCAGCCACTTTAAATTTTCGGTGATTTGTCAATGCGGCGAGATTAAAGGGTTTCCACGGTATTTCTTCCACCATTTCCCTTCAGAACCCAATCAACCCGGTTAACAGGATGTGCGAATCACGACAGGAAGAAAAGTTCGATTGGGTACATTGCAATGGTATCTGTAATGCACATTGGTAGCCAGTCTTGACAAGGATTCGCTTACTTGAAAGGTGACCGGCCTTGATGTGGTGGTGTGGTGGACGGGGAGGCAGAATGCACGGAAGGTGTTTGATGATATGTGTCCTCATGGCCAGCTCCTCTTTGAAGGGAGGATTGATCGGTGGAAGCTGGATTGCAGATATTAATACCTGCATGGATGGTGTTTGATAGCTCAGACGGCTGGGGTCTCAATTTCCTCGGGCGCCAGGATGGTCCTGCATTAATTACTCATAGAAAATTGTGCCTTTTAGTTTATGGGTGTTTGGTTCAAGAATTTTGAGGGAGAAAATGCAGGAAAGAAAATAGAGAGGAGAAAAGAAAGAAAATTAAATCAAACATATTATTACACCAAGATTCAGGGTGTGATTTGTGTTACCTATTTTACCACGATTTTTTTCTGACGAGTCTACACTCCACTTGGGTAATCACTTGAAGCGTAAATAAACACTATCGGTCTTGAGCAACACACACATATCGGTCTGGAGTTAATTACTACAATGTACCCAAAACTATACACTTACACTTGATCAAAATAACAATTACACAAAGTTCCAAAACTAGTGGCTACAAGGGCCAAATATACAATGATCCACAAAAGATACCAGCGTCCCAGGCTATCACGATTGTGAATATCCACGTAACAAATATTCATCCAAAATATATGCTTTCGACCACCCAGTGACTAAGGTTGGCATCTGAACTTCCCATCCTCGAAAACCACCATGATTGACTTTCATGTCCATGCGGCGGGTCTCGTGCACACTGCATCTAAGGTGGAAATAAATGGGGGTAGGGATTCGACAACTTTCGTCTAGTGAATCCCCACATAACAAGCGTACTCGTAAAAACATTTCAATTTATACATAATTCAAAATATCTCAAAACATGAGCATTTACAAATAATAGGTTGATGATGGGAAACACGTAAGATACGTCTTACCATCTGACCTCGCCGATGTTTCTTTTAGGCTTTCACCGGGGACTAGCCTATCATCCCGAGAACAACGACAAATTCTTTGGGACACTACCCAGGATATGCCCACATCCGGAAGTATACGTGACCTTTAAGGACTCTGACCCGGGGGACTGATCGCCGTCCTTGTCCACGCTACATCAATCGATTACTCTTTTGAGTCTCATACCCGTATCATGCTTTAAAACAATTTATAGCATTGACCACATGGATATTTAAAAACATCATGTACTAGTTAATTCAAGATTTCCATATATTATATATATATATATATATATATATATATATATATATATATATATATATATATATATATATATATATATAAATATACATTTATATATCACTAGAAAATCACACAGTCCAAAGCAGATAGTGAGAATTCCCTGGCATCAAACCACGGTACAAGCGCGGGGAGAGGTTATAAGATCCACACCTTCCTTGGATTCAAAAATCCATGAAGTCTCCCAGGAAGTCAAAACGGAGCCTCGAAGGATCTGCAAATATGAGTCATAAGATTCCTTAGCCTCTCTTAATCAGGTGTCACGTAAAAATTACTCAGTGAATTACATTTCTTTATCACGCTCATTTCACATATATTCATACGCCCGACATAAACCTTGATCCCCAGGTACCTCTCTCTTACACTTACTGGATCAACATTTACTTACCCTTATTAGGGTTACCTGAGCAACACACCTCGACACAGAAACACCTCTTGTATTTATCTCCATATTACTCATTTGAGAGATAAGGTGCTAGGTTCAACTTCCAAGCGGAATCACCGATTAGAAACAGAAACTGAGATATGTCCTAAACAACATATCCCCACTTTGAATGAATTTTGGGATCGATGGGTTCAGAATTTGGACCACACGTATTTCGAATATTTGTACCCCTTGAAGTCTAGTTTCTTTGACCACTTGAATCCTCAATTGAGACATAAGCTGACCCGATTATGGCTAAAATACTAACAGGCCATAACAAAAAATCCAGCCACCGAAAATGCGGAATTTATGATTTTCCCCACTTTTTCCATAAGTTTCCAACCAAATCAACTGACACTCAAACACACATCAAAGCCACTCTATTCCAGCTTAAAACATCTTCACACATTTTAAGCAAGTGCGAGGTTTTGCCAACCATCCTCCAACCAATCTAAGGTTATGATGAAACCTAGCTTTCAAAAAGAAGAAAATCATGAATCATACCTACATACAATCTCAAAATCCTTACCTGAATAACCCAGGATTGGGGTTTACCACCCATGTCAGCAAATCTAAGGTTAGGAGGATTTCCCTGACCAAACCTAGAAAAAGAACCATTTTACAAGAATCAGACAAAAACCCTTACCTTTTGGCTAAATCTCCTTCTTCTCTTCCCTTTCTCCTTCTTCTCTTCTTCTTAACTTCTTCTTCTTCCTCTTTCTCCTCCACATTCTTCAAATTTTTGCCCTAACTCTGTTGAGCAAAAATGAGAACCTCCTTTGTTATAGTTTTAGTCTTATACCATTTTGACTTTAAGTTTCATAATAGCAATTTAAGCCATTAACTCTTTTCTATTTACATATCACATTCAATCTTATGCATTGACCACTGAACTTTCTCATTAATGACCTAAGGGTCCTCGTTATTAGGATTGCAAATTACCCTTGGCTACAATATTAAACAGGGTCTATCGTTTTATTTTCGAAAAATATTTAGCTATTGTAATAATTTGATTATTGTTCCTCCTTAAAGAGATTTTATTACAAATTCATGGGCGTCTAACACAATGAAGAGTTAGAGTACCTCTTCTTCACATCACTTCAGAAGGATTTCCCATGTAACTTCTTCCTCCTTGGAGTGTTCCCATAACACCTTTACTGAAGTGCTTTGTTCCACTTAACACGCGTTCTTGCACATCTAGAATCTTCTTGTAGCTCTTCGCCATTTCATATTCTCTTGCAATTTCAATTCACGCCAATCTGGTAATATGCGAAACATAAGCTCGTACCATGACGAGAGGCGTGGAATACATCGTGTATACCCGAAACAGCTGCGGCGGAAGGCTAGCTGACAGCTACCTGACCTTTGGAGATCAAGCCGGACCAGCCCTTGCCAGGGCCGGTTCCCCTTTTTGCAGCGAAACACTCCCTTAACGGCGACACTCGCAACACATGGTCCCCGACTGAAACTCTAAGGGTCTCCTCACGTAGTGCCTCTTTCTACTTTGCTTTGTGCTGCAACTGACATCCATGGATCACGCTATCTTCTCACGTCGTTTCGTACCAACTGCGGACCAATCAAAGTAGCCTCCTCTGATTCGGTCCGGCTACATGGGCGATCTACATGGCCTTCCGTAAAAACTTCTGTGGTGCCATCCCAATCTTTGCTCTGGCATTGTTATCATGAGCTGTCGGAGGCAAATGTTCAATCAACTCCTGAGTCTACAACACACATGCTCTAAGCATATCTTCCAGAATCTGAATCACCCTCTCAGATTGCCCGTCAGTCTGAGGGTGATATGTTGTACTCAATCTCAATTCTATTCCCAAGCTTTGAGACCGCCTTGAGTCGGGGCGTGAACCTCGAGTCCTATCCCGGGCCCTTGATGGAGAGGTGCACCATGCGACCTCCTGATCTACTCACATACAGCTTGCTCAGTAAGAATAGGTGATGGTCCTTATTGCTAAAGAAATGTGCTGATTTAGTCCATGATCAACAACCACCTAAACACCCGTCTTTACCACAATTGTAGTCTTGGGAAAACCGGTCGCGAAGTCGTCGTCATGAAGTCAAAATTTCCGTTCTACGTTGGTAGCAGGCTGACCACAACTGGTCTAAGTGCTCGCTTTCCTTGTTGGCGTCAAACATAGAGCGAAACTCGCTACGATCTCTCTTCATCCCATGCCACAAAATCGGCGCCTCGAGTCATGGTACATCTTTATCTCACGGGATGTATATGAGCAAAAAGAATGATGAGCTTCTAAATCACCTCCTCTCTCAGCTGTGCATCATTAGAGAAAACAAACAATACAATTGAAATAGATTCCTCCATTTATGAATACTCCCACCCTTATGGTGCATCACGGCTACCACTTGTGGCGTGTGCCTCAAGCTTCTTATCACTCCTCAGAGCCTCAGATGACTCATGAAGTAAGCTGTTGGAATTTGAGCTGACGACATAAAAACATGCTAAGCTCATCTGCATCAAAGCACGGGTGGAACTTCGTGATGTAATCAACCACATCTTCCACTCATAAGCCATCAAACCTGAAAGGATGCTCTTGATTTTCTCGAGGCATCGACAATCACATTTGCTTTACCCGGATGGTATTGCAAAGAAAAAGTCAAAGTCCTCAGTGTCATAATCCATCTTCCTCTTTTTGGCATTCAAATCTCTACGGTAAAGATATATTTCAAACTCTTGTGGTGGAGAACACTTCCCAAACTCACCATATGAGTAATTCCTCCATAACACAGGCAAGCCTGCTGACAAATAAATCATGCGTGGGTGAATTCTTCATGTTTCTTCAATTTCACAGAGGCATAGAGGCAACCCACTCGACCTTTTCGCATAAGTACACACCCCGAGCCAACTCTTCGAGGCATCCCCTGAAACCGTGTGCTTTTCTCCTCCACAGGAGTATTAACAAGCGTTGTGGTCAATCTCTCTTTTGACTCTGGAAAGACTCCTCACACGTCATTCTAGTGAGACTCACTCCTTAGCGTGTCAGTCTAGTCATGGACATCTGATCAGGGAGAAGTTCTCGATAAGCCAAGCGATAACCCGATGACTAAGCTCGTATCTCAAGACACTGTTAGGTCGGCTCCCCACCGCATCCGACCTCGACCTTTCTTTGGATCCATAAAATACCTTCATGACTGTATTTAGAATGGATTTCTTATGGCAATCACACTTTTCAAGCAGCATACAGCGATTCTCTCGTACTGTGCGCCAGCGTAAATGTTGCTCATACCAAGTGACCCTTGGGAATATCGGATGTCGTCCACAACTACCACAAAGCCAGTCGAATATGGACGATATATCCTATTCATGTCGAATCCACATCAAAATGGTTGGAGCATTAATCAATCCAAAAGGCATGACCAATTTCAAATTAGTCCATACCTCGTTTCTGTAGAAGTCTTAGGGATGTCTAAGTCCATTACTCGACTGATGATACCCGGAGATCTTAAATCAATTTTTAGAGAAGTAACAAAGCCCTCGTTCAATGATCAAAACGATGTGCGGGAAGTGGTGCTTGTTGCTATAGTTACTCTATTCAAATTAGGTAAATCCCACCAGCTACAGTAAGCGTTAATTTCTTTTTCACGAATAATCTTGGAGCACTTGAGGCGAGGTACTCGATCGGATGAGCCTTTACCGCAATTCTGAGTTGTAGGTTCAACTCCTTAAGCTCAAGCGGAGCCGAATGGAGCTACGAAATAGGATCGTCTTAGGGATACAAATCGATGGAGAAATCCATCTCTCTATGGGAGGTAATCACGACTCGCCGAAATCGTGAAACTTAAAATCACACTTATGGAATAAGTCATAATCCACTTCCTTTTAACCTCCCTCGGCATAGTAAAAGAATGCGACCCCATTCTTTCGACCACTTTATTTCTCCATCTCACATCAGCGGTCGAGTCGGACCACCTCGATTTGTATAAGAAGCTAACACGTGAAAAGACCTGACGATACGGAAGGTCACCTTAACGAAAACGATCTAAGGACCGCATGATGTGGGCTAACAATCCACATTCCACAATCCGCGTCAAACAACATCCAGAATTTAGAGGGTACTAAATTGATCATGACTTATTATCTGACATTAAACACGACCACTTTGCATCCCCACTTAGCTTCCATCACGCCACCCATAGGTGTCTCCAACAAACAAAGGACAGAAAGTGGTGCAATCTCACAGAAGTCGAAATAAGCAAAAGAAGTAGACATAAAATGAGCAGGATTTTTGAATCAAACAACACATGTGCCCAAGTGCTATAACATAAAACCATACTTTCCCACTTCTTTTTGTTTGGATCTCGAGTACCATGGCAGCTTCTGCTCGAGACCCTTGGCGAGTAGATCGAGTCTTCCTTTCTTGGGATCTCCCTCCCAGCAGGTGTCACTCCTTGGACACGTAAGATGGTTTCTCGGTGACGCCCTTGAGGATCTTTGGGTGTCTGCTGGCCCTGTCGACTTAGGGCACCACCTCCTCGAGTGTCTGTCCACCACACTGCGCTGCGTCAGGGACCCCATGTCCCGGCCTCCCACGGCTTGCCTGTTGCATGGGCAACTGCCGTGGACCGTTCATCCTTGGGCGCTTAGCCCTCTTATCCCTTGACCTGAAGTCTCCAAACCTGGAATTCTTGTTTCTTTCCTTTTGTACCTCAAGCTGCTCCCTCTCAATAATCAGGGCTCGTGCCACCACCTCACTGTAGGTGCGAAGCATAGAACATAAATTCATAAAGGTTGTGTGTTTTATTAAAACATAAATTCTTATTAATGGCAAATTCATAGCACCTTGTGTGTTTTATGTTCCTGACCAAAACACACAAAGGTTGTTTATTGGTCTGTTCTAGTCCAGATCAAATTCATCAGTGTAAGTTATAGTTTCCTTTCCGTTTAGCTCTTCCATTCCTTGTCACACTGTGGATGATGTCTCAGGAGGCACAACAGAAGGATGCTTCTAGTTTTTATCCATGTTCCAGTTAGTCCAGGATTACAACAGACTGATATGGGCCTTTCCGAGAAATTTTGGAGTTTGGATTGACCGTTTGGTTCCCCAATGGATGTTTCATTTGGGACTGAACCTCGTTTTTTATTTAGACTTGTATCTTTTTCGTGCATCGGTAACTATCTTCTCTCAATCTAAAGTTTATTTTCCATGTCCTGAGTTGATGATATTTTTAGCTGTTTTTCTATTTTTCTTGAATGACCTATGATACATATTAGAGAAGATTATCATATTCTCCTGGTTTCCTCTTTGTTTTTCCTCTGTTTTTCGATATGGGTCATTTTATTGATTTACAAAATTTACTAATCAAGATTTTTATTAGAACAATCATTTTGACAAATGCTCATTGTGAAGGAAAGAAAGAGAAAGAAAAGGTAAAAGAAAACAAGAATTAGATTTGAAGTCAATAAACTATTTTTATTTTCTACTTCAACTCCATTTCCTTTCCAATACTATTATATAGTTTTGAAATTTCTAAGTTTTTAGTTTGTATTTGATTATCTTTTTATTTTTAATCCTAAATGAAGCATCTGAGAAATCATTTTCCCTATTCTTTCTTTCCCTTATATTTTCCAGGAAACCAAATATTTCCTAAGGCTCCGTTTGGAACCTGAAAAATACTAAGGAAAGAAAATAGTAAGGAAAAATGGAAGGAAAGAGAATTTAGAAGAAAATAAAAAATAGGTTTAAACTTAATCAATAAATTCTACATATGTTTTATTGAAGCTGTTTTATTTGTTTCTTTACATTATATAAGGATTAAGAAATTTAAAATATGTAAGAATTTTGATGGTACAGTTATAATTGTTTTCTTTCATATTTTCATCATGGAATCAAATATAAGAAAATCATTTCCTTAAGCATTTTTTCCTTTCCCTAGTACACGGTTCAAACAAAGCCTAAGAAGTTTGGAGGGTTCATTCAAAATTATTGTTTTTAGATGTCCCTTATGTTGCTAAGCATCATAGTGTATGATATAGTCAGAAGTTTGAATTAATCAAACTTTGGTGGTGTTTTTTTTTTTGCTTAATGTTAAATAGAACTTTTGTTCTGAATAGTGCTTGATATGACTAAGTATTTAGTCGTTTGGTTTCTAAAAAAACCATCAAAATTTTAATTTTATCTAAATTTTGAAACAATAAATTTTTTAAATAAAAAAATTGAAAATATATATATTTTATTTAGTGCATGAAAAAAAATGCAAGGAACAATTGGAACATAAGGGCATAATTTTCTTATAACATATTATCTGATTTTTTCTTAATAGAGAAAAACATTCAAAAAGGCATTAAGAAAAAGTCAAAAAGCCAAATAGTTTGGCTTTTTTTCTATTAAAATGTCTTTAGCTTAACAACGTTAAAACAAACAACGTATACTTAATACTATTAAATACTATTTAGCATTAAGAAGTGAAAATAGTTTATTGGAGTATTAAAATGAAAAAAACAAACGTCACCTTAGGTAGGCGTTTGTTTCTTATCTTGAATATAACTTTTTTGAGCTATCTTGAATAATGTAATAACATTAAGTATTAAGTTTATTTATTTTAACATTGGAGTAATGATAGGGATAATAGTGGTTATTTCGGGTTCTGCCAGATCGCCCATAATCAGACAGAGTTTGGTTTTAATTGTAATTAGGTTTCTAGCGGGGTCGAGGTTATTTTCCCAAACCGAGGCGGATTCGAGGTGGGTTAGATATTGTTATTCATCCTGCCTGCTCAGGGTTATATTTTAAAAATATTTTTATTATTTTATGTTATCTTTAATATAAATGTAATATGTAATATCGAATGTTTTTAATAAATAATTTATAAAAAATTGATAATATTTTATTTTTTTATGAAATATATTAATTTTAATATAATAAAATAAAAAAACAAATAAAAAAAAATAAAAACAAAAATCAAATGTAAAGCGGGACAAGTTAAAATTTTCCCATCCTATCAACCCTCACTTGGCCCCATCCCGTTTAATTTTTAAATAGAGTGATTAGGAATTTAAAAAAATAAGCCCACCTCGGTTATCAAATGCTGTGGTATTATTCTTGCTTACTCGCCGGCTTGTTGAGCGTGGTGGAGTTTTTTTCATTTAGTGGAAGATGACTTTTAAAATAGAAAGCGAAATATTTTCAATTTTTCTATTAGAACTTTTTGAAATTTTAGCGACAAGTGCATTTGAAGTTGCAAAAAGCAAGCGGTGAATAAAACTTCGACCAAAAAGTCGAAAATGAGCGACCCTTAGTCTATTGCATAGTGTTGCGGTGTAGTCAGTCTTAGTGATGATTGTATATTGTGTGAGTATCACTATACTGACCTGTTCACATCCATATTTTCCTCTCTGAACTGTGATTCCATTTATGTATTCCGGTTCTGGCTGATCATCATCAACCGATGATATCGTCTTAGTTAATTGATCATTTAGGCCTCGTTTGCGGCTGTAGCTCGCTGCCGAAACTCAGATCCATTTGGTGGCTGATTCTGCTGTGCCTGATAACCACCGATTATAACGCTGTCGCAATAATAAATCCATCTCAATCATCTACCGCCAACGCTGTTTTATCCTATTACCACAGTGAACTGTATGGAGTTCATTTGTACTAATATTCTCGACTCGTTTTTGGGTTTGAACACAAGATGTGGATATTGGCCCTTCCAACTGGCTAAGCTTGTTTTTGTGCCAACAAAATCAAAGATGCACTTGTGGTTGCTTCAGAAAATGGATTCCAACGGTATGCAGGGAGTGAAGTTAACTGGCCAACAAAGCTCAGTTCATCTCTTCCCCCAACTCCTCCTAGGGAGCAGCTCATGGACAGGTACCACATTAACGAACGATAAAAAAAAAAAAAAACCGGACTTCAATTCTGAGAACAAACATCATTGAATTGCTCATTGAAACGGGAAATCAAGCAAGGTCACGATTTAGTAAGCAGTTTAATTAAGTGGATGAGATTTTATGTCATAGTACTTTTATTCAATAGGTTATTAGGTGTTTGGATCGTATTTAAAAACAACATCGTGGAGAATTTCTGGTGTAGAAGGATGGTTTTGTCATTAAAGTGACCGGTTTCTAAAGCTTCTTCGTAGTTGAAATAAAGCTAAGGAGCTTGCTAAGGGATGGGGGGCGGGCGTATCATTGCCCCACCCCTGAAGTCGAACATCCCGGATTGCTCACACTCGAGATAGCTTCGCCAGACCTTTTTGGGGCGCAGATAGCCTCTTTCAAGTAGTGTTTCCGTGCCTTGTGACTCTTAATGAAAGTACTGTGTTGTTATCAGGCCCGGTGGGAAATTTGACCAAAGACCGGCCGGTAGGTGGGAGAACCTCTCAAGCCTTATCATTAAAAATATATATAAAGTTTGAGGAATTTTAATTATATTTTCTTTTCTTTTATATTTTCCACGATGGAACCTATTTTTTTCTTTTTTTGTTTTAGAAAAACAAAGAACCTGAAGAAAACAGATTTAGAAAAGCTAGAGCAGTTCTCCTTAGAACATCGAGCTTGTTTGGTTCGTATTTTTGAAAAATGTCTTTGGAAACGAGTTTTGGATGCGAGAACACCGTGCTTCGTGACCGCAAGCGAGGAATCAAACAAGAGTATCGATCGGGACCATGAGTAACATCCAATGAAGCAGCCATGACACACACCAGTCTTGGTCTCATGCGTGGCTTTGCGGCGATTGCGGAAGTAGCAATCAAAGTCTGGGCTCTCTCGAGATCGTCTTCTGGGTAGTTTGGTTGCTGCGATTGGGATTCTTCGCTATGACCAAGCAAAGCTTGATGTGGAGTTTGCGAGAAGCGCATTGGTTTCCATGGGTCATGTAGTGCTACTTGAGATGGTTATATACTTCATCTACAAGAACTTATTTCATGACTACAAGCGATGGGGTTTGAAAAATAGGCCCAGCCTTGAGCTTGCTCATTGGAAATGAATGAATGACCCGATGAAACATGACCCACAGGCCGGCCCAACGAAGCTGGTCATGCTGAAGGTCGATAGCATGGAGTAAGCGGGAAGGCCCGATGCAAATCAGACTAAATCGTAATAAAGAAGGGAAGTAGAATAATCCCCAGTAGCATGCTTATCTGGCGTCAACTAAATCTCACCGACGAGGAAAATAGGATGGTCCGCGATGTGACATCTCTGATCAAGCGGATCTCATGATAAGGAAGAAGGATGATTCTCAATAAAGCTGCTCCTTCGGCTTCCCTTATTAAAGTCGATGCTCGACAGATAATATACATCAATGAGAAAGAATCATATTACTCTCAATTAGGAAGAAACCTCCCATATATATTAGGCGCTTTATAAGGTGAAAGTACGCATGGCTGTTAGCCCTCTAAGCGATCATCTTTCTCGATGACAGATGTCAGCGGCAGAAGTAGAGATTTATGACCTTCTTCTTTCTTGTTTTTGCAAGGAAACAGCGCCGCAGCCTACCGAACCGGCCAGTGGCGGCTAGTCGGGCCAGCGACCCTGACACAGCTCACAGCCCGGTCGGTTGAAAAAAACATCATCGGGTGTAGTTTGTGGGAAGGACGGTTCTTTACAAATATAGTGATTTCTGGTTCTGCGATGGTATCGGCCGGAACCTGGCGGGGAGAAACGCCAATCACCAGGATGCGGGACCAGCCGGGCGGCGTAATCAACGGATATCGGCATTGAAACAATCTGTGTAACTGTGCGGGAGGGGTGGGGCTCATGCCTCTGACCAACCTCTAATAAGAGAGTTAGAGCAACTCACCAGGCAGATGCAACGCCCACGGGAGGCACAACAAACTTAGGAAGGCCACAACGTCACCCCTCATGAAGGGCAACATAATCTCAAGACTTCGAGGTGCTAAACAGGCAGTCCAAACAGCTAAGGGCATGGGACTACCCTAACCCCTGGAGAGGAGGGCAAAGAAGTAGCACTCGGGGGGCACGTCGGGAACGAGGAACTATGACCCCCTCAGCAAGGAGTAGGGGAGCAATCATGGGAACAAAGGTTCAAGAGCCCCAAACAGAACTCACCGCACGGCGAAAGCTGTAGCGACGGCTCCCGACCATGGACACCGCGGGTGCAACAAACTGTCACCGCTCACGCCGAGGTGCTCCACTTCCTCTCCCGAAGAAAGTCTCTAATGCCGCAAGTGGAAGCGTTCGATGGTGCCAGAGATCCCCGCTGATTATCTTAACACTTACAAGAATCAAATGGAGCCACGGTATCGTGACCCCGCATCGATGCGCGAATGGCTATCACGTTAAAAGGCCCAAATTTGCTTCGTCTAATATGCTCGCCCCTCGCCAATCTCCTATTCGAGAACTATCGGTCAAGGCCTCCCACTTCATCGAGCCGTAAATTACGTAAAGCCAAGTTATCATTTGCTGACCATCAAGCAGAGCTCGCAAGAAAGCCTGAGGTCCTATGTTCAAAGGTTCAATGTCGAGTCTCTGAAGGTAGATATACCAGACAAGAAGTTCGCTATCACCGCATTCATCGCTGGGCTAGGAGTGCAGTCAAAAGATTTGATGTTTTCCATCTCAAAAAACCCTCAAGCAAGCATGGCTGAGGTGCTCGCTAAAGAGGAAAAGTACATTAATGGCGAAGAAGCCCTCATATCCAAAAAAGGAAGCTCTTCAACCCATAAAGAGAAAAGCAAGACTGACAAGAGACAGGGATGAAGCCCAAAAAGACAAAATGACCGGGAGAGGTCTCCAAAGAAAGATGGAGAACGGTCCCCGAAAAGACGCTAAGCCCCACGATCGCCCTGGGTCCTCCTCAACCCGAAAGGCCGACCATTATTCACCTTGGGCCAAGACCCCCTCGACGGCCACATTATCGCGGTGTCTTACGCTGGCACAACAGAGCAAGCTAAGATGGCCATCCCAGATGAGGTCGACCCTGCTAAAAGAGATAACACCAGGTATTGTGAAACACACTACGCATAACACTCCGATGATTGCATACAACTCAAAAAAGAAATAGAATATCTAATTCTGCGCAGCCTGACGCCATAAAGACTCCGACTCCACAGCTCAGACCATGCTTAGGCTCAGCAGCCACCACCACCACCTCAGCAGACAACAACTCAGCACCAACAGCCCTTAGGAGAAATCCACGTGATCTCGGGAGGATTTGCAGGAGGAGGGGAATCCAAATAATTAGAAGGCCCATCTCGCAAAGACGTCCGAGGATAATGGAAATACAAGCTTGTCCAAACTCGCCCTGGCCGACACAAACACACATTCTCCATCAGATCCGAGGGATGCCGCGCACCATGATGACCTTGTATTATGTTATTGTGATAACAAACGTCCATCAACTTAGTCGACAACGGAGTTCATCCATCATCTTCGCTTCATCACACGCGGCACTGGAAGCGGAGAACCTGGAACTACCAAAGACCCACCGCGAGACTCGGAGAAAAGTATTACCCTCGGGGCTCAATACAACTAGTGCTCACTTTGGGAGATCCTGCAAGCGCAAATCACAGCCGCCTAGATTCCTCGCTGCAGACGCCAACCACTGGCAATATGCGTTGGTTGCTGCACTTCCTCTCTCAAAGCAATAGCGCCATCGCTACCACATGATGATCAAGTTTCCTACTACAAGCGAGTAGGAATGGTTCGCAGGAGACCAACGCTGCGGGCCAGGAGTGCTACTCAAAGATCCATGAAGCAAAAAATGAGCAATATACCCGATCGAGCTCGACACGCGCGGCGCGAGGTGTGAACACCACCCGAGCCCTCAAAGAGTCGAACCTATACCGCTGACGACAACCCTAACACCTAGCCCATCGGTTCCAAGTCATGAAGACCTCATAAGCCTCCTTACCCCATTTCGAGACAGTATCAAAGATAAATGCATGGAAGCAGCGGCAGTGGAGGAATCGAATTCCGTAATAATCACTCATAGGCTAAACGTCATTTCATCCTTCAAGCCAGTCAAGCAAAAGAGAAGGAGCTTCGCGCCTGAAAGGCAAAAAGTGATCAACGAGGAGGTCGGCAAACTCTTCCAAGCAGGGGTAATCAGAGAGGTGGAGTACCCAGAGTGGTTGGCCAATGATTAGTGCCCAAAAAGTGCTATTTTGAACCCTATTTTTAATAGGTTTTAAGCGCTTTTCGTGTACTAATTGTTATAATTAACCTAATTGATAATTAACCTAATTGACATGTTCGGGTCCCTATTGTACTTCCGACATTCCGGGCTGTTTGTAGTTTTTACAGAATCAGAAGCCAAAATCGCTTTCGTCAAATCCAATCATAGCAAAGTCGGGTTGATTTTTACCACTTCCATATGGTTTTCTATCAATTCTGCCAGTTTCCGGAAATAAGAATATCAAAGCAAGAAGAAATGGAATAGTGCGTGGAATAGTAGCAAACAGGAGCAATGGAAACAAGAGCTAATAGTGATGAAATAAAGCAATAATAGCAAAATTTCCCGCTATTAAGTCGAAAGTACTGTTATGAGAGCTAAATTTACACAACAGCTTAAATTTTCACATGTAGCTAAAATTTCACCCGTGAGCGAAATTCTTCCATTCCTTCTTTTGTGTACAAATGACCTCGCTTTTGCCACTCATTTCTACCCTCACTATAATTATACTAGTTAGGTTAGATTGGTATTTCACTTGCTCAGAAGGCTATATGTCATTTTTCGAACAATTTGTAACCTAACTTCAATTTGATGCATCTCTCCAGTACGTGGGCCCCTGTTTGGCCTTCACGTTCTCTCTTCATCTTTCTCTCACTTTCTAGGCAACCAAACACACCCTTCTTTAAGGATGACAACTCAAAGGGATGTTGGTTAAAGCCTCTAAACCTTGAAGAAGAGGGGTTACTAGGTCAGAAGAAAGGTTTGCATTTTGTCTCCGTTTTTTCACGCAGAGCAGGTTTTGACATTTTGGTTCCTAAATTTGCAACTCTAGGTTTAAAGCTCTTCTTGATGTACTTTCTTTGGCCAATACTGGTAAGCTAGGGTTCAGTGTATTCTTAGCTTATATGACTGATATCCATTAGTCATATTTACGAGCCACTTGAGGTAGGTTAAGGGGTTATATTTTCACTGTAGATGCATCCTCATTGATCAATACTTGGTGATCTTTAGGGTCAGATAAGCCATATTAGATCCACTGAGATTCATTAATTGCCCTTTACGAATCATTGTAGGATGGGTCAAGGTGATAGATTTTCAATGTAAGAACCATAAATGCTAAAATAAATGCTTTCTATCAAAAGTAAAATTATTAGGGTTTAGTTTTTAAAGTTAAATGAAAATCCGATTCGGGAATTGACTATAGGTCATCCTCCCCAATGCGAGGAAATGAACCCGAGGACCTCTTTGTAACCCTATCAACCCAACCTAGCAGCCCAACACTTCAAGGATTTCTTTAAGGTACTGTATTTAGCGTATTTCATTTTATTTTTCAATTTCCACAACATCAACTCCACACACTTTACACAAACCCTAAAATCCAAAAAATAAAACACCATTGGTTCTCCCGTAACTGCTTGAGGCAAGAAAACTCCAGAAATCCCCGTGTTTGATCCTAGAGTCTCATACCACAGAGTTACGCTACTACAAAGAGGGAGTAATTTAGGTTATAATTTTGTTGATTCATAACACCTACTGTGGCACGAATCAGCCAACGTCGTGCTCGTCAAAAAAGCAAACGACAGGTGGCGGCTCTGCATCGACTTCACTGACGTCAACAAAGCATGCCCAAAAGATAGTTTCCCTTTGCCACGAATCGACCTCATCGTAGACGCCACAGCCGGCCATGAACTCCTCGCATGGATGCTTCCCATACAAACCAGACGCATGGATCCAGATGACCAAGAAAAGACCTCGCTCGCAGGCAAGGAACCTATTGCTATCATGATGCCTTGGGCCTAAGAAATGCGTGAGCTACTGGTTAGAGGCAAAATGTGATGTTCCATAAGAAATAGGAACGCCTATGGAGGTGTGTATATAGATGACATGTTGTTGAAGTCAACCACACCGAGCTCCACATACCATCCGGCCCTGCTCCAGACTGAGAGAATACAACATGAAGTTGAACCAAACAAATGTGCTTCGAGGTCACCAAAATTCTTAGGTTTCATAGTCAATAACCGAGGAATTGAGGCAAATCCAGACAAAATAAAGGTTGTGCTCAACATGCCTCCACCATCAAGCATAAAGGAGGTCCAAATGGTCTCAAGAAGGATTGTCGCTTTGTCGACCGATCCAGTAATAAAGCTGAGCAAATGTCACCCTTCTTCCAAGCCAAAAAGCTTTCAATGGGATACAAATTCATATGCCGTCGAAGAAGACATTCGCTTGAGCTCTCCCCCATTCCGGTAAGCCCCTCCGAGGGAACCATTTACTCTCAGACGGGCAAGCTGCATTTCTATCACGCTGGGCTCCCCACAGAGAGACAAAGACCGAGTCTTAACATCCCGTCTACTATTGCCCGATGTGACGCCCCAAACTAGGTGTCCGTTGACTAACACAACCCGCGGAATCTATACGCCCCAGATACGAGACACACACCTAAGTAAAAATGGCCACTTTGGCCCATATACCAATGCTCATCAAAACATATACCCAACTATATTCCAATAGTTTAAGAGTTATTTCATTACTCTTAATACAAATACATATTAAAATCTACAATTCTAATACATATTATCCAAAACATCAAAGCCACAACCCGCCTTCCAAAATCTACCGGCATACTCGTCTCACGCCCCCGTACCTGAAATAATATATTCCTCGATGTGGTGAGTTAATGCCCAAAAGAGTGGAATTACCCTAAATGGGTTACTCCCCACCTAAATGCATATGCAATGATCCAATTTAAACACACTCAAGTAAATTCATCCTACTTGAATGTCTAAATGCCCGTTCCCATGTCTCGAGTCCTCACCGACCCCATACTCGCTTAAGCCATATGAGAAAAACATCATTTTCAAAACAAAACTTGTTGTTCTTGAAAATATACTACCGAGATTCGGTAAAAAGATGGGACTACCCTCCGAGGCGAATGTGTTGGTGAACTTCCCGATACAGTCATGGTCCTCATCCGAAATGATCTGTTGGACTGTCTCCCAACCCCATTTCCAGAAAATCATCCTGTGAAATTCCTTTCGCAACCATGTTCGTTTTTCTAGTGTTCATGTCATGCACTCACACCCACTGTGTTACCAAGGCATATGAAATGCACACATTTCAATCATTTTTATACCAATAGATCAAATATGCATATATTCTCAAATTACATTCACACCACATGTAATTCAATCTGGATCAAACATCACCCAAATTAGCTCACTTGAGCAATTTAATATTGATCAAACATCACCCAAATTAGCTCATTTGAGCAATTCACAATCTCATCTCCAATGGCCTACACATAATTATATTCCATATAATTTGTACATCCCGCAACACCTCAAGCCTAACCCCATACGATCGTCCCAACTCACTATCGCCAACAACTGAAGTCCCACCACAACCTATGGACGCTTGCTAACGACTATCATTCACCCACATGTGGGTTATTATGTATTTATTCTGCATCTATTATACTACTATTCACATTACTTATTCACATAAACAAAAACCCTCGGTTACCGCTCACTACCATCAAAATATGAATTTTCTCCCTGGGCTCAAAGCTGAGACCAGGATAAACAGCCATTTCCGGCCTCATTCACACCAAAACATGATTTAATGCATAAATCACACCACAAGCCCAAACAAACGTGGACCGCCCAAACAAGCCCTAAAATTTCCACCCGTCCCAAGTTTCGATCATCAAACGGTCATTCAAGGCCTCAAATAAACTCAATCATCAACAAAACACTTAAACAAAGTGTAACTCAAGTAGGATAAAATCCTCTACCCTGTGGAGCTCATGAAACTCCTCAAAACCAGCCCACGCAGGTATCCTCGACATGTGTAGAACTACTTTGCTTCGCTCCAAAGAAACCACGATCCGACGCTCAGAACTAGAGAGAAAGCTCTCTAAAAAATCACAAATGTCTAAATCCACTCGTGATCTCCTCATAGATCGTTTTTCTTCTTTTTTCCATTTCCCTTCCTTTATCTCTACGAATTCTTTTCCTTTTTATTCCTTTTCTCCTCTCTTTTCTTTCCTTTTTGCTTTCCTTTTCTTTTTCTCATTTCTCATCTCATTCCCTTCAATTTCTCTTTCTCTTTAAAGATTTCTCTCCCATTTTGCCCACAGTAGTTATATGAAATTTCCTTCTCCTTCTCAATCCAATTGTATACACAATTCCACTTCTTTTCTTTATTTCCTTAATTTCTCATTATGACCTCATCACCTACATTAGCTATCTAATGTGAGCCATGGAATTCATTTCCCACACATGGCTAATTGTGAGCCATTTCTTTAATGCCATACACTCTGAGGTGCCATGGCATCCCCAACTACATGTCATCCGACACCCCACGCCTTGAAAATGGAAATCTCACCAATTCTAATCCAACGAACACGTGGTAGCTAACTTTCTCGAGATTTACTGATCGAGAACTGTCATCATCCGAGATCTAGAAAAATTTTGGATTTTTACCGAAATTACGATTTTGCCCTTTTTGAGAAAATTGGAATTTTCTCGGGTCTTATAGCCGAGCTCTGAGATGAGCAGAGGAGAGGTACCCAAGGATGGAGAAATTAATCCCGGCGCGTAACTACGCCGAAACCCGCCTTACTTTCGTCGACACCATCAAGTCCCAACAGACACCCGACGGGCAAGTGCTACGCTTCGACCCCGTGAAGGCTGATGAAGGGCCATAGAGTTAAGCGAGTTCGACATCAGATATAAGTCAAAAACTGCAATAAAAGGGCAGGTCTTAGCTGACTTCGTCATGGAATTCACCTCGGCAGAGCCTGCCGAGAATACTCACGCAACGACTAACCTCCCCATCCGGAGACTCTTTGTAGACGGGGCCGCAAATGCTCAAGGAAGCGAAGCCGGGCTAATCCTGACCTCCCTAGAAGGAATATATTGAAGACGCCGATTCTGATCTGCCTCCAAACAACGAGGCCGAGTGGCACAGGTACCATAAATTCGGTCTCAACCTCGCCATTCACGCCGAAGTCGACCAACTCGAGGTCTACAAAATACCCCAACTGGTAAAGGACAAATAGAAGACACCTACGAGGCCAAAGGCGAGAAAATGATCTTATATCTCAAAAAGGTATGGGAATTACTGAAGAAATTCGTGCTGGTTCAGGTCAGACACATACCCAGAGCGAAGAACTCCACAGCAGATACCTTAGCAGAACTGACAACAGCCTCACAAGAAGACTCCGCAGACCGACGCCGCTCAACACCTCGCAGCCGCGATTCCCACGGACATCGAGGTTTCCCGTCAAGCATCATACTGTCACTGATTTGACCACTGGGACTACTTAATAGGAGGACTGCTACCAAGTGACCCAAAAGAGGCTGCTAAGCTCATAACGAGGTCGGCCAGGTTTACTGTTCATAAGGGACGTCTTTACAAGCGAGGTTTCTTCGCACCCATCCTTAAGTGTATTGAAGGAAGAGACGCCGACTACGTACTCAAGGAAGTACATGAAGGCGTATACGAACCACACGAGCCTCAGCACAGCGTGATTTTAAGGCGTGGATACTATCGCCCACAACACGTAGAGATGCGACCGACCTAGTCAGTTCTTCAGATCCAGATATGCCAAAATCTCTCACTCTAACTGCTTCCCGCCCTTCCAAAAGAAGCGGCTCGACATATCGACCCGCCCATTGAAAGGGCCAATGTAAATTCATCACTGCCGCAGTGATTATCACCAATGGCGAGGCCAAACCTTTGGCTACTATCACAGAACAAAAGATACACTCAGGTGGCATTCCATAATATGCGTTTGTATCCCAAGAGCTCGTGTCGATAATGGAAAGTAATTGATAATGCCAAGTTGAAGGATTTGTGTCGAAGCCTGGGATCAAGAACAATTATTACTCGTCCCTAGCACATCCGCAATCTAACGGCAAAGGTAAGTCACCATCGAACCCTAGCAAAGATTGAAGACCAAATTGGAAGATCTTAAAGGAAATGGGTAGAATACCTCCCGAGGTGTTATGGGCATAGCGTAACTACGCTACAAGTCGGGCCGACCAGAAACCCCATTCACCATACCAAGTAATGTATAAAGGCACCGCCAGGTCGGATTAAAACTCCCAGGATCGAATTGAAGCGTGGAAAACAACTACTTCCAGGCTCTCCGCCAAATCTGCACTTCCTAGATGAAAAGCGTGAGCGTGTCCTACATGCACGGAAGTACAACAAAAGAAGACTGCAAAGGATACAACCAAAAAGTCAAACCCGTGGAGCAAGCCCGAGACCTAGTCTTAAAGAAACTCCTGCCAACAAGGAAAAATCCAACACATGGAAAACTTAGGCCCAGATGGGAAGGCCCCTATATCGTGACTCTTGTAATCAGACCTGGTAATTACGAGCTCCAGAAGGAAGAGGGAAAAATTCTACCTCATACTTGGAATCGAAAGCACCTTAAGCCGCTTTTATCGCAGCCCCTTCGGGTTGTAATCTTAAATAAAGTATTATCAGTGTTCGGATGACGAACTGTGTGTTTATTGATTATCCGGGTCGACGTGATACCAGAAATGGCAAGAAAATACACACACCAGAATGCGCAAATTAAAGATTCAAAAATAAAACAACTTTACACATAAAGGTACAATTGATTAACTGAGCACATCTTACATCCCAAACAAATAAAGACAAGCAGCTCTCAAAAAAAGAAAGAAAAACCTAGAGAGAAAGAGGAAAGGAAAAGAGATGGAAAAGAGAAGAAGAAAGAAGAGAGAAAGAAAGAGAGAGGGAAAGAGAGGAAGAGAAAGGCGAAAGGAAAGGAAAAAGGGAGAATGAGATGGGGAAGAAAAGGAGAAAGAAAAGAAGAGAGAATTGGTGAGAAGGAGAGTGGAGAAGAAAGAAGAGAAGAGAAAGAAGAGGAGAAAATAGAAGCTGTAGTGCAAATGTGTAATTGTCCTCTCTAGACGCATCCCTTAAAGAATAAAAGCTAGGATAACATAACTCCCATGAAGGGAGACTAGGAAAACACACTCCCACAAAGTGTAAGGTCCACCTAATCGAAACAGAGTCCCCAGCGGATCCTCGCGGCACGACCGAGCCGTGACGCTTCATTACGTACATATTCTAGTTACGCTCCAAAAAGAAAGGAGATTCGGAGTATGGGCTTCATAGCAGAGGAGCCACCATTTATAAGAAGGCTAAAGCACTCGGAAAGTCGCACGATCGTTTCCAATTCTCCATAAACCAGCATTAAAGACACCCACGTCTTTCCAAGAAGTGGAAGTCAAGCGGCCTTATGGCAGGCTTCGATTCGGCCAGGCTCGGCCTCTTGCCTCGGGCCATGCGGCCCGAGTCGATTCGGCTATGGCTATTCAGCCTAAAGACCTTAAGCGCAAAGAGCCTCAGTGGTTGATTTGCAGAGCTCTTATTTCGAAGCCTCAACGCCCAAAACTCGGTGGCTCGGTTTGCGAGCTCTTATTTCCGAAAGGCCTCGCGCAGGCCTCGGTGGCTCCGGTTGTAGAGCTCTTCATCTCGGGAAGGCCTCGGCACGTGGGGCCTCATCGGCTCGGTTTAATGGCTTCGGCTACTGCATTCGGGCCATGCGGCCCGAGTTAGTTCGGCTCGGGCTATTCGGCCCTAAAGGCCTCGGCGCCCAGAGCCTCGGTGGCTCAGTTTGCGAGCTCTTGGCTCGGGAAGGCCTCGGCGCAGAGCGCGGTAGCTCGATTTGCGACTCCAGCTCGGGAAGGCCTGAGCGCCACGGGCCTCATCATTTCGGTTTGGCCCGAGCTCAGCTACTCTGCTCAAGCCATGCGGCCCGAAATTCGGTTCGGCTCGGCTATTACGACCCTAAAGGCCTCGGCTAAGAGCCTCGTGCTTCCGGTTTGCGGAAACTCTTGACTCGAAAGGCCTCGGCGCAGAGCCTCCCGTGCTTTCGGTTTGGAGCTCTTCATCCGGAAGGCCTCGGTGCCCACGGGCCCGGTAGCTGGTTTGAGAGCTCGGCTACTCTTCTCGAAGCCATGCGACCCGAGTCAGTTAAACTCGGGCAATTTGTACGTAAGGCCTCGGCGCCCGGAAGCCCGGCAGCTTCGAGTTTGAAAGAGCTCAACTACTCTTCTTAGGCCATGCGGCCCGAGAATTCGGTTCGGCTAAAATGATTTAACCCATGGAGCCTCGGCGCCCGGAGAAGCCCGGGGCTTAGTTTGAAGAGCTGGCTACTGCGCCGAGCCTTGCAGCCCGAAGTCAATTCGGCTCAGGCGAATTTAGCCCATAAGGCCTGGCGCTGGGAGCGATGGCTCGGTTTGAAGGCTGGCCTATACTAAGGTGTGCGGCCCGGGAGTCAGCTCATTTCGAGGCAATTTAGCCCATAGGCCTGTGCCAGGCCGGTAGCTCAGGTTTGAGCTCAGCGCTCGGCTCGGACGGGTAGCCAGGAACGATTCGACTCGGGCATTCAGCCCACGGGCCTGGCGATACAGTTTTGAAAGGCTGTTGCTAAGCCAGGGCATTTCAGTTGGGCCGTACGGCGAAATTGAGTCAGTTCCATGCGGGAGCAGCGCGAGCCTGAGTAGAGGCGAAAGTGGTGAAATAAAAATGAATATTGTTCAGAAAGAATTACATATGTCAGAGGTCCCAAGCCCGAAAAAAACAACAACAACAATGACAGGAATATGTGCGGGAATCGGACATCGGAGGAGGAAGGAGAATTGAAGAAGGTGAAGCGGGCCTCGCGAAATTATCAGTTCTCAGAATAGTAACGAGAAAGGACTCTTCCACCTCCTCATCACTAGGGATGTCGAAGTTGAAGTCCAGACCTGGGTAGGCATTAACGACCTTCCTCACACGGAAAGCTGACCACGGAAGCCCATTAAGTCGAGGCCTCGTCCTCGATCTCCATAGCCGTCCCTGCGAGCGACCCGAGTCCGCACTATGAAGGTCCCTCGCTGACCCATGGCCTCCTCGGTCAGGCGTTCCGCAGAGCTTATAGCCTCGGAAGCCTCGCGACGAGCTCCGTCTAGCAACGCTGTTTTATTGCACAGCTCATCTCTAGCTGCACACAGCTCTTCTCTAGACTCCCGCAGCTCGCATTGAGATGTAAACGGCTCGTCCCAGCCATCGAAGCTAGGCGGGGCGGGTTGCAGCCGTCCTGGCCTCCGGCCAAGTCATTTTGTACCTTCTGACCAGATCCTTAACCTCTGAAGCTTCGTAGCATTTCTTAAATTTGTTTCTAGCCTCATCTTCTCTACCCTCTTCGAGCTCTCACAGCCAAAGGTATGCCTCAAAGTGGACTTAAGCTTCGCCTCCTCGGTCATACTGCGCACCAGGTCACGGCAGCCCACCGAAGTAGGAAGCCACTCCGCCTTGTAAACTCGGGCGGCTTTGACACTGGCGCGTTTAGATTGGCCTTTTTAGCCAAACTCTTCAAATGAGGAGCCACTGCCCACACCCGACTCAAGTTCGTCGAGACACGGCGAGATACGAAGGGGAACTTAAGGCTGACCCACGAAAGGATAAATTTCAGGCTTCCTCAATGGGTGAGCGTGTGATATCTTGGTGAGAATCTTTGAGGATGGAAAGAGGCCGCTGGCCCAATGGCGCTACCGGCGTGAGGGCGAGTCGCCCGTCTCCATCGGTTCGAAGCCGCTTCTTCTTCCAACTCTTCCACCTGAGGAAGATGGCTTGACACTTCTGTAGGGATTCCAAGCGATGATAGGCATGACCTCGGTAGGTGATGGCCCTCGCGAGGTCTTTTGCCTTTGCGGCGCTAGCCGAAGCGAGGCTGCGGGCCAGGCTTTGGGACTGGCCTCGGTCGGAGCGATAACACCCGCCCGGTGCTCGGGCGTGGGTAAAGGGGGAAGGAAGGCGCCCCGGTTTCGGAACCTTACCCAATGGGCCAGTTCATATAATGGTAGAAATTTTCCTCTTCACACTCCGGGACTTCCGAGACAACGTCTCCACCCGAGCCAAAAGCTCTCCCTTGGTGGGCTTGGCAGCGGAAGGCCCGACGGGAGAGAATTTCATAGCGGAAGGAGGCGAAGGCCTCAAAGCAGCAGAGCGGGTAGACCTCGAAGCAGAAGGTCGGGAATGTCAGGCTGATCGACTCAGGAGTAGGAGGCGCGGGAACCTCGGTGACTCTACGCTATGACATTATCTTCGGAAATTTGAGATCGGTCGAGGCGCTGAGAGACGCGGTTAATGCAGAATTAGGATACCCGATGACCTCACAGAGAACATACGAAAACAAATAGATACTCACATTAGATTCTCGGGGTGGATCCGGGCAGCGGGACCTTTAGGGTGTCATCCTTGTCGAGGGGTCCATATACTCACGGTGCGACGCTAACAAAGTAGCCTTCAAAACCTATGGGAAGATGGAAGATGGAAATTACAGAAGAGTGCCGGTACCTTTGGAAAAATAAAGGAAGCCCTCCGTGTTCCTTGGCCATTAAAAAGATCAAGACAGGCTATCTTTGGGAATTACAGGGCCACTTGTCACTGAAGAAACCAATAGCCCGACCGAATACCTGTGATTAGGCGAGAGTTTGAAGGACCCAGGACATTGAAGTCTTTGTAAAACCCCTTTTATAAAGGGGTGTAGAGGAAGCGGCAGTTGTCGGTAAACGAAGAACCATGTGTCTTGATCTTTGAAGCCACGTAAGAATTCGAAAGCGTCGGACGGACAGGACACCAAAGGAGTCTATAACGCTTTGTGAGAAAGTGGCCCCGTACAAGGGTCCAACTTGCTCAGGCCCCACGGCCCAAGCATTACGCGTTGATTTTAGATATTAGGCCCCGGGATACTTAATCTCGTCAATTCTCCACTTACCCTTGTTGAGGAAAATGGGAGCTCCCACCGGAGCGTCGAAGATCAAATCCAATAGCGGTTTGAGGCACCACCAGTCAGGCCTGATCGTGACATGAGAGTCTGCCTCAATCATGAGCGACCGGACCCATGGTGATAACAGTGGTAAAAACAAAACTTAACCCGATCTAGCCTGGCGCCTCATTTGTATTACTCGAAAGAACTCAGGAAGAAAGGAAGGACCTTTTGAGTCCCGGAGATAAAACAAAAAAAGCTATCAGCCAGACCTTGAAAAGGGGACTACGCACGGAAGGTTGGAGGAGGAATACTAAGGAAAGGGAAGTCAGGAACTCACTTTGAAGCGAAAGAGAAAAGCGAGATCAAGGCACCTGGCGTCTGATTGGAAATTATCTGAGAAGAAATTGAAAGCGAAAGGGTGGAAGAAATGAGCTTGAAAGCAGAAAAGTCATCATTATCATAAGACATATGTGGCGACAAAGCCACTGGCAGTCCGGCCTTGAGGCGACACGTCGATACACCGATCTGACGATTACAGCCCTTGCCACGCACACCGTACTAAAAATTTGAGGCAAGCGATAGGGTTTGAAAATAGGCGCAGCCACTCGCAGGCCCAAATAAGAGGCAAGCCCCGATAAAACACCGAAGCCCATGGCGCCCGGCCAGCAACCACGGTCAGCTCGCCCAGGTCGATAACATGGAGTGCTTGGAAAGGCCCACATTTCATCGGACTAAATCACGCCAATAAGGAAGTAGAATAATCCCCTAATAGCATCTTATCCTGTAATCCAAGCAAATCACGAGAAAAGGAAAATAGGATAATTCACGATAAGCATATCCTATAGATCAAGCTAGGATCTCACGATAAGGAAGAAGGATAATTCTCGATAAAAATTTACTCATATTATCCATAGTAAATGATATCATTGAATGTATCCCATCCAATGAGAAATAATCCTTATTACCATCCAATTCGGAAAACATACGCTATATATATCAGGTCACCCCCTCGGTGAAAGGTACGCAAAAACATTAGTCCTCTAAGCAGTCTATCTTTTCTCTCAGTGAGAAACTAACTTAGGCATCGGAGCGGCCACGGGCAAAGCCCTCCTGGCCCTTCTTCTTTCTTGTTTTTTGCAGAGGAGAGCAATGCCAGAGCCTATAGACCATCCCGGCGGTAGGCTGGTCAGGCTGACGACCACTAACACGCTCCCGACCCGGTCAGGTTAGAAAAAACATCATCAGCAACCATGCTCTTAGATGAAACATATGTATCTTCTGTTGTTTACGTAGCTTTTGAACAACTCTCCCAAGTTCTAGGTTTTACATAGAACTTTTTATATACATGTCTGAATGTCACGAAATTGGATTTATAATAGTTTTTAGTCATGTCGAAATTCTTATAGTAATTTTGTTTTATGAAAATGTTTTACAAACATAAAGAAAATTTAAAATGATTATGAGGGCGGTGCGTATCGGAAAGGACCATACAGAAGAGAGGCTGCACAGGTGTCCCGAAAGGTTTGGAGTGAAAATTGTCTAGAGTGTGAAGAGTGTGAGCGTCAGATTTCTCTTGGGATGCGACGTGATATGATCCCTGTCAACTCCATATGGAATTGTAGAGTGGTATTTAAGCACGAGTTCATCTCTCAATGAAGGCACCAATGATAGATACCCAAGCCTAATAGGAGAGTCCAACCCAAAAAACCGGGCTGATAGGTCGGAGTGGAACAAGAACTTCCACGTTCATGACTACAACCATGCTCTTAAATGAAACCAATACATGTTTTCTTTTGTAGCTTTTGAATTCCCAACTTTTCTAACAAAAAAGGAAAATAAACATTATGGCTTCGTTTGGAACCTAGAAAATACTAGGAAAAGGAAAAACATACTGAGGAAAATGATTTTCTTATGTTTGGTTTCACCATAGAAAATATAAAAGAAAATGAAAATATAATCAAAATTCCTCAAAATTTTACGTATTTTTAATTCCATAATCCTTATATAATAAAGAGAAACAAATAACATGACTTTGAATAAACATATATAATTAATCTATTAAGTTTAAACCTTTCCTTCAAATTTTCTTTCCTTCCACTTTTTCTTCTCTATTTTCTTTCCTTTGTACTTTTTGGGTTCCAACCATAGTGTATATGCATCCATCAAATATATATATGCATATTCCCACCTCAAAACACGAGCCACATTTTCTCTGAACTTTCTCTTCTATCCACTCTTTTTCCTTAAGCAATGAGGGGTGATTTTTTTGCCATTATCGGTCTGAAATCACCCATTTACACCTCTTTCCATCACCATTTTTCTTAATAAAGTGGTTGTTCTACATAAATCTGAGTTTTATTTTGTTTTTTGTGATTTCATCGTCTTGTTATGGTATTTGGTTTTGTGTCGTAATCTTGTTACAACGTTTTGTTTTCGTTTTTTTGTTACGACGTTTTATTTACGTGTGGGCGATTCAGACGGGTCAAGCATATTCGATCAAACAGAGACAACAAATCATATTATGGTTAATAGATATATTCTTGAAGCCCCGAGTCATATGTATTTTAGTCATTTATAGTATTACCAAATTTATAGGTTTTGGTGGTTATTATGTTATTAACACAGATGTATTTCATCATTATCATTTTCTCACGAACTCTCACTTACATCCACTCTTTTTTATAAGCAATGAGGGGTCGTTTTTGTCATTATCGATTTGAAATCACCCATTTACACCTCTTTCCATCACCATTTTCTTAATAAAAATTGGTTGTTTCTACATAATCTGAGTTTTATTTTGTTTTTTGTGATTTCATCGTCTTGTTATGGTATTTGGTTTTGTGTCGTAATCTTGTTACAACGTTTTGTTTTCATTTTTTGTTACGACGTTTTATTTACGTGTGGGCGATTTAGACGGGTCAAGCATATTCGATCAAACAGAGACAACAATTCATATTATGGTTGTCGATATATTGCGAGCTGAGTCATATGTATTTTAGTCATTGCCATTATTACCAAATTTATAGGTTTTAGATTAATTTGTGCTTTTAGTAACTGGATGTTATTTCATCATTTATGATTTTTATCGATTTGGTATTTATGTTTCTATCGATGTATTGCTAGTTTGAATTAATAAAAAAAATTCAAAAAAGTATATATATATATATAAATATATATTGTCAACTTATTTGTAAAAAAGGGCATTTAATTAAGACCACACTTCAAAGGTCGAATTGTTTTACGAGGAATTATGTTAAGTTTTATTCATCAAAATGGAGATGAAATAGAACCCAAATAACCCTTAAATCACCATAAAATATGTCATCTCCAACAAAATATTAGTGCATGAATAGTAAAATTTTTTATAAAGAATGATCCATCACATCTTCTTCTACCTTAATAACTCATATAGGGAGAAAAAACGGTAACCCATGTTTAACTTTAACTCCATTGTTCTCGTTCAAAGGGAAAGAAAACATCAATCTTAAAAATCCCTAAAATGCTTCTACTCTTAAATCCTAAAATATTTCCAAAGGTAAAGGGACATTATTATGCATGGAATAACAAAGAAAGATGATTTATTTTGAAATGAATCGTTGTATTGGTTAAAATATTTTTGAAAGGAAAATACTAGGTATAATATCAAAGAAAAATGTCATATAATGTAAAATGAAGAACTTTTGTAATTATGTCATGTTTAATAAAATCTGGTAAACGATGTTACATTAACGAAAAATGTATTACATTAACATTATGGCGTGTTACATCAGCATTATAAGGTATTACATTTGAGCTTAAATTCTTATCAAACTAATTTTATTCATAATTTTTATAAATCCACTTTAATATGTCGTATCATTATTCTCAAATAACTCATATAAATTTTTAATCTTTGCTGATTTACTCTTAGCAAATTGTAAGAAGCATAACTCAAATGAGAAAGTATGTTAGAATGGATGAAACAATTTGTTGTCTACCAAGGTTATTATAAATACCCTTCTATGTAACCCTATTTGGATATAGTGAAAAGTTCAAGCCATCATTCTAGTGGATATAGGCACATTGCCGAACCACGTAAAATCTATGTGTATTCTTCTTGTTTTTCTTCTCTAATTCTATCACCATTCTGAAACAATTCTCAACACACACACACACACACACACACACACGAGATTATATATATATATATATATATATATATATATATATATATATATATATATATATATATATATATATATATATATATATATATATATATGCAATGTGTGTGTGTCAATATCTTGAACTAATGTATGTTAAGCGTTCAATATTTAAATAAAGAGCATGACATAGGAAAAGAAGGGATCCACAATTCAAGTGCTAGAATTCTTGAAGTGAGGTATTTATTATTAATATCTCATCCTCATGTATGAAATGCAAGAAGCAGTTTCATGAGTTTATAAATCACCTAAAAACTACCATCATAAATGTCAAATGAAAAATGATTTTTTTTTTTTAATACACTCTAGTTTCAAGGTAGTAAACTGTTCTCATTTGGACTCGAACTTGGGACCCTCCATCCTGATGCCCTTTGCTTGTTTTAATGATGAATGTTCTACCACTTGTGCAGAAAAATGATCTTATCCTCTCACAAATAAGAAGATATTCTTCTTTTATTGAAGCCTTATTTTCTCTATGAAAACACAAGGGCCTTATATTTTTTGCTTCGATTAGGGTTGAACATGTTTCGGTTAACTAAACTATGCCACTAAAAAAATCGATCGTCGATTTTGATTTGATATTTATATAAACCAAAAACCTAACCATCAATATAATTAATCAAATCTTAACTTGAGAAAGTTTTTTCAACAAAACTCATTATCCATTTATTGTTCATTCAGTGACAACTTGACAAAGTTTTCCAGCAAACCATTATCATGATTCTATTTATAGTTCCATTCATGACTCCCTTGAAGGTTTGTCAACAAAACTCATTATCATGATTCCATTTATTACTTGAAACGAGAAAGTTTTTCCAATGAAACAACAAGCAAAATGTCCTTTGGTATCGACATTTAGGCAGTAATATGAAAATATACTTTTCGAGGCAAAAAAAACCCTTTATCATTTAGCTTTAATTTTATCTAAAAGTTTATATGAAATTTCTATTTTTTTTAAATATAAACCTAAAATATATAACTTATCTAGTACTATGTTCTTTAATGATTCGATATTGGTTTTTCGTGCACTCCTCCCACTCCTTTATTATTTGAGCCAAGGGTAGTATTTAAAATTTACATACATATTAAACTTTTAGGGTGGAATAATTTTTTGTTATACCACTAGCGGTCTCGAGTTCGAGCTCTGGTGGTAAAGCTTTAGTGCCTTGATGGTCCTCCCAGGCTAGTGCGAGATAGCCTAGGTGCGATTTTGTTGTGCTTATCTTGGCATTGAAAAAGAAAATCTTAATTAGTAATACAAAACCACGACTAACTTAGTGGTAAAGGGTTAAGCAAGCGTTGGGAAGGAGGGATCAGGTTCTTAGTGTTTACGTAGAACAGAAAACTAAGTTTTGGACATATTTAAGTTATTTTAAAAAAATTACTAAAATAGAGTGAAAATGAAAACAATGCCGAACTAGTGCGTCCTAGCAGCGCTAGAAGCATACGCATCGACAATGTCATGTCGGCTGACTACGGCGTTGTAATTTTTTAAGTTAATGTCCCTTGTCATTGGCTTCTGACGTGAACTTTAAAACATTACAATGTCGCAGTCACTGACTACGACATTGTCATTTTAAAATCCCAAGCGCGCTCTTCTTCTCCCTCATTTGCTCTTTCTCCCTTTTTCTCCCCCGCTCCTCCTCCTCCGTGTGGAACTGATTTTCTTCATTTTGAGCTTCATCAGACCCGACTACTCTATTACGATCCTTGTGATCCTCCTCATGAGTGGGTGATTCTACTTCTTCCATTTTTAGAGCTTTTTTGGTACCTAATGAGTCAAAACTCATATGATTTTTAATCCATTTTTCTAATTTAAATGACAATATGAATTCTGATTAATATGCAGAAATATGGATATTTTACTCAAATATAATTTTGTAGAGAGTCTGGCCCGAATGAAAAACCCGCAGCGAGAACGAAAACGTCGCAATAGCGGTGAAATCATGACGGAACTCTTGATTCGGTTAATTCGAGAGTCCGCGACACCACGAGACTAGTCTTGGGGAGAAATGGAAGTTTGCATCGAGGCGTAGCCATGACGGGGAAAGTGAGGTTCTGACGGAAATACTAAGGCACCCGAGAAATGAGCGTTCGACCCGAGGAAGGATTCTTTGAGACGGAAGGAATATTCAAGAGAGAATCGAGGTGCGGCGACAATCTAAGGTCACGGCGCGAATGAAGGCGGCGAGTCGCGACATAAACTTGAGTCCACGGCGTTGATCGGTTGATGAAGCCATAGATGAGGTCTCTATGGGAAAATTGAAGTTACAACTAGTTCTTAATTGAAAGACTCAACTCAAAGTCACGACGTGCTTTTGAGGTCGCGACATGAAACAAAGACAAGGGGTCTCTACATGGAGGGTTTCGGGTTTTTAACTAATCATTCGGTGTGACTACATTTAAGCGTGGAGACTAACCTACCGGAAAAATAGCAACCATAAGGTTGTGACACCATTTGTGGTCATGACACAGAAATAGAGAAATTTGAAGCAAGAAAATGATTGCAACTAAAAAAAAAAAATAGGGAGTTGCGACGGAAAGGAAGGCAAAGGTATCAATTGAGTCGCGACCAAGGTTCCAGATGCTTATTTAAAAGTGGGTACTAATGAAGATAGAAGAAATTATCACGAGATAATGTTATCGCGACTAAGTACATGCTTGAGACAAAGATGAAAATTGACAAGGTAACAAAGGGTGCGGAAGCTTGTTTAGTCGCGACAGAAGCGGTGATAAGAGAAATTACTTAGTCGTAACTGTTATGGCATGCAGACAAGCAACATGTATGAGAATAGCTCAAACAAAGTCGCAGCGAGAAAAGAAGTCATGACCTGGAATGAGACATGGCAGCGAAATGTGGTGTGACCTAAAATAGATTCGCGACGCATAATCAAAGCGGAAGCGAAAGAGCCATGTCGCTGACTCCAGTATCTTGGTCGCGGCCACTAATCAAGGCAGTTGCAAGGAATCTAGTCCTGTTGAAGATGTGGTGTTCGCAGCTAAACAAGTGCAAATGGGAATTCTGGTCACGAATCCATTTGAGGTCGTGACGAAAGCTTGATAAGCTGGGCCTTTCTTTTGGGATATCCACGGAGCTTGGAATCGAGGCCCCGATTTTTGGACGAGTTATAAATAGCCATATAAGTTTTAGTAAAGCAACTCCGGAGTCTTGATACCCGAGTGGGAAGAGGAAGGACTCCTTTAATATATTTTAGAATATATTTTTTTCTTTTGTTTTCTTTTACGGATGAACCCCGGTGACTTGTGTAGAAAGCGATGAAATTTGGATTTAAATTTATGTTTTCTCTTACAATTCTTGCAGAAATTAATGGAGTTTGAATGAATTTTAAGATTAATTATTCAGTTTATTACAATTACGATTGGGTGTACTTGATCGATGATCCATTGTCGATTGTAATCTGGTATTTAAACAGCGGTTCTTAGATTGGATTCTGAATTGAATTCTGATCTTTTGCATCATTTAGAGAAATACTTGGATTGGAATTTATTTGATTGATGTTGTTCTTGAATAGATCAGTTCCCAATGGTAGCATATGATACCATTTCAAGGATTGTTTCCTGCTCTGATTTCCAGAAGGCCCTCTGCGTGACACAGAGATGGAGATTCCTGAGAGTTGGGAACATTCCACTTGTGGGTATGATATACTACCATTGATGAACTACTAAGCTCTGAAAGTTCACCTCGATAAATTCCTATTCACTGTAGTGATGTTGGGAAAAGTTTATCAATGTAAATAATCGAGACTTCACGCCAATACGAGGGGAAAAGTTCGACCTGTGTTAGCAGAAAGCTAATCAAGGGAAGGGAAGAACCATTAGATTTAAGATGAGTCATCAATTGGGGTTATGAGAAGTTTTGTATTAACCACGCAAGGGAGCGAGAAATCTGGGTCTAAAGAAATGGGTGTGAAGTATTGAGAAAAAAAAAATACCGGATAACACTAGAAGGTAAAAAAGAAATACAATTAACTAATTAGATCCTTTATTACTGTCCTTTGAAAAGTAGAAGACTCTAACCGAGTGAATATGGAGAAATCAATTGCATTCTGACATCTTGGTTCAAATCCACATCTAGCAACAAATAGAGTAATGAATATTAATGCGAGGTGGGTACATTTCCGATACCTCCTTGATAGTGTTCATTTCTCATAGAAAACTAATTCGAATCCAGTAATTAGTTTTATACCCCAGTTAGTAACATTTAATTTCCTTTTACATTCCTATGTATCTTCTAGATTAAACCATCACTATCCACTTGGAGTTCAAATAGTGTTGACCTTAAGTAGTTGGGGTAGTTGATTCCAAATTCTAGTCAATCTCTGTGGGAATGATATCTAGACTTACATCCATTTTACTACTTGTATGATCTGTGCACTTGCAGTGTCTTAGATTAAAACCATTTCAAATTATGATATAAAGTAATTTTATCGATTCTGTATCAAGCGTTCCAAGTATACAAAAAGATCTGAGAATTGTAAGGCTCTTGTAACTATGTTAATTTGAAGGTTTTAGTCTATATAATCACATGCAAACAAGTTTTATGGCGTCGTTGCCGGGGATTGAAAGAATTTGACAAATCAATATTCTGACCAAAAAGGGAAATGCTAATTTGGACATTTTTCTTTGAATTTTACAAAAGAAACACAAAAATAGTTTTACTGGAAGTGGTTGCACAAACCACTTATCTTTTGAAAACCTTAATTGTGAATAATTTTACTAATGCCACTGACTTTATGTAATCTCTTTAGTGTATCTCCATTTAAAGAATATCTTCATACACCTGAAACGGAAGTGGGAATCTGTCTACTCTGTTCTTTGATGAAGTGTTGGGTAAAGCGTGGGCAACTGCTGATCTCAGTCTGTGACAGTCGAACTGGAATTATGATGTGAGGCTTTAAGCAAAGATACTATGGAGGATTTACGAGCCTGTCATCAGCGAAATACTCAGCGGTTAAGACAACTGTTGTGGAAGCCAACAACCATTTGAAACCGGCTTTGATCAATGGATTCAGTGGCATCAATTCTGAGCTACCTGCGCGGGACCCTAATGAGCATTTAGGTAGATTCTCGGGGATGGCCCGTCTTGTAAAAGTTGAATGAGGTATGGGCGAGAGTGATCCAAGCTACAACTCTTCCTTACTCCTTGAGAGACATTGCAGCCCACAGACGATTTCCTACCATATGTTTCAGTGTACTGGGGCGGTGGAAGCTTATCTTGCGAGATTCTTCCCCCTTCTCTCACCTGAGAGAGAGGAAGAAGATCGATGTGTTGATTAGAGAAGATGGCCTATATACGGCAGGAAATGTTGAAGCGTGAAGAGATGTCACATGCATGTGGCATGAATCTCGGGCACCTGAATGGACATCTTTCTACCACTCATGAATGATACCTCAAAGTATTAACAGTGCTTCTTGTTGTAGGGCGTCCAAAAGAAAAGTGCGGAGGCGAGGGACTTGATAGAGGACACGGCGGTCTATCTCGAAGAATCCTCCCGAATCTTCGGTAGTAACAGGTAGAAGCGAAAGGGTGGGATCATTAGAACAAAAAATGACCATTCACTGAAACAAAAACTGGAACAATCATGCATATGGATAGACGAGAGAAGAGGTTGCGTGCGCTCATGAGATCGGGCGATAGATAGAGAAGAGGAATGAGAAGAAGTGTGAGGGACTGGCGAAGAGGATCCTACCGAGGTTGAGGAGGCGGAAATACTTGAATGAACAAGGGCTATCATTTCAAGCCTAATCTCAGCTTTACCTACACACTATAATCCGGCACTCGCAGACAGCGAGAACTTCTCATATGGCGAGAGGAGGCGATACGGGGCTGAGACATGGCGAGAATTACGGCAAGAGTGTATCGGCCCGAAGCGAGTTCGGCGGCGACGGAGAGAAGCGAGAAATGATATCGAGTGAAGAGGGCGATCTTTTGAAAGCGAATGTTATAGTTTCATGGGGATATGGCTGATAAACCTCCATGAATAGAAGTTTAATGAGTTGGAAAATTTCAAATCCAACATTCATATGTTCGAGCAAACATAGGTGCATCAGCAGAACTTGGAAACCACAAGTAAGGCATTTATTTGAATATGCGAGAACGAGAACAAAAGTGCGTTCCCTAATTACACTTTCAAAAAAAACCCGAAGGAGTACATGAGATTCAGTTGAGAAGTGGGAAGAAGTAGCGACTGTGAAGAAAAGAAGGAAAAGGCCCGGAGTGAAGAAGAAAAAGAAGCGGAAAGAGAAGAAGAAGAATATGTCGAGAAAGACAACGGTCACGAGAAAGAAAAGCTAGCTGATGGCAGAAGAGTTGTGAGCTAAAACATAGGAGAAGTACAAGTTTACCTGGGTACCATTTCCTCGAGGCTTGAGAGAGCGAGGAGGGAAGAACGATTTTCTAAATTCTTGGATATTAGAAAGAATAAATCAATATTCCGCACAGAGTAATGTTAAATGCCGAACTGTTCACCAAAAAGGAAATTTCTGAAGGAGATGCGAGGTAAGAAGAGGATTGCTAAGGAAGGAATAGTGAACTTAAGCGCGCCGCTTCGATGCGATTGCTCGAGAGAGTCTTCGGCAAGCGGACCAGGCAACTGCATTTCCCGCGCCCGCTGGAATACCAGATTATTGAAGACCTTGTGACTCTAATTACCTTCCATTATCCAACTTGATGCCTCTGCTCCCGGTAGTGCATAGATTGAGTTTGAGAACTCATCCCAACAACAGTACATTCTGATTGTGATAGATCCATGGCGCGACCCGGAAGGTGTTCTTGAAGATGTGCTTATCGGGTGGGGGTTATCTTTCACGTGGACTTTGTGATCATGAAAATGGAAAAGGATACCCAAGTTCTATATTGCTAGGAAGACCCTTCTTATAACGGATATAACCCGATAGATGTCGCGAGGTGGCGACCTTAGGGGTGGAGATGAAGACGAGTGCGCTGCTTGTAACAAGAGCTTGGAACAACCTGATGTTGATGCAGAGATTTGTATGGCTGTAGAAAATATTAGTCCTATCAGTGTTGAATTGAATTTTGATTGTAATCTTCATCATTCTATAAATGAAATTGAGATGAATTTCCAGTATCTTGAGAGTATTGATTATGAATTATTACCTTCCAGTTGGCAAAATATAGAAGCAGTCTTGAGCTTGAATGAAAATAGTCGAAATTTATGTATGCAACAAAGGAGCGAAAGATTTCTTTGAACAAGAGACTGAGTGCGAAGGGTTAATATTAAAAGAATTGCTTGATCCTTGGAAATATGCTTTCTTAGAGCCAGAAAAAGAGAAAACCGATAATCATGTCCAGTGCGTTGGCGAGTGAAAAAGGCTGCTACTGAGTGCGAGAAAGTACAAAGAGCTATTGCTTGGTCAATTGAGGATCTAAAGGGTATTAGTCCTCCATTTGCATACTTTAAGATGTTGTTGAATAGTGTGAAAGACTTCTGTGAACACCAAGGCTGAATCCTGCTGATGAAAGAGGTTGTGAAAGGAAGTGCTGCAGAAATGGTTGAATCACGGGGTTTTTATATATGCAATATCAGACAACTCTTGGGTGAGCCCAGTCCATGTAGTTCCCAAAAAAATTTGGATTCACTATGATCGAAATAGAAAAATGAATTAATTCCTCTGAGAACTGTGTGGTCTGGTGTGCATAGACTGAGCGGGTCTATGACAGAGGATCATTTCCCTGTGGCCTACATTGATCGGATGTTGGATAGGTTAGCGGGACACCCTCCGTACATTTTCTTGATGGATATTTTGGATATAACCAAATTGCCATTGCACCTAAGGACCAGGAGAAAACCACTTTTACATGCCCATTTGGTACTTTTTCTTTAGAAGAATGCCATTTGGATTGTGTAATGCTCCTGCTACATTCTAAAGGTGCATGATGTCTATATTCCAGTTGCGAAAGAGATTATAGAAGATCTTCATGGATGATTTCACCGGTGTATGGATCGGTTTGCAGAATTACTTATCATTTGGGAGACCGGTACTTCACGAGATGCGGAATGAAATCTAGCCCTTAATTGGGAAAAATGCCATTTTATGGTAACAGAAGGTATTGTCCTTGGGCACATGATTTATGTAGCAAGGCTGGAAGTAGACCAAGAAAAGGTTTCAATTATAAAAATCTTATACCTGTAGCAGTCAAGGGAATAGAAGTTTCTTGGGGACACATCTTGGGTTTCTGAGAGGAATTTATCGAGACTTCTCTAAAATTGCTAGAAGCCCTTCTCGGGTGGAAAAGATGCTAAAGTTAAGTTTGATGAGTCCTGCCATAGATCTTTTGAAGAGATCATATCAAAATTAGTTAAACCCCCATCATGGAAAAACTAGACTGGGACAAGGAGTTTGAAATGATGTGTGATGCGGTGACTATACGATGGGAGGCTATCTGCAGATGAGAAGGCCGTAAGTGTTTAGGCGTATATTATGCCCGGTAAGGCCCAATGAAGCTCGAAATTGCTCTCGACTACCAGAAGGAGATGTTGGCTATAGTATTTATAAGAAAATGGAGTCCTTACATATTGGGGTCCCATGTCATTTCCATCGCGATCATCGCTGCGATTAAGTATCGATGGCAAAAAAAGAAGCAAAGCGAGACTAATCGGAGTGGGCGTGTTATTACGAGGTGATGCGGTCGAGCAAGAAAAGGTTGTGACAATGTGATGGTGATCCTTGTCAAGAGTTGAAAAAACCCTCTTTGTACAGAAGAAGAAAAAGAAATAGCATAACATTTTCGGATGACGGTTATTTCAATTATCACTCTAATCACGCCCAGTATGCGATATTGTGAACTTCTTGGCATGTGGGGTTATGCCCATAGAACTTCGACTACCAGCGAGAGAAAAATTAGGGTAATAATGATTTTACATATGGGATGACCCACTATTGTTTCAAAGAGGGAGCTGATATGATGGTGGGAGGTGTATTGAGAAAGTGAGCAGGCAGATCTTGCACGCCCAGAATGCCATGCATCATATATGGAGACCACTACGGGGAGACAAAGCGACTCACAAAATTCTCAATCAAGTTTTATTGGCCTACTGTTTCAAATATTATTGTTTTGAATGGGTGAAATTTTGTGATCAATGCCAAAGAATGGGGAAATGTTAACAAAAGGCATGAAATGCCTACAGTATCTGTCGTCTGCGGCTATTTGATGTTTGGGGAATAGACTTTATGGGTCCTTTCACCTTCAGTTGGAAATTTATGCATACTCACATTTGTGGATTATGTATCCAAATGGGTTGAGACAGCGACATTCCAGAATGATGCTAATACGGTCATTAGGGTTTTTACAAAAAGAACATTTTGAAGCGGTTGGGACGCGGAACTATTATCGGTGATGGAGGGAAGCCACTTTGCAAATAAGGAGTTTAATATACTCATGGCGGATATGGAATCAAACACATTATGAGCTTGGCTTATCATCCTCAAACAAATAGGCAAGCTGAGATTTCTAATAGGGAGAAAAAGAAAATTCTCGAAAAAACGTAAAGCTCAAATAGAAGAGATTAGTCTTTGAAACTTGATGATGCCTTTGTGGGCATCTGGAATTTGCTACCTACTAAAACTCCGTTGGAATGTCCCCACTCTAGGATTAGTCTCATAGTAAAACCCTTGTCTTTCTCTAGAATTGGAATATAAAGCTATGTGGGCTATCGAAGTTGAATTTGACAGTATAGAGAAAGAAAGAATTCACTCAAATTTGAATGAATGTTCCGAAAGATAGAGAATAAACTATGATAATGCTAAAATTTACAAAGATAAACACAAAGAAATGGCATGATCGCGGAGGATTTTGAGGAGAGGAGTTTAAAGCAAGGAGTCAAGTCACATTATTCAACTCGGACTGAAGAGCTCTTTATAGGGGCTAAATCAAAATGGAGTTGACCATACTCTGATGAAGTATCAAATACAACCTTTGGAGTAGTGACACTGAGAACCAGTAATGGAGAAGAATTCAAGGTCAATGGTCGAAGATTGAAAGCACTACCTTGGGAGAAATTGAGATATGAAAATAATTCCTAGTTTTGAGTGAGAAAAATTTGAGGAAACAAGTTTAATAGCCTTGAGTCATTTGGGACTCAAAACGGAGCGACTTTGTGGGAGGCTGACCCACCTACAGTTTGTTTTAAAACTTGGGTTTTGTGCTAGAATTTTTATTATTTTTTTATTTATTTTTTTAGTAAGCTTGGTGTGATTTTATTATTCTTTAATGTATGTTTTTGTGGGACAAATAAGCGTCTTTGAATCACGCATCCAATTTCCGGTCTGGGACAAGAGGGCGTTATACTCTTCTGGTGTACTAGTGTTTCGGATAAAGAAGCATGATTGAATTTTGGGGAAAAATTTGTTTATGATTGATTTTAAGTAGTTGCATTATGAAGTTGATTTAGTGAATGTCGAATGCGAGAATGAATTGTACTTGTTTTGATTGGTTATTGAACTGAAATTTGTTTGAAAATGGAATTGTTAGAATTGGGTTCAGAAATTTCGAGTCGCGACATCAATTCTTACATTTGAGACCACATCTCGGTGTGGCAGAGCTGTAAGCTAAGTGGTCGTGACCAGAGGAAATGGTTAACTCCCAATGTTTAAGTCTTAACTTTTGAATAGGCGTGGCAGCAGTTCTGGGGAATTTAATGAAACGCGTTAGTGTGGTGACTCAAATTAATGTTGCAACCTTCCATTCGGCAATCGTAACCTTGACCCCATCCCGAAACGATGTGTGAAGCCAAAAGCCATTTCATCTACGAACTTGATTCGCCGTCACTTCTTTAACTCCTTCTACTTCCACTTCCCTATGTTCTTCCGAATCTCGAACCACAAGCTGATGCGAACACACTTTACCTCAAAATTTTCATTTATGGATGCAAATCGAAGATGTGGATCTTACTGAATGATCAGAAGATTCGTGGTATGTCGAGCTGGAAAACGGGTTCATTTATTGTAGCGACCCCAGAGCCCAGTCTACCGAATGTGATAGAGCAGAGAGACTGAGGGCGCCGTTTAATTCTTTTCATTTTCATTTTATTACGTTTTTTTTTAAATTGTCGCGACCCAAATCCTGGCTGACGAATGAATGGATCGGCTTGGGCGGTTTTACTCAGGCATTTTCATTTTATCTTATCAAAACATTTTATTAATTTGTTTAGATTGCCAGACGGTTTTGATTTAAGGGCAAGCCATGTCATTTACAAATTCAAAGCAGTGCAATAGGCCACTGTAACATTAACAAAATACATTTACAAAGAAAGGCATTCTATGCCCTTTCAAAATGATATACAAAAATCAAGTTTCAAAAGAGATGATATGCAAATGACAGAGTATATGCTTATACACGGTACTCTCGCTATGACTGCATTGCCTTAAATCTTGAGTGCTTCTTTTTGTTTGCTTACCGATACACATTGCATAGATAAAAACTATACGCTAAGCATTTCCTTTCTTATTGGTTCTATCTGATTCTATTTCAATATTCGATTTAACTTAGCATGAATTTTAACATTAAACCATACTGTGCTATCAACATATGCTCCATCTTTATTCAATTACGCATGCTTTCATTTTACAATTCATTTATCATCATCTAACACATTTCAATGCAATAATTCAGACTACTAACATTGTGAGATTTTAAAGCATATACATAAAAATCTGCATTACGCTCGTGATTTGGTTATTTAAATAATATTAAATCACATTTAAACCAGTTCCGTTTGATGAATCTACTCTTCCTTATTATTATATTGGTAATTTCAATTCACATTTATTGATTAAGTTTGATGATTCACCCTTATTGTATCGTTGATAATTCGATTTACATTTAGGATTGGTTGGTGAATCTACCTTATTATCATTCGGTAATTTTAATTTACACTAACAATTATTCATGTGGATGCGTTGTTTTAATATGATATAATCATCATATCATCAGGCGGGATGCGATTGGTACACATCTGCTGATGTTTCTTTGTACCATCTGCATATCATGGCGGATCGGGGTCGTACATCGTCAGTGGGACATTGGAAAATTTGAGTGCCTTGGCGCGAATGCGATTGGTGCGGCCGTCGGCGGTTCATTCGATATATTCAATTCACATTTATGGCCAGTTCCATTTAATGAATCCGTCCTTATCATCATTCACATTTTTTCAAATATCACATTTCAATTCCATATTCACTTTCATATTATCTTTTCAAAGATATACTCAATCTATGTACTTATTTCATATACTCATTTATGAACTCGTTCCATATACCCAATCATGTACTCATTCATGTACTCATTTCATAGTTACTTGGTAAACTACGAAATGCCCAGAAACAAGAATAGTAGAGAACAAACGAAACTATGAATCAGCACCAGCTTCTCTTCGGTCAGTCCCAGTTAGGCGATGTCTGATCTCTGATCCTTCTTCATCTTACTCTTAGTGGATAAACAGGTAACCATGATTTTAAATAGGTATTACAATTTATTTTTGTTCTTGATTGGATAAGATACAAATCTGCACATGGCCTGTAACGAGATGTGTGGCGAAGCTGCTCGCGGCGCTTCTTCCGTATAAGCGGCGATGTCTGGTGCGTTTTTAAGCCCAGTTATATCCTTATTTGAACCCCATTATTCATTTTCTTAGGTCCACATACATCGGTATCTGAATCTGGGATGGGTGTGAAAACATGTCCAAAAGCGACATACGATTCACACTTTGACTTGTACACATACGGGTCTCACTGCGCATCCACATCTTTGAAGTGCAGCTCAACTGTACCCGATTACCCTAGACTTTGCCGAAGTGTAGGATTTTTCATTTCACTCATTTTCATCACCAAACTTCCCATTATTCTGCTCAAAATCCACCATGGAATCTACCCAAACAACTCCAAATACCAATTTAGAAACAATGAAAACCACTCTCTCAAGTTAGGCTTTTCCCAAATCCAAATCAAAATAAGTTTAGGGTTTGATTTTTTCTTACCTTATGCCTCTTAGTCTCTCTTTTCCATATTGTTTGATCTCTTAGGAGCCAAGAAGTGGGGAAAGGATCACCTAAAGCTTGCACTCTTGGAAACTAAACTCATCTCCTTTTTCTCTCTCACTTCTTCAACGTGGATTTATCAAAGTAGGCATTTAAGACCAAGTTATGATGCAAATCACTAATAAGTGCTGTAGGAGCCATGTTTGGCTTTGCACCTTCCCATTTCTCATTTTTTTTTCTCTGCAGATGTAATATCATACAAGGCCTTGTTTGGCCACACCATAAATCCAATTTTCCATTTTTGGTATTCTAACTCTTTATTTCACTTTCCTTATCATTTATCATTTATTTCTTATTAGCATTTAAGCTATCATTTGACCCTTAGGTCCTCATTTTACAAATTTCCACATGCTCCCTTTTTCACTTGGGTTATTTCCGGGTTCGATCAATTTCCTTATTTTAACATATAATAATAAATCATATGCTCACACTTTCAATTTATATTTCACAATTTGTCAATTTATCAATTTTCCCGGAAAAACCTAGTTATTTGATCATACAGGAATATATAATAAAATTATTTATAAAGTTAGGAGTATTTTGAAGCGTTACAATTTGGAACCTACGGCCAGAAGCTATTATTAATACGAGAATCGGAAAACCCGATCAAGAATTGAAGAAGACTAGTTTAGGTCACTTATTTACTGAGAATTCAAAATATATTCAGTACCTCTTAAAGAAAATGATCGAAACTTCCTTAAAGCTTTTCCTTCTTAAATCTCGACATGAAATAGCTAGGCGCGGATCCGGACAATTTTGCCAAATCATTCATTGGGAATATTAAAAAGAGATTTAAGAGCTTTTTCGTTCCCCTGAGAACCAAAGTCACTATAAAAGGATGGGAAGACACAAATAGAATGAACAATGAAAATGAAGAAAAAGGAGGATGAGGAAAAAAATGAGTTCAAAAGGAGTGAAAATGTGACGTATGGAATAGATAGGTCGGAGAAAATAATAATTCTGATCATGATTCAAAAGGCTCTGCTCGTTAAAAAATGGATGATGGGAAGAGAATTCAGAAGATTAACCGAACTCCCATCGTCGAAGGAACTCAGACAGAGGGAAGCGAGAAAAGAGCTCACCTTATTTGGAGTGCGCTCTGCTATCAACCCCTTTCTTCTACTTTACTTTACATTAGCGATAAAGAGCTGATTAGCGAGAGGCTTTGTGCTGGGAGGAAAGGCATAGGTTTTAGATCAAGGAATAAAGAATCTTCCTCACGGATTAGATACGGTATTTATTGTAATTTTGCATTAGTTTTTGCGATAAGAAGAAACAGTTGGCCGAACATTAGTGTTTGAAATTTGAATTTATTGAATAGTAATTCAGTTGCTTAATAAAGTGATTTGTTTTTTGATTCATGATGATTAAGTGGTGTGTTGTTTATGTCATTCATTTATTTTATGCAAAGAAATGATCTATATCTTGACTTTCTTTGTGCGATGACACAATTACCGCCAGAGCTAAGAACAACATTTTATAGAGAAGGTTAAGAGCAGGAACTATGGAACCTGATAGGGTTCTGGAGTTTTAGTTGAACCAAGTTCTGTTGAGAATCGGAAAAAATACACGATTAAAAAGAGCGAAAAAATGATTGAATTTTGAATGTAAACTCCTTAAGTACACAAATCTTGGAAAAAACTATAAGGTGCGGAAAATCTTAATACTTTAAGAGGGATTAGGGTTGTCTTCTGGAATAATCAAATTTATCTCAAAGCATATGGTCCTAGAACTTGTTAGATTATTATTGAAGTGAAATCCCTGGCGAAACAACTAACAAGAAATATTGATAAGTATCTTAGGGTTTGAACCTCTTGAGCCTTCCATTATGCAAAAGCATACACTTTAGTTTCATGATTGAGCCTAGAAACCTAATTTCTTCAAATAGCAACAATTGAAGACACGAATTTATCTTAAATTAATACCACGAAAGAACCACAAAAATTACCTGTTTTCGAGAAAGGAAAGTTTACTATGCGAAAGGAATAAGTTTGGGGGGAATTTGAGACTCTTTTAGATTACAAAGGATGAAGAAGGAAAAATAAATTGAAGAATGTAAATAAAGGAAAAAGTAGAAAAGTAATAAGTTTTTATCTTGTATTCTCTCTCTTAGACAATTAAGTTAAGTAGGGGTGTTTCAATACCTAAACGTGCCCACTAATACCAAGCGGTATAGGAATTTGCTAATAGATTCTCTAGAGTGATAAAGCCTAATGAGTCCAAACAACCTCTTCAAATTCTTTGAGCGAGTTTCAGGTGAAAAGGAAGCTGACTGTAGTTTGAAGGTGGGAAAGTTTACAAAGAGAAAGAAAAAGGATGAAAGATGAGAGGCCATTATCTGAAAGAAAAAGTGGAATCTTGGTGGTGCATCCTAAGACACACCATTTTATCTTATTACGAGCCTAACATTTACAAAGCCCAGAAGATACCACACAGATGCTGAAGTTAGGTTCCTACATTAGTGGAATCGATAGAAAAAACAAGCCTGTGGGACTTAAATTGGCTTCTAAGGATAATTTCGAGGAGAATTAACTAATTTCACAAAAAAAGATGAATAGGAAGGAAGACCTACACACACTCATAGAACAAGATTTTTAATACAATCACGTTTTACATGCAAATTTCATCCCAACTTATTTGTGATGGAGGTTGAAAACATTTCCTTTTCTCCAATTGATGGCTTGAATTTGAGATAATGTTGCGACCTCCTTGTTCAAGTCAAATGTTAAAATAAACTATGGTTTTGCCAAAAAAATGTCGCCCAAAAATAAAGCTCAATTGTTTGAGAACAAACAATTCTTTCTTTTCTTTGTTTGGGGACAAGCAAAATTTTAAGCTTGGGGGAATTTGATAAGTCAAGCTACGTTTGATTTTTAATCCATTTTCTAATTTAAATGACAATATGGTCGATTAATATGCGAAATATGGATATTTGCTCAAATATAATTTTGTGAAATTACGTGAATGAAAAGCCCGCAATGAGAACCAAGAAAAGCGAGTCATCGCGAGGGTGAAGTCGTGACAAGGAACTTTCTTGAGTTCGGTTAATTCCAAGTCCACGACACCACAGAGTAGTCTTGAGGGAGAAATGGAAAGGTACACATCGAGCCAAGTCGCGAAGCAGAAAAAGTAAGTTTGCTCTAATCGCCTAAGGCACCCAGAAATAGACGTTCTGCGATAGGAAAAGTTAAGACCGAGAAAGAATGTTCAGGAAAGATTCACAAGGGGTCACGACGTAAAATGAAGAGCGGCGCAGAGTCATAACAAAGCAGGTCGCGGCGTTGATCGGTTGATGAAGCCATAGATGAGGTCTCTGTAGGAAAAAATTGAAATTGCAACTAGTTCTTAATTGAAAAGGCTGACTTGGAAATCGCGGCGTGCTTTGGGAGTCGCTGACGCCAAACAAAGACAAAGTGGTGCATGGAGGTTTCGAGGTTGCTGACTAATCATTGGTCGCGACTACATTTAAGCTTATTTGGGACAAAAACCTACGAGAAAAATAGCAACCATAAAGATTGGCGACACCATTTTGTAGTCACGACACGAAAATGAAGAGGCTGACGAGGAAAACGGTGCAACTAAAAAAAAATAGGGGTTGCGATCAGAAGGAAGGCAAGGAGTATCAATTGAGGTCGCGACCCAGTTTTTCTATCACGACTAAAAATTCGGTACTAATGAAGATAGAAGGTCGCCACAAGATAATGAGTGTTGCGTTAAGTACGTATGGCGAGACAAAGACAAAGGGTCGACAAAGGTAACAAAGAGAGGTTGCAACTTGTTTTTAAAGAGTCTGCCAATAGAAAAGCGTGATAAATTGCCAGTAGCGACACATTATTGTCGTGACAAGCTTAACATGTATGAAACGGAAAGCTCAAACAAAGTCGCGGCCCGAAAGAAGTCATGACCTAGGGCGAAGACATGGCCACGAAATGTGGTGCAACTGAGAAATAAGAGGTCGCGGCCGAGAATGCCAGCAAAAGGAAAAAGAGCCGTCGTGAGCTCATTTGAGGTGCGACCACTAATCAAAGGCAGGCTGTAAGGAATCTAGTCTGGCGAAGATGTCGAGGTTGCAGCTAAACAAGTGCAAATGGAAGAGGTCGGTCGCGACTCCATTTTGGTCGTGACTTGAAAACGATGCTTGGGCCTTTCTTTAGGATATCCACACGGAGCTTGGAATCGAAGAACTTTGTTTGGACGAGTTATAAATAGCCACGATAAGTTTTAGTAAGCGGCTCACGTCTTCGATACCTAGAAGCTGGGAAGAGGAGGAAAGGACTCTTTGTGTATTTTAGAATAGATTTTTTCTTTTGCGGATTTGAACGGAGTGACACAATGTAGAAAGCTGTCATCCAGCTTTTAAAGGCTATGACCGGCGCTAGGGAATGGGAAGGCTTAAGGCCACCAAACCCGTGTAAGCCTAAGTCCCATAATTTCTCACAGAAAGTCGGCAAGACTGTTCGTTTCTATAACTAATGATAAAATCCTGTTAATCGCAATATCGATCTAAAATCTACTAATAATTAACTCAAAATCTCATATCATGATATTATCTCAAATAACATAACCAATAGACCTCCGTGGTCATCCCACACTAACAAAACGACCTCAACGATCATCAAAAATATCAATAAGTTTTCATCGAAAACAAAATTTATCGACTCAACTATTCAAAATTTATCGATTTAACCAAATAGTGCTTGATAACCAAGTTAATTCACCATGGAGCCTTAAAAACTTAGACTCTCATTACTTAAATAAACAAAATAATAATCCATTACATGTTTCAAATAAATCAAGTGGTGAGAAATGCACGGATTCTCCTTTCTCATCTACCACGAAAGGAAAGAAATCCATAGAAGTGAAGTCACTGTGAATAAATATATCACCATACTTATTGAGGCCCTAGGTACTCAGGGCGGCTCCGCGAGGATGGTTATCTCAATCGATCAATCGCGTACATAGGTTATCGCAGCGAATAGCGGCGATATGAGCAGCGATATCGAATGAGATTTAGAGGTTTGAAACCGCGAAGTATAGTTTGCCGTCGAGAATCGTGCATTCCTTTTTACCTTTATCTTAAATCCGTACATTTCCAACCAAAGATCCGTAGAGCGGGCGAGTTCTACGCTGAAGTTCCACCTGCAGGAAGGCACTGGCAACTTGCACCGCCATAAGGAAGAGGTACTATGTGCACCAACACATTGTTCCCATCAGTTAGGCTTTACATGATTCATACCATCAATGACATTAAATTACAGTTATGGCGACCGTGCTCGATGCAGCAAGAGAGATAACACCAAATACAATAAGAGTTAGGCGGCGGGTGCTCGGCATGATTATCTGTGGGAGACCCTTTGTGAGCTTGTGGCATACATTAATTAATTCAATGAATGCTCTCAAGAATAAAGGTCTTAATCATAGTCAATTATTGATCCAAGTCAAACAATGAAAACACCACTATACATTTAGAAGGTGCAAAGTATGATGTCTCGAGAGATTTTCGCCTCCTACTTTAGTCAGGGCTTAGCTAGGCTATTCACCACTGAACGTGTGAGCCTTCCCAACTTAGTTTGTATACCAATATTCATGCAGAAAAGAAATATAAAAGATAATGTCAAATCATAACGAGCCATACCTTGTGCCTCCACTACTCAATTGCGTCGTTTTACAGTTTACATTCTTCCGCCTCACTGCGACTTTTTAAATAATTTTTTTAAAAAATCCCTTTTTACTTTCCTTACCTTCAACATTCTGCCTTTTAACATCTAAGCCACAAGAGTATAATTTTAATATTCAATTTCACAACTAATTTCTTATATCTAATGTTTAATCGCCTAAACTCGTTTTTTTGTGATTATCAGTTATTATTTTGCCTATATCTTTCTCAAATCGAAAAAGACTGAAACCAGTGGAAAAATTTCACTATCATATCTTTCAATGATGTCAAGTGTAGCCTAAAATTCGTTCATTAGGTCCTCCTATGATTCTGTCAGAAGTCGACCTTCAAACATAAATTCACATTCAATCGGATTCAACCATAATTCCACTAATTACCTGTTCATTCTAAATACATTTTTCCCCAAATTTAGCTTACCAGACCCTCATTTCCAAATTACTCTTACGGTCACATTCTGTATATTCAAAATGCAATTGCAACCTAGCATACACATTAGAACAATTAATTCATTCAACATTACAATTGACCATCAGCAACAACCATTTATTAATTCGGCCCTTTCCTCCAATACGAGACCATACAAGCAGAGTAAAAACCATGGAGCTTTAATATACCTTCATAAGTCTCCCACCATGAAAAATCTGAGTTGATTCAAAGGGACTTGGCTGCAACAAAAATTTTCTTCCTTCGGTTCGGCGCCGAATGGAGAACCTAGGGTTCTTTAATTTTCTTTTGTTTTACGCTCGTTTTTAAGGAGCCTAATATTTTTAAAAATTAATTCAATATTGAAATTAATTCCTACGGTTTCTTGAATTTTTAAGATACAGGAATTATTAAAAATATCTCTTTGGCCCTTAGTCAACAAAATGCATTGACTTTTTCCCTACCGAGTTCAACTTTGTTCACGTATTTTTTTTTATTCATGTATTTTCATTAATTTTATTTTCTCATATATATTTTGGCCTTAATTTGCTTCATAGAAATTCCCATAATTTATTTCATTCATTGGTATTTTTAAAATTCTATTCGGTCAGCTGCTTAGAATTTTGACCTTCTTGGGTATATTTCTAAATTCCATTTAATTGAAATAATTCTAAAAATTATTATAAATTCATGATGGACCTTAAACACCTAAAACTTAAATTCATGAAAAAAATCATTTAAAATGTTTGGTGTTACATTCCTCCCCCTTATAAAAATTAGTCCTCGAGATTTATTAAAGTGTGTACCTTATCACTCGAGTTGAGGATATTGTCTTCATCATTTATCACTCTCGAATTACCTCCTCGCCGTGATTTTGCCACTGAAACTTCACCATAGCTATTTCTTTGTTTCTCGACTTCTGGTCTATCTATCACTATAGCTCACGGTACCTCTTCATATGACAAATCCTTATCAACCTCAATCTCCTGAGTCTGAAGAATGTGAGACGGATGAGGAACGTACTTCCATAACATTGAGATGTGAAACATTGGATGCACATGGCCAAAGTTAGGGGGCAAAGCTAATCTTGAATACGTATAACCTATCCAATATCTCAAATATTTTATATATCTAAGGCCGCTGACACTTTCTTCTCGAATCTATCACTCTCCCCTTCATAGGAGATATTTTAAGGAAAGCGTGATCCCGCCCACACCAAGCGTACATCAGGTCTCCTCGGATCGGCATAACTCTTTGTCGTGGCCAGTCCCTCATTCTCTCTGAATAATAGGTACTTTCAGAGAAGTTTCTCTGATCCTTTCTGGACCTTCAATTCTCTATCACCTACCTCCATCGACAAGAAGGTGACTGCATTTCCGTCCATAGAGTGCCTCATATGGCGCCGTTCAATGTGAACAGGTAGATTAATATAAGCAAACTCTACCAAGGCAAATATTTTCCCAACTTCTCAGAAATCCATAACACGATAGACATATCCACTCTAAATTACGATTGTAGTTCTGAAATGCCCATACAATACGAGGATGGAAGGCATCTTGAGAAATCCGATTTAGTACTTAAGGCTTCTGAGTTTTACTTGAAACCTCGGGTGGTTGTGGACCTCTGTCGAGATACTATGGACAGCACTCGTGGTGCTACTATCTTGTCCGGATACATGCACGTGCATCTTTGTACCCGCGTATAAGTGGTCTTAACTTGACTAAGAAGTGGTGAGATTTAAATGATCAATAACTTCCTTGGAATGAAATCTGCCTCCCACGAGTCTTTAGTAACAACACAGGTCACAAATGGTCTCTCATTTCGGTACCAGGTAATGGCAACTCTGAAGACACATTGGGTCTCACGGTGCTCGGTGACGTTGCATGTAGACATGATGCCACATAACGTACCACATCCTTTTTCATCCCATTCCACCAATCATACCTTTAACATCCTGGTACATCTTGGTGACTCACGGATAACACCTCGGTACGTGGGCTTCTGTGAATCGCATCTCCAACCATCAGCATCAGGCACACCGCAGTCTGTTTCTCGTCTCAAGCCGCCCGTCCCTATTTCCGTCGGATGTCTGTCTTGGTATCTTAGTCTCCTCGATTTAATAAAGGAAGGATCCTTATCTTGGTTGGCCTTGATCTCATCAATCAATAAGGCCTCGCCTGGAACTGTGCAACTAATCCCTGGGACTACCTTAACTAAGTTGTATTCCAGTAGTAAACGGATCCCTCGGCTCATGTTATACTCCTCTTATGTCTTGCGAAATATGTGCTCTAGGCGCCCACGTGGACTTCTGCTTAAAGCATCGGCCACCATTGGCTTTCCGAGGATGATAAATCTGGCAATCATAGTCTTTCGATAACTCTACCTATCTGTTTGATTAAAGTCGCATTTGAATATTGAAAGGCTTTTGTGATGGTATCCTCTACTTCTCACCATATAAGTAGTGCCTCCGTATCTTCGATTGCAAAAATCGCGCCAAGCCATCTCCGAGGTCATGTGTAGGATAAAGATTCAACTCATGTCTCCTCAACTATGCGGATGCATATGCTGTACCTTCCCATTACGCATCAAAACCTGGCTGATCTAATGCAGGCATCCTGATACCTTTGTCATACCTCCGCGATGCGTAGGTAATGCTAACCAGGCGATGGTTAAGCAATCCTTAAGGTTAAAAACTTTGCTCTGATATCATCCATAATTTTACTTGCTTCACGATCATTGCGTGTCGATGGAAGCGAATGTACAGAAAAATCTTTCACCAAATCTCTACCCGTAATATCGGCCCGTACGGCGTATCTGATCCATTGGAGTAGGTGCGATTGAACCTTGCTTCTACCTTCTTCGGATCCCACCTAAAGCTTACCCTCCTTACTTATCACATGCCCCGAAAACTCACCTTTATTAGCCAAAACTCACATTTGAAACGATTTGCATCGCGATTGATGTGTTAGATTACATGTCTGATCTGAGGTGTTCCCCATGTTCCACATGACTTTTTTGAATATCGGGATATCATCTATAAAACACCACCACAAATTTATCGGATAGGGTTTGAAAGCAGGTTCATCAAATCCATAAGCGTGGTGATGCGTTAGTGTTTGAAGTCAAACAGTGTACCAAGAACTCATAATAACCAAGTCCACGAATGCGATCTTGGGTATATCTTCCCTCCTTATCTTCAGGCGATGGTAACGGACCCGAAGGTCAATCTTTGAAAAATAGTAGCCTATGCTTGAGTCAAACAAATCATCTGTGCGGGAAGTGGATACCTATTCTTGATTGTTACCTTATTATTGTCATTAATCAATGCACATCCTCATAGTCCATCCTTTTCTTCTAAAATAACAGAGTGCACCCCACGTTGAGCTGTGGTCTAATAAAACCCTTATCCGGCAATTCTTGCACTTCTCTTTCAACTCTTTCCAGTTCGGTGGGTGCCATATGGTATGGTGCACAATAGATATAGGATTTGTGCCGGGTAACAAGTCGATAGTAAGCTCAATTTCTACATTAAGTTGCTAATCCACGTGTCGTCAGGAAAGACATCGAGTAATCCTATGGTATATCTCCCAAATCAGTGGAAATTCTTGCATCTCTCCATGGAGCTAAATACCCACAGCAACCCTTCTTAAAGTAACCTCACATTGCTATAGTGAAATCAAGGTACTAGGGCTTCCATTATGATCTCCCTAAAACAAGCTTCAGTACTCCCAATGGTTTGAGCGTTATACTGCATAACAATCCATAGTTCTCGTTAAATGTAACCATTCCATACCTAAGATAACATCAAACTCCGGTATAGGCAATTCGATCAAATAAGCATATAATCTGCTATCCCCTATCATTATCTCACATGATACGTACCCATATGGATTCCTCCTTCTTTACCAGTAGTATCACTATACTTCAGGGTTTTCCATTATCATTTGCCTTGTTCAATTTTTGGCATAAGATGGGGATACAAGTAGTGAGTGGCTCAGGATCAAATAGCACTTTGGCTTGTTCGTTTTGTACATGTAGTATCCGGTGGTGGAACATTCTCGACCTCACTCGTACTCTGCCTCGATCTAGGGGTGAATTTATCTCCATCTCGATCCGATCTTGTACCACAGATCCACCTCCCAGCATCCCCAGCATCTATCGGATCATAGATCTCCTTCGCCCTTGGCCCAGTAGTCCACATCTCGGGGTATGCCTTGTTGTCTTCTTGGTGGCATTATGACAACCAGAAAACAAAATGATACTTAGATTCACAATACATATAGTACTTAAACTTTTCATCTGCAGGATCACAGAAATTAACTCTATGATGACATACAAAAAGACAATTTGAGATCCTATGCTCCATGGTGTCATTTATCATTTACCCGAATAACATCCCACAGTTCTTTTAAAACTACAGCTCTGTCTGACTTTGTCACATCCGGCACATAGTTTGTGGCCAGGCGCTAGGGAATGGGTAGGCTTAAAGCCACCAAAACCAGTGTAACCTCCACGTCCCATAATTTCTAGAAAATTGATGAAGCCTAATCGTTCTATAACTAATGACAAATCTTATTGATGTGATATCAATCTAAAATCTACTAATAATTAACTCAAAATCTCATATCATGATATTATCTCGAAATAACATAACAAATAGACCTCAGTGGTCATCCACTAACAAAAAACGACCTCAAACGATTCTCATCAAAAATATCAATAAGTTTTCATCAAAAAGCAAAGAAATTTATCCAACTCAACTGTCAAAAATTTATCGATTTAACCAAATAATTAACCAGCTAACCAGTTAATTCCATGGAATATGCAGAGCAGGCTCTCATTCACCAAATAAACAAAATAATAATCCATTACATGTTTCAAATAGAATCCAGTGGTCAAGAAATGCACGGATTCTCCTTTCTCTGTCTACCACACGAAAAGGAAGGAAATGTGGGGGTGAGATACTCTGTGGTAAAATATATCACCATACTTGTGAGGCCCTAGGTACCAAGGCCAACTCACGGATAAGTTTATGCTCAATCGATCAATCCTTAGGTACATAGGTTATGCAACAATAAAACAATATGAGACAGCAATATCAAATCAGAGATTTGAGGTTTGGCTTTTCTGAGGAAATATAGTTTTACACCATTCGGGAATCCGTACATTTCCTTTTTACCTTTATCTTTGAGATAGTACATTCCAACCCAAAGATCCGTAAGCGAATACGGGTTCCTACGCTGAAAGTTTTACCGCACTCTAAGGAAGGCCAGGCTTTGCTCGCACCCGGAGAATTTGTATGTGCACATGCTTTGATGACCTCCATCGGTTAGGCTTTACGCGATTCCTTCAAAATCAGCCCGGCATTACTTGATTACGAGTTATAGCTGGCCAGGTACTCGATGCAACAGATAACACCAAATACGATGAGAGTTGGCGGCCATGCACCGACATGATTATCATGGAACCGCGAGTGACGTGACGCCACAGCCAATTCAATTCAATGAATGCTCAAGAATAGGGTCTTAATCATAGTCAGTGCTACGATCCAAGTCAACCAATGAAACACCACTATGCATTTCGAAGGTGCAGTGATTGATATAATTCTCTCCTATTAGTCCATACTCGGCCTGGGCTATTCACTTACTGAGCGTGTGGGCAGCTACAACCGTTTTCTATACCAATATTCATTAGGAAAATAAATATGAATAGTCAAAATCATAACGAGCCATACCTTGTTATCCACTACTCAATTAGGCCGTTTACCCGTTTCTATTTAATCGCCTAACTTGAGCTTTTTAAATAATTTTTTTAAAATCCCCTTTTTACTTTCCTTACCTTCAACATTCTGCCTTTTAACATCTAAATACCCAAAATTATAATTTTAATATTCAATTTCATAACTAATTTCTTATATCTAATGTTTTAATCACTAAACTCGTTTTGTAGGTGCATCAGTTGAAGTATTTTGCCTATATCTTTTTCTCTACCGACGTCGAAAAAGACCTGAAACCAGTGGAAAAATTTCACTAACATCCATATCTTTCCAATGATTCAAATTGGCCCTAAAATTCGTTCATTAGGTCCTCCTATGATTCTGTCCAAGTCGACCTTCAAACATAAATTCACATTCATTCGATTCAACCCTTAATTCCACTAATTACCACCTCAATTCATTCTAAATACATTTCCCAAATTTTAAACATACCAGACCTAATTCCTTACCTCTTAGGTCACATTCTATATATTCAAAATGCAATTGCAACCCTAGCATACACATTAAGACATTAATTCATTTAAACAGCCCCTAATTGACCATCCAAACAACAACCATTTATCCAATTCAGCCCTTTCCTCCAATACAGACCATGCAAGACCAAAATTAAAAAACCAGACTTTAATATACCTTTAGAAGTCTCTCCCACCACTGAAAAAAAATCTGATTCAGTTCAAGGAATTGGCTGCAACCAAATTTCTTCCTTCTGACGGTTCGGCGCGAATGGAGAACCTAGGGTTCTTCAATTTTTTCTTTGTTTTCTTCTACTCGATTTCAGGTCTAATGTTTTAAATTAATTCAATATTTCACTTAAGTCCCTGTGGTTTTGAATTTTTTTAAGGCCCACAGGAATTATTAAAAATGTCTCTTTGGCCCTTGGTCAACTAAATCTATTGACTTTTCCCTACAGGTTCACTGTTCACGTGTTTTGTTTTTTTATTCATGTATTTTCATTAATTTTATTTCTCTTTATATTTTGACCTTAATTTTCTTCACATAAAAATTCCCATAATTTATTTCATTCGTTGCTATTTTTAAAATTCTATTTGGTCAATTGCTCGAATTTGACCTTCACTGGGTATCACCTGAAATTCCATTTAATTGAAAAATAATTCCTAAAAATTATTATAAATTCATGATGGACCTTAAAACACCTAAAAATTAAATTCCATGAAAATAAATCATTTAAAAAATGTTTGGGGTGTTACAGAAACGATGAAGCTGGATTTAAATTTATGATTTTCTCTTACAATTACTACCTGAAATTAATAGATGCGGACAAATTTAAGGTCGTTATTACAGGTTATTACAATTACAGGTGGGTGTATTTGATCAATGATCCATTGTAGATTGTGTCTTTTTGATGTTGAAACCTTGATTTCACTAGATTGGATTACCACATGAATCCCAGTCTTTTTGCATATTTGAAGAAATGCTGGATTTTTAATTTATTTGATTGATGTTGTTCTTGAATAGATCAGTTCCCAATGGTAGCATATGATACCATTTCAGGATTATTTCTACTCTACGATTTCGGGGCCCTACATGACACGAGAGATGGAGAGATTCTACGAGAGTTAGAACATTCCACTTGTGGGTATGATATACTACCATTGATGAACTACTAAGCTCTGAAAGTTCACCTCGATAAATTCCCTATTCACTCATAATTGATGTTGGAGGAAAATTTATCAATGTAAATAATCAGAGACTTCACTGTAATCGAGGAAGTTCACGACCCCCGTGTTAGCGAAAGAAAGCTAATCAAGGGAAGGGGAAGAACCATTAGATTTAAAGGATAAGTCATCAATTGAGTTTATAGAAATTTACATACTTTTGGAAAGGAAAGCGAGAAATCTGTTGGAGTCTCAAGAAATGGAAGTGTGAAATTATTGAGAAAGAAAAATACCTAGATCTTGCAAGAAGGTCAAAATACAAGTAGTTGGTTAGATCTGCTGTCTTTGAGAAAAGCGAGGGCCTCAGCCGAGTGAATATGGAAATCGATTGCATTATAGGCATCTTGGACAAATCCACATCCAGCAACAAAATGGAGTAATGAATATTAATGCAGGAATCACCGGCATATACACTTTCATATGCAGTAAATCATTTATAACCAAATCATGCATTTCATAATGCTTTTTTCATTTCAATTTTCAATTATGCATTTCATAATGCTTTTTTCATTTCAATTTTCAATCATGCTTTTCAATTCCAGTATGTTAACAATCTCAAAATCAATTCGATTACGTATACTTAATTTAACCTATGTTTTTAGGTATCTGAGATCTCGGAATCAGAGTACCCAGTCCGATTATTCACAAGTAGGTGATCTCCAGAAACATTTGTTTTGCACTTATAGTTTGAGTCACTTCAGAGGCACTACCTAGTAGTTAAAAAAAAATCAATTAGTGAAACGATGCGATATTGTCCGTTGGTATTGATGGAGTGACACATCAATCGTTTGTTCGCGGTACTACTAATTTGACCCTTGTGTTACCAATCTCTATCATGTCTTGAAATAAGCGGTTAACATTCTATTAAAGGTTGTTGAATCCTTTATAGAAAAATACGATACAATATGTACATTTTATCGCGATTCATTTTCAATACTCATGCAATTTTCATATCACAAAGCGTTTCACAATCAATTGCCTCAAATCAATTAAAACAAATCAAAATGCTTTTCTTATGCATTTAGTACCAAACATTTCAAATCTTGAAGAGAATAGGAGAAAGATAGAACAAACCGTCTATCCATCTTTCTTTTTTGCCTTGCCGTCAATCTTGGTCCTAAGTTAGGTGATCCTCACCGGCCCCTAGCAAATCACACATCACATTTAGTAAACTAGCACTACTCAAGAGGTACAATAAGTTTTTTTCATTTAGTTTTTTTATTATTTAAACCCCCATTAATCATTTATTAGGGTCCCTAAACAATCGGCGTACAAAAACTAGACTTTCGGAAAAAAAATCCAAAATTTTGCCCTTTGTGAGCGATGCCAGCTATGCGCGCCATACTTCTTGTAGATCGTGGGCGCCGCCCGCGGCCTTAGCTTTGCAATGCCTCGCGTAGGGGGTGCCATTTGGCACCTCGGCCTGCAGCCTTGACAGGCATCCTGCGCTTGGAGTAGGTCTATCATGGCGATGGGTTCCACATGATCTGCGTAAGGCGAAAATGCAATTTACAACTTTGCTCTTTTGTGATTTTTCTCCAAAAATCCTCAAAATCTCAAAACAAAACATGGGAATCATCGATAACATCCAAATATCATCCTAAATAACCATGAACTGAAACCCATGGATGGGTTAGGGTTTAACTTGAACATCAAATCGACTTTCCTAGGGTTTAGGTTCGTACCTTGAATCTCTTGAAACTCTTACCTTTACTTTATTAACACCTTCCACTTGATCCTTGAAACCATAATAGGAATGATCTCCCCACCCAAGAAATCACTTCTTCTTGCAAAACCCTAGCTTTTCTCCCACACTTGCTCTCAAAACTGTTTTTGGCCAAATGCACAAATGTGCTCTTCTAAGACCACATTTGGTCTTATTTCTCATTTTAAGTGTAAGGCCATGTTTGGCTTCCTCATTAAATCCCATTTTCCCATTTTTCTCACTTAAAACACTAGTCTCATATTTGCACATTCACTTATCATTTATTTCACGTAGCATTTTAAACATCATGACCCCTTAGGTCCCTCATTTTCAAATTTCCAAATTGCCCTTTTCATAGTTTTATTCGGGTTCAATCAATTTCTCATTTTAGTATATAACATTTAATCATATGCTCACATATTCATTTCACATTTCACAATTTATCAGTTTTCCCAGAAAAACCCAATTTTGGCTCAATTTATACCCGAAATATATAATATAATTATTATAAAAATTCTAGGGTATTTTTGGGGCGTTACATTATGATTGCTAGAGCTTTTCTCTGAAGATGAGAACCTTAAAGATCCAGCTTGATATAAGGGAAGAGAAAATTGTTTGGAAATGAAGGGTTTTCTTTAGGTTGTATTATGCGGAACTGAAAACAATTAATCCATAAAGTGATAGACTTTCTCTGAATTAGGAAAAATTTATATATTTCTTCCTTTTTAGGAATGAAGACCCAGTTCAACACCTAGGGGTAAAAATACATAAACACCCCACTTGGTTTTACCTTTTGAACACCATTAATTGTGTTTACTATTATTGATGCAAGAAGTTGTGTGTTAATGCTCTCACGTGTGCTTGAAGTTGAGTCAACATTTTCTGTTGATTATCATTAGGTGTGCTAATGATCACGAGTGAAACTCGATTTAGCGAGCTCAACTCAAACTATCAAAAACTGAGCTCGAACTCGGCCTCCAAGCTCGAAAGCTTCGCTTGAGGTTAAGAAAATGAAGCTCAAATCGAACTCAAGCTTGAGCTCAAACTCAACTCAAGCTCGAACTTGACTCAAGCTGGAACTTGACTCAAGCTCGAACTCAAACTTGAACTTCAAAGCCACTAGAGGGCGCCTTGGGTTTACTCCCCAATGGTTACCGATTCAAGTCCCCTCAAGGCCATTGGAGGTTTATTTGACCATTAACTTCAAGCCTCTGTGTGATTAGTCGAGATGCGTGCAAATTGGCATGGACATCCATGTTTATAAAAAATGAGAGAAAAATATTTTCGCATACCCTCAACAATGAAAAATATCTAACCTATTGGTCGGTTAGATAATGTTTATAATTTATGTTATTTATTTATTTATTATTATTATTATTTAATGATTGAAAGCATTGGAGGGGGAAAGAATCCTGATAGGCCATGCTCCATTATTTAAAATTGCATTCTTCTTCATCCTAAATTTGATAAAATAAAAAAAGGTTGGGAAGACAGAGGATGGGTATAATCCTTCACTTCACTTTAAATTCGTGAAAAGTTTAAAATAAATATATGATAGTTCAATTATTATTTTTATGGGATTTCTCATTAACATTTCATGCCATGTTCAAATTTTTTAAAGAAAATTAATTATTTAAAAATATATATATTTATAACTAAATAAATAATAAAAATTTATGATTTTTTAAGAATAAAAAAATAGACTAAGGCATTAAGCATGATACTTTTTTAAGGCAATTTTCCTTTAGGCATCCTATTGGTTACCGCTAAGTCCATGCAATAGAACTACCCAAACTATGCAAGAATTGGTCATTGCTATGTCTATGCAATACCACATAATGCAGTGTTTTATCCTAATGAAATTTGTTTTAGTACTAGGCGTTTCTAATTTCTAAACTTCTTTAATTGAAATTTAAACCAGTTACCACAGTGAAGCTTAGGATGGAATGAAATGGTGTTGAAAGCCTCGAATTGATCATTAGTTCAAATAGTATCAATGTAATTTACCCAAGTATTGCACTTTTGCTCTTGGGTAGTCCATCTTTATGTAATCACTCGAAGGATTCCCTGAAATCGAAAGCAGTAATCTGACTCTTTCTAGGTACCAAACATTGATATTCGAGCGATTCCAGTATAAAAAATATACGGAGTCATAAAATCTCTAGTTTTCTTACCAAAAACAACGTTAAAATATTACGAACAATAATCCCCGACAAGATTCTTTTATAAGAACAACCTTTTCAAATCACATCACGAAAATAACGAGTGACTAGTTTTTCAAAGCAAAGTCATTCAAATTTGGCTTATCAATCTGAAAATATCCAATTGGTCTCTGGCTGAGCGACCCAGTAATGTCATGACACTAGAGTTAACCGCGACATAGCGGGTTTCGATGTCGCGATGATTTAGGATTCTGGTAGTAGTTTGGAATTGAGATTAGAGCGGAAATGAATGTAAATCAAGCGATTTATCATCACAGATTTTCCAAGTCGAATTCCTGGGATTTAACAGACTCGAGCTCGCTCGAGTCAAGTTCTCAAAGTTTTAGTGTAAATTAAGTCCGAGCGCTCATAAGTTGTCTCGTCTCATTAGCACCCGTAATTATCATCATTGTTGCATGTCTAGAACTTGTGCATATGACTAAGAAAGAAAATTCCACCTAGCGATACTAGTTGGTAGTAAGGGAAGACTATGCAAAGGAAAAAGAAATCCCTAGTTTGTCTTTCAAGGTCACACCTACCACTTCATCACATCAATTACCTATGGCCATAACATTTGGTACATATAACAACATTGTACTACACTCACCTAAAATGTTATATTGAGCATCCCCTACTCAAATTTTCCGTCATTGCAACTTTGAAACTAATAACATTCTTTTTCTTTTCTTTTCTTTTTTATGTGATCACAATTGTAAATGCATTATTTCTCTCCTTTTTTTTGTGTGAATACTTTTGTGATTGTACTTTTTCTATCTATATATGTTTAGGGTTTAATGAAAACTGTTTTCATTATCTGAATTAAGTGATTTATGTGTTGTATTCTTTTGGTAACTATTGGCATTCCACTTTGTGTGTTTGTTTTATAAGACCTTTAGTGCCGATATTATCTTATGAATGACATTTTATTGTAGGTAAATAATGTGTGTGACTCCACTATTCCCATCATATGTTTTTATAAATGGAAAAATCGAAAGGGGGTGAAACATATGTGAAATATGTTGGCAACAAAGCTGTTATTGTGCTTTTGGATGTACCGATTGATTGCACATATGATCAGTTGTTAGCTATGATATACTCAAGGACAGTTATTAATAAAGAAATGCTTAAATTCACTTGTAAGTATCCCTTGAAAAGAAAAAATAGTTTCCAATCTTGTCCAATATGGGATGACAATAGTGTGTTCCGAATGTTGAAATTGGTTAACACAACTGGAATGGAGGAAATTGAATTGTATCTTCAGCTAGTGTGTGTTAAGCCATAAGAAAATCAATCAGTTGGTACTTACATAGATTTATTACTTGGAGAAATATTTAATATTGAGAATTCTGGACTCGATTGTGGGCCTAATGTACTCTGATTATTGTAACTAATAGATGTGAAGTAAATGAAGATAATTAAGATTATGAAGATGAAGATGGTGACGATGAAAGTGATGGAGATGGAGATGTTCAAGCTAATGGACATGTTCCGTCTTTCTTAACTATTAACCAACTTATGGAGAATGAACAAAGGAGATATATCTTTAGGGATTTGCAAAGTTGTAATGTCTCAAATAACCCAGAACCTGAGGACCCAGACAAGAGGGGAATTGTTAAGTATTACTTAACACCATTACCTCAGTTTGAAAATGTGGAAAACTTTGGTAATGTTGTTTCAAGTGACTAGACTCCATGGGTAACTAATCATAGAAACTTAAATTGGAGAATTTGTGGTTGGCCAGGTTTTTACTTCCCAAGCTGCTTTGCAAGATGCTGTTAAGTTGTACTCTATTAAAGCACACCAACAGTATATGGTTTTTGCATCTTCAAAAAAAATTATTGTGTTAAGATATAAGAAGGCCGAGGAGTGTCAATGTACATGGAAGCTTCGTGTTATGGTTGTGAAAGATACATCTTTCTTCGTAATCAATAAGCATAAGGTCCCACATACTTGTGTCAAAATCCTTCCATGAATGGAGATGCATAACAATGGACTCCTTGTTGTTGATCATATCAATCTCTTAACAATTAAGGCATTTCTTTGATAGTGCTGCTATCAAGCAACCATTATGGAGAAATTTTGATATGAAATGTCATATAAAGAGGCATTAATTTGGAAAACATAAAGACCTCAATCTTTCTTGGGGACTTCATAAGTCATATCTTGAGCTTGCCACATTCTTCATGGCATTAAATGGGCAAATCTGGATGTATTGTAACTTTGAAAACATTTGACAATCTGCATGCACTTAACAGGAGTATTTCTTGAGTTTTCTAGGCATTTCATTTATTGAAGGATTTAATCATTGTCGACCCATACTAATTAATGATGGAACACATTTGTATGGGAAGTATAAAGACACGTTAATGATTACTATGGGTTGTGATGGAAATAATTAGTTGTTTCCGCTGGCATTTTTATTATAGAATGAGAGAATATTGAAAGCCGGGGATGGTTCTTGGCATGTATTAAAAAAAAGGTAACTCAATGGATGGGACTTTGTGTTATATCTAACAAACATCCAGGCATTATGGCAGCAATTACTGATGTTCATTTTGGTTGGACTGAACCATATGCATATCATAGGATTTGGATGCATCATCTTGCAAGCAATTTTATGAATCGATTCAAAAATAAAATCTTAAAGAATTTGGTGTGCATAGTAGCTTTAGAAACTGAAGTTGGAAAATTCAATAAGCATATGGACACAATTGGGAGAATTAATTTAAAAGCACAACGATGGTTGGAAAACATCCCTTTTGAGAAACGGGCACTTTCACATTATGGAGGTCGAAGATATGAGATAATGACTATAAACATGTCTGAGGTTTTCAATAGTGTTCTTAAAGGAGCTTGGAGCTTACCTATAGCCCCCGCCTTGGGTTCAGTGACCTTTTGAAACTCAATATTTGCTGTTGCGAGAAGGGAACAAAGATTTATAACATATTGTATGAGTGAGCAACTTCCTCCATATGTTGATGCTAAAAGATTAAGGCACATGGTTGAATTTGGATCATTTGAGGATGGTTCTTTTCACGGTCGGGGACGATTTCATGTCAAGTCAAAGGGGGTCGAACACATAAGCCTCAACTTACATGATATAATCACTTAATGGTAAGACACTTATATATGGATTTCCTGTAATCATATTATAGAGCATGTTAGTTTCGCTCAGGCGTAGATTTTGATCATTTGTTCGAGGCTACTACGGTACTTCGATCGTACTGTATTTATGACAGTATAACACATCCATCACATTGAATCACCAGATAAGCCTCATATAATGGTCCAACCATCATGCCTTTTGAGTTAATGAAACGCACATCACTTGAATGTCCTAAATCAACTCGTTTGCATAATGAAATGGATGTTAGAGAGGGGAAGACTACTATTACATGTGGGTTGAGCAAACAACCTAGTCATAATCGTCGATCTTGTCAAAATAGAAATCCTGCATCTCTTGCCTCATTACTCTTAACATTTCCATTAATTCAATATTGTTGCTTTGATGCTCTGATCTTCCAGCTTGCTCCTGATGAGCTTGTCTCACATATGGGGAGAGGGTTAGAATTGGGCACAATCCTTAAACTCGTCCCGAAAACAATCCCAAAAACAGTCCCAACTTCCAAAAACTCAGTCCCATGGAAGTTGATTGAAACATGTATGTTTTTTATTGTTACATTGCATTTATTAATGGAATTGTTATCTATATACTAGTACTTGCTCATTTGTTAATTGTTGTGAAATTTGTTATCATAATCTGAGATATAGCGTGGAAGGCGCCTGTGTGCGAATCCGTTAGATAGATCTATCTCGGTTTTACAGGACAGACATCGATCTCATTTAGTGGACACTACTCAGATATGCATTTTTCATATCATAAAATATTGTTTTCAATTATTGTGTAACATAAGGGAAAGAATTGATTTATTGATATCCTTGTAATTTGTAGCTTTCGTCGCTACTCACATGTCAACAGCAGATGTCAAAGTTCATGCGAGAATGGAAGATGGATCCTCGTTCTGCACTCCTTTATCCGACCCACATGGTTGTACGCCCTTGGAGACTTAAATGCACTCGTTGGGAACCTCGTCGCGAGTTTGGTTGAGGTATAACGAGACTGCTGTTTATTCTGTTGATAGCGATCACATTACAAGATGTTTTTCTCTGCTGGGCTCGATTTCATGGACCGCCGATCATTAGTACGTGTGACTTTGATATTATCACTGGTAGGAGTTTCTAGGTATGATCCACCATCGGCTAAGCGAATCTGTTGTCTCGGCCTTGAATTTGTCTTAGCGGGTTATCGATTCCGATATAGCGCTAGCGAGGTGACATTAGGCGCGAGTCACCCACGTCAGTTCATCAGCATTACTGATCACTGTTACCAAACAAGAAAGATGCGCATGTCACCTTTGTTTCCTCCCATTTATACGAGATTTGAAGCAGACCTTTACTTATGGTTAGGGTAGTGCAGTTCTAGAACTGCTTATCTGGGTTATCTTGAAAGGTGTTTGTCTGTGAAGATCTCATTAACCACTCGAATTTTACACTTATCTGGGAGCCTTATAATTTACTGCACACCTATTAAAAATGAATAGAGTTGTTTGAAAATGAATAAAGCGGTTTATGTTGGAATTAATAATGGGTTTGATCTATGACACTTCAAGTACAGGGGTCATCTAGTAAGTAAAAGTGGATGTAAATCCAGATCTGTTCCCTCTGGTGTAAAGAATGTTGAGAAATCCAACTTTACCTAACTACTCGAATACCGCTATTTGAACCTCCTTATAATAGGTTGAAAAACTGAAATTTAAAAGACCAGATAATCCTATATTAAATTCATCAAATTAAACTAACAAATATGCCAGTTGAATCGGTTCTCTTGCTGAAATATGAACTTGTAAGTGTTGTGGAGCAGTCAATTCTCAATTTAATTCATTGATTCTTTCATCCCGATTTTGAGTACGGATTTGTCAGATGCTAATAATGCGACTTAGATTTCTCCATTATTCACTAATTAGAAGTCCCTTCTTCTTTCAAAGCAGGGATCTAATCGATTACTTTAATATTCTGCTTTCCACTCCTTTTATAAGATAAGACATTTTCTTTTCAATACTTCATACCCATTTCCCTAAGACTACGAGGTTTCACTTGCATCCCAGGCTTGATGGTCATTGCAAAACTTCTACAAAATGGTTGATGACTCATCCTTTAGATCTGATGGATTTTTCCTTCTCCTTGATTAGATCTCAGCTAACCGCGGGACCACAGATCTATCGAAGCAGTTAAGTGAAATCTACGTGATTAATTTGATAAATAATTCGTCGACCTGTTATGGTGAATAGGAAATCTATGAAATAAGACTCTCGGGCTCCTTAGTTCTTCAATGATAGTCTAACATACCCGCAGAGTTAAATGTTCGAGCTCTCGGGAATCTTCATCTACATGTCCCTTTCGGAAGCTACGGAAATCGAAGCGAGGAAACAATCCTTGAGATGGTATTCGGTACTACCATTGGGAACAACTCAATTCACAAACAACATCAATCAAATAAATCAAAAGCCAAATTTCAGGAAATTCCTTCCAATTCAAGCATAAAAGACTGTAACTAACAGCAGGTCCATTCTAATGGAAGATGTGCTTTTGTATTACAGAATCATAATCGACAATGGAGTATTGATCAAGAACGTCCACTGTAACTATAATTCACTGAAAGAAATGAATTCCAGAAATTGTCTGAACTTCATTGATTCCAAGCCGTAATTGGAAAAAGAAAATGAAAAATTAAATCCGGCTTCACATTTCTAGCAGTTACGGTTGGATCGGCTTCGTTTCCCTCGTCCTCCCGGTTCAATGGGTTTCAGAAAAATGGAAGGTACTTTACTAAAACTGTGTACGCCTATTTATAACTTTCAGAAATTGGGCCTGATTCCAAGGCTCCAAGTGGATTTCCCTAAAATAAATGGTCGAGCTCTCTGTTTAGGTCGCGACCTGAGAAGCTTGTCGCAACATCATTTACGCTCTGGATATGTCAAGTCTGTCGTGACCTCAGGAAACTGGTCGCAATGTTCTTTCACTTTGTTCTTGCAATTGTTGAGCAGATACTTAAGTTTTCTATTGTGACTTGTTTCTTCAGTTGTATTTGATTAGTGGTCGCGACATGAATTCTTTGTTATGACCATGTTAGTTGTCAGTAGTGAGAACTCTGGTTGCGACCCCCTTTTCTTGTTTCCAGGAATTGGTGTCGCGACCTCAATTCGATGTTGCGACTAAACTCTTTTCCTTTCTTTGCATTTACGTAGCCGTGACCCTCGATTCGATGTCGCGACATCATTTCTATTGTCAGCCTCTTTAATTCTTGTCATAACTTCTCTTTCAGGTTGCGACATCATTCAGTTGTCTTGAGCCTTCAAGCAGGTTGCGACTCAAATTTGCTGGTCTGCTTGTTTTCTTGTCGCGACATGGACATTAGGTCGCGACCAAGTAGTTTCTTTAATCAAGCACGCAATTTCACATTGCGACCTCAAAGTATGTAAGCGACCATTCTTTCTACATTAATTATGACCTGTTCTCGATCTTAACAGTTTCCATTCAATTTTCTATTTTTGAAGTTGCCTTCGCATTTCTTCCCTTTGCTGAAATGTATGTCGCGACCTCAACAATATCATTTACATCATTTTACATTGCCCGGCTATATTGTTGATCTTTGTTGCGACCACATTTTTCTGACCCCTTAATAAATTATGTGTCACGACCTCAATTCCATGTCGTGACCTAAACATCTTGCTCTCTTTGCGTTAAGTATGCATGACCTCAAAAGCGTAATCGCGACACCATTTCTTTATCGACCATTGATTCTTAGTCACGACTCCCCTTTTCATGTGCGACTTAAATTGTTTATGCATTCATTGTCTTAATAGCGACATGGGATTTAGGTTGCGACCTCGTTTTCTTTTCCTTGCTGAAATCTATGTCGCGACCGTAAAAGCATGTCGCGACATCATTTCTTCCTATCCAGTCGCAACATCACTTCTTAGTTTCAACAGCTTCCTCTCAATTGACTTCTCTTTTACGTGCGACCTAGAAAGTGTCGCGACAAGTAGTGACCCTTCTTGCACTTTGTTTTTCTCGCGGTGGCTCCGACTTGAAATCCATGACATGTTTAACTATTCAACTTATTTTTATGGCCAGCGGCCACGAATTCACAGTCGCGACCTCGATTAGTGTCCTCGACTTACATTTTGTTCTGACATCAATTTTCTATTCTTTGCCAACAATGTCTTCTTTCTGCATCGCGACCTCGAAACAATGTCGCGACATGATATTGGCTCTTCTTACCTATGCTCTTGTCACAGTTGCTTAAATGTTGTCAAGACATAAACACCTGGTCGCGACCTTGATTGGAGTCTCCAACTTATATTTTTGTCGCAACCCTAAATTGCCTGGTAAAGACCTTGTAAGCTTAATCATCAGCCATTCATAGTCGCGACCTCAATTATTTGTTGCCACCAGAGTTGTCTTCCTTCGGTGTCGCGACCTCTGAATGGGAACACGACATGAAGTCCTTCCTTGAAGCACCTTTTTATGTCTCAGTAACTTCTCTTTTGTATACTTGGCCCGACTCATTCAATATAGTATGACTTAAAATTTTGCGACCTCGATTCTGTTGCTCTCACCTTAGCCATTGGTACTTTCATACGATCCTTCGTGAGAATTTTCTTTACATTATAAATTTATGCAAAATATAAATTTGGTAAATAGTACATATTTCTGCATAAAAACAAGCAATTACATTGTAATAAAAATCATAAAAATTGACTAAAAATTCAATGTGTTTTTAACTCATCAGTGAGCTGCTATGGTGCTACTAAGATTGTCGGTTGTATGGCATTGTTACAGGTATTTATAATTTTTTTTTTATAAACATACACATATAAAAGCCAATCACTATGATGTTGCAAATATTGAATGGTTTTTTTATCCAGCTCTAGTCTTAGGAAAGACTACACGCGGGGCAACTTGATTTTAGCCAACTAGTAGCACTTCTAGTCGCTCAACACTTACATGATGATGGCAATGCAGTTGATGGAGACACAGCTAAGGGTCTACAACATGGATTGCCAGTTGAGCTTGAGGCTGAGGCTGAGCCGACTGATCCATTAGGGTTTCGTTGGAGAGTACCTTTATCATGGGTGAATAACCCATCTGGTGTGCTTCATATATAACAAGTTAGATGCATGAAGCTCATGATCGGAATTAATTGTATAATATATAATATCATTTAGTCATGTTCACCAATAACTACGAGTTTTAGTCATATTGACATTGAGGTATGGATATTTGTAGGTATTATAGAAGCGAGACAGCCAGAGTCGGTTTGCTATCTACGATATATGTCGACGATCGGGAAGTTTGGCGGAAGATGTCACCACTTATTTGGTTTGAGACTATAGATTGGCATTGTCCAAAGCAAGTCTTGCGTCAGTTCGGCGCTATCGGGACGCCGTCTTGCACTTTAGAGCAAGAGCTGCAGTTGGTTGATAGACGAGGAGCCACAAGTACAATTGAGAGACATATCTTGCACAATATGTCATCTTATTGGCTACGTGGGCAGAGAGGATCATCACATCACCTCCCTACGGTAGTGTTATGGATTTTGATCCATATATGGAGTGGTATCATATTGCTATATCAATTTTACACCTGTTTGGAGAAGACCATCACATCGGTGCACGTGGTCTGATTGGGAAGATGTCAGGTGCATGGACCATCCATTAGACCTCCTGCGTCATCCATTGGAGTTATGATGCAGCCGATCCGAGATCGAGGGAGAGGGAGAGGTCGTGTGCGAGGTCGTGGTTGATTGGGTGGTTCCACTTATGAGACTTCCATACCACCCAGTATTCCTTCAACCCCAGGAACTTCATTACCATAAACGTAACCACCACCCTCCTAGACTTTCATACCACCTGCGTATTCCACACCACCCCCAGAGACTTCCGCTCCACATGTCATCCCACCATTATCAACCACATCTCTAGCCTTAGAGGCTACATTTACCATCATTCCTCTTATTTGCCTCCTATTGATGAGACCATGATTGACCTTGTTCCAAACTTGGTTGCATGCCCACCTAGGTGACCTCGCGCTCCACGTACACGTCAAGTCGTTCCACCATCAGCTCCATTAGATCCATTTGAGATTGCACATGCCCCTACAGATCATCTAGTTGTGTATTCTACGCATCCTAAAAGAAAGACAAAGCCTCCATCATGTGGAACTCATTGATGTTTATTTATATTTATATATATTGTTATTTGCATTACGTTGTGTATATATTTATAAGATTTGGTTTATATATGAAATGATCAATTGTTGTGTATTGGTTGTCATCTCAAGGCAATTGAGTTGATTTGGATGAAATTGTTGTAATGCATGTATAGTGACTTGGCTATATTTTAGATAGGTGTAATTGGTTGTAATTTAGATGCAATTTGGTTAAGTTGGATGAAATGTTTATAATACAAGTGTAATGGATTGATTGTATTTTTGGATAGGTGTATTATATGTAATTTAGGCAATCATATGTAATTTCAAATTGCCATTTTTTACAAAAAATGTCATTTTTCAAACTGCCATTAACTGCGATGCTAACTTAAAAAAAATTACAATGTCGCAGTCAGTGACTACGGCATTGTTGATAATATCGATGTTATTAGGATGCACTAGTTTATGCATTATTTTTATTTTCAACATATTTTAGTATTTTTTTTAAATAACTTAAATATGTCCAAAAACTCCACAAAAAAAAAAAAAAACTACCAAGAAAGTGACAAGATGTTTGGCTGACAAGATAGTCCTCATACAAGGTAATCTTTTGGTGTGTTGAGTTTTCGACCACTCGTGTGGGGATTTTTTGACAAATATACTTTATTTTTAAAAAAAATTACTAAAATAAGTCGAAAATCAAAATAATGCTCAAACTAGTACGTCCTAGCCACATCTACATACACATCAACAATGCCGTAATCATTTACCGCGGCATTGTAATTTTTTTTAAGTCAATGTCACAATCACTGACGGTGGCATTGAACTTTAAAAAAATTACAATGCCACAGTCAATGACCGCGACATTAGTGTTTTAAAAACTAGGCCTTTTTCTTCTTCTTCCCCCCATTTGCTCTTTCTTCCTTTCTCTCCTCCTCCACTCCTTCTCTCCTCCTCCTCCTCTCCGGCGATTGTTAAGGTATACATCTTGTTGTCCATTTTGAGTTTCAATCGACCAGCTCTGTTCCCATCATTGTTGTCCTCCTCCACAACGGGTAACATAGTTCTACTTTGATTTTTAGGGGGTTTTTCGATTGGTTGAACTTGAATTCTTCTGGTATTCATTCATTTTCTAGGTGTTTTTGGGGAAAAAGTGAGTCATTGGACCCTACTCCTTGGATTTTTTAAACACTGATTAAAGTCGCATTGATTCTTCAGCTATTCTTTCTGCTTTGCATTGTATAACTGTTTTATAATTTAAAAACCAAATTGTTTCCTTCTATTGGTTGTATTGTTTTTTTTTCTTTGTTCTATTGTTGCTAAGAGCTGCTTAATAGTAACTTACCTTAACAAGCATAGTTCTTTTATGTTATGGACAAGACTTTAGGCTACAAAGGTATTGATATAAATCAGGAGCCCTTCTTTGAGTATTAAATCTAATATATTTACCTAACGATAATGGTGTCCTGGATAAACAAATAGTTGGTTTTTGCAGTTTGGTTGATTCTGCATAAATTTGCATCTTATCTTTTGCAACACTTTCCCTTTATTTAGGAGTTTGGGGTCAAAATGACTCTTCATTTTAAGAGTTTGGATTCAAAATCACCCTTTTATAAAAGAAATATTCAATTCCTTAGTTAATCGAAGAGATGATGAAAGCCAAGTCCTTGGATTAGAGGAAACAAGATCAAATTTAAGAACACTCACAACTCTTGGTTCTTCCTTCATAAGGAGTTTTCCCTTGTAATATTCAATTTATTTGGTACAAGAGATGATGGAGTTATTAAGAACTAACAGCCCTTGCTTCTGCTCAGCCAAGATTAAAATTAGCAATTAGCAATGAAGAAGGATGGTCAGATTTCAAGCATGCCAGAGATAGTAACCACCAACAACTAGAATAGATGCTCGAGACCTTCCCAATATGTACTATTATATTTGGTCAGAGATGCTATGAGGAAGAGCATTCATTAAAGATCATATTAAGATATTTGCCCAAAATTCAGTTTGCCATCCACTATCCAACTAGGTGTTGTTCTCTTTTTTCATCCTAAAACCAGCTTAAAGAACATTAGTGAACCACTACAACCATGTAGAATTTAGATAAGTCAATCTTTTGATAAGTCAAACAATTATATCTCAAGCTTACCTATATATGATTGTATTTCTATTAGTAGCCAATGGGCCTCAAATCAAGCATGATATTTCATTTCCTTCACATGATACATATGTTATTACCTTTTATATAATTATTAGAAGGGATGCCTATTATTGCAATCAACATCACATCTCAATGACTTCGAAAATTGTTTCCATTATAAGAAAGTTTAATCTAAATTGGTTATTATCCAATGAGATAGGAGGACATTAACAAGTATATTAGAGTTTTGAACATATATGATTTTTATACATATAGTTCATGGTTTTTGTAACTATTGACATTTCACTTGGTGTGTTTGTTTTGTAAGATAACTTTGATAATTATATTATCTTATGGTGACATTTGTGTAGGTAAATAATGTGTGACTCGATTATTCAGAAGTAATATCATTTTATAATGGAAAAGCTGAAAGAGTTTGAAACATATGTGAAATATGTTGGGAGCAAAGTTGTTATTGCCTTTAAGATGTACCAATTGATTGCATGTATGATCGGTTGTTAATATGATATACTCGATAGCGGTATTGACAAAGAAAGTTAAATTAGTCCTCACTTACAAGTATCCCTTGAAGAAAGCGAAAATAGTTTCCAACCTTATCCAATATGGGATAATGATAGTGTCTTGAATGTTGAGGTAGTTGACATAAGCTGGAATGGAGAGGTAGATTGTAATTTCAGCTAGTATGATGATAAACCATGAAGTGAATCAATCAGCTAGTATTTACACAAATTTATTACTTGGAGAAAGAATTTTAATGTTGAGAAATTGGACTATAGAGTGTGGGCCTAGTAAGCTCCGATTCTTTGTAATCTATAGATGTGAAGTAGCGAAAATGATCAAGATTATAAAGATGAAGCAGGTGATGAAGATGGTGATGATGAAAGTGATGGAGATGGAGATGTTCAAGTTGATGAACATGTTATGTCTTTCTTAACTATTAACCAACTTATGGAGAATGAACAAGGGAGATATCTCTCTATGTAAGTGCCAAGTTGTGATCTCTCAAATAACCCAGATCCTAAGGACCGTGATCCTGAGGACCCAAACGAGAGGGAAACTGTTAATTATTACTTAGCACCATCACCTCAGTTTGAAAATGTGGAAAACTTTGGTAATGTTGTTTCAAATGACTGGACTCCATGGGTGAACTATAATACTACAAACTCAAGTGGAGAATTTGTTGTTGGCCACGTTCCAAAGTTGTTGTTAGCCCAAGGGTACCTCTAGTTGAGGTTTTGATGATAACAAACCAAGGTTATTGGTTACTAATTGTTAAAGATGAATTGAGTTATAGGTTCACTACAAGAAAAAAGGCTTTCAATAACAGTTTTTCACCATCAAGGTAAGGTATATATGTTAAGATGGAAATTGATTCATATATGTTTATCTAAGCCAATGTCAAAGAGGATTTTAGCTACCTTGACATATACATATAATGGAGTTACTTGATTTTTTCCAATGTTAGATCAAAATATGTCATGGTTGTCTCACATATGGTAATGTTGTTAACACATATGTATAGTTGATGTGTAGAGTATGTTGTTGGGCATGAGTCATCTGTTATGGTTGCTCATTGAAATATTTAATATTAGTTATTAATAATTTTTGTTTTAAATGGAAAATGAATTTGCTACCATATCAAACCTATTTTTTATTACATTTTATACTAATTTAAGTTTATTAGTAAAAATCAAGTCTTAGAATAATGCCAACAAACTACTACTTAATATAAAATAATCTTATATATGTACACACAATTCCATAAATATTTACCAAGTTATTCTCCATTTTTTAAATATAAACAAAACCTAATTAAGAACATTCAATCAAGATAATATACAAACTTAAACTAAAAAAGTCAAGGATATTTTTATAAAAGGTGGTCTTCCTTCCTTCATCATTGTCTGCCTCTTGCTAAGTTTCTTGGGTACCTAGTAAGATAAATACAACATTAACAAAAAAAAGTAAGAAATAAAATATTTTCCTTAGAAATACACATTGAACTTTAATATCATACAAATAAATATCCAAGATCACATGTCAATAAAGTATATCTACAAATAAACAAGATAAGAATAATCAAGGCAAAATCCAGTGTTCAATTGATAATTAACTTATTACAATTAGAAAATATGAAGGAAAAAGACAATTAATAAAACAAAACAAAACAATAAAAAAGTATAGGAGGATTTGGACATTCTCCATGCGTACCACATGAAGATTTGGAGATGCTCTAGGCTAGTTAGCAAGGTAAGATCCCTTTCTATAGTGTGCAGAGTTCATGGTTATTCTATCACCAATATTTGTTATGATAATCAAGAAAGTTAGTAGATTTAGAATCGTAAATAAATAAACTAAAAATTGATAAGGGACATTGCTAAGCTTTGCAAAAATTTGCTTCTAATACAAAATTAATAAGAAACTCAACCTATTTAAACAAAAGAATAAAAAGTTAATAATATTATCCATCTAGGTGAAAATTAATCATAAAGGTATAAAACTAGGAACTTTGCATTGACAATTGAATTTAAAGTAGGACACAGGGAAGCAAGAAACTTAACCCATTTTAAGTAAAAGAAGATATGCTAACATTATTCTAGGTAACAATGATCATTTATATATTCTTAAAAGAGAACACATGTAATAATGTCATTATATTTTAAAACAATAGCATCCGCTACAATATATGAATTACAATTCTATTTTGATTAATTTGCCTTCCATTTTTGCTTGAACATTGTTAACTAATTATGGAAGAGGAGATTTTACTCCTAACCTAACTTCTTTGCCCTCTCTTCTTTTGAGGTAGCAAACTTCAAAGATGATGCATTAATGCAATATTCTCAATATCAAAAACAATTTCAAGAATAATTATATATTTCTTATAGAGGACATAGTTAAGGTAAAAATAAAATAAAATTCTTACAAATATAGATAATACTATTGGTTTTACATACTATCCATTCATCCAACTTTAGTACCCAATTATGGTTCAAATATACTCATATTTCAAATACAAAAATAAAACTATCTCAAGAAATTCTTGTACTACACATGCACAATGTGAGTTTCTAATGTGTGGATACCTTTATATAGAGACACGACTTTTAATTATACGTTTTGAATTTTCTCTTATATGACCTATAGGTATATATATATATATATATATATATATATATATATATATATATATATATATATATATATATATTCCCAAGCTTGAACTGATTAATTAGTTAAACAGTAGTTACAACTTTCTAAAGAGCAACAAAAAAGTGGTAAATAAAATAAACAGATAACCTTATAGGAACAATGTAACATACACACAACCCCACTTACTTTAGCTTTGACCTTGCCCTTTTTAATCCCGTGATTTTTTGGAATTTATAAGCACTTCTATTATAATACCTTAATATTAAAAGTTATTGTTTTAAATTTGTTATAAACAATTTGTGACGCCCCAATTTTTGGGGGTCCCGTTGACAACCCGTCAACCCGCGGAATTTCTGTCTTAGGTCATCTTGCACCTAAGTCTTGGTACCATACCGGCACCAACTACTTGTGGACACCGAGATTACTCAGCACCACCCCGATACGTCCCCTCACCGGGACCCATTCATTCACATTTAAATCTAAAATATGAAAATGATACACTTGATTACAGTCCGTAAGAGTCCGATCACGGGTCTTTTACCATAATTACATACCCGACTATTTATACAATATTTTCAAAAGAATTTAATTACAATTCTTTATACAATTCACTTTTTACAAAAGTTCTATCAATTCCACAAGTCGGCCTTCTTCATAATCATAGCCTCGTCGGAGCGCCGTCTCCATGTCCACTTCTTGTACCTGAAAGGGGGTCCCACGACGGGGTAAGCAATGCCTAGTAAGGAATGCCTCCTACAAGGGCTACTCCCCACGTAAGTGCACATGCAATACCCTTTTACACACTCACAATTACATTCCAACAAGAACGTGCCAGTTCTATATGGAATACTTGTAAAACCCGGGAAAAATTCAATTTTTTTGAAAAATAGTAAAACGGTAATTTCGGTTGAAAACCTGGAATTTTTCTATATCTCGGATGACAAAACGGACTTCACCGTTGGAATCGTCTCGCGAAATCTAATTACCCAGTAGAATTTCATCGAATTCCAAGACAGTCAGTGTTTCACGTTTTTCAAGGCACCGGGTGTAGCAAGTGACACATGGCACTTGGTTGAATGGCTCATTTAGAGCCATGTGTCAAATGGAGAGAGTCAAACAAAAAATGGAAAGTCTAAGGGGTGACCCATGGAGGCCATGTGTCACACCCTTAGAGAAAGGAAATTCAAGTCTTTGGATAAGGGGATAAGGTGAGAGAAAATAAAGCAAATGAGGAAGGGACATGTGGCAAGGAGGAAGGTGGGAGGAATTTTCCACTTGAATCAAGTTGGAACAATTCGATTGGGAAAAGTAGGAAAATGAGGAAAGAAAAAAGAAAGAAAAGAAAATAAAGAAGAAAGAAAAGATGAGTGAGAAGCTCCACCTTCTCTCTAAGATTTACAGAGATCGGGCCGTCGGTTTTCGTCGAAGCAAGAGGTAAAGTTCATCTACGCGACGAGAGCTTCGCTTAGGTACAAGAATCTGGGGTTTTCGCCAAACTCCAAGAGGTAGGGGTTTCTTTCCTACCTTGGTTATTTTTTGTCTAAGAGACATTTAATGGCATGGGTTTCTTAGGGTCGTGAGTGGTCATGCGGTTCGATCCCGAAATTTTGGAATTTGAGCGTTAGAAACCCCCAGGATTATTTTCAGACAATCCGGGACTGGAATTTTTGGGACTGTTTTCGGACAGTCCAGGATTGAATTTTGGGACTATTTTCGAGCAATAAGGGATTGAATTTTCAGACTGTTATTGGACTGTGTGTGCTGTTTTTATGTGTTATTGCTGAAAAAATGAATAACATGTTGGTTGTGTGAAAAATCATGTTGATATGTGCTTATATGATGTATTGATGTGAGATACTTGATAGATGTAAATGATATGTAGAAAATATAATTTACCATGATCTATTGATGTTGCATGTAGCTCTCAGTATACATATATGGCCTTAATTAGCATGAAATGGCATTCCGCATTTTCTTATGCACGAGTCGCGTGAAGCGGGTGTGTGAGTGCGTGATATAATTTTGAACTAATTTTATTGGGGTATGTCAATAAATTACATTGAAGGGTTGTCCCGAAGCAAAATTTTATCGGGAATATGTCGATAAATTATATCGGATTGTCAGTAAATTTGATATCGGTGTCAATGAGTTTTCAAAAATAAAAAATCTTTTGTTTTGAAAACAATTTTTTTCATACATGCCAAATTCATATGTAAGGGAGTTAGTGAGGACTCGAGGCATGGGTCATGGCATGTAGACATTCAAGTAGGAATGTGCATAATTTTACTTGAATGTGTGTGTGTATTTAATAATTGCATGTGCAGCACAAGTGGGAGTAGCCCTTGTAGGAGAATTCATCTGTGGCCCATTACTCACCGCATCGTGGGAAAATATTTTTAGTGCGAAGGTACCTGAGGAACGAGAGCATCAAAGATCTTAGTGTGAAAAAAAAGGCCGAACTATGGTTTATTTTCTGGTTTGTAACATTCTGGATAGAATATCCAATTTTGTATATGTACATGAGAAGTTTTGTAATAAAAAACTTATTTTTGGACTTGTTCAGTTTAGTGTTAATAATTTTCCCATATTTTATAATGCATGCAAATTGTGTATAGAGGCAGTAGTATGAAATTTACTACATTTGGATGAGAGCAGGAGGTGCAGAAATAGCCTAGAAAGGCTACTGCACGTTGGCGGGTTTCGGTCGGGACAAAGATTTCTCTGTCGTGACAGAGCTTTCCGACTCTATGTCGCGACATGGTTCGCAGGTTGCAGGCGGTTGCTGGGTCGCGACAAGGGCTTTCTTGGTCGCGACAGAGCCTCCTAGCTCTATGTCGCGACATGGTTTTCCTTGTCTCGTGACATGGTTTTCAGTTTTAAGCTGTGGAAAATGTCGCAACATGGCGTTTCTTTGTTGCAACAGGTTTGGTCTTGGCTGGGGATTTCTAGGTCACGACATAACTTTTCTTGTTGCGACAGAGAATCATCAAGACTGAAAGGTTTAGAATTCGCGACATGCATTGCTCCTTGACGGGGGGTTGGTCTGACGGGAAGTTTATGTCGCGACAGAGAAAAATGATGTTGCGATATAGTTCACTACTGCTAGAAGGATTTCTTATCGCGACAAAGAATAACTATCAAGGCAGAACCCGTGCCGCGACAGAGTCTTTTCTATGTCTCGACGGAGGATGTTGGATGTAGGAGTTTTCCATGTCGCAATATAAGATTCTATGTCGCGACAGGGAATGGCCACAATAAGGGCTTTGCTGTTGCGACAGAGTTGGCCTTAGGCAGGGTTTTTGTGTCGCAACAAAATATTTTATGTCGCGACAAAGTATGGCCAAATGAGAGGTTTTGTGTTGCAACAGGGAATTTTAGGTTGAGATATAGTTGGCCAAGCCAGAAGATTTTCTGTCGCGACAGAGCATTTTTGGGTCACGACAGAGTTGGCTAGAATAAGGAGAAATTATGTCGCGACAAAGCAATTCAATGTCGCAATAGAGTTGGCCAGGGAAGAGAGAATTTCTGTCTTGACAGAGGATTTTTAGGTCGCGACAGAGCTGGCCATGACAAAAGCCACGCGCCTTGAGATAGAGCTAGGCCGCCTGCATTGTGTCGCAATAGAGGCACTGCATCGCTATGACCAGGCAGCTCCGTCGCCCACGACAAGCATGCACGCGCGACTAGGATCTCTTGCGCACGATGGAAAGCGCGGCTTCTGAGCGCTCGTGCGATCCGACCAAGGCTGGCGTGAAATGACGGTGCTGCGGCGATGCACGACAAGGCCCGGCAGGCGCACCTGACGAGGGACAAGCGTCGCGGCAGAGGACTTATGTCGGGGCGAGAGATTTCTCTATTCGCGGCGAGACTTGTCGATAGCGAAAATAAATAAATAAAAAATTTGACCCGAGGTTGGGGGCGTCCACAATACTATGCGATGAATGAGATGCGACTCAACATGTCCATGTATCGAGCCACTTCACAGGCTCCTTCTTAGCGAGGTCAGCCCGGAGTCCCTCACATGCTTATGACCATATGTGAAAAACCGTCATTTTCAATGACATCCAATGATCATTTCTTATATTCAATTCATTTTATATTCATAACCATACTCCTTTATGTGGGTAGTGGATTGTTGGTGTAATACACCCTTGCTCCTAAACCTAAACACTTTACGACCTTTCACGCTAGAGACTATGTCGACCATAATTGATGGGTCTTTCACCGCAGGGGATCTATCCCGACTTTAGATGCAGAGCACATAATTCCTTTACCATTTCCTTTTAGTCATTCATTTTAGACGTTGTCCCATGTTACCGAGCCCACCATTGAATAGCAAACACAGTGTCAATATCAACTATGTACTCCCGACATACCATCGAACAACAAACACAGTGTCGATTAACCATGTACCCATGACATTCCATCGAACACCAAACACAGTGTCGATCTCTACCATGCACTCACACTCATGTCATGCAATGTTCTCGTGCATATGCAATGCAATTATGCCATTGCCTACTCATACCATGCTACATATATAATGAGTGCTATATGTGCATGCCTACTCATGCATATTTACCCATGCATCATTTGGACATTTATATCAAAGCGCATACAAACTCCAAATCATTCATTCAATTCACATCATTCATGTCAACATATCATTGCACTCATACATTGACACCACAAGTCACTACCACTCAAATAGCGACGTACATTAACCTCTAGGCCTAATGGTGACAAGACATGTCCACAACTAGCCTACAATAAGCCATGTAATGGCCCTGTTCATACACAACAATGTGTCACTCAATTATCAAGCAATGACACGCAAACCTTTCAATCTCAATCCAATATGTGTAGGCATACATATTTTCATTCAACATGTCATCCGGTAACCAAGGGATGACACTTCAATCAATCACATATTAGGCCTTCGAAGAAAGCCTCAATCATCTGCAACTAGGTCATGAGATCGACCTAAAAAAGTTGCACAACCCTGGCCTCAAACTAGCCCCGAAACAGTCCACGAAGGACAGCATTTTACTGAGCCGTCGGCCAGTTTGTCCCTAAGCGGTCGTCGTTCCGGTGTCACGGTAACTGGAAACTCTTTGCATCAACAGGCGACCATCGGCGAACGGTCGACCAATCGATTATCTGTTTCCCCTTAATACATTAGTGGCGGCCTCACGTGGCATCCAGCGAAAAACCCACCAGCCAATCGGTCGACGGTCATCTCGAAACGAGAAAAATGCATTTTTAGTTCGGAAAGACACGAACCCAGGAGCTCAACGAAGGCCAAAGCCTTGGTATAGATGGAAAATAAGCCAAGATGGGAAGAATCCCTTACCTCTAGGTGCGTGATACTCTGGTAGGAAGCCTCCTAGACCCGACAACCTCGATTTCTTGAAATCTCCCCGCTTGGATCTTCTGCGAAATCCCTCTTTTCAAGTACCCACACGTACCTTTCGTCAATGCGATGAACTTTTGTTCTTGGCCGACGAAAACCGACTACCCGATCTCTTTATATCGTAAAGAGAAGGAAGAGCCTCTCTCTCCTCTCTCCCTCTTCTTCTCTCTCTGTATCCATTTCCCTCTTCTTTCCTCTCCTCTTTCTTTTTGTTTTGACTTATTTTAAGTTAAGTGTGTGTGGCCCTCATGGCGCCACGTATCACGCGATCCTCGCTCGAATCTGTTCCTACCCCAAAACAATTTATTTTGATTCCTATTCAAATTCAATTTATTTTAATTGAACTGCCTAGTATTTCTTAGTCTTGAGATTCTCGTAAAATCTGTCCCTTAAGTCCTTTGGCCGACTCACCACAGAAAATCGTAAAATTCGTATGTCTCGAGTCGGCCAAAAACTTTTTAGGTCACTAGATTTCGTGAAACGAATCTATGACGCAATCCCGTTTAGATCATCAGAGATCCAAAAAAGAAGAATTTTCGGGCTTTCTTTGAACCATTCTAGCAATTTTATTATTTTTTTCATTTTTTCAAAAAAATTAAAATTTTCCCGGGTTTTACTCAATTGATTGAAATAAAACTATTTTCATCAATTCTTTTCCATTAACACTCCTCAAAATGAAATACTTTTATTTTAAGAATTTGACTAGCACAACAAGTAACATCGATAAATCAATTAACTGAAAATAACTTGACTTAAATAAGTAAAAAGATGAAGAAAAATATGTTAAAGTTTAAGGAAAAATCTAGCTAGTCTCATGACTTTTCATTTCCTGCTTTTTTTTTAAATTTTTTCATAAGTATATAATGTTTTAACTCTTAGTTTTTACCTTAATTTTAATTTTTAACTTATAGAATAAAGTTAGTAATATATATATATATATATATATATATATATATATATATATATATATATATAAGATTTCGTGTAACCATGAAAATTTTTCTTACAACCGAGAACTATAGAAGCCCTACATCTTTTTTTTCACCTAAAATCCCACAAGGTAATCCACTGACATAGATGGGGGCCATAACATTTGGTAGCCCCTCATAGAGGACCATCATTACCTTTTAACTTACACACTGTGTTTAGCTATTTAGGTTATGAAACCCTTAACAACCAATTCATAAATAGTCTGCAACACCAGGATAAGACAACCAGAAATTCAAGTCACTTTTTGTGCCTTGTGATCATTGTTTTTATATACAATATTTAAAAATGATAAAAGAGGAAATATTTTATTAGATAATGATTTTTGAAGTTATCAAAAGAAATGAATAAAATATAATTGGTAATATATATATCCCTTAACAACCAATGCACAAATAGTCTGCAACACCAGGATAAGACATTCAAGTCATTTTTTGTACCTTGTGATCATTGTTTTTATATACAATATTTAAAAATGATAAAAGAGGAAATATTTTATTAGATAATGATTTTTGAAGTTATCAAAAGAAATGAATAAAATATAGTTATTTATATATATATATAGGGAAGGTAAATATGAAGGCAAAGTCAACTGCAATAATGAGTTCTCACCACATGGCATTCGGATATTATCTTTTAGGAAGACACAAAATGCAAAGAGACTAGAACTAACACAGTAAGAAGCAAATGAAACCACCTTGAAGGCATGTCCTTCTATTTCTTCATTTGTCTTGTGTAGATATCTAGATTTTTTCTTGAAAAGGCTAACATGTAGTGTTAATCTCCCTCTACCATCAGAATTTTTTTTCTAGCATGAGTTGAATACCCAACCTAATTGCTAATCTTGAGTAAAAAAATGAAAGGCAAACGATGAACATTGATTTTTTTAATAGTAATGTGCAAGAACCGTATGTTCCATTGAACAACCCCACATGAACTGTTGTAGATGCAAACATAGCTACTTGTTAAAATGAAAAATGAACTAAAATGTGAAACTTATCATGAGCAATGACCATGGTTTTATCATCATGACCCTCAGCAATGAACAGGTGGGAAGAAAATAACAAAAATGGGTGGAAAAGGGAAAAAGAATACCAAAGCTATCATATTGCCATGATTGGTGCCACAAAGCTAAGGCCAAAAAACCATAACCAAATTGATGATCAGTGATTAAATTAGAAAATGCCCAATAGATCTATGCGATGTTATTAGTTGTTCCTTTAATTTGATATGATCCTAACTCTAACCTGAACCATATTTTAATTTCACCCAACATTATGATAACATATAACATCAGTTAACGAGAAAATCAGAGATAAAAAGACATGGAGAAAGGGAGAAAGAGTAGTGAAACGATACCACTTTGTTGTGATTGTTCTCTTGGTTTTGAAGTTTCTAACAGTGAAATGTTTGCAGAGCAAACAAGCTATCCTGTTTCGAGAGGATTAGGGCAATAGGAGTATATATAGTACTTCATTAGAGAATGGCTTATATTTCACTCAACTAACCTTGACTAAAATTCTATGTGTGAACTTATCCATAAAAACTACATCTACCCTTTTTAAATGTAAATAATAAATTTTCTTCCTTAAATGTCTACGACATGGTAGACATATTATAAGTCAAACTTGATGTATAAATTTTATTTATGTCATGCTTGCTTTCAGACACATAAGTCATCATTGTCAATTGAAATAATAAACTATAACATATATTGCTCATATGTCAAAAAATTATATGTTAAGAAATACTATTTTTCTTATAGTGGTTGAAGTTGATCAAATATCAAATGAAGATAACACAAGCTAAAGATGATAATGGTGTAGTTGATCAAGCTTTTAGAAGTGAAGTTCACTCAAGTCAAAGAACCAAGAAGACAAGTAACCAAGATTTCAAGCTTAAGCATCAAGTGAAGATTTTGATAACTTAGGAATCTATTAAGGTGAATGCATTGGTACACTTTAGGATATCATCATTTATCATGCATTTACTCACAAAATCGGTTTTCAAATCCTAAATTGCATATATTTTGAAAACTAGAGTTAAAGCATTAAACCTTAGACTTAATAATGCTAAAATGAGCTTTAATGTTTTTCTAAGGTTTAGAAATGTTCTAAATCAAACAAAACATGAATTTGAACGAAGAGGTTGTGGAAGGCACGAAGCAGTTGACGAATGAGCGATGGCCCGTTAGAGTGAGCAATAATCGGTTGAGTGAACAGTGCCTATGTGAACAGTAACCGGTCTTGTGAATAGAGTCGGGCTTGTGAACAGTGTCGATTGACCGATTGGTGTCTACCGGGTGAAACGGTCGATCGGTTGTCAACCGGAAGAGTGGTGAGACTCGAACAGTTGGATGCAGTAGCTCATCCAAAATCCAGAATAGGAAACGGTCTACCGGTTGTGTGAAACAATCGATCGGTTGGTCCAAGCGGTGAATTCCGCGGCTACAAAAGCGGTAACATTTACGTGTACCGCTGGCTATAAATAGCTAGTGTCTGATGGCCAGTCGTCGGTTGGTTGGCCGGTTGGCGGCAAATGTCAGAGTTCACTTCATAAATAGAGTGTGGGGATCACTTGTTGGATATGAGACTTGTGTATATCCTATCAGCCATCATTTCTCTTGGCAGATAATTCTCGAACTAAGATTGTGAGTGCATTCATTTACATGAGCATATTGTAGAGTGCACATTTGTGTTGATCAAAAGCTTGAGTTGTAATTGAAATATCTTGAGAGCTTGAGAGTGTCTCATTTGTAAGTGAAAGCAGTGTGTGAGAAAGCCCCAGAGGAAGAGGGATTTGAAGGAAACGGTGGGTGTTTCCCGCGTCCTCACCTGGGTGAGTGTAATCAAGCTCGGGATTGGAGCTTGGAACTTCGAGTGTGTATAGCTTGAAGAGGTGCCCATTGGAGCCATAATCCAAGTGTAAAGAAGCTCGAGGTTGGAGCTTACCACTAGTGGAACCCTCACCGGTTGAAGGTTGAGGAGAAGTGGACGTAGGCAAGGAAGTGTCAAACCACTATAAATATGGGTTTTGTTTTCTCTATCATTATCTCTTTAATTTATTTTTATTGCATTAAACTAAAGATTTGTTGTTGTGCAAAAAGTTTTTGAGAAAACAATTCACCCTCTTGGTTAGGTTTGCTATGTCGCCAGTGAACTTTATTTGCTGCGAAGATGTTGTTAAGTTGTACTCTATTAAAGCTTCGTGCTATGGTTGTGAAATATACATCTTTCTTCACAATCAATAAGTATAAAGGTCCACTTACTTCTGTCAATGCTTGCTTGAATCGGGACCATCAACAATTAGACTCCAACTTGGTTGCTGATCGTATCAAGGTAATGATCAAGGCACAATTCACTTTGTTAGTAGCTGCTATCCAAGCAACCATTATGGAGAAATTTGGATATGAAATATCATACAATAAGGCATTGGTTGGAAAACATAAAGCACTTACAATCTTATTTGGGGACTTCCATAAGTCATATGCAGAAATGTCACGTTTCTTCATGGCATTGGAGCATGCAAATCCTGGATGTGTTGTAACTTGGAAAACATTTGACAGTCATATGCATAACACTAAGGTATTTCAACGCGTTTTCTAGGCGTTTCATCCATCTATTGAAGGATTCAATCATTGTCGGCCCATCTTGAGTATTGAAGGTACACATTTGTATGGGAAGAATAAAGGCACATTAATGATTGCTATGGGTTGTGATGGAAATAATCAATAGTTTCCACTAGCATTTGCTATTATAGAATGAGAGAATATTGATAGCTGGGGATGGTTCTTGGCATGTATTAGAAACAAGGTAACTCAACGGATGGGACTTTGTGTTATAGTTGTGAACATCCGACATTATGGCAACAATGGTGATGTTCATCTTAGTTGGAATTTGAACCATATGCATATCATAGGATTTGCATGTGTGTCATGCTGCAACAACTTTATGAATCGATTCAAAGATAAAACCTTAAATAATTTGGTGTGTAGAAGCGGCAAGCAGCTGAGGATTGGAAAATTCAATAAGCATATGGACACAATTAGGAGAATTAATTTAGAAGCACAACGATGGTTGGAAAACATCCCTTTTGAGAAATGGGCACTTTCACATGATGGAGATTGAAGATATGAGATAATGACTACAAACATGTCTGAGGTTTTCAATAGTGTTCTTAAAGGAGCTCGAAGCTTACCCGTAATTGAACCTTTTTTAGGCTCAATAGCTAACTGTTAATAAAGGGAACAAGGTTGTAATAAGATTGGGATTAGATTAGCAATATACTCCATATGTTGATGCTATATTTAAGGCACACATGTGGTTAAAATTTGGATCATTTGAGAGATTGTTGGGATATGACCAAAGACAATTTCATGTCAAGTCAAAGAGAGGTCAAACACATCACCTCAACTTACATGACCATAAATGCACTTATGGTAAGACATTTATATATGGATTTCCTTGTAGTCATATTATAACAACATGTCGATTTAAATTCAGTATATTCGATCATTTGTTGAGGCTACTACATTCTTTCGATCGTCTTATGATACATATGGGCAACCTTGTTCCATCCATCTTCAATGAATATGAATGGTCTCCTTATGATGGTCCAACCATTGTGCCTTTTAGTCAATGAAAGCGCACATCACGTGGGTCTAAACCTTCGTTTGAATAATGAAATGGGCATTAGAGAAGACTAACACTTATCACGTAACAAGGTTCTGCAAACAACGCTGATTCGCAAATGTTGATCTTGTCAAAATAGGAATCAAGTTGATTGAAACATGTATGTTTTTTGTTGTTACATTACCTTAATATTTGCATTGTATCTATATACTAGTACTTGCTCATTTTTTAATCGTTATTGATTGTTATATGTTACATATATGGCATTCGAAGGGTCTTATAATGCGGATCCGTTAGATAGATCTGTCTTGGTTTTACAAGACAGACATCGATCTCATTTAGTGGACACTACTCAGGTATGCATTTTTCATGTCATAAAATATTGTTTTTGATTATTGTGTAACGTAAGGGCAGGAATTTATTTATTGATATCTTTGTAGCTTTCGCCGGTTCTCACATGTCGACAGCAGATATCGAAGTTCATGCGAGAGTAGCATATGGATCCTTGTATTCGCCCATATGTGATCTGATCAGGCTTTTATGGTCTGTACCGCATCGGACAAGTCACACTCAATTGGGCCCTCATCACGAGTCTAGTTGATAGATGGAGTTCTAAGACACACACATTTCATTTACCAATTGGGGAGATGACCATCACATTCTGAGGATGTGCATGCATCGTCCAGGAGCCTCCGGATTAATGGACCACCGATCCGGCACATGTGACCCCGATGGAGTCGTCGCTATTTGGTACGCTAGGGTGTGATCCGCTACTTGCCAAGCGGGCTTAGAGGATCTATTGTCTCAACTCGCTGGTTATCTCAACAGTTATCGACTCCACCCGTAAACCTTGAGATGAGGTGACATTAGAGCGCGTGCACGTGGTTTCATCTATCATTGCTAGGATCCTTTGTTGCGAGACAAAAAGGGTTTATGTCCACCTCTGTTTCCTCCCATTACTACGAGATTTGACACAGACCTCTACTTATAGTTGGGGTAGTACAGTTCTAGCACACTTACTCTTGAGAGTTATCTTGAAGCGAGCTATGATGGTGCTACTGAGATTTTCGATTTTATTACATTGTTACATGTATGTTGCTAATATTTATAACCATACACATATAAAAATTAATCACTAAGATGTCGCTAATATTGAATGGTTTTTATTATCTAGCTCTAGTCTTGGGAGAGACTACACATGGGTCGACATAATTTTGGGCGACCAGCAGCACCTCCAATCCCTCACCACTTACATGATGATGGTGATGCAGTTGATGGAGATCTGGTGGTGTCTTGACATGGATTACCAATTAGCGTGGCCGGGTGATCCATTAGGGTTTTTTGAGTACCTTTTATCATGGGTGAATAACCCATTAAATGTGCTTCACTTTAATATCGAACCGAGTTGGATGCATAGACTGGCTGATCGGAGGTAATTGTATATTAATATATATTATTTATCGTCATATTCACAATAACGATAATTTTAGTCATATTGACATTGAGGTAAATTGTAGGTGTTATGGGAGCCATACATTGGAGAATCGGTTGCCCATCTACCTGATATATGTCTTGCTGATCAAGAGATTTGGTGGACGATGTCACCACTTATCTGCTTTGAGACTATAAAGTGGCATCATCCAGAGCTAGTCTTACGTCATTTCGGCCTTCATCAAGGGATACCTCCGTCTTGCTCGTTAGAGTAAGAGTTACATTTGGTTGATAGACGAGGACGCCACAAGTACGATTGGGAGACATATCATACACCATATGTCGTCTTATAGATACACCTGCGTGTAGAGAGGATGCGTCTACATCACCTCTTATGGCTGGTATTATGGACTTCATGATCCATATATGGAGTGAGTATTGACTTATTACACAACGTTTGATCACCACCACTTTCATGGGGATCGAATGAAGTACCATAATATAAATGCAATCATCCCACTTGTTGGTAAGTAAGTGTCTTTAAATTCTAAATTATTTCCAATATTTAATGCATAGAGCAGACATTTACTTTTGTTTGCTTTGTTTTTTTAGATATCTAGGATGGTAGAGATCGCTACTATATCTCATGGGGCTTCCTCAAGCTTGTTGTACGACATTCATCATATTGCTATATTAGTTTTACACTTGAATGGAGAGAGCGCATCGTTGCACAAGATGAGGAGGCATCTACGTCACATGGACCATCCATTAAATCTCCTACGTCATCCTCTACAGTTAGGATGCGGCCGATCTGAGTTTGAGGGAGAGGGAGAGATGGTAGGCGAGGTCGTGGTCGGCCTGGTCGAGTTAGTGAGCGAGGTGGTCGTCGACTGAGTGGTCGTGCTGCTGGTTTTTCCACTCATGAGACTTCCATGCCACCTGAGTATTCCACGCCACCCCCTGAGACTTCCATACCACACAAGTTTTCCATACCACCCTCCCATACTTTCATACCATTAGGTGTATCCACACCACGAGACTTCCCCTCCATTCCATCCTTTATTATCACCTACATCTCCGGCCTTAGAGGCCACATTACCATCTACGACATCACTACATCATTGCCTCTCTCATTGGTAGGACCGCAGTTGACCTTGTTCCAGACTTAGGTACATGCCCACCTAGGCGACCTCGCGCTCCACCTTCAAGTAAGTCGTTGCATGCATCAGCTCCCTCGGCTCCTTCACCCCGTTGCAGATCCATGTGAGAATACACGTATACACAAATTAACCAGTTTGTGTATTCTAAGCATCCTAAGAGAAAGACAAAGCATCCATTATGTGGGACGCATTGATGTTTATTTATATTTAAATATATTGTTATTTGTATTACGTTGTGTATATATTTATATTATTTTGTTTATGTATGAATGATTAATTGTTGTGTATTAGTCGTCATCTCGAGACAATTGAGCTGATTTGGATGAAATTGTTGTAATGCATATGTGGTGACTTAGTTGTATTTTAGATAAGCGTAATTTGTTGTAATTTGAATGTAATTTGGTTAATTTTGATAAAATGTTTATAATACATATGTTTGAATTTATTGTATTTTTTTATATGTGTATTTTATTTAATTTAGTCGATTATATGTAATTTCAAATTGCCATTTTTTTTATACAAATGTTATTTTTTAAATTGTCATTGAATATATATATATATATATATATATATATATATATATATATATATATATATATATATATATATATATATATATATATATATATATATATATATATATATATATGTCGATGTGATTGTAATCTGAGTTTAGACTTTGGGCGATGAAGATAGAAGCTAGGAAAAATAATCTTTCGGGAGTTTTGTACGGAAATACCCTAATTTAAAAAAAATAAAATAAAATTACTGTCACGTCCAAAAAATTTCCAAAAGTAGAGCTTAATGCTGGCAATGGGAGCCTTGACCCATTTGATTTATCTGGCTTGATAACACGGGCCGGCGACATTTGAGACCTAGCTAAGTGCCGTCGTTGAAAACCTTGGCGGCATTTGAATGAGCCCAATTACTTGCCAGTTGTGAGCGGCATTTGAGAAATGTACAAGCGTCGTGGATTCATGACGGCATTTAACTATTTCAAATGGCGTTCTGCGGCGGCAATTGGTACGGATTAAATTGCTCGAGCTAGGGCTTTATTTCCCCCCTCACTTCTTCTCTTCTCCCCCTCAGCTTTCTTCTTACTCCTGCCGCTCAGGTTGCCGTCTGCCTTGAGCTCCTCCTCCTCCCTTCTCGAGCCACAGGCTCGAATGCGCTTTTACGCTGCTCCTCTCTTCTTTTTTGTAAATGGGTGCCCCTTTGCTTAACGAATTTGTTGGCTAACCAGTAGTTTGGTTGTTTGGTTGAATCTGGCTGCGTCTCACTTTCTTTTTGTTTCTTGGGAAAATATTGCAAGAAGTTGGGATTGTGTAATGAAAATGTCATTTTTGTTGATGCAAGCTTTTAAGTGCATTTTGTTGCTTTCGAATCGGCTCCTCGGACTTATTAGGTTGGGTGATTGTGACTACAGCAAAATCAACTGTAATCCATCAAGAATTTGGGTGGCTTTTGGGCCTTTGTTTTGTTTTTCAAAAGCTGTTTTGAAAACGATTTTTGAGAAAATAAAAGCTTATCATTTAGTGTTTTTTGAAAGCTGTTCTTGTGATTTGAATTTAGTGTTTTTGTGTTCTCATTGTTATTTTAGAAACAGAACAAGTTTCGCTCTTGTAACCTTACTCAGGCCACCAATGTTACGGACGGTGAATTACAAATGTTTTATTATTAAGCTCAAAGTAAAAGAAGCTCGGATTAGCTTTTATCACACCCTTTAACATGGGAGAAAAAAATTGTGGGGTTTTGCTCTCAGTATTTAATTATTGCAAGGTAGAAGGGTGGCCTTGGCTTGGGGTTTTCTTAGCTAGAAGTTGGGATAAACACCACTTTCTTTGTTCAAGTGGATAGCTCCTTATTAAAAATATAATTGATGAAATATTTCTGTGGACATCCAAGGTTATCAAAAAAAATAAAAATAAATTGAGTTGTTTAAGAAACAAAGAGAGCAATGGCGGCTCGCTAGGAGACAAAAAACCTAGCTAGGACCGGTTGAAACTTAAGGGCTAATCAACCAATCATTTTTGTAGAACCCATTAATTAAATAATTAATTAATTCTCTCTCTATATATATATATAGTTAATTAATTAATGGGTCCTACGAAAATATATGTTGTGATGTGTTTGTCACAAGACAAATGCACATTGGTCGGGCAACAAGAAATGGGACATATTGGGTGGCCTATGCTTTGAAATAAAGGGTCTTAGTTGTAAGCTCTCTCAATTAATTACATAATTTGTTCTTTTTTAGTTAGGGTGCTTGGTGTTTAGATCCAAATTTTGGTGTAGTTTGAAATTAATATTATGGGTGGGGCCCAAACTGAGGAGATGTTTCAGTCCAATCGACTGGGCCGTAGAGGGTGAGGCCCAAAGTTGGTGGTGTAGGAAAGCGACGTCCATTAAGGTATAAGAGGGAAAGACCCATTAGCTTACCACAACCGTTCCATATCTTTTACAATCTTTATGGATTAATAGAGGAGAGCCCATATATATAAATATTCCCCCCATAATAACCTAAATTGCCTTCTATTCCCAAACTAAGACCTTGGCTGCTATATAGTTTGTAGTATCCCAGCTAAAACCTGAGATGTGAGCAAATCTTAGGAAGACCTAATATTTAGGCCTACCCATGACCCATCTCCATGTGAACATGTTGCTTTCTCTCACATAATCTCTCTCCATCATATCAATTCCCTCAGCCTCATTTTTTCCTTTTCTTTTCTGGATCAATTCCGAAGCCACTTTATGGATCATAATTCTAGCACATGTTTGATTCTAGTTTTTGAAAACCGTTCTCCAAAATAATTTTTTAAAACACAAAAAACATTATTTGTGTGTTTTAAAAACTATTATTATTCTCTGAATTCAATATTTTATACGTTTTCAAAAACAGTGATCAAACATAGCCTTAATTTCTTTTATGATTGTATTTTCATAACATCTATTCACTTAGCATTATAATCGAACCTAGTTCTTTCATGTAGCAAGTTTGACCCCTAACCGCTTAAGCTAGGCGTGTATCACGATTTGGTGTGGTTTTAATTTCAATTGTAATTGTTAAGGTTAGCAGCGGTCCATAATTGAGACTTAATTGAGTCGTGTTTTAATATACGCCACCACAATTAAATCCATCATCGACTTACTTAGCCCAATGTCTGCAGGTCAAAGAATATGGGTAGTGTTTGGCTTAAAAGGTGGCTGGCCTTGATACTCAGTTTCCGCATTGGAAATTGTCAATGCCAAGACTAATTTGCCATCATGATTCATGCATGGGGTTGGAGGGTAGTTAGTACTTAGTGTACTTAGTACTTAGTATACTTAGCATTGGTGGGATCAGTACACTAAGTCTTTTCACCCTGCAAGACTTAGTGTCTTAAATATCTGATACAAAAATGTATTCTACAGAATGTGTCTGAAATTAATTTAACATAAGAATTTTCCTTTTTATTATCTTACTTAAAACAATTGTTCAATACACTTTCTTCCGAAAGAATTGTTATGCTTCAACATTATTAATAGGCCTTTGGATGAAAATAATTCGGTGCTATTAGATAAAAAGTTATTAATACATCTTTATGTAAAAGGAATTTATATATTTTATTTCTATTGCTCTGCATATTAGATATGTGTGTGTGTTGTAAATCAATAGTTCCAAAGGCGAGTGACATTATATCAAAAAAAGTAAAGTTTCTAAAATAAAAGTTTTAACCTTGAATTGCCTTTAATTATTGTGATACACTTTTCTAATATGTATATTGTATTTTGGACATCCGGGATATTATATATATAGGCGTTCGGCTGCTGTGATCCATTGGATCCATCTGTCTTTGCTGTTGCAAGGCAGGACACTCCCACTTTGTTGACCGCGGCGGAGTTTGTATTTTATTATTCATGAAATAACATTCCGGTTTACTCTCTAATCTAAATATATTCAGTATAAACATAGTTTCGTTGAATTATAGTTACAGGGAAGTTCTCAGGCCTCGTCGTGATCGAGCCTTCCTCGACGTAGGCGGATGGATCCACGTATTCGTCCGTACGTGATCCGACGCCGGGATTCTCACAGTATATCAAAACCCAGGCCCACATCTCATCATAGATTGGCCGCATTGCTGTCTCGTCGAGATGGCGGCCGAGACACACACATTCCCATGTCCCGATCGGAGAGATGGCGATCACGTTACGAGGATGTTTGCTGGCCTCCTTGGCCTTCATATCGTGAACCTACGAGTCTGGGGACATGTATGCTCGAGAAAGTCGATAGAGTTATGCGGTGAAATTGCTTTCGGAGTCACCACGTGATGCTCTCGGAGGATTGGCTATCTCTATCCGGGTGGTTATGTCGTGAGTTAATACGACCCAGGTTTGATCGCGTGGGGTCGATTTGGAAGCGGAAGTGCACGTGGGTTCATATTGCGGCGATGGGATCCTTCTTGTTCCAGGACAGAGAGGGTCCTCATTCACTTGCTATCTCCTGCCTAGAAGGTTGTATGACATCGACTTATAGTTGGGGTGGTGCAGTACTTGCACACACATATCGAGAGTTATGTCGTGCCAGCTTGGACCGTAGATGCGGTATTAGTGGTTGTATTACACTGATACAGGTATGTATATATTTTTGTAATTTCACTTTACTTTGGCGCTACGCAATTAGATAACACTACATTTGCTTTATATTCAGCTATGGTCTTGGGAGAGGCTTCACGTGGGCCAACCCGATTTTGGGCGATCAGCGCCATATCCAGCACCACCATTGCCGCATGCCTTACATGATGACGATGTCGATGGCGTCGTAGCTGAGGGTCTAGACGATGGATTACCAGTTGAGCATGGCGTTCAGCCCGACCACGGTGAGGTAGAGCGACGACTCTTCGGTTGGGGTGTGAGTGGAGTACGCGTACAGTGCTTAACCCATCCGGTGTCACTCCTCTATCTTAGGGATCGGCTAGGCCTTACAGGAACTTAGTCAGGTAATTACATGTAAGTATATGGTAGTAATTATGTTACCTGATATATGGTTCATATAGTGATTTAAATCATGTTGACATTAAAATATTCTTAGTCAATGGTTAATGTAGGTCTTATGGCGACCCGTGCGTAGGAGAGTTGGTTGACCCGACTTCCCGATATTTGCCAGGCGATCGGGATATCGGCGATGTCACCTCGTATGTTTCGAAGTTAGTGAGGTGGCATCATCCGGAGCGCGTGCGTCGGTTTGAAGTACGCATCAGGAGATACCTCCAACTTGCTCTTACGAGCATCAGCTACATAGAGTCGATGCACGTGGAAACCTGCGGTCAGGCGACGTGTCATGCTCGTACATATGGGATACACGATCGGCGAGGATCATTACTTCACCCATGGTGGGTATGATGGACTACCAGGATCCATACATGCAGTGGTATTGTCGTATTACACGACGTTTTATGACACCACGGTTGCTTAGGGATGATATGAGGTTTCATACTATAGCCGGTAGCATGAATGTTATGGTAAGTTAGACTGACGTGTTTCTAAAATATTTTACCTAATTTTAATCAATAGAGTATGTAGTTATAATTATTTCTTTTCATTCCGCGAGATCACCTTCATGGTTGACTCGTGATCAGATCTCGTTTTATACGGCCCGGTGCTATGTCGCGACATATACCATATTGCCCGATCGGCGTTACGAGGATAGGAGGAAGGACATGCGCATCGCTGTCGTGATGCATCGAGAGGCATCCACATCCCACATGCACCATGGTAGACCTCCGGTGTCGCCGACTCGTCCGCGGATGCGACCCGTTAGGCGGAGGGAGGGAGCGAGGGAGTTGAGCGCCCGAGGTCGTCTTCCAGATGGTGGGGCGGGTCATGGTGTGAAACGGTGACAGTGGTACATGCACGCGATGCGAGTTTGACTGCTTGTTACCTCTCATACTTACTAACCTTACACCGCATTCCGTACCCTATAACGTTGACGTCACCTTACACCACATTTCGTACCCCCACACATTGACATGTCACCTTCCCATACCCACACATTGACACATCACCATTCATCCCCCCACACGATGACACCATACTAGACCCTTTACCTGAGTGGGGTAGACTTCCAGGTAGGCGACCTCGGACTCGACGTGTGCATCGACCACTTCATCCACCACTTGCCTCGGCTCCATCAGCTCCCTCGGTTCCATCAGCTCCCTCGAATCCGTCTCACCACGAATCTGTTGCCTACAATTTGTTTATTCTAGGCGTCTAAGAAGAGACTATTAAGGCGCCTTCTTGTGGGACTCATTAATACATGATATTATTTTTATATATGATTTTTATTTTTATACATGTGCATCTTGGATTTTTCGGTGTCATCGATTAAGGTTTTAGGGTATTTCAGCATCATAGGGTTTTAGGGTTTATGGGTTTTGGATGTTTTTGGGTTGCACGGCATTAAGTGTAATGTTCCATCTCGTCTGTGGTTTTTGGCGATAGGTAGAGACAATCTGCATGGTAATACCTCCACTCCCCAATCATTAAACTAGATTAAAGTGAGACATCAAACATCCCTTATATGTATAAAACAATGCAACTTACTTTTGAGTATATCTTAAACACAAATCGAATTTGCTTTTAAAAAAAAATTGAAATCTTGTTTAAAATATCTGACCCAACAACAAATGATACTAACTCTTGAATTGCAATTAGAATCAACGTTTAATATCTAGACCCTTCAGTTAGGATTCCAATGACCCAACAACAACAACAATATTACAAAGACTCAAGTGGGGGAAACAAGTCAAATTCCCCTTCCAAATTTCAGTTTCCAGTTTTCAGTCAAATACCCCTCAGGACTAATATGAAACTATACCGTGTCTGAATGAATCATCATCTAGTTTTCAGTTTTCAGTCATCATCTACTAGTCATATTTTCCATCAAAGTCTGAATCATAGGTGGGTGGATCACTCTCAGAAAGATTGTTAAATAAATAAATATTCCAATAAATTTCCTTATTTAGTATCTGTGGGTTTTTTCTTATGATTTTTTAGACATGGTATCTGTGGGCGGATCACTCCCATTTGCCAAAGCCCATCATAAGTATATGCTCAAAGTGAAAATCCCGTTTTCCTCAACTGGGAATCCTCTCTGTCTGTCCGAGGTTCTCTTTCTAAAATGATAGGCGATTGAATAGGCAGGTGCCCACTTTGAATATGTTCCATATGCTTTATTTAAGTGGTTTGTGCTTTGATTTACCCCTCTATATATACCTATATATATATATATATATATATATATATATATTGGAAATATTTGCCCAACGTAGTGTATACATATTTGGTTCAATAAATCTAAGAAAAATGCGGGAGAAAAGAAAATATGGAGGAAAAGTAGGAGAAAAAGAAAAAAAAAGAGTAAAATCTCACATTTTAGTTTACTTACTACTTGAAATAAAAATTTATTATTTTAACTCATTAATATAAATATTAAATAAGTTAAGAATTTATTAGTTTTTAAAGTATTTTATTTTATTTGTAAGTTTCTAAGTAATTTTATCTATATATGTAGATTTTAAAGTAATATTATTTAAATTTGATTTTCTTTAGGGCTATGTTTGGTTATGAGAAAATTTAATAGAAATTCAAAGGAAATACAATAGAAATTAGGAAAATAAATGAAGAAAAATAAATATACCACAATTAAATTTCGTATCTTTTTTATTGGCTACATTAAAATCAATTTTATTTATTTATTTTGACAAATAAATACTTTAGTAAAGTAAACCGTGCGATGGGAATCATGGACCCCTCCCCTCCCCATTTCATGCCTTTTTGAAAGCTATACCACATGAGGTAGACATGATGAACATCAATTTTATTTATTTAAATTCATCAACAGCATAGGTTAAATAATTGTAAAATAATTAATAAATAAAACAAAAACAGGAGTAGTTAATAATCGCAAATACTCAAAAGCCTATGGCCTTGCTTTTGAAAGCCGGTTATAACAATTAAACTAAATCTCAATGGAAATTGGTAAAAAAATACATGTTTTTGTTTTGTAAAACAAAGAAGAACACATAAAACATTATATTCAAGAAGAGAAAAAAACCACCGGTACTATGGTGTAAGTTGGGGTTCTATGCAAAATCATGTGTTTTATCAGGTTGATGGTGTTTTTAGTGTCTTACAAAACAATTTTAAAATTCTGCAGGTTTGGAATTGTTTTTGAAAAATGTCTAAAAAAATACTTGTAACTTTTTGTTATATTTAATGGTTTTATAAAAACTAAACACTTTTTAAAATCAATACTCAAATATAAACTCTAAATCTTTTCTTATATTTGAAACGGTTACATTTTAGTTCTTGAATTTTTAAATTTAAACTATAAAATATATATATCGAACAAAATACCCAAACAATTTTTTTGTCTTCATCAATTTTCAAATAAATTCCGAAAACTGGTTTTTATAAAAAAAAAAAAATTATCAATGCATGCAATAAAAAAAAAAAAAAAAAAGAAAATTAGAATTAGGCCTCCTATTTTCAAACTATTATCAACAATTTTAAAAAGCATAAAACACAATTTTATTTATTTCTACAGAATTTCTGCTTGTGCGGTTTTAATACATAACAAAAGCAATTTTAGCATTCTCTAAATTTAATATTTTTTATATTCTCCAGATTTTTCAAAACAAAAACATGTTCCTCATGTTTTTATAACCAAAAACCCTTACTTTCATCTAACATTTATATTTCAGATTCTTCTGTCAGGCACACAACTATTACATCAAAATAAAGTATCACCAATCCTTGTGGAACAATGACCATCCTTGTCTAATGGTTGAGAATTATTTCACTTTATTAGAGGGGGTTCTAGGTAACTTGACTATTCAGTTTACTGAACACAAAATAGCTTTGATATAATAGCCTTCCAGAATCTGGATGTGAAAAGCCGTAAAATCATTTCTGTGTAATGGATTTGATAAACAAATAAAAAGCGTGAATGAAAAACATTGATTATGTATTTACAAGTGCCCAATCAATGGGGAAAATGGTCAAACTCAAACAAAGAGAAGCTGAAAATACTCAGATCATATGATCACTTCCATCTATTATGTATTTACATCAACTGAGAGAGAGTGTAACTATAATCCAATTTCTCAACGAAAACTCTAAGCACTGGTTCCAGTCTTCAGCATCTATTCACCATGATACAGGTACAAGTCAAGGCCAAACCTCGCACATGCTCGGCAGAAAGCTATTCCCTCTGCAGCAGCCACTGGATCTACATGTCCATCAGTTGGTAACACTGTTCCAGTTGATTCACGGTGTGCCTGTAGTTGGAACAATATTTACAAGTTAGAACTTTTAGACAATAATAGCTTTATGCCCCATCCATGCAAAGGAGCAATTTGGAAATCTGTAAAATATCTTTGGTTTCCCCAGAAAATTGAGGGAAAAATGTAGAAAGTAAGAAAAGTTAATTAATTATTTTTATATGTTTCTTGGAACTGATTTCAGTTGTTTTCTTCTATTACATAAAGATTAACTAATTTTAAAATACATGTATTTTCAGTGATCAACATAGCTATGACAAAATGCCAAACATAGAATACAATTTTCCTTATTTGATGATCATCCGGATCTTTATGTCACAACTCATTCCCCATATTAATCTGAAAAGTTGAACACATAGACCTCCATCACAAGAGACTTGACTACAACTTCTCAATTTCTTGCTGACTTCGCTATAGTTACAGACCATCCAGTAACTTTAAGCTCTTCCCTTTCCAGAACAGTCATTAAAAATTTAGGCCCTGTTTCGTTACTGTTTTTGAAAATTGTTTTATGTTCTAAAAAACAAGAAGAATAAGAAAAATAGGGAGAAACAGCAGTTCGTTTTTTGATTACGAAAAATACAAAATATCACAAAATGGTGTTCTTTGTGTTTAAAATATTCTCAGAACAGTTTTCAGAAACGAGGAGATCAAAGGGCCTAATTTCCTAATTGAAAATCCTACATCCCTGAATGTTATGTTTTTGTGCATCATCCATTCAACCACTTGCTTTGATTTAATGAAATTGTTTTAAACACCACCTGTAACTACTGCCCCTTATCCAATCAAAACTGCAGTTCTTATGTCTTAAATTTGAGCATTATGTACTTAACATACATATTCTCCAGTTAAGTTCTTAGTCTCCTAAGGACTGCATAAATTGACAAGAAAGACAAAAGATTAAGTTATCAGCATCATAAACATGATTGAAATCTAACTAAAATGATAGAGATCATTGTAGAGATCACACATTGTTGACAGCCTAACATAGAAGGAAGGAAAGTTATAATCCATGTCTTTTTACCCAAATTAAATTCACCAGTTAAGCCTTTCATTACAAGAAGAAGAGCAAATATTGATTATGAAGAAGAAAAATTTCCATAGGACTCTGCCTTTGGGTTGCTACTTGGCCAGACAGAAACCAAGATTTCCAGCCTCTCAAAGCCAAAACAACATAAAGCACAGACTTCAATCAAAGGCATATTTTCCTTTCATTTCTACGGTTTTCTCATCATGCAAACAGGTTGCCTGGTCGTCAGTCAAAAAAGAAAGAACACAGAGGTCATATGGAAATCCATACATGGAAAGAAACACAACAAAAAAAAATGCAATATGTTGAAGCCATTTAAACCCATATTCTCATATATCACAAAATCACCACATATCACAACCTCTAATAGCAAAGACCATTTAAACCAAGAAATTATATATTATGGCAAGGTTTTATCTTGCAGGAAGAATTGATCTTTTAGTATCCTATACAGGAGCACGCCGTTGAAGGACCATATGTTGAAGCCATTTTCCATCTCATGAACCGAAGTCACTGAAGTTGCAACACACCTAAAGATGCACAATGTTTAAAATATATGACTAACTTCCTTATGATTACAAGAAAACCAAAGTTTAAGAACAAGGTAAAAATATATGATAGTTTTCCTCCAATTACCAATTACCAAATACCTTCTTGTAGGATCCCATTCAATGTCTGTAGGCATGAAATGCTTAGTAGTTGCCATAGTTTCAAGCTCATCAACATTATAAAATTGGAATTGTCCGTTGAATCCTTTCAGCCCTGCAAGTATGATATAGTGACCAGCAGATGACCAGAAAAGAGCATTTGCCTACTTTCAATTAGTACATCATGCAAAATTAATAAAACTGAAGCTCTAGTTGCACAAGAAAATGTGGAAATGCAACTACTTGAGAAGGGCATGATGAAAATCATATTTACATGCAAAATATACATCAACTCGAAGAGTCAAATTATGGGATGGAAGTTCCACATTCATTTTATCAGAGCGCACAAGTATCCTCCCATTTGAGTTAATTTTGATGATAATTTCTGGAATTGATAAAAAATTTAAAAAAAAAAAAACCATCAAATTGTGCTATTAACAAACCTACCTACCTATTGGCAGAGGAGATGTTGTTTTTCAGAGATTCCGGATCCATCATCTCCCGGCAGCAACGATTCTATTAAATTGTATTCTAATAGCAAAGACAACAAAAAAAACACGACGCTCAATTAATCGTTCAACAAGGACCTGAAAAACACAAAATAACCACATATCACAACCTCTTATAACACATACACAAAAAACAAACAAAAAATAAAATAAAAACAAAATAAAGGACAAGAAAACCAAAACAGACCTTTTGCGGCAGTGTGGACCAATAGGGGCCTTGGTGAGGTAACTGACGATGGTGGCAACTAGATGGAAGGAATGGAACTTCCCCTGCAAAAAATTAACACCCTTTGCATCATCATTATCATACCATTTCACAGATAAATCCAAAAAGCAAGAAGAGTGGGGGTCATGTCCCATAAGGACTAAGAAAAAACATACCTCTCCCTTCGACTTTTAGGCGGAATCTGGAGTGGTGAAACGCGACAGAGGACCAAATCATAGATAATGGGACCAACTACATTCATATATTCGTACATATTCATTTACTGAACTTGATTTCTGTTCTTACAAGACCGCCGATTGTGACCTAGTTGTTTGCATAACCCACATGTGATCGGGGTTTTCCCTTCCCTAACATCCATTTCATTATGGCAAGGGTTGATTGGGACGTCCACTTCAGCGTTGTGGCGTAGGGGCTAAGAATACAATCACGGTGCCATCATAAAGGCCACTCATCTTCATTGAATATTGGATGGAAAGGAATTGCCCATGTGTCATAGTGCGACTTAGTGGTGTGGCGCTTCTCTGAATAAATCAACACACCCGATCAGCGACATGCTGATATGATGGCTGCATGGAAAGTAATATATCAATGTCTTTCCACATGTACAGAATTTTTCTACATGTAAGTTGTAGCGATGAGTTTAATTCGCTCCTTGACTTTACATGAAATAGGCCCTTCACGTGATAGTAAAGGACAATTTCCATCGAACCAGCCTTAACAACCGCGATACTGAATCTGCCTTCAAACATCACGGAGTGAATTGCTTTCCGATGGATGCCAATCTATTACTTTACTTCTCTTAACGCAACAATGGCGTTGGGACGGAAAAGGTCGATTTTACTAATGCGATTGCGAGTAGGCTTCAAGCTCCTTTAAGGACACTATTAAATACCTCTGAAATGTTTGTTGTCATTAAACCATATCTTCGACCTGCGTCGTGTGAAAGAGCCCTGCTTGGAAAGGGCCTTCCCAGCCATTGTATTAACTTGAATTAATTCTCCCAATTGTATTCATATGCTTTTTGAATTTCTGATTACATTTTCAGCTAAAAATTTTCGACATACCAAATTCTTAAACTTTATCTTTAGGCAGGGTCATAAAATTGCTAAGCGAAATAGCGCGTAAATCTGATAGGCACATGTGCGACCCGACGAATGAGGATCGGCCGTGGCATATGATTCTGGATGTGCATGCGATGCGCAAATTCGAGTCTTTGAGATAAAGCTCTTATTTCTTATACATGCGAACCATCCCTGACTATCGGTATTCGCCTTACGTAATGAATGCGATGAAACAAGCGATTATTTAAGTCATACCCGTAGCGATCAATAACTTGCCTTTATACTTCCATATAAATGTGTACAATCCAATACTCATAACGGGCGACAATGTTGGAACCCTTGATAGATGGCAATGACCCGAACATGCGTTGCAATATCTGCGGTGTTTGGCATATTAGTTTCCGCATGTTTTCGAACATGACACATCGAGTTTGCTCTGTGCTGAAACGGCGTGGCGACTCTGTATGACTGAAAGTCACCAAATACTTGGCTCTGAGTACTTCGCTCTCCATCCAACGCCTTTTTGTATGATATTTGATATCCCCCATTTTTCCATCACACTCACACGAATAGCGATCATTACTCCCGTGTAGTTATTACTTTTTGAATTAATACCTTTATAGTAAAGCAATTGCGTCTAGTTGATGATGGTCCCGGTTCAAACAAGGGTTGACACAAGTATGCGGCCCAGTATATTTGTTGATAACAAATAATGAAGTATCTTTCACAGCCATTGCACGAAGCTTCCATGGATAGTGACATTCTTCCGCCTTCTTACATCTTAAGACGAGCAATTTTTTTGAGGATGCAACAACGACATACTCTTGGTGTGCTTTAATAGAGTATATCTTCCTGACCTCTTATAATCGATTTGAATTGAAAACTTGCTTAATCACAAATTCTCACTCGAATTACCGGTTGTATCTTTGCCATGGAGTCGACAACTTGCAACAGCATTATCTAGGTTTTCAACATGTTGGAATTGAGGTGTTGGTGGTAAGTGATAATTAACAGGGGATGGCTCATCCGATGTCTCATCCGATGTCTCATCGATGTCATCACAGGTGATTTGTCTGTCACTTAAGATGGTGCTTATGCAGAGACATATATACCTTGTTCATTTTCCAAAACTTGGTTGAAAGTTCGAAAGAATGATGCATGTCGATCAACTTTAACATCCCCATCATCTCCATCGCATTCATCATCAACATCTTCAGCATATTCATCATTACGTTCTTCATACGCCTTTGTCTTCATCATCTCCATTGGTCCGATATCGGTACTAGACCACTCTTAGGCCCCTGACGTAGTCAAAAATGTGACATTGTAATTATCGCGAACAAATGCATCATGGCCCGCCCATGGGTGGTTCGATTGTGCTGACTCGACTAATTTAATATCTGGTTCAATTTCTCGATGGTTGTTGTGTTAACTTGATTCAACATTTTCGCGCACTACTATCATCCACGTCTTGGATAAGGTTGGAACTTTTTCCACTCTGGGGATACCTGAAATAGTACTAATTTGAACCTTCGTTGTCAATGGTTGTCTTTAAGTATATCATATCAATCAATTGTTGAAATGTCCATTCAACCGTGCTTCGAGCTCGATAACGGTTTCGCTCCCCTCATATTCGACATACGTTTTACTCCTCAATGTTGTCCATTATCGTAACATCTGAGAATTGTTGAAACAGACATAATTGACCTGTACAAAATTGTCACCAAATGAATTAAATAATATGAGGGCGTATTATCACGATATCATCAACTTTATCGAAAACAATCAAAGTGTCATAGTTTCAATCATTGTGTCATTTTGGTTTATTTTTGTTGTTCCTATTTATATTTCTACATGTTTTTTTTCATGTCAGTGAAGTGTTTTCTTCATTTTCTAACTACATAAATAATACTCATATTAGAACCAAACTCTTAGAGTTTGGCGTTACAAAATATTGATAATTTAATATTGTATTGGGTTTAGTTTATAAATAGAGGCCTTGAATTAGATCCATTCCATTTGCAATCCATCTTAAGGGTGTAGGTTTTGTGGCCCGTGGAGCAAATATAATCACCTTGTTTTGTTTCTCCATAAATATGTTCCCGAACTTCGAATCACGGACCTCCTCTCCATACCCATATGAACCTAAAAACCATAGATCCCTATTCTCCCAATGCCCATGCTAACCACTTGAGGTATAAGTCTTATTAGTATATAGGATAATATTAACTTTTAAAAAACAAAATTTAAGATAAACACAGAAAATTAAGAAAGTAGTTCAAATTAACTAAAAAAAAGTTGAATATTTACAAAATATTTAATCTTTAAATAGGAAATAAGGATAATTGAAATAAGTAGGCAAAAGCAAGTGTAACAGTAGTTTATTCACTTAACTTTCTTTTTCCATTATGCTTTATTTATCTTTTCTTGTTTTTCCTTTCTATTTTTATGTTAAGATAAGATAATACCTTCTAAAAACAATCAAATTTTGTTAACTTCAAACGTAATCCTTCAATGCATAAGATGAATATATATATATATATATATATATATATATATATATATATATATATATGTATGTATAAGTCGAACAAAACAAAAATGAGGCATGAATAACTTGAGCACTAGAGCTCTCTTTATTTTTGGCACAGTGTGTGATAGGCATCCTCTACAGTCTCCATAATCACGCTCGATTTCTTTGAATTTCGAGGCCATGCTTGACAAACAATTTCTTGATTCATTTGTTGTACTAAAGGGTAAATCAATATCTTGTTATTTGAAAAGGTTAGGAGAGACATATCCTGAGAGCACGGTATTACCTTTCGACCCTCCTACCTAATATTCTTGGAAACAAATTCTCTTCCTTCCCACTTTTTCCAAAAAACATGTAATATCCAAGAAATATGCTTAGAGCTTCATAATCTAGTTTATTAATACTCGTTAGAAGCGCATTATGAATTTCTTCGTAGATTCGGCATTTTAGTTTATCAACAAACTTTCCCATTCAGATGTTGTCTTACCATAAAGAAGAATACCTAAAACTTTAAGAGCCAATGGAAGGCCCGCGGTATAATCTACTATATACCGTGAAAGTTCTACATATGCTTCCATCGGGAATCTTTGTTTAAAAGCGTGAAGACTAAAGAGATGCATAGATTCTTCAAAATCTAATCCTAGAACCTCATAGATAGCATCCACTCCATGTTCAACTAGTAGATATTTATCTCTAGTTGTTATAATAATTCTACTTCCATCACCAAACCAATCACGATTTCCAATTAAACACTCTAATTGTCTTCGCGTCCCATCATCAAGAATAATCAAAACCTTTTTTTGTTGCAATTTCTCCTTTATCTTATTGTGCAGCAAATCAACATTGTCGAGTTTTTATTTATTTCTCTGTAATCCATTAGAAGTATTTTTGTAATTGAGGGTATGGATCATACTCTAACACATGTTAGAAAGCTAATGCCATCGAATTTGCATGAGATTGAGTTATATATAGCTTTTCCAATTGTGCTTTTTCCAATTCCACCAATACCATATAATCCAAGCATGCGAACATCAGGAAATCCCATGCCTATCAAACATATGAAACACTAAGCATCACGAAATGATAGCAAAAAAATATACCAAATCCAACCAACACAAACATATCCAATATTCGGAAGATAATTTAGAACAGCCGGCGAGCATTGGGCAAGGCGTTGCACGGAAAGAAGCGAAAAACCGGCGGCGGATGGTGAAAACTGACGAATCAGGCGGCGTGCGTGACACCCGACCGGAGGGAGGGAGTAAACAAGAAGGAAGGAAAATGGAGAAGAGGAGAAGGAGCGACCACCGGATCGGGCGACTGGAGTGCGGAAGCTGAGGGGATCGGAGCAGAGGAGAAGAGAGAAGAAGTTAGGGAGGAAGGGGCGCGACTTGATCGGGTAAGCGGAAGGGAGAAGCGAGAGGAGGGGAAGGAAAATTGGGAAAAGCCTAACCAGCAATTTATCTCCAACCAAATAAGGTCGTTGAGCAGCTGACATTCCCAGTACAACGGCAGAGCATTTGAATTAGTTGAAATGTCGTCGTTGTCGACGACGGCAATTATATTAATAGAATCTTGCCGTTCATGACGACTTGACAGTGCGAAATTAAAATCACGCCGTTGTCGTTCTTGAACACTGCGTTAATCAAATGACGACCGTTGCCGTTATCGGCGTTAAGGCTCCTGCTTTGGGAAGTATTTTGGGCTTGACAGTGATTTTATTTTTTTTTCAAGAAAGCGGTATATTTCCATACAAAACTCATCTTTCAGGTGTGAAATCGAGAGTTTTCATTTGTGATGCACTAGTTTAGACTTTTAACTACAAAAGGTGACAAGATGTTTGGCTGATAAGATAGAACTGGGACACTGGTTTAGACTTTTAACTACCAAAAAGGTGACAAGATGTTTGGCTGACAAGATAGAACTGGGAAAAATAATTACAGGGAATTAAACATCGATCATCACTCATCAAATTACTCACACATACTCAAGTTTCTTTAATTTCAAGCCACATACCGTCCATTCAACACCATGATTGTCTGCAATTGATTTATCTGTGTTGGAATTTTTTCCTTTGAGGAAGGCAGCCATGGAAACAGCTCTGAGACCTTGTTCTTTGGTCCCAGCAAGGCTTCCCTAGCCCCATTCGAAAACCCATCTTGCATCCTTGCAACTCAATACCCACTTCAATTTTCGGCCGATTCGTCAATGTACGGCGAGATCAAGGGTTTTCACGGCTGTTTCTTCCACCGTCTCCACTGAACCAATCAACCCAGTTGAGCCAGAGATTGAAAGTCATGGCGAGGAAGAGAAGTTCAACTGGCTGTTGCAGTGGTATCCTGTAATGCCTGTGTGTGATCTTGACAAGAGGATTCCGCATGCCAAGAAGGTGATCGGTCTTGATGTGGTGGTGTGGTGGGACAGGAACGAATGCCTGGAAGGTGTTTCGTGATATGTGTCCTCATAGACTGGCTCCTCTTTCTGAAGGGAGGATTGATCAGTGGGGCAGATTGCAGTGCGTCTACCATGGCTGGTGTTTCAATGGCTCCGGCGACTGCAAATTCATTCCTCAGGCACCACCGGATGGTCCTCCGGTAATTACTCACTAAAAATCGTGCCTTTTGGTTATAGATTGTTTTCCCTTTCCTCTTTTCCATGGTTGCTGAGTATGATCCTTTTCAATTTTCCCCTTTCATGATCCTCTATAACTTTAAGACCCTTTGGCTATGTTTGGTTCTCATGAATTTTGAGGGAAAATGCAAGAGAAAGAAAATAGGGAGGAAGAAAAGAAAGGAAATGAAAATAGAGTTAAATCAAACATATTTTATTTATTTGTTACTTCAAAATCTTTTTAATTAATCAATACGGAAGATTTGCTCAAAAAAAAAAGAAAAAAAAAAAACTCATCAATATAAAGATTAAATAATTTAGAAATATCATTTTCCTTTAACATTTTTGGTTATAGATTGTTTTCCCCTTCCTTTTTTCCATAGTTGCTGTTATGACCCTTTCTATTTTCCCTTTCATTTTCCAGACCTTGGCTATGTTTGGGTTCCAAAATTTTGAGGGGAAAATGCAAGGGAATGAAAACAAAAAGTAAGAAAAAAAAATAAAAATGAAAGAAAATGAAAATAGAGTTAAATCAAACATATTTTATTCATTTGTTACTTAACATTTTCTTCCTTTCCTCGGTACTTTCTAGGAACCAAACACTACCTACTGATTAGCATACCGATTTAATTGTAATTTTAATATCTTAAGAGGTAATAGTGGATCCACAACATAGTTCAATTACTCAAGTCTACTTCGGTTCCCATATGTTGTTTTAGTTTCAGGCCAATACCATCTGATTGAATTTTCAATTTTCCAACAAAATATGCAGTTTAACACATTCAAGAAGGCATGTGTTTCTATTTATCCAACTACAGTGCAGAATGACATTGTCTGGTTTTGGCCAAATACCGATCCTCGATACGAAGACATTATCACGAAGAAGCAGCCTCCCTACATTCCAGAGTTGGATGACCCCTCATATGCCAAGGTGATGGGTAACAGAGATATTCCATACGGGTATGTAACGATACTGCTGAGCACTTTTTACTACCATCTTTGTGTTTTGAACATCGAAATGATTGCATAAAGCTGATAAAAATAAAAGATAAAGGAAAGAAGAAGAAATCTTTCATCATCTTCAACTGCATTTTGTATCGAACACCTTGTTTATGGAAACAAAGCATGTAGAATTGTTGTTTTTGGTTTCTCACTGAATTGTTATGCTCAGGGAATCAAATTGTTTTTTTCAGGTACGAGATTCTGATTGAAAATCTAATGGACCCTGCTCATGTTTCCTATGCACATTACGGAATATTGAGAGTACCAAATCAGGAAAAGATAAAGACTTCACAGATTGCCAGTTTTTCTTGTCTGTTTGGCATTGGAGTACATATGACTGAGACTCGAGTTGCTTTCACAGATAAGGCTGACCGAGAAGGAGGCAAACCGATGGAAATAGAACTAGAGAAATTAGATCACAGCGGTTTCATTGGAAAGCAAGAGGGGGATACTAGCAAATTCATAGCACCTTGTGTGTTTTATGTTCCTGACCAATTTTCCATGGATAGAACTAATGGTTCTGCATCACCAGCGGAAACCAAAAAGGTTGTTTATTGGTTTGTTCTAGTCCAGATCAAATTCATCAATTATAGTTATAGTTTTCCTTTCCTGATTTTATCTCTTCCATTCATGTCTACTGTGGATGATGTCTCAGGAGGCACAACGAAGGATGCTTCTGGTTTTTATCTGTGTTCCAGTTAGTCCAGGTTACAGCAGACTGATATGGGCCTTTCCGAGAAATTTTGGAGTTTGGATTGACCGTTTGGTTCCCCGATGGATGTTTCATTTGGAAACGAACCTCGTTATTGATTCAGACTTGTATCTTCTTCGTGCATCGGTAACTCTCTTTTCTCAATCTAAAGTTTATTTTCCATGTCCTGAATTGATGATATTTTTAGCTATTTTTTCTATTTTTCTAGAATGACCTATGATACATATTAGAGAAGATGATCATATTCTCCTGGTTTCGTCTTTGTTTTTCCTCTGTTTTTTCATTATGGATCATTTTATTAATTTACAAAATTTACTGATCAAGATTTTTATTGACAAAAATGCTCCTTGATTGAGGCTATGTTTGGTTCTTCCCAAGAATTTGAGAAAATGTGAAGGAAAGAAAGAAATAAAGAAGAAAGAAAGAAGAAAGGTAAAGAAAACAAGAATTAGATTTGAAGTCAATGTTGGTTAATTACACACGATGTGAGATTATATAAATTACATAAATATGACACACCATAACCAAGATAGCAAATTCTAAATTACAAATCAATATTAAATAAAATGAAATTAAGATTAATAAACAACTTTTTTGTTCAACAAACCGAATATGAATACGGTATGATTCGAGGCTGTGAAGCAGGGTTCCTTAAACGAATTCATTTCCTTCTGCGGTCTTTGTGTCCAATTAGTGTTCGTCTCCCCGAGATACAGCAATTAACAGAATTTAAAGTACCTTGCAAAATTATCTGCAAATGACACTGAAAACGCTGCTCTATCACCCAAGTAACACAATGTATATTTTTTTTTTTTCAAAAGCCACCCCCTAGAGCCAATAAATAAGCTCTGCATTACCTTGAGAATACAAACTAGTTTCAAAACATAATTTAAAACATATTTATTACAATTTATTCACACTAAAAAAACGTTACTAATTTAAAACATATTTATTACAATTTATTCACACAAAAAAAACGTTACTAATTTAAAACATATTTATTACAATTTATTACTTAAAAAATACGTTGCTAAACGTTTAAATCCAACAATCCCCTTGTGAATGAATTGTCGAAATACAAGGAGCTACGACTATGGTGATAGAGCTCTGCCGATCGAGCTTTGCATAGGATTAGGTTTATCTTTTGAACAACCATATGAAAATATATTCTTTCTTGTTAAGGTAGACACGATGTCCTTAAACCTCTCTGTCGTTTATGTAAACGATGATATATCTCATACAGGACTCTTCCTTGGCATTCTTCAGTTCTCCTTTGTTGTAAGTTTTAGTAGTGAACGTCTTCACGGATTACTGAGAGTTTAAGGAATTGTGCCTATATAATTCTCTTTGAAAGTTGCCCTCTTCTCTCTCACATAGGTGATTTTTAACTATGGTACTCTCAATACTCCTTTGGTTCGACACATTAGAATCATTAAAGCATAACTTAACCTCATCTCAGCCCATATATCCTTTGTTTCATCATAGGAATGGATAGGAGGTTAAAACCTATGATGATCAAGCCGGAGGTCTTTACGATTTAGTTGTCACTGAACACAGATATTGGGATCTCCAGGTCGAGATGGTAAGGGTTTTTCCGTCGTGTGACTCTTCATTTTTATGGGCTTTAGTCTCATTCCCCTAGATGACTGCAAACTAATTCTCTATTTATACTGGGTTGCGGATCATGATATTATCCTTTTGACTACATAGTCAGCGAGAGATAACTCCGAGTTGAGATTAGTTGCCTAATGGTGTTGTGCCAGCGTATGTGTGCAGACTTATAAATTATTCATCACATTTCTTTTCACGCCTATTAATGATGACTATCACAATGGATAGATATAGCATCTGAGCTTTGGCCAACTAGGAATATCCTCGAGAAATTGCGTAACCATTGACCTCTTCACCACATTTATCAAAGCAATAGATTGATTCCATAGTGGATCGGGCTATTACAGTTTGTTGAGAACTTCCATGAAATTAACGCACACTGGTGTGAACACATATCCACTAGTGACTTGAGTTCTTCACATGATATCAAGTTGGCATCCTTGTATCCTTCAATCTGTTGGATATCTTGTGTGAAATGCAATCCATAATCACGGTATACGTAAGTATCTTAATGCTCTTACAATTCCTTTCCAATGATCACCATTTGGATTGCTCGTGTATCTGCTCGGTTTACTAACCCGCATTAGGTATGTCCCGGTCTTGTCCTGACTCATCAAGTACATTGAATCCCAATCACCCTAGAATACTCCAATGAGATACACTTTCTCCTCTATTTTTGACATGAAGATTTACATCTATAGGTGTCCTAGCCACACAGGAATCGCGTTCTTGAACATCCGATGTTTTATCCACATAATGTGATTGACTAAGAACTAGTCATCGAGAGGTTCTCGAATTTTTACTTTAAAATCACATCGATAAGTCCCACGCCATCTTTCATGTCAAATCTTGTGCTTAACATAGCCTTGGTAGGTTGATCATTTCATCGTCTCACTTCTAACAATGAGCATGTCATCAACATACAGACACAAAATGACATAACCATTTTTTGTATTCTTGACATATATACATTTATCACACTCATTGATTTTAAGCCATTATGACTCTGTTATCGAAACGATCTGGTGTTTTGAGTCAGCTTGTTTAAGGCCGTATAGGAGCTTTCTTAACTACTGACTTTCTTTTTCTTTGTCGCAGACTCTGAAAACCCTCGAGTTTGCTCCATGTAGATCTCCTCATCTAGATCTCGCGTTAAGAACGTCTTAGCATCCATTTTGATGTATTTCAGTTGCAATCAAACCATACTTCAAGTACCATTCGTATGGAAGTTATTCTGAATTCTGGGAGAATAGTATCAAAAATAATCAAGACCTTCCTTTTGTTTGTAGCCTTTAAATTACAAGTCTTGCCTTGTCAACATCAATTGTTCATAGGTTTTCATTTTCCTTTTGAAAATCCACTTATACCTAGTGGTTTTACTGCAGGAAGGTCCTAGTTCCCACGTATGGTTACGCAAGATGGAATCAATTTCACTTTGATAGCTTCTTTCACAAAGAGCCTTCGAAAGAGTTCACCGCTTCTTTATAGCTCACGAGGTTCACTCTCCGGCGCTAAGTCGAGAAAATGCGGGGACCAAATGATTTTTACGTCCTTATTCTTTCTTCTTGTCGGGGTTCATCTTCAACTCACTTCTTCTTTGTTCTTGTTCTTGATCCACGAATATCTTCATTCATAGTCTCAAATGTTCGCTTAGACAAACTTGGTCCCTCTTCGAACTTACATGGAAACGTGTTCAAACGGCGCATTCCTTGATTCCCATAATCTCGTATTCTTGTGTATATCGGGGATTTAGAGACTTGTATACGAAATGCGATAAGCACTACTATTTTGTGCATAGCGATGAAGATGCAATCCAGCGGATCGTGGGACCTATTTTCACCTTTTTAGGTGTTGGAGCGACCACTTTGGCAGGAACACCCCACATTCGTGGGTATTTATAGGAAGGTTGTCTTCCCCTTTCCATATCATATGGTGTCTTTTGTTCATCCTTCCGGGGTACCTTGTTTAAGGTAGTCGCCGACAAATAAGCTTCCCCCACATGTTAGGTAGCTTAGGAGCTTATTAGTATTGCATTCATCATTTCTTTTAATGTCACGAGTTGTTCACGCTCTGACCCTATAGATTTGGTAAGGTGAATATGGTGGAATGACATGTGCAATCCATGTTTGTCCACAGTGATACCAATCGATTGTTACATACTCACCACCATAGATCACTTCCCAAAATCACTTTAATTTTTCTTATTAAAGTTGATTTTCAACTTCAACTTTGTGAAAACAAATTTTCTAGCTTCATCCTTGCTCTTAAGAAAATACATAGCAATACCTCTTGCTATAGTCAACAAAAGTAATAAATACTTGTACTTACCCTTGTAGTTAATTTAAGATCACATATGTCACTATAGATCATATCCGAGGGTTAGTGTTTCTTTCAATCAGATTGAAAAGATGACCTTGTCATTTTTGCTTCAACCATGATCTCACACTTGTTGTTGTTATCAATTTGAAATGAGGGAATATGAGCTTAAGTTAGTGTCTCCTCGGAGAACCATAATTAACATGTCCAGTCTACCATGCCATAAACTGAAGACTCGACAAATACGAGGAAAATTACTTGCGTGGTATTCATTGTTTGGGCTTTACAATCATAACATTAGTTTAAACAACCCATTACAAACATATCCTTTCCCACAGACATCACGACTTAGGCAAGATAACCTTGTAGGATTCGAACACCATCATCCGTGTTTGTTATGATGAACCAGAAAACCAAATTCTTCACCGGATCTCGGTACATCGGCCCACATTATTGTCGGGGACTTTCCCGAAGTCATCTTCAAGATCACTTTTCCTTGTCCTCGGATGTCGGACGTAGCAAAATTCCCCATGAACAACTTCTCCCGGTATCAGTGGGTCGAAGAAGTGAACATATTCTGTCGAGCAGGACATGGCGAGGTTGCACCCAGTGTCGATCCACCACTCCGCTGGGTTTATTGATGAGTTCATAAGCTCTTCTTTGAGAGGTTCATGTCATCAACCTCTTGTGTGATTTTCCATCATTTGCCTCCACATTCTTATTTTTCCTCGGCCCGGTCTACAATCCGGCAGCTTGCGAAAGCGACCATCTTGTCTGGTGAAGCGCTCGCCGGAATTCTTGCTTCTTGGATGTTCTCCTTTTGGTCCCAAATTGACCCCTTTGGTTGTTCTCTTTTGAACTTGGGCTCGACCATGCTCCACTACATTGCCTTTACTTGGTGAATGAACCCTCTTCTCGAGCCTTGTGTCTTCTTCAATTCGAAGTGCGACAATCAATTCTTCGGCGTTCATTTCCTTTGAAACATGCTTGAGGTAGTTCTTGAAGTCTCCTTCCTGACTGACTTCTCGATATGTAACAACTTAAAGCTTCCTCAAGATCATCCCTTCAGAATGAATCTCATGAAGAATTAACTTAAATTCTTGTACTTGATGACCTGATCTTGAAGTCCTACATTTTGTAATCCTGAGGAATCGGCCCCACGACAAATTTCTTAGCACCAACATCCGCAGTCTTATGACTCTTATCTGACTCCCGCAGTTCCTTAGGCTGTCTTCTTTACCACAGTAAAAACATTGTACAGAAAACATCGGCTATTTATTTCATGACATAATTCCGACAGTAGTCGAACTCTTCCCACATCAAAAACGCCATGAAGACCTCATCCTCTTCATTCACTTGAGGTGGATCCTCGATTAAAAACCTCGCCGAGTTCGGTGTGGTCGAGATAAAAGCGACATCTTACTGTTGCCACCTTTTGAAATTCAAACCATTGAATTTCTCCGGTTTCAGCGTGGTTCATCGGAACCGTCACGATTGGCGTTAACATTGCGTGAAAACTAGAATAGGTACTTGTGCCCGGGTTGGAAAGATTCCCCATTGGCCATTTTCCTATTCAAAACAAGAAACTATTAATTTATTGCTTTCAAAAAATGCAACAAATAATATTTCAACAAAGAGATTTTTTCCTTTTCTCTCTCTCCTGATGACGTCAGCACGCATGCCACGTCATCAGCCACGTCAACGCCTCAGCGCCAGCGTCAGTAGCGCCGAAGTCGACACCTCGGTCTTGGCGTTAAGCGTGCCGATCGGCGCAACAAAGCGGGTTAGCCCGACCCGCGCGACCCGGCGGCCTACGCTCCCGGACCAGCCGCGTCTTTCAACTCTTCAACCTCGGTAGGGTCCAAATGACCCATTTTCCAGATTTGTGCCCAGTTTTCGACCCGGTCGATCGAAAAACACAATTAGGCCATAGAACTTCGATGGAAATGCAGAGTTGCCTATCTCTTAGATCGACATGGGCTAGAATCCATTGTTTAAAAATTAATAAAACCGGTTTTTCAAACAAATTTATAAACCAAGTTTTTGTGAAAAAAAAATTTAATCGGATATTCTTGTCTGCAATAAAGATTAGATAAGCTTATGTATATATAAATTAACTAAATAAACCAAAAATCTCCTTTCCACTTCAACTTTCTTACCTTTCAACGAAATTACGTTTTAAGATTGTTGATTCAATTACACCGATAAGCAGAGATTATATAAATTACATAAATATAACACACCATGTGTAAGATAGCAAATTCTAAATTACAAATCAGCAATAAAATGAAATTAAGATTAATAAACAACTTTGTTCAACAAACCGAATATGAACATCTGATGTGCTTATGATTGAGCTGTGAAACACAGTTCCTTAAGCCAATTAGCTCACATACAGCGGTGCTTGTGTCAGTTGGAGTGTTAAAATGCAAAGTCTGGCAATTAGCAGAATTCTGAGTACCCCAAATTCTATACTACTTGAACCTAGAAAGCATACGCTCACATCGCGAAGTAACTAGCGTGTATCTTTTTTTTTTTCAAAGCCACCCCACAGAGCCAATAAATAAGCTCTCGTACAACGATAGCCTAAACCGTTTCCAAAACATAATTTAAAACATATTTATTACAATTTATTCATGAGTAAAACGTTACTAATTTAAAACATATTTGTACAGTTTATTCACAAAAAAAAAAAAAACGTTACTAATTTAAAACATATTTATTACAATTTATTCACAAAAAAAACGTTACTAAACGTTTAAAAATCCAATAGTCAATAAGGCCCTGTTTAGTAGGTAGAAAATTATGTATTCTCTATTCAAACTTTTCGAAAACAAGGAAAACACGTTTAGTTACGAGAATCAAACAAAAACAAAATTTGAAAACAATAAAAATGAATTCACTATTTTCAACATTTTATATATGAATCGGAAAAATGTTGCGTGATTGTTTAAACACATTTTGAATTAAATCGAAAACACGGAATTTGGTCAATTGGGATAAAACGAAAACACGGGATTGTGGCTATTTTCTTCTTTTCTTCCGCTTCGTGCTTGGCTTGATTTATTACCGTAGTACCATGAAAGCCGCAGGATTGTGAATAATGTTTGCATTTTAAACACATTTTAGTTGTTTTCGTGCCGTTCGAAAATGATTTTACAAGTTTTCTTGTTTTTATTTTCAGCAAATTCAAATGCGACACGTATTTTAAATGGCAAGATTAGAAATACGTTAAATTTTCATATTCTGAATTTTGGATAGAGTTAAAAAATTTCGTAAACTAAACGGGGCCTAAACTATTTTTATTTTCTACTTCAACTCCATTTCCTTTCCAACTCTTCAATATATAGTTTGAAAATTTCTAAGTTTTTAGTTTTATTTGATTATCTTTTCTATTTTCAATACTACAACCAAAGACGAGCAAATCATTTTCACTATTTCTTTCTTTCCTTATATTTTCGAGTAGATATTTCCTAGGCTCTGTTGGAACAGAAAATCATAAGGAAAGGAATTCCAGTGGAAAATAAAAAATAGGTTTAAACTTAACAAATTAATTCTGTATGTTTTATTCAAACTCATTTTTATTTGTTTCTTTCTGTTATATAAGGAGTAAGAAATTTAAATTTTTGTAAAATTTTGAGGATTTTTTTATTAGAATTGATTTTCTTTCAAATTTTTCATCGTGGAATCAACGTGAGAAAATCGTTTTATTTAGGCTTTTTTTCGCTTCACTCAATGCTTTCGAGTTAAATGGAGTACAGAGTTTGAAGGGTTCATTCGAAATTATTGTTTTTAAAAATGTCCCTTGTGGTTCTAGCATCATAGTGTATGATATGGTGAAGTTTGAATTAATCTTTGGTGAATTTGTTTTCTTAATGTTAAATAGAACTTTAATTACAATATCTTGAATATGATTAAGTATTTAATTAGTTTGTTTTTAAAAAAATATCATCTTTTTAATTTTTATCTAAATTTTGAAACAATAAAATTTTAAATAAAAAATGAAAAATATGTCTTTATTTAATTAGCATGAAAAATTTCATAAGAATTTCATTTGGATCATAAAAAATATGATTTTCTTATACCATATTATCTAGTTTTTTCTTAATAGAGAAAAACATTCAAAATGCATTGAAAAGTAAAGCTAAATAGTTTGAACTTTTACAGACCAGAAAAGTCGTATTTCAAAATATAAAACCTGCTCTTTCCCCAACGAGGAGGCGGTAGTACTGGATGCCACGATGTTAAAAAACAAGCAGTAATCTTATCTCTTAAGTTCTGTTAGCATTAATGAAAATAGTTATTGTTCTAAGTAAAAGCGAGCAAGCAAGCGTTGTTTTTAGTCTTAATAATCAGTATTAAGTTGTTTGTTTTTTAATATTGGATAGTAAGTAGGGATGACAATGGGGCGGGGTTATTTCGAGGTTCCTTCCGTCCGCCTTACCAATAGGACGAGGTTTGGTTTAGCCCCATAATATGATTTTTAGCGAGAATTGAGTTTTATTTTTCCAAGCAGAAACCAGTTCGAGGGTGGGTTCGAGTATTGTTATTCCTATCCCACCCCGCCCCGATTATATTTTAAAAATAATTTTTTATTTTTTTATTTTATACTTTAATATAAATAATAATAATAATTAGAATGTTTTTTAATAAATAATTTATAAAAATTGATAATATTTTATTTTTATGAAATATATTAATTTTAATATAATAAAAATAAAAAACAAATATAAAAAATAGAAACAAAAATCAAATGTAAGCGGAGACGGGTTTAAAAGTACCATTCCTGTCAACGAGTCAGGTGTCATTCCCTAGTAATTATTTGTTGTTAAGCCTCTGCTTGTGTTGAAGCGATGGTGGAGTTTTTCTTGTTTTTGTGAAATATGACTTTTTATAAATAGAAAAAGCGAAATATTTTCACTTATTCTATTCAAAACTTTTTTTAGAAATTTCAGCAATAAGTCATGAAAATTTTTAAAAACAGCATTGAATAATTTATTTTTAAAATGAGTGAAACAAACGGCATAGTCTCCATTTGTTTGTATTAGTAGCTTGCTTTAGCCATGGAAAATTCAGTCTTGAGTTTGTTGTTAGAATTCCGCCTTCCATTCCATCTGCTACTCTGAAACTATTGCCCAACACAGATCACAACACAATAACCACACAACAGCAGCAATGTTTTCAACACCAAATTCAATTGTCCAATAATCAGATATGTTTGTCCATAAACAACAAGAAATTCATCTTAATCATCTACCATGGCTCTGCTATTTGCATCATATTCATATTTTCCTCTGAACTGTATGGAATTCGTTTAGCTAATATTCCCGACTCTTTTTTCTCTTGCAGGAACGCAAGATCATGGACATTTTTTATGTCCCTTATCTTGATGGTGTCATGACAAAATAATGTAATAAGTCTGAATTGATCAGAAACTTAGGCTCCATTTGTTTGCATTATTAAGCTGATCTTTCATCTTCAGAAGAAACTCAGTCGAGTTTGTTAGATTTCCCTTATTTCCATCTACTGCTCTGAAAATTATTGCCCAATTTTCAGAGCTCACAACACAATAACCACACAAGCAGATATGTTTTTGTTTTTCCATAAACAGCAAGAAATTCATCTTAATCATCTACCATGGCTGCTGTTTGCATTTTATTTTCCTGTGAACTGTATGGAGTTCATTTAGCTAAAATTCCCAACTCGTTTTTCGCTTTCAGGAACACAAGATCATGGATATTGGCCCTTCCAACTGGCTAAAAGCTTGTTTTGTGCCAACAAAATCAGATGCCTTTGTGGTTGGCTTCAGAAAATGGTTAAAAAAGTATGCTGGGAGTGAAGTTAACTGGCCAACAAAGCTCAGTTCATCTCTTCCCCCAACTCCTCCTAGGGAGCAGCTCCTGGACAGGTACCACATTATCGAACGATAAAAAAAAAATCGGACTTCAATTCTAAGAATAAACATCATTGAGAAATGAAATCAAGCTTAAGGCCTTTTGGGTAAATACGGTTTGAGTGAAGTAGATGAGAATCTTATGTCATAGTGCTTTTATTCAATAGGTTATTCGTGTTTGAATGCATATTTTAGAAAAGCGCTTATACATAGAGGAATTTTTCGATGTAGAAGAGACGGTTTTGTCATTAAGATGACAGTTTTTATAGCTTCTTTGAAGCTTATTGAAATAAAGCTAAAGGGGCTTATAAGAGGGGGTCATAAAATTGTGCCATGATCTTCCAAACATCTATAATTTTTATCTAAAGTACTTATGTGAGAAGATAAGCTCAAATAAGTTGTACATAAGCTCTCCCAAATGCATCCTAAGTACCACTCCACAATTTCATATGGAGCCAATGTGGGATCGTGTATCATTGCCCACCCCTACAGAAGTGAAAATCACAGAAGCGATTCCTTGGCTCAGAGATAAAACTTTCACTTGAACCCTTTCTTTAGGACACCTAATAGGCGAAGCGTGGTGTGTATAAATGTGTACCCCTATGCCATAAGTACCTTATACGTCGCCTCAAGTAATATAGTGTACTAGAATGCGGATATCGATCCACAGAGGAGAAGTGTCTTTGAGTATTTGACTTTACGCTTTAAATATTATCTGGACCTAAATTCGTAATGAATTCCGATTAATAAAAAGAAAAACTAATCTATATTATTTGCTAAATCAATTAATTATGAAAACTGAGGTTTTGCCTTCTGTCCACACTTGATGAATTTTAACTAAATAAGTTATTTATTTAATATTTCATATGATTCACGCTACTTGATTGATCATGCACAAGATATTCTCTCTCGAGATATATACATCTATCTCGCCAGTGGGGTGTGTGCATCTACTGTGACCCTCAACTCAAACATAAATGTATAAACCTAATGCCACAGTTGGAACCAGGAATATCTCTACATTCACGATTGACCAATTGTTGCTTTATTCATGTCCCTAGGAGTCATCATCTCTCTCGATCTCAGACTCTAGCAATGGCATGCCAAAGTTGGCCAAACCACAACATGTAATTATTGAAATAAACAGTCTATAAAAATCATACTTATATTAAATAAAAATGAAAATTAAACTAGTCAGTGCAAGTGCGGTTAGGTTTTTGACAAGCCTAGAATGAAACCTAGAACATCTCTATGTGGAAGAATGTCAAAAGAAAGAGAAAAAAGAGAGATGAAAATAAACGATTTTGGTAAAAGCCCCATCTCTCTTCTTCCGTCTTCTTCTTCTTCAAAACACCTTGAAGATGTATTGCCTAGGGTGTTTCCACCCTTCTTCTTCAAGCTTTTCCCCTTCAAGATGTGTACTTACAAAGTCCGTTTCCTGCAGAGAATATCCTTAGCTCTAAATGCATGCAAATCCTCCTTCTCCTCGATCCCTACGGGTTTGAGCCTTAAAACCCTTCATTATGGGCTCAAAATGGGCTAACAATCACGAAAAACGGCCGAGCGTGCGATAGTTGCAGCGGCGTCGCGACGTCGGGATGCTTTCGTTTTGCGGCGTCGCGGCCGGTTGGTTCCTCAACGTGACGTTGGTTCTCTAACGTCGCGGCGTTGCTGCGATCCACTGTTTTTATAACAGTAGGCCATAACTGTCCATCACGAATCGATTTGGTCATTCTTGGTACCGTTGGAAAGCTCTTGAAGTGTAGAATCCCATCCATATAGCGACGGTCTGATATGAGCTCGTATAATGTCTGAAAAGAATCAAATATTTAGTAGCCTCTCCTCTTTGAAGGTGCTGCAATGTTTGCTGATTTTTCTTCAGGATTTTGGAACTTGTATAACTTCTTTGTTGAACTCAGTTTTGTTCTTGGTATCTAAGCTGTGATGTGGAGTCAATATATCTTGGCTTGGTATAATGAACTCATGATTTCTAAAGCGTCAAAATTGGTAACCTCCTTAATTGTATGTGTAGTTTTTATGATTTTGCTTGATTCGCAAAATGGATGATGCGATCATAAGTGTGAAATTTTTAGAGCATTAGGGCACTATTTAACGTAAAACACTAGAAAAACTAACTTAAAAAAGCATACAGGGATAAAATAGTATTTAGATACTCATGCCCTGACTTAAATTCTTGCTTTGACGAAACGAACTCAAGCAAAACAAGTGAAAATGATATGAACTAAAAATAATGAGATGAGTATGATAACACATGATTCCAAATGGAAGAATCACTATGAACACAATTTAGCAATATTAGCCCCTTTTCAACCAAAATTTAGGATCTTAAACTTTTAACTCACAAGGAACATGGCAAAGCAAAGCATGGTGAGCAAAGCAAATCAACTGAGTCCATGGTGAAGCCTTTCCTAAAAACTAAGTGTGGGTGATAGCATGATCTTCGGTGTATAGAAAGGTCCTAGCACTTTGAGCTTAGCTCAACTCACCTATTTGGAAGAAGCTAACTAGAGGATAAGAAGCAGCACCCTTGTTATTCTTATAAAATACCTAAAATTTCCTAAATACCTAAAAGGGAAGGAGGAGAACTAGTGCCAAGAAGTTTTGAAAGTGTTCTGTGTGAGGATCATTGGTGACTCCCACCGGTTGGTTAAGGGCACCGGGCATTAGAATTCCGCCGAACTTCACCCGAACACTGAGCGAACTCAGGCCCTAGGTTGTGGGAAGGATCCATCTTACATCCATGTAGCGGACAGGTGATTGTGGCTCGACGGGTTAACTAGGGCATTAGGCTTTGAAAGGCCCCTCGAACTGTGCCCGGGATTCTGATTGGATGATCCAATTATTCTAATTCACAAGCCTATTTTTGACTTTTTTTTTCTTTTTTTCTTCTTTTTCACTTTTTCTATTGTTTTTGTATTTTTTTTTAAGTTGGGGCTCGATGGCAATCCTCTTTTTGTTTAGGTGTCCCATCACTTAGGTGGCTAGAATCCCCCAAGGTTAGTTGAATTGAGGCAAGAGATTAAGGGACGAGGTATCGAGGAGACCAAAAGTGTGTGTGTGATAGATTCCTTGAAATAGCTTCTTATAGCACAATAGGTGACTAAGCTAAGTCACCCATACCAAACAAGTACACAATTCGGATCATTTAAAAAGCCTAGGGTCCTATTCACTCTTTACACTTGGCATTTTTGAATAGTTGTGTTCAAAAATATGACCTTCTACTAACCAAAAGGCATCAAACTCCTCATATGAGACACAAAATAAATAAAATAAAGAATGAAAAACACATGCAACTAACAACCAAACAACCAGTAAACGAGGTAAGGAGATACAAAAGTTGGATTTGGAAATTTTTTCTTAATGATTTCTTGAATTCACCCCCGAAACTTGAAATGAACATTGTCTCGTGTGAAACAAAAGCAGGAGAATGGATAATGAGTACTCCCACGAGGTTGATCAGAGTCTCTGGAAGTTGCTCAGTAGATATGGCTCGCTTTGGAGGCAAAGGAGTCCAAGAGGGGTTAGACTTTAAGTCCCGAATGAAGGGGTGCTTGAATATGGTTTCCTCTTTGGTTCTTTAAAGCGCGAATTATTGAACTTCAAGCTTTCAACCTTTGCTTCCAAAACCCAGTTTGAATCCCGAAGCACAGGGGTAAAAGCTAAAACACGAAATGGATAAACGCAGATTGTTAAAAGAAACTTCCCGACTAAACTGATAGAAAAAAAGGAAAGAAAACTTTTTAAAGCAGGCACGCCTCCCAAGGAAGTGCTCCGTTTTTCGAGTCATTTAGACTCTACCAACTACGGATGGGTTGGTGTTTCTAGCACTCATCCTTCTCTAGAAGCGATGGTTGTGCTTTCGATCGACAACTTGAGCACATAGTCTTCCTGATCTTATTATTTTTTGATTTTCTATTTTTTTAAATTTTTTGTTTACAATGGTTCCTCAATTTGTCGTTAGTGAATGATGTACTCATCCACCTCGAATATGGGATCATCTTCTCATTTTCAATTCTTCATGCATCTCACCCCGCCAAAGTCATCTCTCGGAAAAGTCTCTCTGACTTCTCTTTTACCTTTTCATATAATTAGGAGAAGTTGACTCTTTTTCCTCCTTTCAACTAAGTATTTAAGTTTTACGCATCATCATCCTCCACATTTTAGACTTCTCAAAGTTCTTCATTACCTCTTGGTAATTTCTTCATTATAGCTCTAGTTTTCTTCTTACGTATTCACCCAGAGTAGATAGAACTCTCATGTTGTCCTTCAAGGACATTGTAATATATTATTCTCTTGTTCATTCTATGTTTTGCCACTAGTTCTTCTATACTCATACTCTCCTCATCTTTGAGTTGTTCTTTCTCAAATGTAAGTTAGTACTAGAAGTGGCCATTGGGCCATCTCTTCTTTCAAGCTATGTCGAATGGTGTATCTTTGAATTTGAATAGCCCTTGTCAAGTCCATGAATTGAACTTGAATGTCACACAGTCGACATGAACTCTTTTCATTTCAATTAATGCCTCTAACTTTTGTCATTCTCTCATGTGGAGGGTTGACTTATCTCATTTGGATTAAAGCGAACAACCCTAACTTGAGAGTAGTCCATTTCATCCATTGATCTTGAAAATTCGGGTTGTGCCATGGTAAATCACGACTTGAGTTCTTCCATTCATCCATAGCTTCTTCTAGGCTTGATCTTTGGACTTGTGGGTGTATGTGAATGGTATAGCTTGTATTCCATGAGGTGTTTGGTGGTGGCTCCATCAGTATGATTGCTCAAGTATGGGCTACCTCCATAATGAGCATAATCCGATGATCCATATGGTTGCCACACTTGACCGCACTTGGTGTCCTCTGCTTTGATGCTCATCGGCAGTGCCTCATTCTTGAATTCTTTGCTCAAGGTGAGCCAATGCATTTAATCCCAGCTACGATGATAGGATCATTGTGATTTAAACTTGTGCTTATCTTTGCCCTCTAAAGTAGTACGATTTACGGTTCTCTCTATTTCGGGATCAAAGGAACTAGTTACGCCTTGACCCTATCTTCGTATGCATGCAGAGATTAACCTCCACAGGAAACCCTGAGCAAGCATTAGAGACCAAGTAACAAGCACGAATGTAAAATGGAGTAAAATAAAATAAAATAAATAAATAAAATGTATTAAATAAAAAAAAATTGATCTAGTAATATCTAGTGCGTATTGGTCAATATCAACACTAAACTACTCCTAAACATGTGTAAAGCGATAGGCGAAAGCGTGGTGTGTATAATGTGTGCAGCCTATGTGCTTGTAGGTCTGCAGCGTCGCCTCAAGTAATATAGTGTACCTAAAATGGATATCGATCCACGAGGAGAAGTGTCTTGATCTTGACTTTACGACACAAATATTATACGGACCTAAAATCGTAATGAATTAGATTAATAAAGAAAACTAATCCTATATTGTTGCTAAATCAATTAATTATGAGAAAACTAGGGTTTTTGCCTTCTGTCACATGATGAATTTAACCAAGAGAAATTGTTTATTTAATATTTCATATGATTTACATGTGAGTTGATCATACCTACAAAGATATTCTCTCTTAGAAGATATATACATCTATCCTCCGCCAATTAAGGGTGTGTTCATCTGCCTTGACCCCTCGACTCGGCAGCTTAAATGTGCTAAACCCTAATGCCACAGTTGGAACAAGAGATATCTCTATTCCCGATTGACCAATTGTTGCTTTATTCATCACCAAATTCATCATCTCTCGATCTCGAGACTCTAGCAATGTGTCTCAAGATTTGGCTGACTAACATGTAATTATTAGAGAAATAAAGCAAGTGATAAAAATCATACTTATATTAATAAAAATGAAAATTAAACTAATGCGCCTGAAGTGCGGTTGGAGTTTTGAAATAATAAAACACTGAGAAACGAAACCTAGAACATCTCTATGTGGAAGAAACCATCAAAAGAAAGAGAGAAAAAGAGAGAGATGAAAATAAACGATTTTGAGTAAAAGCCCCATCTCCTCTTCTTCAATCTTCTTCTTCTTCAAGCTTTTCCCCTTCAAGATGTGTGCCCTAGGGTGTTTCCACCCTTCTTCTTCTTCAAGCTTTTCCCCTTCAAGATGTGTGCCCTAGGGTGTTTCCACCCTAAGAGAGGGCTTCTCCCCTTCAAAAAGCTCTAAATCTGTCACAAATCCTCCTTCTCCTCGATCCCTACGGTTTGAGCATAAAACCCTTCATTATGGGCTCAAAATGGGGCTGTAATCCACAAGAAACCAGCCCGAGCGTCGCGGCGTCGTGCAGCTAGCGTCAGCGGCGTCGGGATCTGTTTACCATAGCGTCGCGGCGTTGGTTCTCAATCGCGACGTTCTTTGCGATCCCCCTGTTTTGCTCCAACCGTAGGCCATAACTTTTTCATCTGAACTCCAATTTAGGTGATCTTGGTACACGTTGGAAAGCTCTTAGAGTGTAGAATCCATCCATATATGACGATGCAATGAGCTCATATGATGTCTGAAAAAGTCAAAATACAGTAGCCTCTCCTGCTGAAGGTGCTGCGATGTTTGCTGATTTTCTTCAAGTTTTGGAACTTGCATAACTAGCTGTTCGAACTCGATTTTATTTCTTGGTATCCACAAAGCTCTTGAAGTGTAAGAATCCATCCATATGGCTTGATGCAATAGGAGCTCATATGATGTCTGAAAGTCCCATTCAGCAGCCTCTTCTTTGCCGTGTAGAGTTTTCCGCAAATTTTGCACAATTCCACCAAATGGATGACAGTCATAGTGTGAAATTTTTGAAACATTGGAACTATTTAACATAAAACACTGAAAAACTAACTCAAGCACTAGGGATAAAATAGTATTTAAGATGCTCACATCAACACCCGGTGTCTCTCCCAAGTAGCCTTTCGGTATGCGACTCTTAATTAAAGTACGATGATGAATCTTTCGGCTGATAAAGAGAACCCTGACCCAGACAGCCAATGAGGTGGGAGAACCTCTCAACATGCCTTTAAAATGTGGCTTTGAGAATTTGGGTATAATATTTTCTTTTCTTTTATATTTTCCACGGTGAAACCAAATATGAAAAAATCATTTTCATTTTCCTTTTATTTTCTTTTATATTTTCCACGGTAGAACCTCCCAATTTTTTTTTTTTTTTTTTGTTTTAGAAAAAAACAAAGAACCTGAAAACACTAAATTTAGAAAACTATCGCAGTTCTCAAAAAAGAACATCAGAAGAACTTGTTTAGTTCATATTTTGAAAAATGTCCTTAGAAACAGGTTTTTGAATGGAGCGAACACCATTTTGGTGTTCTCAGCTTATTCTTATTCTCTTTGTTTAGTGCTTTCTATGTTTTTTGTGTTTTTCTTAACAGTAAAAAACTAGGAATCAAACGTGTTATATTCTCCTTGTTTTTTAGAACACAAAAACAGTTTTCAAAAACATGAATCAAACAAGAGCTATCGATCAAGGCTTCTTCACTATTTTTTAGTCTTGAGTCTCATGTCGTGAAGCTGCGGTTGAAGAAGCATCAAAGGTCTGAATGCACTCGAGATCGTCTTACGAGGTAGTTCAGTTCTTTTTGCAATTGGGATTCTTCTTGCAACGAAGCAAGAAAAAACGATGTCGGTTTATGAAGCTGCATTGCGTTTTCATAAGCGGAGTCTTATGCTTTCTTTGCTTCAAGGTGGTTGTCTCACTTCATCTACAAAACTTCCCTCATATTCTGACCATGCTCTTGGGTAAACATTATGTATCTTCTTGTTTGTTTGTGTAGCTTTTGAATATTATCAAATTTATAGGCTTTGAATCAATTTATTATGTTATTAACTTGGGTGTTATTTCATCTTTTATGATTTTTAGCGATTTAGTATATGTGTTTTTATCAATGTATTGCTAGTTTGAATTAATAAAATTATTTTCTTTTTAAAAAAGTTTATATATATATATATATATATATATATATATATATATATATATATATATATATAAATCATCTTAATTAACATATTCACCTAAATGTTATGAATATATTTAAAATATCTTTTGTTGTTTGAACAATAAATCAAATTATGGTTGTTGGTATGTATTAGAACTCGAGTCATAGGTATTTTAGTCATTATAGTATTATCAAATTTATAGGCTTTGAATTAATTTATTATGTTATTAACTTAGGTGTTATTTCATCTTCTATGATTTTTAGCGATTTAGTATATGTGTTTTTATCAATGCATTGTTAATTTGAATTAATAAAATTATTTTCTTTTTAAAAAAAGTTTATATATATATATATATATAAATCATCTTGTTTACATATTCACCTATATATGTTGTTGGTATGTTGTAGAACTCGAGTCATAGGTATTTTAGTCATTATATTATTATCAAATTTATAGGTTTTGAACCAATTTATTATGCTATTAACTTTGGTGTTATTTCATCTTCTATGATTTTTAACGATTTAGTATATGTGTTTCTATCAATGTATTGCTAGTTTGAATTAATGAAATAATATATATATTCACATAAATATTATGAATATATTTAAAATATCATTTTATTTTTTCTTTCTCATGCTACGGCTTTTTCTTTTGGTAAAATTTTCCTTTTGTCAACTTATTTGTATAAAAGGGTATTTAAGACACATTCAAGGTCCAAATTGTTTTTACGGGGTAATTATGTTAAGGTGTACCATTACATCAAATAGAACCCAAATAACCCTTAAATCGTCATAAAATGTGTCATCTCCAACAAAATAATGAAAACATGCATTTGAATAGTAAAAAAATTTATAAAAGACATAAATGCCCATCACTTCTTCTTCTACCTTAATAACTCATATGGGAGAGAAAAAAACCATAACCTTTGTTTAACTTTAACTCATCGTTCTCGTTTAAAGGGGAAAGAAAAGCTTGTCAAATCTTAATAACCCTAAAATCTTTCTACTCTTAAACCGTAAAATCCTAAAATCCTTCGAAGGTAAAGGATGTCTTATGAATGGAAGAACAAAAGAAGATGATTTATTTTGAAATGAGTCATTGTGTTGGTTAAAAAATCATTTTTATAGGAAAATATTCAATATAATATCAAAGAAAATGCCTTATGTAATGTAAAATGGAGAACTTTCGTAATTATGTCATGTTTAATCAAATCTTAAAAATGAAGTTACATTAACGAAAAATGTGTTACATTAACATTATGAGCATATTACATTAATGTATAAAGGTATTGCATTTTGGGTTAAATTTTTATCAAATTAATTTTATTCATAATTTTTTTAATCCACTTTAATCTTTCATATCTTTATTCTCAAATAACTCATACTTAAATTTTTAATCTTTGTTTGATTTTACTCCAAAACTTAAATTAGTTAAAGCGACATAAATCATGAAGTAATTAGAATGGATGAAACAATTTGTCAGCTTAATTTAAGCAGCTTCAATACATTAACAAAAATTTTAGCATGTTTTAGGTATTGTAACTAATTGTTTTCCTTTTGAGAGGTTAATATTTATTATGATTAAAAATATGTTTATTTTAAATAATTAAACGAACAAAACACAGTTAAAAATATAGGTTTATTATGATCATTAGTTCAAGTCCCTTTAAGGCCATCAAAGGTTTATCAAATCGTTAACCTTATTGTCCCATGATATTAGTTAAGGTACACACAAGTTGGTCCGGACTCCCATGGTTATAAAACAAAACAAACGACTAATTGTTGTGACATGTAACTCATATTGAAGCTAAAAGGGCTTATGCCTATTCTCTTTTGTTGGGGTGGGGGCGCACGAAGTAACAGGTTGGGGATTCACCCCTCGGGACGATATGATATATTTAGGGTATAACGGTATTTTTATAATTTGGTTATATTCATAGTTATTATAAATACCCTCTTATATAACCCTATTTCAAATATAGTGAAAATTTGAACCGTCGTTCCCGTGGATGTAGGCATACTATCAAACCACGTAAAATCTGTGTTTTCTTCATTTTTCCTTACTCCAATTTTATCACCATTGTTGTAGGAATCACAACACTAACAAAATAAAGTTTATCCAAAAACATAGTAAATTTAGGTTTAAAAACATAGTATATGATGGCAAAACCATGCTCGTCAATTCCAACTTTTAAATCAAAATTTAAAAAGCTAAAAAAAAATATTCATACCTTTTTTTAGGATCCATAATAATTAATATATATCATTTGAGTTTTAGACAAATATACATTATTTAAAAAAATACTAAAATAAGTTATGAAATGAAATAATTCCCAAATTAGTGCATCTATACATCGGCATACCATCGACAATGCCGCTGATCAATAGCTAGGGCATTGTAATTTTTTTAAGTCGTAGTCATTGGCCCCGTGACATTGTAATTTTGTCAATCTGGCAAATCACTTTGAAATTACAATGTCATGATCATTTTATCAGCAACGATTATTTTGATTGTCATGACTGTTCACATTTGTGTCATGACATAAGTTGCGGCATTGTAATTTTGTTTAAGTCAATGTACATGATCACTAAGTGCGACATTGTAATTTTTTTTTAAGTCGATGTCGCGGGTCAACAATCATGATATTATTTTGATTTGTGCGTGACTCTTCGTAATTGTGTCATGACAAGTTTCAATGTCGCAACATAAGTTCTTGACATTGTAATTTTTTAAGTCAATGTCAGTAATCCTTGACTGCGACAGTATCGACACACCCAAAACTAAGGCTTCTTCTTTTTCTCCCCCCATTTGTTGTTTCTTCCTTTCTCTCCTCCTCTCCTCCTCCTCCCTCTCTCCTCTCTTTTCGCGGCGGTTTTAAGCTCAATACACTTGCATTCCTCTTCCTGTAAGTAACCTACTACGGTTCTGATTTTGAGCATTCTTTTTAATTCTTGTGTGTATTCCACCTTTTTCTCTGTTTACAACTTTTTCTTAAATGTCATAATGTTCACATTTTAACTTAAATGAGCTAGAAACTACTTGGTCCTTCATCATTCCGATTAGGCCTACTATTGTTATGTAACATCTTTGAGGCTATGAGATTTTTGATTTCAAATGTCCTTCAGGTTGTACTTCATTATCTCATGGTTGGGTTGTCTGGTCAGTTCTAGGTCCATAAGATCGCATTAGCCAAAGTTTCTTATTTTGGGATGTTTTAGGTCTAGGTTGGGAGACAAAATTCAAAACATGGACCTCTTCTATACCAACTTATGTTGCTTCTATAAGCAATACCAGGATACATGTCAAAACACAAACACCACCATTGGTATTGGAAAACATATTTGTCATCTAGGAAAAAAAATTAAAACTTAAAACAACTTGAAAGTAATTTTAAAATATAAATTTTCCCCTTGTGGCTGGCTCAAGTTGTAAAAGGTTGGGGTGAGGTCATAGGAGATTCAATGTGAATTAAAATAAAGAAAAAAGAAAAAATATATATTTACCTATAAAAAAATTGAAAATACAAATTTAATATCTTAAAGATGTTAAAGTTAAACACCAATGATTGGTGTGACATCAATGACCGGTGTGACACTAATGACTTACTATAGGTGAGACGACCTTTCAAATCCCTTGGTGTGTTTATTTTGTAAATATTGGCATTCCACTTAGTGTTTTGTTTTATAGGTAAATAATGTGTGACTCCACTATTCCCGTCATATGTATTTATAATGGAAAATATGAAATGACTAAAACAAATGTGAAATATGTTGGGAACAAAGTTGTTATTATGCCTTTGGATTTACAGATTGATTGCACATTTGATCAATTATTAGCTATGATATACTCAAGAACGGGTATTGATAAAGAGAGGTTTAAATTTGTGACGACGGTGTCGCGTGCGTCGACCTAGAGGCGGAACGGACGAAGGGCGTGATCCTCACTCTTCTTTATTTTTTTAATTTTTTTATTTTAATCATTTCGAATAATTCAAATACAATTACTTTTTCAAACACATTTCAAATACTCCATGAAAATATATATACGTAAATACCACTTTGCTGCATTATGGGGCCCGTCATTTTGATCACAAAACTCTTTTTCATTCGATTGTGGCATTTCAGCTTTGGTCAATTTCCACCTTTATACAATGCGGCATTATTAATCGTTTTCAATATCAAGTAACAAAACATAATCGAGTTAAACTTTCATAGTGTTTGTACAAAATGAGTCGAATAATTTCATGCCATGTGAATCTTTATTTTATCTCATCATGACTTTGGCGATGACTACGTTCCTTCGCGATTATGCGTCTTCGTACATGTTCCTCGATACTGCCGCGATGATAAAAGCAATGCGTTAAGCATTTTCATACTTAGTGGTTCTATATAATACTCTCTTCCATTTCAGTTTAAGTCAAATCATGCAATTTTTCTAAACCATGCTTTTGAATATTTTTGAATGATCAATGCAAATGCAATACATATATTCATTTTATATACATTCATTTACGGTTCATGGATCATTCCAAATATGCACTTTCATATGCAATAAATCATACATTTCACAAATATTCTTATCATTTTGCCCTTAAACGAATTTAGCCAATGTTTTCAGTGCGCAGGATAACGAAATCATTAGTACGGTCCCGCTGGGCTGTAGGCCGATATAAAAAGGTTTTATAACATAGTACGGTCCCACTAGACTATTGACTGGTTATTAAACATTTTGTGAACACTACAGATATTGTCCTGCTGGGCTACATATCGGAGTGACACTACATTATGTTCGTTCACAGTACTGCTAGTTTGATCTTTATCGATATATCAATCTATCCTTAACTCGAATATGACGAATAACATTCTATTAAAGGCATTAAAAATCAGTCATATAAATTTACAATAGGATATATACATTTATACTCAAACCAACTGCTGTTATATTACGATTTTTTTTTCATGGCAATCATTTCACAATCAATTTTCTCAAATCACTTAAAATAAATCAATATGCAGTTTTATTAAAAATCATTTCTATAATCGCGCAAACAATTTTGATACTTGAAATAAGAAGAGAATAATAGAGAACGAACCAAAAAGATCGTCGCACTTCAATTCCTATCCTCGGAATCTTGATTTCAATTCGGGTTTTCCTCGTCGTCAACCCCTAATCCATCACAATTAGATAACAATATCATATGGCTTATTTAGGTTTCTAATTAGGGTTGTTTTCTACCCATCACACCTTCAATTGTAAAATTTTCTAGGAACAAATTAGCCATATTTTACCCAACTTCCTTCAAGTCCATTGTTCCTCTATAAATCTATTTTATTCAGAAATTTGAATCATTCAATTCGAAGTACCAAAACTCCATATATGTCCTAAACATCCAAGACTATTCTATTTTAAACACATAACCATAATTTGCCCAAAAATAGGGCTCCATTTAGACAAATTTCTAGGTCTAATGGAGTCCAAATTTAAATACACTTATTTCAGGGAAATTTGTTCTCCTAGAAGTCTAATTTACCTATGAATTTGAATCAATCAATGTTGATGAGTGACACTCAATTTATGGCCTAAATACCAAAGCGTTCGAAACACCAAAGCGTATCAAGCGAACGAGGAATTGACGAAAACATAGCCTCTTTGTGAATTTTACGGATCCAATGAGGTCCTAAATTTGGATACACTTATTTGAGGAAGATTTGTTCTCCTAAGTCTAGTTTATCCCATTTGTATTTATAATCGCCAATTTGGATGGGTAAAACTCTGACTTATGGCCTAAATACAAAAGCGATGCAGCCTCAAAGCGAACCGAAATTAACCGAACAGGCCTCATGACGAATTTCTGGGTCTAATGGGGTCCAAATTTGTATACACTTATTTCAAGGAGATTTTTTTTCTAGAAGTCTAGTTTACCCAGAAATTTGAATCACTCAATTTGGATGAGTAATGGTCAAGTTATGGCCAAAACAAAAACATAGATTTTGGAAAATTTTGACAACATCTCCCCTAAAAACCCAACATTTCCTTTATACAAGCATTCCTCATTTGAGGACCACAACCAATCAAAACAACCAAAAACAACTTAGAACAACCCCCAAAACTTATCTACAACTAATAAAAACAACTTTTGAGAAATTGTTTGATTCTAATTAAACTGACACAAAAGGAAAGGGTAAAGGTTTGATTTTGTGCTTAAATATTTGATTCTTCAAACACCAATCTTCCTTCTTCCTCTTGATCACCTTAATCCTTGATTTCATGGAGCAAAAGACCACTAATCTTCCCCCTCTCTACGCAGCCGAAAAAGCACTCTTGGCTCTCTCCCTTCTTTTTTGCCAAATGTGCAAAAATGCTCTCGAACCAATATTTGGTCTTTAATCAAAATCCTACACTAAGCCTTGTTTGGCTAGCCCACAAATTCCTCTTTTCTCATTTTTGCATTTTTAGGGCTTCATTTCCACTTCATTTCATTTCATTTATACTTTGGCACTTACATTACTCATTTATGACCCTTAGGTCCTCATTTGACATTTTTACCAAATTTATATGGTTCCTGTAAAATTTTCGGGTTTTTATCATTTTTTGTTTTTAGTCATTTAAACTCCGGAAAAAATATAATTTAATTTCTTTTACACCCTTAACATGTTATAAAATTGTTAGGGTATTTTCAAGGCGTTACAAAATTAGTCATCACTTGTAAGTATCCATTGAAAAGTGGAAATAGGTTCTAACCTTGTCCAATATGAGATGACAATAGTGTGTACCGAATGTTGAAATTAGTTGACACAATTGGAATTGAGGAAATTGAATTGAATGTTCAGCTGGTGCATGTTAAGCCCTGAAGTGAATTAATCATGCAGTGCCCTTAATTGTACTTTGGAGGAAATTTTAATGTTGAGGAATTGGACTATAGGTGTGGGCATAGTAGCGCTCCAGTTGCTGTAACTGATAGATGTGAAGTAAACAAAGATGATCAAGATTATGAAGATGAAGCAGGTGATGAAGATGGTGACGATGAAAGTGATGGAGATAATGTCCAAGCTGATGGACATGTTCCGTCTTTCTTAACTATTAACCAACTTTTGGAGAATGAGCAAGGGAGATATATCTTTGTGGATGTGACAAGTTGTGATGTCTCAAATAACTGATACAGGACCTTGATTCTACAGGACCAGTGAGAGGAGATTAAAATTATTACTTAACACCACATCACCTGGTTTAAAGTAAATGGAGAAGAAACTTTGGTAATGTTGAACTCAGTGAATGGACTCCATGGGTGAACTATAATACTGCAAACTTAAGTGGAGAATTTTTTGTTGGCCAGGTTTTTAGTTCCAAAGTTTCCTTACAAGATGTTGTTAAGTTGTACTCTATTAAAGCACACCAACAGTACATGGTTGTTGCATCTTCAAAAAAATTGTTAATGCTAAGATGTAAGAAGGTCAATGAGTGTCAATGTACATGAAAGCTTCGTGCTATGGTTGTGAAAGATACATCTTTCTTCACAATCAATAGTATAAAGGTCTACAAACTTGTGTCAATACTAACTTGAATCGGGACTATTCGGGGTGAAGTTCGAGGGGAACTAAATGCTCGGTGCCCTTAACCAAGCCCCGGTGGGAGTCATGATGAATCCCATTCTGAGGCATAATAAACTTATAGGCATAAGTTCATGATTAGGTAGTATGTAAATAAAAAGGGGTACGTTCTTATCCTTATGTTGTTAGAGTCTTTCAAATGGGTGAGTGGACTTCAAGTTTAGGGGTACTGGAACCGAGGTATATGTTGGAGATCATGAAACAATTACACGTAGACTTATGGGGAAAGGTCATTGAAAATGTGGGGGGTTGAGTTGCTTGGTTAACCTGACCTTGGTTAACCTGACCTTGGTTAGCTACGTTCCCTAGAAAGTTGCACAACTCTAAGGATCCTGGGATTTTAGACGATAAAGGCTCGAATTGCAGATTTGGTTCATTTTAACTCTCCGTGTTGGCGTCGTGTATATCACACTCATGTCGTAGGTGTTTTGGTGTGTCAAATTTCCAAGCATAATAGTGTTATGAGTCTGTTTCTTGCTCGGGGACAAGTAAGAAGCTAAGTTTGGGGGTGTGATGAGTGCCCAAAACACTCATCATATACCCGTGTTTGATCGCATTTTCGGTTCATTTCATCTAGTAATAAGTGCTGCGTATCGTCAGATATCTAATAATTGCTTTTGTGAATTTCCACTTGAAAAGGCGAAAGATTTGAAAGCCAGGAGATTTGAAGAAGAGACTGAGAGAGCTCAGCCTCAAAGTCGCGACAATCCAATGTCGAGACGTCCCAACATCGCGACGTCCCAATGTCACGACGTCCCAACGTCGCAACGTCCCAATGTCGCGACGTTGAGGTCGTATGATGTGCAACATACATCAGCCAACGTCTCGACATCAACGGGACTCTCCCAGCAAGAATTTTTTAGATATAACAAAAAGAACAAAAAAAAAAAAAAAGAGGAATGGGGTACGAGACGGAGAAGACAACAGAGGAAGATTCGAGAGATCGTGTAATCCTTGTACTTGTATTTTCTTTCTCAAACTCCTATTGATTAAAACCAAATGATTGTAATGAGAAAAATGATTCTTGTTATATTCATATGGATTAGTTTTTAATTCAGTTTATTCAATATATCTATAGATCTGATATCGACTTGCTCTATTTCCTGTTAATTACCTACATGTTGGTGTTTAGCCAACACCAACTTGCTTTTGTCGGGAATCTAAGATCAAGAGATAAAGGTTCCCGGGGATCCGGGTAGAGTGACACTCGATCAATTAGAGAATAGAGATCTCCCGGTTCCGAATGTGGCGATTAGGGTTTAACCATTTAAGCATCTCGGAGTCAAGGGGTGAAGCAGAGATGCAATCAACCCTACTAGCGAGATAGACGAATATACCTCGAGAAATGATATCTCGTAGGCACAATCAACCCGCCAACGTACATCCGTTAATATACTGAGTAATGGATTTTACACAGATGATAATCCATTGAATATGGCAAGGAAAGGCAAAACCTTAGTCTTCGTTAATTGAACTAACAACTCGTTTCAAATCAAAGTGTCATTATATTAGCAGTAATTACTAAAGTTTGAGATCCAGATAATACTCTAGAGCCGATTCCAGTATTCAACACACTTCTCTTTGTGGGAGCAACACTTGACTAGCCACTATATTACGTAAACTTGACGCATATACTTGCGCATACCGGCCTACGTTTAATACTAATTTACACACCTATACCTAGCCCGTCAAGTTTTTTTTGAAATTGAAATAAAAAAAATGCAAAGGTATCCCAAATTTGACTAAGAAAACAATTTAAGCACAAAACCAATGCATTATCAAAACAATTACTAGGCACCAACTCCACTCATATGAGACACAAAATAAACAAAAGAAAGAAAGAAAAACACATGCAAATAACAACCAAAAAACTAAAAAGAAATAATTAAAACAGGTAAGGAAATACAAAAGCTGGATTTTTGAAAAAAATTTGAATACTTGAATTCATCCCCCCAAACTTGAATTAAACATTGTCCTCAATGTGAAACAAAAGCACGAATGGGATACCGAGTACTTCGAAGTTTAACTGCTCCTAAGTCAAGCCCAATGTGAATATGGATCGCTTTGGAGGCAAAGGTATTAAGAGGGATTAGACTTTAGTTCCAAATGAGAGGATGTAACGACCCGTACCAAATAATACCAGTTTTTAAAATGTTTGACCAAGTTTGACCAACAATTAGTATGTGGGCCCAAGTTGACTTTTTCAAGGATGGATAATTTTGGGTTGACTAAGACACCATTTCGTAGGCCTCACATACGATTCATAGACGGGTTTAACGTTAAAACCCGACTTACTGATAAAAAGGCACCGGGAGTTAAATGCCAGTGTTTTAGCAGTGTCCAAATCAGTCTAGGTTTTTACCTGAAAGCGACCCTAGGCTCTATATAAACCTATTTTTGTGTTCCAAATAGAACCCTAGCCCCAACACACTCATTTTGAACTCCAAAACCCTAGAAAATTCCCCAAAACCTGTGGACCCCGAACTGGGTCGTTTTGAGTCGTTTTTAGGCCAAACGGGTTTTGGCCGTGGGAGGCGATTCCAGTCACCCCACTTGCACACGCGCCAGCCAGGGAGGAGGAGGAGGGTGAGGCGACCTCGCAGGTAAAATTTCCCGGCCAACCGCAGCCGGACGCGCCCGGACAAAGCCAACAACGCGGCGCACCCGCCACCGTGGGTCACGGATTTTACGGCTTCTCCCGCCATTCCAAGCCGACCATACCTCCCCTCCCATTTTGGACCCTCCGAACTCATTCCTCGTGGTCCTTTTCGCAGAGATTCCTACCGTTTGAAAGATACGACTAAAACAAGTTTGGCCGACTGGGCTTGATAGAGCTTTCTTGGTTAACACAAGAATCAAGTAACTGCTAAGGGTAATATGTGTTCCCTGGTCTCTCGGGCTCTGATATAAAAGTCAGGAATTTTGGACTTCGTTGTTGGGCTTCCATTTTGGGTCACTTAGGTAATTACTCGAAAAGGTTTGGACCGAAATTGGACACGAATTGGTCAAATTAGGCAAAATTGAAGTTGGATTAGTGAAATTGGATATTTTGGTGAGCTATTGGAAGGTTCAATTTCGAAAAATTAGCTTCCGGGTGAAAAGCCCCAATTTTGGATACCGAGTCTATAGGGCACAGTGTATAATTGGACCTGTCGGAGTCCACCCTAGAGGTAGTTTCATAGTTCTGTAATTATCCTAAGACATTCGGGGCGTCCCAATGTCTTTATTTAGTTAATGGAGCCTAAAAATGGAATCAATATTTAGAATATATGCACTCACGTCAACCTCGAAGACGATCCCGCAGGGAGCCGGACTGAAAGCATCTATAGTCCGTGAGGAAGAAGCCGGCATGTTTTTAATGCTTTTTGTGGTATTATTATGATATATAATTGTGGTTAATTATTTATATAACTTATTTGATCGAATCCGCTGATTATGCGTAAATATAATTATCTCGTTTTTATATAAACAAGTTATCATTTCATGTGGATTTTGTCAACATTTTAAATATTCTAAATTTTACCGAGCTTCACTGATAAATCGGCCAGATTCAAACATTTTGGTACATGGATCGGGGTTTAAAACCATTTTGAAAAGTTATTGATTTAAGAAATGGATTTTGAGACTTTGTGAAATGATTATACTGCATCGCTGGAAGGTTTATTAGTTGCCACGTGACGCCGTGCTACCCGGCTGCTTATTACTACACGCGACGTCGCTTACTCCGGGCGTTTATTAGTTGCCACGTTGTCGTGAGGTTAGGTTTACCATACTATGGGTATATGGTACAATACATTGTTGGTTTCTAAGTAAGGTATAACTATTTCAATATTTATGGTTATTGTATTTTCATGATTATTTTTACGACATGATGGTTATATATATATTTTATGCTCAATTTTTATGTTGTGAATAAATTCAGGTTATAAGGTTCTTGATAAAGATGTCGGTTAAATTTTTTAGCATGAATTTCATATTGTTGATTTGGGTATAAGTATGGGTTTTGTGAAATGATTCTAAACGGGGAACCTTGTAAAAGAGTGGAAGTGAGGTCTTGAGAGAAGGAATGTTCGAAAATAAAAACATTATTTTCCTTATAAATTATGCCACTAACGAGATTTATTATCTCAATGCTATTACTTTAAATTGCTCCTGTGTCCAGCAAAGCCATAGGGGACTCACCACACAAATTTCCTTACATCACTCTTTCTCGCAGTTGTACCGCAAAGATTCAACCTTATCTATCCTGCCTTTATTTTATCGGGATCTGACGTATTTCCTCAGACTCCCAAATTCGCAAAACACTCTTAGAATGCTCGATCTTAGTATTGAACTCATATGAGTCTTTATTATGTGTGTTTCAGGGTTATGGACCGATAAGTAAGATAGGCTCTACAGAATTTGAGTTGTCAGGATCTTTTTATATTTGAGGTATTATATTAATGCATGTGTTTACTTTCCTTCTTAAAGTGGGGTTCCATCGATGTTCCTGGATCATTGTTGACTTCACTAAAGTGACCACTCCGGGGAATCCCGAGGGTATCCTGGTCGGGCCTCGTCGTAGGAGGCTTGAAAATAGAAAGAATATATGAATGAAATGAGGAGGATGTCAAACCGATTCCTTGTTCAACTTTTTTGTTCTTCGAACCCGCAAGATGCTATATAAACTTCCATAATTTTCAAGATTCTCCATTTCCATAGCCAACTCAACTCCAAAACCTAAAACAACACTAAACACAAGGGGCAATAAAATTTATTCAAACAAACTCAAAAGTAACTAAAAAAAAAGGGAAATGAAACTTATTAAACTCGGGTCATCTCAAGAAGCCAGCTTTGTTTTTCTGTGAGTCGTACTTTTACTCATGTAACTACCTAAAGGATGCTAATGCCCTCCTCCATCCGTTCCTAAGAAATCTTAGCTTGTGCTCAATTAGCAATCAGCACATAGTCTTCCAAAATCTTTATTTTATATTTCCTTTTTCTTTTTTTTTCTTCACAAAGGTTCATTTCAAGTAGAAACTATTTGAATGATGTACTCATCCACCTCGAAGTCTGTGGGTCATCTTCATTTTTCAATCCCTCATGCATCTCACCCCATAGAGTCATCTCCGGCATAGTCTTTACAACTTCATCTTTTACCTTTCATATGATTCCAGAGAAGTCACCCTTTCTCCTTTGCAACTAAGTCTTTCAAGCTTCGCATCATTCCCACTCTTTGGAAGCTTCTCTAGTTCTTCATTACTTCAAGATTCTTCATCAGGGTCTAATTTTCTCTTTTTGTATTCACCTATAAAGAGTAGATGGTGAACTCTCATGTTGTCCTTCAAAGGACATTGTAGCCATATTCTCTTGTTCTTTCATATATTTTTCCACTAGTTCTTCTATACTCATACTCTCTTCTTCTTTAGGTTGTTCTTTCTCAAATGTAAGTTGAGTACCATAAGTGGCCATTAGAGCCATCTCTTCTTTCAAGCTCTTGAATGGCGTAGGCTGAATTTAAACATTAGCCCTTGTCAATTCCATGAATTGAACTTGAGATGTTGCATATTCAGCATGAACTCTTTTCAATTCAACCATGGCTACCTCTAACTTTGTCATTCTCTCCTATGGAGGTTGACTTATCTCATTTGGATCAAGAAACCTAGGCAACCAACTTGAGAGTGGTCCATTGTCATTGATCTTAAAATTCAAGTCGTGTCATGGTAGATTCAGCTTGAGCTCTTCTTAGTTCATCCATAGCTTCTTCTAGGCTTGACCTTTCGACTTGTGTGGAGATTGAAGAGTGTAGTAACTTATATTCCAGATGTTTGGGTAGCTCCATCCAAAATTATGATTGTCTAAGTATGGTACTCCATACATTAAGAGCATAATCCATTGATGCATATGGTTGCCACACTTGAGTTGTCACTCTTTTTTTATGCTCATCGGCCAATTGCCGCATTCTTAGTTTCTGCTCAAGGTGAGCCAATGCATTTGTCAACTCGTTGATCAGCTCCATTTTGATTTTAACCTGAAAATTTATGCAAAAAGTATCAAAAACTCACAAACCACACAAATATATGCATAACAAATGTTTGAAGTATTAAAGAAGCACTTAGTATTGATATTAGCATAAAATACCCCATTTTCCCTGCTAATCTGCCAAAAACTCGATGTGCCAGGTATGTGTGTAAATTAGTATAAAACGTAGGCCCATACATGCAAGTATACGCGTCGAGTTTATGTAATATAGTGGCTAGTCAAGTGTCGTTCCCATGAAGAGAAGTGTGTTGAATACTAGAATCGGCTCTAGAGTATTATCTGGATCTTAAACTTGAGTGGTCTGCTAAATAACCGACGCTGATCTAAACGAGTTGTTAGTTCAATTTGTGGAGCCAGGGTTTTGCCTTTTTTGCCATATTCAATGGATTATCATCAGGTGTAAATCACATTTTCAGTATGATTAACGGATGTACATTATTTGATTTGTCGTGCCCATGAGATATCCTCTCTTGAGGTATAATGCGAAAGTCTCACAGCTATTAGGGTTGATCGCATATCTGCCCCGCCTACGACTCGAGGCGGCAAATGGTTAAACCACCAATAAGCGTCGGACCAGTGAGATCTCTTTCTCAGATTGACCCAGTGTCACTCTACACGGATCCTGCAGGGTGCACATCTCGTCTTAGATTAATAAAACTCTATGAAGTTGGTGTTATTTTGAACACCCGACATGTGGAAATAATTATCGCAAATGAGCAGAATCAGATATCGGATCTATAGATATGCTAAATAAAGGCGAGATTAAAGCAATCCATATCAGATAACAAGAATTGCACATCAAAACCACTTTAGAAATAAAGTTCAGGACATCATTTTTGCTCATTACAATCATTTTTTGGTTTTAATATAATATGGAGTTTGAAAGAAAAAGAAAAATACAAGAAATCTGAAAGGATTACACGATCTCTTAAATCTTCCTCTATCGTCTTCTCCATCTCGTACCCCATTCCTCCTCCCCTTTTTTTTCGTTCTTTTTGTTATATCTAAAAATTCTCTTTGAGAGTCTCGCGGCATTACGGCGTGCATCACAGCGTTCTAGTTGATGTACATGTTACTAACGTCTATCTGACCTCTAGCGTCGTGACGTTCAACGTCCGCGGCTTGATTGGTGACTCTCCCTCAATCTCCTTCTTGAATCTCACACAATTTCCAAATGCCTCCACCTTTTCACAAATGCACAAAAAGCCAAGGTGCAATCATATGACTACAACGATGCGCATATTCTAGATGAAGCGGCTAAGCGTGATCGGCGTGGGTACTCTCAGTAGTGTTTTGGGCACTTATCTTTGACTTAGCGCAGCGTTCAAACCAGCACATCATAACACTATTTCTGTAAAATTTGACACACCAAGGCCGCTACGTTATGATCGTGATAACACCTAACACCAACAGGAGAGTCAAAAATGAATAAATTTGCAATGAGCCTTTATCATCAAAATCACAAGGGATCCTTAAGGTTATTGCAACTTTCTAGGAGTAGTAGCTAAGCAAAAGGTCGGGTTAACCAAGCAACTCAACCCCCACATTTTTCAATGATCATTCCCGTAGAATCTACGTGTAATTGTTTCATGATCTCCATGCCCATATACCTCGGTTCCGGTACCCCAAACTTGGGAATTCCACTCACGTTTGAAGAGGCTTTGAATGCTGGAGGATAGAGCGCACCCACTTTTTATTTACATACTACTTAGCATGAAAAAACTTCCAGTGCATAAGTTTTAGGTAGTGTCCACTGGCGGGATTCGTTGGTGACTCACCCGATTGGTTAAGGGCGCCGGTATTTGGTTACCTCGGGCACCCCGAACACTCGACCAAACCTAAAGGCCACCCCGGACGTAAGAATGGTTCATCCTCTGTCCTATGCTTGAATGATAAAGTAGATGGCTCTCCGGCCGGTTGGCTTAGGGCATTAGGCTTTGAAAGGCCCCTCGGATGTGTCCAGGAATTAGGTTGGCTGATCCCACTTATTTTATTCACACATGTCTTTTCTTTTTCTCTTTTTCATATTTAAGGAGCACGATGCGATCCTCTTTTCAAGAAGGTGTCCCATCACTTGGGTGTTCCCAGAAACCTACCTCAAAGGAAGCTCGAATTCTAGTAATGAGCAAGGTCCAGAAGCGTTGGTGCCACCACAGAGATCCACAAGAGTATTGTGTGCGAAAGACTTCTTGGGAGAATGGCTTCTTGAAACCAGCGAGGGACTAATAAGTCACCACTAACCTTTCTGCTACTATTCCAGTTACAACAACCCTAAGGGTCCTTTTCATTCTACCTTGCGTCTTTTGAAACAAATTTACTCAAATTAACCTCCCATTTGCGAGTGTGACATCCACTCACACACAATACCTAAAACATGCAAATTCTGCGAAAACAACCTAAAACACATGAACAAGTAAAAGTCGAATATCATAGCAAAGATACACAGCCTTGAACATATATGCTGGCTCACCCAAACACGAGAGACAGGCTAAAACGAGGAAAGCATAAATCAACAGGAAACATAGAAATAAACACAAAAAAAAACAAACTGAAACAAGAAACACAAAAATAAACATAAAAAATAAAAAATAAAAAACCGATCACCCATACCCCCCAAACAAAAGCGGACAGTGTCCTCAATGTCCAACAAGTCGCCAAGAGGGTGGGTAAACTCCACAGTGTCCCTTTCGGATCACTCGGTGGTGGTGGAGACTGGCATCGTGAAGAAGAGCGAGGAAATTGGGAAAGCGCTCTTACAGATCGAATTCTTGGTTCTTGCAGGATGGTGCCCTAGATTACTCATGACCTTATGTCTCGACCCTTTGAGTGCATCAATGTCTACGGCTAATGGTGACTTGGGTCACGGGTCTCAAATCCAAATACGCATCAAATCGGGAGATGGCGAGGTCTGTTGCCTAGTCCTCACGCGGGGTGAGTGGAAGACCGAGGGTCTTCCTCCCTTAGATAGGCGTGGTGGTGGGGTTACAAATTCTGATCAATACAAACCTCTCCTGTGGCACCTACTAGGATCCACAACCTAGATGTGATACCACAGGTCATCACCTCATCGAAGACTCCCATTGCGAGTGTACCTCCTCCAACCTTCTTAACTACCCCAGTTACTTTCTGTATATGATCGCCCATATGTCCAGTTATTATCCGAGCTCATTATCCTCTAAGAACAACCCGGCTTGCTTCAAATAGTCGTAGATAAGGAAGGGGTCCTTGAGATTCATCGTCGCATCTTTGTTTTAGAGGATTGCATCCTCTATAACTTTGTCAACATCAATGAATAATCCCGGATTGCCTCGCAGTTGACGGGGGCCCCTCATGGCGTAGCTACGAGTTAGTGGTCGGGATGAGGCTGAATGGTAGTGTCTGTTCACTAGGAATGTAGGCTTTAAGTGTTGGCCTTGAAGTGCTGGCCGGTAACTCTTCCTTTAGTAAGTTCCCGCTCTTGCCCTTTGGTCAACATCTTAAGGACCTCGAGATAGTTGGGATGCTCATGGAACCTATCATAGGCCTTAGGGTTGACCGGTTGTAAGTTATAGTATTGATTGATAGCATACACTTTGAGTCTACCAGCACCCTTGCCGGACCCTTTTTAGCATGTGGGATCAGAGGATTGGTGCCTGTAGAACTCTGTACCCACATGCTGTGGTGTGAAGAGTGGAGGTTACGGCGAGTTCCTCATCCATACGTCCTTGTTCGCAATGGTTTTGCGAAAGAAATCATCGGGGTGGTGAAACCCCTTCTCCTTGATGAAGGACCTATTCTTCGAGATGAGGCCGAATTTCTAGGTCACGCTCTCATTGATAAACTTCTCATGATCGTAATCATGAGTTGTCTCTTCACTTACCCGACTTCTTTTCGAGCTCAATTTTTTCTTTTTGCTCAACATCAGGCACTGGATAGGGGTAGGGGTTAGATGATTTTCTAGGCTTAAATCACTGTCTAGATGGCCTCCTAACACCTATTTTAATTCCACTCTACTGAATTACCCAAAAGAACCACCAAAAACTCACTTAGGCAAAAGAACAAACACCTAATGTGCACTAGTGTTTTTGGATCTAGGAACTTGCTTAGGGCTTTGGGGGTTTCTAAGATCGGTTGGGACGAGCTTGGATGGGGTTGGATGGATCACCTACAAAAATCAAAGCAAATAAGTGAGAGTTTGTGTTGCGTATAGAGGGAATATGAACGTTCATGTTCATAAAAAAAAACAAGGCAACATCGCGACGTTCAAGCCAACGTCGCGACGTTCCCAAGAGTTAAATTATCAACGTTGCGACGTTGGCATCCAAGTCGCAACGTTATATAGAAGAAACTCAACTTTTTGAAATACAAATTTCTAAGGTTAAGAGCACTCCTTTTTTTAGATTCCACTCCTTGTCTGACCGACTTGATTGCAGAGCTACCTCTTTGTCGCCTTGATCTAGACTTGAGAACATAACGACACACATAAATTCACGGTCTCGGCTGCTGCATCTAAAATAAACAAACATATGCAAAGCTACACTAATGAATGAAAAAAAAAAATTAAATGCTTGAGTTGCCTTCCAAGTAGCGCTTTGTTTAATGTCGTTAGCTCGACTTCCCTAAATCTCAATGCTCCCGAAACTACGGGACTGCACGAACTCCTTACGGTGCTATTTTTGTTGTGTTCAGATTTATGGCCTACTTACTTGCATGAAACTCGCCCCCAAAGTATGGCTTCAATCGTTGTGCGTTAACTTTAAAGCTCCCTTTCTCTGGGTGCATAATTTACTCCTCATGCGGAAGGCTGATCTGATAAAGTAGTGCCTTCACCTCGACTTTAATTTCCCTAGGAAGAGCTTGAGTTAGGAGTTAAATAAGAGGACCCGCTGACCCGGCTCAAACTCTTTCCTTACAATATGCTTATTGTGTCAGGCTTTCGTCTTTTTTTTATATATCTTCACGTTCTCGTACGCCTCATTATGGAACTCTTCTAATTCACTGAGCTAAAGTATGCATTTCTCACCGACCATCTTACTATCCATATTCATTTGCCTGATTTCTGTGTATATGTTTCAATTCCACGGGCAGAGTGGCCACTCCTAAACACTAGCACAGATGGAGACATTCCCGATGGTGTCTTAAACGTTGTTCTATGTACTAGCGCGCATCATCATCTTTTTAGCCCAATCTTTCTTGTTTATTATTTGTTTTCTCTAAGATATTTGATTTCTCTGTTTGACACTTCTGCTTGGCCATTAGTCTGTGGGTGATATGCAAGTGCGGTTCAATGCTGGACACCATATTTTCTCAACACATTGTCAACAAGTTTGTTACAGAAATGTGTTCCTCCATCTGTGATCAATGCCCTTGGAGTTCCGAACCATGTAACACCCCAAAATACATCCTAGTTGTTTTTAAATATAATTAGGGTATATTATAAGTGTATTTTTAAATGTTTTGTAATTATTATTTTGCTAAGGAGAGTGAGAAATTTTGTTGGAATTTGTACAGATACAGAGCAGATTTATGGTGTCAAAATGGGACATAGAAGTCATAAGATAGGAAGAGTATAGACCAAAGTGAAATAATGGGAAGTTGTGGTGCAAATAATAAAGAGTCGGAGGACTAAAAGGTAAATAAAAGGAAAATTAACTATAAAAAGGTGAAGGAGACCAAAAATATCTCATTTTTGGTCTCCAAAAGAGAGTTCATACGGATTGGGAGAGAAGAGGAGAGAAAGGAAGAAAAGAAAAGAAAAAGAAGAAAAAGAAGAAGAAGAAGAGGCCAAGAAAGGTATGGATTCTAGTAAGATTTTGTATACAACTTTATGGAACTATGATTTTGTATGGAAAAATTATGGGTATTAAACATCCCAAACCTAGAGTTAGTTAGGAATTCATCACAACCACCCCAGATTTGTTGGAAGTTGGGTTGAAAAACTACTGGTTGTATCTAATAGATATGGAATCCTTCCTATTTCTATGGTTTTGTAAAGATTTGTGAACTTTGATATGAATCCTTGGATTCTATGGCTAGGGTTTGGTTTAAGAAATTCTAAACCACCATTATAAGTGTTTGTGGAGTTGTTTTAGAGGGATTCCATGTTGGTTTTTGATGTAGGATGGAGTAGAAGAGATTTATGGAAGAACTGTGAATGAAACAGGGCAAAATATGCCATTTATGGGCAGTCCCGCGAAGTGGTACCGGTACTAGAACAGGGGTGGTACCGGTACCACCTTATAGAGGCCAAATGGTACTGGTACCAAGGCAAAGTGGTACCGGTACCACTCACCCAGAACAGGTTTGTTGCGGTGCCTATCGAGTGGTACGTTACTAGCGATTCCTCGACTTTGATTTTTTTTGTATTCTTACATTGTTAAGCTCCAATTCCACACACAGAATGAGACCCTAATAAATGAATAATGAGTTCAAATAAGAATGTAACTAAATGAAAAAATGCACACCGTACCTCGTCGTCTCGGCGGATGAAGTGAAGCGACTTAATGCCTATGATAAGTTCTGATTACATATAGCGCTAGGAATGCAAGACTGAAGTATTAAATGACCGACATACACATTATGGCGGGGGCAGGCATGTTCGATCGGTGCCCGGCACTCCTACCCCAGTGCTCTGGCATACAGGTATGTGGACATGCGCGTTACGTCGGTGCTGCACTCCTACTAGATGCTCTGACACTTTTTGTTCATTGTTGAGCGCGTTACGATTGGTGCCGACACTTACGCTAGTGCTACGGCACTTGATGCGATGGGCGGTACGTTACGGTGCTGCCGGCATTCTGCTGTGCTCTGACACCTCGTCTTGTACCATGCCTTGGGTACTTTGTTGTCTTTGTAATCTACTTTCATTCTTATTCTTAGTGCAGGTAATCCAGCGGTTATATGATAAGAGTGCGAATAACAAAATAAGATGAAAGTATAATACCACATCGTTCTGCTCTGAGATAATACCCTACGGTACCTCTGTATAAATATAAGATTACGTACCTAAGGGTACCTTCGTATAAGTGTAAGTTCTGTAACTCCTACAGGAGATCTGAATAAGTATAAGTATGTTATAAGTACAAATATGTGAATTAGTTTGTTATATGAATTCATGAAAAATCCCAATATCTGTTATTGTTAAATGCTTCTTGTAATAGAATATTAATGCATTTTTACATGTATAAGTCATATGTTTCCCACTAAGCGTAAAGCTTAGCATGAGTTTTAATGCGTGTAGGCCTGAAAATGAGGCGATAGTGATCTTACGCATCTTCTTTGGGCCAACTGTAGCGTCCATCCTTTGTAGGTTCCGTGCTCTGATCATGTAAATGTAATGTACAGTTTTTGTATATGTAAATGGGACTCGGGACTATATGTATATGACCCTGTAAACACCACTACGGTGGTAGTTTTATTTCTTTAGCCCTGCGATATTTTGATCTGATTATAGACTTGGGCCGCGATATGCGAAAAAGCGGAGTAAAAGAGTCCCAATACGGTCTAGTCCTTCATCAGCCTAGAGGCGAAAGTTGGAGCGTGATAAGCCGGGTGAATATTTGACATGGAAGCACTACCATGACATCATTAGTTCGAATTAAATTATGGCCTCCACCCATTTAGAAACGTAATCTACGGCCAGAAGAATGTATAGGTTGCTGAAAGATGAAGAAAAGGGACCCATAAAATCCATCCCCCAGATATCAAACAGCTCTACCTCTAAAATGGGTTGCAAAGGCGGCTCATCTCGTTTTGATATGCTCCTCATTCTTTGGCATTTGTCACAGGTGGACACAAACCGGTGTGCATCTTTGAATAGATGGGCGATAGAATCCCGATTGAAATGCAGCACACCCAGTTGTTCTATTTCCCCCAAAGTTCCCCCCACATACTAGAGTGTGGCAATGACTTAGGATACTTTCCATTTCCTCCTCTGGGACACATCTTCTTATCACCTTATCAGCACAATGCTTATCTGAGTTAGGCTCGTCCAGTGGTAGTGTTTATTATCACGAAAATCTCTTCTTCTGTTGAGAACTAAACTCGGTGAGCTTTATCTTGCCATAGTAGTTCACAAAAATCAAGTAAACCAAGGTACTGGCTCTTTGTTTTCAATCGCCAAGAGTTGTTCATCAAGGAAATCATCATTGATTTGAATTTCTTTACTCGGCCCTTCCAATCATGAAAGATGGTCGGCTACTAAATTTTCAGTCCCTTTCTCATCATTAATTCCCAGGTCAAACTTCTATAATAGTAACACCCACCTTATCAGTCTCAGTTTCGCATCCTTCTTAGGCATCAGGTACTTTATGGCTGAATGATGTAGGTGTGCCTTATTACATTACCAATCAAGTATGATTTGAAACTTGTGAAGCCTTGAGCCACGATAGCGAAATTTCTTTTGGTTGTTGCATAGTTTAGTTGCGCATCATTCAACATCCGACTCGCATAATAGATAACCTGAAATGTTCTTGCCCTTTTTTTCCCTAGTATTGCCCCTATTGCGTAGTTGCTCGCATCACACATTAGTTCAAAAGGAAGATTCCAGTCCGGTGCTACTATAATAAGTGATGATACCAATTTCTCTTTCAGAAACAAGAACGCTTTTAGACACTGATCATCAAACTCAAAGGGCGCTCCTTGAACAAGCAGATTCGACAGGGGCTTAGCTATTTTGGAGAAATCTTTTATGAATCTCTTGTAGAATCCCGCGTGTAGCTCCTTATTCCTTTCACTGAAGATGGGGGCGATAGCTTTTCTATTGTTTCTATCTTGGCTTATTCTACCTCGATTCCTCTTTTTGAGATCCGGTGCCCCAGTACAATGCCTTCTTTCACCATGAAGTGGCAATTTTCCCAATTCAGTACAAGGTTAGTTTCCTCACATCTTATCAGTGCATGTCTCAGGTTCTCCAGACAACTATCAAAGGATTTCCCTAGCACAGAGAAATCATCCGCCAGATACCTCAATTGTTCTCTGGGCCGTAATAGAATATGGCCCATCATGCAACACTAAAACGTGCCCGTTGCGTTACATAACCTAAAGGGCATTCGTCTAAAAGAAAACATACCATACGGGCATGTAAATGTTGTTTTCTCTTAGTCCTTCGGTGATATAGTGATCTGATTATAACCCGAATACTCGTCGAGCGATAATACTCATGCCTGCCCGGCTTGATCTAGCATCGAAGCGAGAAGCTTGAAAATGGGAAATGATCTTTTCCGGTTGCCTTATTTAATTTTCGGTAGTATATGCAAATTCTCCACCCTGTAACTATTCGAGAAGGTAGTAGTGCGTTACTCTTAGTCCTTATCCTTTGTAGTCCCTCCTTTTGGGACAGCATCTTGAGCTTACCACGGGCGTGAGATAGGGTGAGATCCTCTGCATCCTAACCACCTCAATACCTCTTTTCTTACCACTTCCTTCATTGTTGGGTTGAGTCTCCTCTGAGCCTCCACTGAAGGTTTGTGCCCATCCTCTAATAAGATCCAATGCATACACATGGAGGGAGATCCCTTTCAAATTAGTTAAAGACCACTCAATAGCATCCTTATGATCTCTAAGCACTCTCAAAAGCTTCTCTTCTTCTACTGCTGTCAGAGATGTTGATATGATAACTGGTAGGGTTGAGGATTCCCCTAGATAAGCATACCTCAAGTGACTAGGGAGTGGCTTTTGCTCCAAGCGTGTTAATTAGAGCTCAATGAAGGCACTAAAAGTCTAAGTGTTCCTCCTAACATTTATAATACTTCCTTTTGTTTGGCTAGAAGGAGTCCATCCACTTCACATACTCTTCGATCTCTCCACTTAGTTCCTCCTTAGCATTTTGCACAAGGCTAGCCTCCAAAGGGTAAGTCGAACCACTTTGGCTAGGCACTATAGCCTCCATCGCCTCTATGATAAAACATGCATCACTCTCCGCTAGATGCCTCACCGCATTGAATACACTAAATCTGACCTCATCATCCTGCACTCTTAGTTTTAGTTCTCCCTTCTGCACATCAATCATAGCCCTGTCAGTTGCTAGAAATGGTCTACCTAGTATGATGGGTATCTCTTTATCTTCCTCCATATCTAACACTATGAAATCAGCTAGGAAGATAAACTTGTCTACCTTTACTAGCAAATCTTCTCTCACTCCCCCGAGGATGTTCGATGATCCTATCACGGTGGGGTGATGTATTAGGTCACAGCTTCACCTAGCAGTAGTACGAAAATGGATAGCAGCGTGAGGTTAATATTGGCTCCCAAGTCATAGGGCTCTCTCGAAGATCCAAGTTCCTATCACTAAGGATACGGCTACCGGATCCTTTAGCTTCTATGGAAATTTCCTCTTAAGTATAGCATTGCACTCCTCAGTAGATTCATTTGTCAGTCGTGTACTTCTTTTCCTTGGCGATTATAACTTTCATGAATTTGACATAGATGGGCATCTGTTCTAATGCATCTTGTAATGGAATGTTGATGTCACGATTTCTAAAACTACTTCCATGAATTTAGTAAGCCTTTATCTAATTTATTCTTCCTCAAGCCTTGACCCGGGGATATGGGACTAAGTCTGCGAAGGATTCAGGTTGTAACTACCATTTCTCAGTCTCTTTCCCATCATCTGATCTCTCTACTAGCTTATGCTCTTGGGGTTGCTCCCCTTGCATCTGATCTTCCGGGCTAAACTGGTCCACTACCTCAATTTCCTCTTCTCTTACTACTAGTGGTTGCCCCTATGTAGCTAGCTCCCTACCACTTCTTAACGTGATAGGTTTAACATGTTCCTTACCTTCACCCCTCGGGTTTATCTCTAAATTGCTTGGCAAAGAACCTTGCTGCCTCTCAGTCAATAGATTAGCCATTTGGCGGTACCTCAGATTTCTCAAACATCTTTGCGATTATTGACTAAGGTTGGTGATTAACATAGTTGCCTTTGTTTCATTCATAAAATTTGTATGAGAGGTAAGCATTTGAGCTAATGCTTTTTCCAAATCCACCTTTTTCTCGGCTGGCGGTTTGTTTACTTGGGGAGGTGGCATACTATTCTGATTGTTCCTCCATCCATAGTTATGATCGTTCCGCCATCCTTAGCCCAGTTGCAGTTGATTCGATGGGTGCTACCCCTTCACCAGGTACATTGCTAGTCGACTAAATCTTGACACATATTGTGCCTATTCTACTATCATGTTGATTGGCATTCTAATCTTTAATATTTATCCCCATAATGCGCATATCTCCCGAGGTTAGCCTAAATAAAATTCTGATTATGCGCCCCAAAATACCACAGAATTTTTATAATAATTTTATTATATGTTTAGAGTCATCGAGCCAAATGGGATTTTAAAATTGATAAATGATTAAATAAAATGTTAAATGTTATATGATCGAAATGAGTATGATTGAATGATATATGCTAAGTGATTAAATGATCGAACCCGGAAATTAACCCAAGTGAAAAAGGTCAAATTTAGAATTTGTGAAATAAGGACCTAAGGGTCAAATGAAAATGAGCTTAAATGCTAAAGTGATTTAAATGTTAAGTGGTATGTTAAATGGGAGTGATATGAGACTTAAATGCCACAAATGAGAAATGAGACTAAGTGTGGAATGCAAAACATGGCCTTACACTTAAATGGGGTTTAAAGACCAATTTTTGGTCTAAGAAGCTCATTTTTGAGCAAATCCCGTTTTTGGGAGAGAAAGAGGAGAAAAGGGGAGAAGAGATAGGGCTTGAAGAAGATCAAGTTTTGATTGGGTTTCTTCCCATTTTCTTGCTCCTTTGTGATCAAGCAACTTAGAAGTGAAGATTTGAAGAATGGGTAAGAAAGCGAAACCACAGCTTTCCCTTTTGTGATTTTGATTTTGGGGAAAAGCCCTAACTTGGGAAAAAAGAGGTTTTATTAGTTCAACCCATTATTGAAGTGGTTTGGGTAGGGGATTCCATGGTAGATTATGAGATACGTGAGTTTGGATGAAGTTATTGGGGTTTTGTGGGTGAGGGCAAGGCTCTCGCCATTTCTAGGCGAACCGCGTGGTACCGGTACGAGTGGGTACCGGTACCCATTAGACAGAGGCAAAGTGGTACCGGTACCGATCGAGTGTATGGTGCCCATTCACTGAGTAAAGATTTAGTCTGGAGTACCGGTGAGTCGTGCGGGTGCTCGTTTGCTTCGGCATCCACGATTTTTGTACCCTTGCATTGTTAAGCCCCAAATTTGTACACTGATAGTATAGGAACCCTAATAAATGACTAATTGGGGGGTGGGGGGTTTAGGGGTTCAAATAAGAATGAAGCCCCAAGTAGAAAAATGCCGCAGTACCCATGCTCTCGTGACGAGTTTGATGTTAGCAAACTTAATGCCCCCTATGATAATATAGTAAAGTTCTTTGAAGACTGCTTCAAGTCATAAGACTGCCTAAGATGGATATTGAATGACACAACACCTACGTACATGGCGAACACGTATAATTGCTACTACTTTACGATTAGGATTAGTGCGAGGCACTCTCTGACCATGCTTCAACACATTTAGTACTTTTCGCACTCGATTAGTGCGATCAAGACTCACGCTGATCTCTAAGACTTACTTTCAGGCTACTTCAAGACTTCAATATCAAAATGCACTGGCACTACTATGATGCGTCCTACTCATTTTATTATCGGTCTGTGTAGTCAAACGTTTATATGATAAGAGTCTAAAGTAATCTAATAAGAGTAAAGTAAATGTACATCGCTCGCTCTAAATGTACCCACTCCGGTGCCTCCGTACAAGTATAAGCTTATGCGATCACAGTACCTCCGTACAAGCATAAGCTCTATAAGATCGGATGGGTATCATACAATTATAAGCTCAGAATTCCTACGATCTGGAACAAGTATAAGTCTACTATAAGTACAAGTATGTGTATAATTTTGTTATATGAATTCATGAAAATTATGATATCCAAGTATCAGATATTATCCATATCGTATATGCTTACAATAAATGAGTATTAGGCATGTGTATACGTATAAGTCATATAAGCCTTCACTAAGCGTTGCTTTAGTACCGGGTTTTTATCCGTGTAGGTGTACGTGGAGGACGTCGCGATCTTCCGCATACCGCCGCCAATAAACTGGGGCAGGAGTCCATCAATAGGTTTCAGGCTCTCGATTATGTAAAATGTAAATGTACAGCTTTTGTATATGTATATGTAAACGGACTCAAGATCAGACAGATTGATGACTGTGAAACACCACTACGATAGTTTTATTTTGTATCTTCAGATATGATATTTGATTCAATATAAGACTGGGCCCACCAATGTCTGAAAAGCAAGTAAAGAGTCTCAAAGATAGTTTCGCGCCTTCATCCACCTGGGCGAAGGGTCGCAGGTGACATACGCACTACGCGCTCAGAATCATTTAGTGAGTCAGGTGACATGACTTACCAAATCAAGCCAAAGACCTCTCGTGTCTCGCACCTCCCACGCTTCCGATATCATCCTCTCCCTGGGCCATTAGTTACTATTAGTAGCCATGTCCTCTAAGATTCCATATGCTTGATCTCGTAGTCTTCATCGCTGCCTCTACCGAGGCATCTATTATCGCTCTAGTAAGAGTCACTGTGACCATTGGTAGGCTGTGTGACTCAAGATCCATCTAGTCACCTCATGATGTGAGCACCTCCGTGAATAGCTCATGGAATCTCTCCTGTGCCTTAATAAGTCACCCCCTCCAATCGCCTAAACGTGTTAATTTCTCGCACCACCAGATAACTTTGAGGGCTAAAAACTCGTTAGGAATTTATGCACCAAATCATTCATGAGATAATGGAATCAAGGTCATTACAACTGCCATTTAGCTCTATCACCCAATGAGAGCGGGAACAATCTTAGTCTTAGTGCTTTTTCTATCACTCCATTTTATTTGATGGTGTCGCATACTTCAATGAAGTTTTTAAAATGCGTGTTCGGGTTCTCACTGCACTATGGAAACTTAATGTTCTCACATTTGCAAGTGTTACTATTTTCGTACCAAAATTGTTCGCTTGAACAGTGTTCTTCGATGGCAGATCAACAACCGTCATGCAAAGCCAACTCCTCTAGCAACATAAACAAATCATCGGTCAGAGTAAACGGCTCTGGGGCATAATTCCACATTATTCTATCATGTAATTTTGCCGCCGTTTTTCTCTCGCCCTTATTCGCTCTTCATCGTTTCGCATGATTGCTAGATCTCTTCGTGTGATTCTTGTTCTTTGCATAATCTGTGTAAGGTTCTTCTCGTTCAAGATCGAATGGAAGTAAATTAATCCACCGTCTTCTCGCATACACAATGTAGTACCTTTAATCAATCACACGCACAACCACAGAGACCAAATTACAAGCACTTGTATCACCAAATAAAACAAAATAAAATAAATATTTCTAGAATAATATCTAACTGCGCTTGTCAATATCAACACGAAACTTCTCAAAGAATCCGCGCCTCAAAAAAACTTGACGCTAGGTATAAGTGTGTAAATTAAGATAAAACGTAGCTCGCACGCCAAGTATACACGCTACGAGTTTACGTAATATAAAGGGCTAGTCAAGTGTTGTTCCCATGAAGAGAAGCAGGTCAATAATGGAATCTGACTTCTGTGAGTATTATCCGATCTCAAACTCGAAAGAATTCATCGCTTAATATAATGACACTGGATCCTAAACGAGTCACAGTCAATTAACGAAGACTATGGTTTTGCCTTTCCTTGTCATATTCAATGGATTATCATCTGTGTAAAATCTGTTACTCGTTATATTAACGAATGTATGCTAACAAAAGACCGTGGCTCGCTGGTAGATATCCCCTCGAGGTATATTCGCCTCTATCTCACTGCAGAGGCTGATCGACCACTTCACCCCTCGACTCCGAGATACTTAAATGGTTAAACCCTAATCACCACATTCGAATCGGGATTCTACTGATCGACCGAGTGTCACTTCATTCCAAATCCTCTGAACCTTTATCTCTGATCTTAGATTCCCTGCTAGCAGTCGGTGTCACAAACACCAACATGTAGGTAACACAGAAATGTGAGCAAGCTCCATATCAGATCTATGATATACCGACAAACTAAATTAAAAACTAACTATAAATTTAACAAGAATACAAGAAACCCTAGAAATAAAGTTAGGAACATCATTTTGCTCATTACAACCTACTTAGTTTTAATCAATAGGAGTTTGAGAAAGAAAATACAAATACAAGGATTACACGATCTCTCGACCCTCCTACGTCGTCTCTCTGTCTCGTACCCCGTTCCTCCTCCCCTTTTTTTTCGTTCTTTTTGTTATATCTAAAAAATTCTCGCTGGGAGAGTCCTGGCGACGTCACGACGTTGGCTGATGTATGTTGCACGTCATACGACCTCAACGTCGCGACGTTGAGGCTGATCTCTCCTCCAATCTCCTTCTTCAAATCTCCGCATAACTTCCAAATGCCACCTTTTTCACCTTAAATGCACAAAAATCCAAGTATCAAATATACGATGATAAACACACTTATTACTAGATGAAATGAACCGAAAACGCGATCAAACGCGAGTATATGATGAGTGTTTTAGGCACTCATCAGGGACCATCAACAATTAGACTCCAACTCGTCACGATCATATCAAGGGGCAAATGATTGTCATGTACCACTTTCACAAGAGTTGCCATCAGCCAACCATTATGAAGAAATTCCTGATATGAAATATCATATTAGCTGCATTGGTTGGAAACATAAAGCACTTACAATCTTATTTAGACTCTATAAGTCATATGTGAATCGCCGCCGCTTTTTATAGCATGTGCAAATTCTAGATGTGTCAGAATCTTGAAAACTTTCGATAGTCATATGCATAACACCGAGGTATTTCAACTGTTTTCTGTGGCGCCATCCATCAATCAAGGATTCACTATTGTCTAATTCCATCTCGAGTATCGATGGTACACATTTATATGGAAAGTATAAAAGCATCGTTAAAGATCAAGTACAGTCAGATGAAATAATCGCTGTTTCCACTAGCATTTGTTATTACAAAATAAGAGAATATCATAGCTTCTGATGGTTCTCGCATGTATTAGAAACAAGCAAATTCAACGGATGAGACTTTCAGGTTATAGCCGACGTAATATCCAAGCATTTATGACAAAGAATGACGATGTTCATCAACCAAATGATATCATGATTTGTGATGCGCCATCTTACAAGCAACTTTATGAATCGCTTCAAAGATAAACTTGGCACCTGCAGCAGAGTAGCTTTTGAAGAATCAAAGTCAGAAAAAATCTAATAAGCATATGGACATTATTAGGAGAATTAATTTAGAAGCACAACGATGGTTGAAGGCAATCCCTTTTGAGAAATGGGCACTTTCACATGATGGAGGTCGAAGATATGGGATAATGACTACAAACATGTCTGAGGTTTTCAATAGTGTTCTTAAAGGAGCTCAGAGCTTACCCGTAATTGCATTGGTTCAATTGACATTTTTTAGGCTCAATAGCTACTTTGTTGTAAGAAAGGAACAAGGTTATAATCGATTAGCATCAGATGAGCAGTATACTCCATATATTGATGCTAAGATTAAGGCGCATGTGATTAAAGTTGTATCATTTGAGATTGTTCTTTACGATCACAAACCTGTATCATTTCATGTCAAGTCAGTAGAGTCAACATAATCTTCAACTTACATGACCATAAATGCCTCTGTGGTAAGATTAATTTATGTATGGATTTCCTATACCATATTATAGCAACATGTTAGTTCTTTTCCAGAGATTTTGATCATTTTGCTCAAGGCTACTACAAAAGACTAATCGCACTACGATACATAAGCAACCTCGTCTCCATCCCATCTCGATGAATATGCACGTCCCATGAAGGTCCAACCATCGTGTCTTCTGAGACAATGAAACATACATCACGTGGACGTTCTAAATCAACCCGTTTGCATAATGAAATGGATGTTAGAGAAGGGAAGACTATTATCATATGTGGGTTCTACAAACAATCTAGTCACAATTGTCGATCTTGTCGAAATAGGAATCAAGTTGATTGAAACATGTATGTTTGTAACGCCCTGAAAATACCCTAATAGTTTTATAACATGTTCAGGGTGTAAAATAAATTATATTATATTTTTTCCGGAGTTTAAATGGCTAAAAACAAAAAAATGATAAAAACGTGAAAATTTTACATTAGCCAAATAAATTTGGTAAAAATATCAAATGATGACTTAAGGGTCATAAATGAGTAATGTAAGTGCCAAGTATAAATGAGATGGAATGAAGAGCAAAGGAAAGTGAAATGAAGAGAAAATGAAAGTGAAATGAAGCTTTAAAATGGAAAAAATTTTGAGAAATGATGAATTAGTATGTAAATAAACACGGCTCTTAGTCATAGACGGACAAAAGACTAATTTGGTCTTTGAATGCCATAACCCACATTTAGGCAAAGGGAGAGGAGCTAGGGCACACTACGGTCGGGGGAGGAAGAAGAGAAGAACTTGGTGATTTTCCTCCATAGGACTTCGATTTAGCACGCAGAACGAAAAAGAAAGAAAAAGATTGAAAGATATTTAAGGTAAGTAAACCAAACCCTAACCCTCCTTTTCTTGTGTTTGGATTGGGGAAAACCCCAAATTTGAATAAAAATTTTTTATTGGTTGGTCTAAGTTGTTTTTTGTTGTTTGATTGGTTGTGGTCCTTAAATGAGGAATTTTTGTATAAATGAAATGTTGGGTTTTAGAGAGGCATCGTACTCTTCCCAAACTCATGTTTTTGTTTTGGCCATCACTCATTCGAATTAAGTGATTCAAATTTCTAGGTAAACTAGACTTCTAGGAGAAAAAATCCCCCTAAAAAAAGTGTATTCGAATTTGGACCCCATTGGACCCAGAAATTCATCAAAAGTGAGGCTCTATTTTCAAGTCAATTCCGTTCCATTCGATACGCTGTGTTTGAGCAGCTTTGTTATTTAGGCCATAACTCGCTTGATTTACTCATCCGAATTAAGTGATTCAAATTTCTTAAACTAGACTTGTAGGAGAATAAATCTTTCCTAAATAAGTATCCAAATTGGGATTCTCAATGAACCCAAAAAATTCATCAACAGGCCTGCGTCAATTGCTTCGGGCTCGACATAGCTTTGAAGGTTAATAATTTATTTAGGCCATAACTGGTCACTACCATCCTAATTGAGTAATTCAAATTTTTGGTAAACTAGAATTTAGAGAACAAATTCTTCCAAATAAGTATATCCAAATTTAGATCCCATCAACCCAAAAATTATCAAAATGGGCATATCATGTCAAAAGAAATGATAAGAATATTCATATGACAGAAATGGGGAATATGAAAGGAAACAATGTAATCGTGAAGCGGAGTCGGTATAACAAGACCTAAATAGAAACCTTAGAATACCTAACTAATATGATTGTCATTTGTGACTGACAAAACAAGGAGAAAAGGTCGAAATGAGGTCGGTGATTCCAGGACAGAATCAATGATCGGCCAATCTTTTCGCCTGTTTCCTCCACTTCTCTCTCTAATTCCAAAGGTTCGAATGATTACAAATGATTTGAATTCATCAAATGATTTATAAGAAAAAGCATTTTGATTTGTTTTAATTGATTTGGAGTCAATTGATTGCGGAAATGATTTGCATATGAAAATCGCATGAGTATTGAAAATGAATTGTTCAGATAAATGTACATAACTTATACCAGATTTTCTATGAATGAACTGAATTTCCACAGAATTTAACCGCAAATTCGCTGAAGCCGGCGATAGACGGTGATACCAATAGCGTCAAATTAGCATCGCGAACGAACATAATGATGTGTCACTCCTATCCCAATTTCAATCCGACAAGATCGGTGAATTGCCACGAATCGATTTTTAATAACCGGGCCACAAATTTCAATAGATCAGACTGCGGTTATAAAACAAAAATGTTTTTATACTAAAGATGTTGTAAACTTCCCGTCCCGAGATGGTGTACGGTATGTGCAACCGTAGGGTCTCATATGTGTACCAAGGGCTTCCTTAATTATTTGAGTGTCATAGTAGTATTTTTTAAAGTTGTTTTTAAGGATGAAATTGTAAAGTTTTCAAAGCATTGTGGCACTTTTGCAATTAAGGAAAGTGGAGGGGTAAAAGTACAAATTATGGAATTTCAAAAGGATAATAATAATACAAATTACCATACCTGTCAGTGGAAGCCTAGAAAATTCTCAATCTGATACAAACGATCGCGCGTTAAATTGCCTGTGAAATCTACCGACCTAGAAAATTTTCGTCAAATTCTGAGACAATCGGAATATTTTACGACTTCGCGATAAGTCATTAATGACTTCGTGAACCAGATTTCATTTAAAACTTCAAAAGTTTAAAAATGACTTGAGCTAAATTCATTTAAAATAAATTGAATTGAAAAGAAATAAAAAATTTTGGGATAGAAACGGACCTAAATGAAGTAATATGAGCCATATATTAAAATGATAATAATAATAATAATAATAAACACAAATAAAAAGAATAAAATCAAACGAAAAGTCAAGATGAATGCTATGGAATGGAGCGAGGAGGAAGATTTTTATTTTTCTTCACTTTTTTAAAATTCATGGAAATCGAACCATATGCCATTTTCATAAAAAATATGTTGACTTATACACAGAGCCACGCGGTGGAAACCAAAATCTTAGCTGCCGTCAAACTTCAAAGGTAAGAAATTTTCCTATTTGTGTTATTTCTAACTCCAAAGGCTATGTAATGGCTTTGAAATCTTCTTAGGAGACTGTGAAGATGTCAGAATTTCAATCCCAAAATTTTTTCGATCGAGTTTAGGAATTTTTAGAATTTTCGACACCGTTTTCGTGATAGTCCGGCCACTTCAGGATCAAGCTGGACAATTGGGACAAATTTCGTGATTGTATCTCGTACGCTCAGGTTGAAATTTCAAGATTGTATTCAGACAGTCCGGACATAATTTTCAGAAATGTTTTCGTACTTTAGACTTCCATGAAAAGTCCCTGAGCTATAATCTAGCCATATGCCCGTGAATACCTGCGCTCCACATATTTCCGAAAAATTTAATCGTAGCACTGCGTGCAAATTGCTCGGGTTGTACGACGTGTGTGGTCTAATACATTGAATGTGTTAGGTAATAGCGGAGGCGGGAGAAATTGTGAAGTCGTGCTCAATTGCTATAACCGGAAAGGTGAGTGTTCTAAACTCTATTTTTAAATATTAGCGTATGGTTTATAAATCGTTTTATGCTGGTATGTTATGGTTTTAAATTATTAAACCATATTTCAAGCAAGCAATGGTTTTAAAGTGTTAAACCATATTTCAAGCAAGTAAGCAAAAATTATATTTTTATAAATCAGGCCTTAAAGAAAATCTTTGCCAAGCAGAAACATACCTGGCCAAAGGTATTCTGTATGTGCACGGTGAAGTTAGGACATGATTTCATTGCATTTTAGATTTGCCTAGTCGACAAACTTAGCTCATGCATTATGGCATATTAGAAGAGGTCATGACACGTACTGGGGTATATAGGGTTAGCGTGCTAGCTAGAGTATGGTGACGTAGACACAAGGTCTTTCCACTATATTTACCGGAAAAGGTGATGTGGACACAAGGTCCTCATTTGCATAGTCGAGGCCCGTGCTCTCAGGTTTACTAGGGCAATAATAAGCAAGAAAGGCCTCCAAAGGGTTGATCTTTATTTATAAGCATTTTTCATACAGTTTAAAAATCAACCACTAGTAAGCAAGCAAGCATATTATGAAAAGTTTTTAGAAACTTTTAAAGCAAGCAAGCAAGCATAGTATGAAAAGTTTTTAGAAACTTTCAAAGCAAGCAAGCATATGGTTTTATGAAAAGTTTTAGAAACTTTTAAAGCAAAGCAAGCAAGCAAGCAGTTTCTTAAAAGTTTTAGAAACTTTTATAGCAAAGCAAGTAAGTTTTTCTGAAAATGTTTTGTAAAAGGTAGTTTTATAGTTTTTAGACATTTTTCAGAAAAAGCAAGCATTTTATAAAGCATACACTCACTGAGCTCGTTTAGCTCATTATTTTTTTGTTTTAAAAACTATTTTCCAAGATACACACCGGACGCTGACATATTAGATTCTCCCATTTCTAGTATAAGTGTTGTATTAACTAACTTCAGAAGAAAATAAACTCAGATACTGCGGTATATGTATGTACATAGTTTTGGTTTATGAAAATGTGATGAGCCTAAGGCTCTTTGAAGAAGTGTTGGTCGCCATGTTTTAAAATATAAACCGTGACATACAAGTTTTGGGATATGTCCTCAGATGCAGCCTATTATGCTAACAAATTTTATAAAATCACAAGTTTAGAAAAAGAAAAAAATTATACTGGGTTTTCAAAGAAGAACACTATTCGCTTCACGCGGATTCTCTAATGTGAAAGTGGAAGAACAGCTGTGGGTTCTATAGAGGCCGACACCGCTCTCGCTAGTATGCTGCAGGTCAAGTCGTATCAGAGGTATCTGTGTGAAGCCTGTGTTATTAAGCCCCATAGTTTTCTTATACACTATTGGCAACCACACATTTTCCAATTCAATGTACATACATATTAAGTGTTTCAAAGGATTAAACATTTGATTTTTGCGAATAAAGCAATATATCGCGTAGGACGCCGAGGTCATTCCAGATAGAGTTACTGGCAGAGGCTCGGTTATCCTACTAAGACCTCGAGAGTCGAGCACGTAATCGTGTTCTTCTACCGCCTCTATGAATCAAATTTCCACTACAGTCGTCGACCATCCGCCACCAAAGGAGCCTCAAGTTCCAGGATTGCTCACGCAGCGTGGCGCATCGTCAAATAGTAGCTAGCGACCATCAAAGAGCCCGCAGCCAACCACCTCCGCCGCCACCCGTGAGGTTCCCAAGAGCCCGGGAGGTCTAGGAGAGAGCACAAAAAGTCACGCTGCCATATGACTAAGAATGGCGATCTAGAGACCCAGCCATTAAGGGGTTCGTATGAGAGTTTCCTTTCCAGCAGGAGATCCGTTAGTCTCACATGCAGGCGAGATAGTAAGAGTTCTGATTTGGGACAAGATTCCCAGCCGGATCTTCAGGCTCCGGGAGCATGAGGGATTTTGATGTGGTTCTCGGCATGGATTGGTGTTTGTCTGTGAAAATATAGACTAACCCACTCAAATTAACACTTATGCAGGGGCCTTACAATTCCCGTGTATTTATGTCAAAATTGAAGAGAAATATTTGAAAATGATTAAAATTGAATTTATGTTCTGGAATTAATAATGGATTAGTCTATGACACTTCAAGTGCACAGGTCATTCAAGAAAAATCGACAAGTCCGCATATCATTCCCACATTGATTGACAAGAATTTGAAGTTCAACTACCCCAACTACTCAAGATCCATACTATTTGAACCTCTATGTGACAGTTTCTCATCTTAACTAAAAAAATATTTGTTATAGAGAATACGCCTAAAAGTAAAAGAAAGTTGAATTTATGATAATAAAACAAATAACAAAACAAGAAAAAAAATATACTGGACTGAATCAGTTCTCTATGATAAATGAACACTATCAAGAAAGTACGGAAATGCTCCTACCTCGCACCATCATGCATTGTTACTCTATTTTACGCCGGATTTGGATTCCATTCAAGATGCCTAACAATGTGTCAGACTTCATAATTCATCGACTAAGAGGTCCCTCGCTTCTCTCAAGACAAGGGTCTAACCAATTACTGCGGTTCCCGCTTCAATCTTACAAAATCGGGGTATTTTTTTTCTTTCTTTGCTATTTCATACCCATTTCGAGATCACAGATTAAGTTTCCCAAGTAAGAGCTACAAAAACTTCTATAACTTCGATTGGATGACTATCCTTTAAATCTAGTGGATATTTCATTACCTTGATTAGATCTCATTTAACACAGTTTAGGAGCTTTCCCATCGTATTAAGGTGAAATCTCAGATTATTTAAATTGATAAATATTCCTTCCAACATCAATTACGAAATAAACGGGAATTAATCTGGCGAACTCTCATAGCTCAACAGTTCTTTAATGGTAGTCTAACATACCCACCAAATGAATGTTCCAAACTCTCAAAAATCTCCATCTCTGTGTCACTCAGAGGGTCTCCTGAAAATCAGAGCAGGATACATCCCTTGGAAGGGTGTTCGATACTAGTATTGGAAACAAGACCATTTAATAACACATCAACCAAAAAAATTCCAATCCAGGTAATTCTCTCTCTAATTCATGCAAAAAGACTGTGAATAATAATAAATCCACTTAGTGAAGTTGCGTTTCTAAAAAATACTTATCGCCAATCTACAACGGAGCATCGATCATACACCACCGTAATTGCAATGAATCGAGAAGAAACGGTTCCGCACTCGTTTAGATTTAATTAAATTAAAGAATTGCGAAAAGAAAATCGTAAATTAAATCGCTTCTGTAATTTCTACAAAGATGACTATTCGCATCCGTAAAAAGAAAAGAAAAGAAAAAGAAAGAAAAGAAAATCTATTCTAAAATATACAAAGGAGTTTTCTCTTCCGCTTCCGGGTTCCCAAAAAGAAAAGCTACTTTACTAAAACTCTGTACGCCTATTTATAATTTTTCAGTCCATGATCCAGCCTGATTTCCTTAAAATAAATGGCCCTATTGCTTGTGGGTCGCGACCTAAGAACTGTCGCATGAAACCCCGTCCGGTCCGCTGGAAACCGGTCGTGACTCAGAAACCGGCTCTAAATATCTTCCACTTCGCTCGCAATTGTCGAGCCGCGGACTGATGTTTTATACGCGACTTGTTCGACAGATGGATTAGTGGTCGCACATGAATTTCTTTGTCGCGGACTACGTTAGCTGTCGCCAAAGAAGAACTCTAGTCAGCGAATCTCCCTTCGCTTTCAGGAATCGCGTCGCGACCAATTCAACAATGTCGCGACCGACTCTTCTCCGCCTTTACTACTTCGTCGCGACCAATTCGATGTCACACATCATTTTTGCTTGTCAGCCTCTTTTACTTCTCGTCACAAACCTTCTCTTCGTAGTCAGGACATCATTCGCCGCTCTTGCCTTTAAGCAAGTCGCGACTAAAAATCACCGGCCTGGGCTTGTTTCGTCAGCGACGCGGACACAGGGCCCGACTAAGCAATTTCTTTACTGGGCCTGCACCCCGTCGCGACTTCAAAAGCATGTCGACCATTTTTTTTCTTCCTATCCAAGCCGCAACCTCATTTCCTCGCCCCACGCCTATCCAATTTCCAATTTCTAATCGCGACCTAATTGTTCTTCCCTTTAATGAAATATATGTCGCGATCTCAATTTTATGTCGCGACATCATTTCACACACTATATTGGATCTTTGTTATGCAATTCATGTTTTTTGATTCCTTAATATATTCTCAGGTCGCGACCTCGCCTACGTCGCGACCCTACTGGCTCATTGCCTACACGCATTTCTCGTGTCGACTAAAGTGTGTCGCGACTGGCAAGGGTCCTTCTTACTTTGTTTTTGTCGCAGTGGCTCAAACTTAGTCGCAACATATTTTAACTGTTAAGCTCAATTTTATGTCACGACATGAATTCTTGGTCGCGACCTCAATTGGTGTCCTAAGCTTACATTTTTGTCTCAACATCAATTTCTATCACACCAACAACGCTCTTCAGGTCGCGACCTCGAAACTGCCGCGATTACACGGCGACTCTTCTTTCCTATGCTCTTGTCTCAGTGCTTAAATGTAGTCGCGACATAAATACCTGGTCGAGACCTTGATTGGAGCCTCCCATTTATACTTCTGTCGCAACTTCTGTAAGGCCCGAGAAAATTCCAATTTTCTAAAAAAGGGCAAAATCGTAATTTTGGTCAAAACCCGAAATTTTTCTAGATCTCGGATGACGAAATGGATTTCACCGTTGGAATTGTTTCATGAAATCTAGCTACCACGTCGAATTTCATCGAATTCCGAGACAATCAAAATTTGCACGTTTTTCGAGGCATCGAGTATCGGGTGCCGTAAAACGAAATGTGATGTGAAAAAAGTCACCTATAACATGTACTCATGTGACACATGTTGCATGAATAGAGAGATGATGGAAACGAATGACCGAGATTGTGCCAAATGTCAAAATTCAAGCTTAGGGACATGGTTGGCATTATTTAAATTCTAAATAATAATAAGGACAAAATCATGAATAGTATCATCTCCTACATATGAAAAAGGCCAAAAACGCGAAGTGTGAGGGGGAGAGATGCTGAGCTTAGGTTTGGTGATTTTCTTTTAGAGAGAGAGCACCTTCTCTTGGGCATTCGGCGACGTAATCATTCGATTCGACATAACAAGAAGGAAAGTTGTTCTACGACGAGAACAACGCTGCTGGGCACTCTGCTTGGCGTGAGTTCACAAAATCCGTGTGAGGTAAGGGTTTATCCTACTTGAAGTTACACTTTTGTTTAAGTGTTTTGTTGATGATTCGGTTGGTTTGAGGCGCCCGAGCGAAGAGAGCCGTTTGATCGATCCCAACTTGGGGCCAGAAGTGTGAAAAATAATGGAGCTCAATTGGATGATCAGTGAAGAAGCGATCCACGGATGTTTGGTTGTTAGTGTATGAATTATGCATTAAATCATGTTTTTGATGTGTATGAGGCGGAATTGGCCATGGTTGGAGTTCCTGAAGTGGAGCCGGAGTGTTGGGTAATTGGTAGTGAGCGGTAACTTTGAGGGTTTCACTGTTCATGTGAATAGTGTTCATAAAATATTTTTGTGAAATAATGTGTTTGGTTGAGCAATTCAAATTAAATTGCTCGTATTTGTTAATTAGCCCATGTGAGCTAATTTTTGGTGTAATTGATGGTGAATGTGCATAACATGTTTTATGTGCTTTAATTATGTTAATATATATATACATGTTTTATATAATAGCATGTGTTGTATATATTGTGTGGAAATGGCATAATGCATTTCATATGCACCGGGGTAGCCTAGAAACTAGGTGTTGTGCATGACATGAACAATTAAAATAAAAGCGGGCACGGTTGCGAGGAATTTCACAGGGATGATTTTAGAAGAATGGTGTTGGGAGATGGTCTACAATTACACGTCGGAGGGCGTGTTGATTTGGGTTTCTCGAGCACGGTGGCCTCGGAGGGTAGTCCATAATTTTCTTAGAAACTTCGATGGTGTTTTGAAAACAACAAGTTTTGTTTTGAAAATGATGTTTTCTCATACATGGCGTAGGCAAGTGTGAGGGAGTCGGTGAGGGCTCAGGACATGGGTTGGTCATTTAGACATTCAAGTAGGATCACTAATTTACTTGAGTGTGTGTTTACATTGGAGCATTGCATATGCACTTAGGTGGGGAGTAACCCATTTAGGGTGAGTTCCTCTTGGGCGATAGCTCATACGTCGGGGAAAAGGTATTATTTTCGGTGCGAGGGCGTTGAGGGGAGCGGCTCATCTGAGCGGAGATTTTGAAGCGGGTTGTGGCTTTGGTGTTTTAGTTGGATACATGTATTAGAATATTTTTTAAACTTTTAATATATGTTGTATAAAATCGTATTAACTCTTGAAACTATGGTATATAGTTAGTGTATATTGATGAGTATTGTTGTATGGGCCCAGTAGTAGTTTTGCATGTATATGTCTTCGATGTTGATGTTGGGACGAAGGTGGTTCTTGAGTAAAAGCTCCCGTACAAAGGAGACTACGCAGGTCCCACCGTGAATAGTGTCGAGGTTAGAGCATTCCGCAGTATTACGTGAGTTGATGGGTTGTCAATGGATCCCCGGGTTTTGGGCGTCCATGACCTGCGGAAATTACTGGTAGAGAACTATGAGTCCATTGACGATTCAGCCTACAATTCGCAACATCCATTTTCTATTGCGACCAACAATGTCTTCTTTTTATGTCGCGACCTCAAAACGATGTCGCGACATAGAATCCTTCCTTAAAGCCCTTTTCTCTGTCTCAGCAACTTCTCTTTTGTCGCAACAACTTTTCATTCAGTATAGTATGACTTCTGGTCACGACCTCAATTCTCTATCGCGACCTCACCTAGCCATTGAACTGTTTTCACTTCTGATCCTTGTTGGAATTTTCATTTCTGCAAAATAGAAATTTGGTAAATAGTACATATTTCTGCATAAAAACAAGCAATTACATTGTAATAAAAATCAGAAAAATGGACTAAAAATTCAATGAGTTTTTTACTCATCAATTGGTTATCTCGCCATAAAGCCACATTAGATTGTTATAAAAAGAAAGTAAAGTTGCATAGGCCAGGAAACTTGGAGGTAAAGTTCAGGGGAATACACAGAGAGGTATTTTCCAATATGATCTCCGCCATGGCCGCGCAGAGGATGCTGCGTAAGGGTTGTCAGGGTTATTTGGCTTATGTGGTGGAGACGAGGGAATGAGGGACTACAATGGATGGTCTAGTTGTTAGAGAGTTCCCGGATGCATTCCCCGGTGCGAGTTACCTCCGGATAGAAGTGGAGTTCACCATTGATTTGATCCCGGGGACTAAGCCCATTTTCCATTCCTCCTTATAGGATGGCTCTGGCCAAGGAGTTGAGGAGCTTAAGGCTCGATTGGAAGGATTGTTGAGTAAAGGGATTCATTCGTGAGCACGTATCACAGTGGGAGCTCCAGTTCTCTTTGTGAAAAGAAAGATGGGAGTTTACGGTTGTGTATAGATTATAGGCAGTTGAACAGAGTTACCATCCCCAATCAGTATCTACTCCCTAGGATCGATGAGTTATTCAATCAACTCCAAAGGTCTCGAGTGTACTCCAAGATAGATTTGAGGTCGGGGTATCATCAGTTGAGGAGTGCGGGAATTGATGTTCCTAAGTACGTCGGGGACACTATTCTGACGTGAGTTCTGAGTGATCTTGTTTGGTTTACTAATGGCCGGTATCGTTTATGGATTTGATGGCCCCGGGTACATTCCGGCCCGTATTTGGATAGGTTTGTCATAGTCTTTTATCGATGATATCCTAGTGTATTCGAGGGTAGTCTGGGAACATTCGAGCACTGGGATTGTGTTGTAGACCACAGGGAGCGGCAATTTAATATTATGCAAGTTAGGCAAGTGCCGGTTTGTCTTGACAAGATTGGCATTCTTAGGTCACGTGATCTCAGTTGAGGGGGTGAGTGTGGATCCCCAGGAAATAGAAGTTATGAGTAAGTTAGAGCCGCGAAAAGAGAATGTCGGAGGTCGGAAGCTACCGCGGTTTAGCGGAATTATTCTGGGAAAGTTTGTTGAAGGGTTCTCGGGATAAGCGGAACCATAACCAAGTGACAGGAAAGATGTCAAACATGATTGGGTAGATACCTAACGACAAGTTTAGGAGTTGAATGGTAGATTGACTTATTTCAGGTTCTAGCTTTACCCGATAAGGAGAGATGGGTTTATGGTTTATCGCGTGCTTCGGTAGGGCCTTGGTTTTGTTTTGATGCAGAATGATAGGGTGATTGTGTATGCCTATAGGCAGCTAAAGAAACATGAGGAGAATTACCCTACACACGACTTAGAGCTTGCAGTAGTTGTGTTTGCCCTGAAGATATGGAGGCATTACTTATATGGTGCTCCTTGCAGGATCTTTACAGGATCTCATGGAGTGCTTCACGATATATTTTCACCCTGAGAGTTGAACATGAAGCGAAAGAAGATGGCTTGAATTGATTAGGACCTACGTTGTACTATTAGTACCATCGGAAAAGCGAATGCCAGCTGTATATGCCTTGAGTGAGTGGCAGGTTCTTTGTCTCATATGAGATCAAGTTATCTTCCTTATTGGTAGATCCTAAGAGCTTTAGGGGTGATATTGGAGTGAGGATTGAGAAGCATTGTTGTTAGCCACATTTCATGTTAGACCTCTCCTAGTGGATCAGTTCGGGTAAGGAATGATTGCGGGGATCCACATATGATTAAGCAAGGAAAGATAGAAAAGGAAAGCGAGAGTTTTCAAATCGGAGATGACGACATGATGGTGAAAGGGCGGGGAGAATGTGTGTGCGGAGTATGTGGTGAAGAGCATTATGGAAGAGCACACATTCATGCATATCGCATCATCAGTGAGTACCCAGATGTACGGGACTTTTGAAAGAACATCGCGATGGAATGGGATGAAGAAAGAGATCGTGGGTTTTAGTGCCGGGATGCACACAGCTTTTGTCAATAGGTGAAGGCGGAGCATCGAAGGCCGTGGGGAAGATACAGGTTCTCCTATTCCGGTATTGAAATGGGAAAGATCAGCCTGGATTTTGTGATAGGTCTTCCGCGGACCCGAGAGACGGCATGATATATGGGTGATAGTTGATCGATTGTGAAGTTGCTCATTTTACGCGATTAATGTTGGGATTCTTTGGAAAAGTTGGCTTGATTGTATATGGATGAGATAAGTGGGCTTCATGGGGTTCCGAGTTTCGATAGTTTTGGTCGAGACCACTAGGTTCTATCGAGGTTTTGGCCGGTTTTCAAAACTTTACAAGTACTCGCCTACATTTTGGCCCGCGACATTTCATCCTTGGAGACGGATGGCGATCGAGGACCATTCGGGCGTTAGAGGGATATCTTGAAAGGCTTATGTGATGGAATTCGAGGGAGTTGGGATACTCATTTGGCAGTGGGGTTCGCTGCAACAAACGACTATCGGGCCCGGTGCTAGAGATGAGCTCCGTTTGGCGTTGTATGGTAGAAAATATCAGACTCGTGTCTTGGGATGAGGTTGGTGAGAGGAAGTTGGTAGGTCTAAGTTAGTGCGGGGCACTTCGAGGAGAAAGTGAAAGTCGTCAGTGATAACTTGAAGGCGGTAGAATAACAAAGAAGTTATACGGACAACGTCAGACTTCGATTCGAGATAGATGACAGGATCTTTTCGAAGATTTCCCCTTGGAAGGGTGTTTTGAGATTTGGGAGGCGAGGCAAGCTCAGTTCGAGATTTATAGGACCTTATGAGTTTGTGAGCAAGGTGGGGCCAGTAGCTTATAGGTTGAAGTTACCCCCAAAGTTATCCAGGATTCATGACACCTTTCATGTGTCGATGTTAAGGAAATACATCCCATATCCTTCACATGTGCTGAGAGAGCAGCCAGTGCAGCTAAAGGAGAACCTAACTTATGAGGAAACACTTATGCAGATTGTAGATCGCAAGGAGCGGGTGATGCGAGGAGCCCAAAGGTGATTCCTTTGAATTAAAGTCATGTGGAGACTTATAAGAGAGGCTGCGGTACACCGGGGAGCAGGAGGCGCGAGATCTTGTGCGTCAGGTATCCTCAATTATTTTTCGATTTAGGTATTTTCCCTTTCCTTTGAGTTTAGTTTGTTCATTCGAGGGGCCGAAATGTTCTAAGGAGGAGGTTGCGCCCCATCCAGAGATGGTGTGCGGTATGTGTAGCCCAGTAAGTCTCATATGTACACCAAGGGCTTCTTATATTATTTAGTGCCATAGTAGTATTTTTGAAAGTCGTTTTTAAGGATGAAATTGTAAAGTTTTCAAAGCATTATGACACTTTTGCAATTAAAGAAAGTAAATGGGTGAAAATACAAATTATGGAATTTCAAAAGGATAATAATAATAATAAATTGTCATAATAGTTCAGGGAAACCTTAAAAATTCTCTAGATCTCGGATGACTAAACGGACTACGCCGTTAAATTCATCTCGTGAAATCTAGTGACCCAAAAAATTTTCGTACAATTCTAAGACAGTCGGAATATTTTATGAATTTCTGGGTGATAAGTCGTCAATAACTTCAAGGACGAGATTTTTACGAAAATCTTAGAATTAATGAAATGACTTGAGCTAAGTTCATTTAAAATAAATTAAACTGAAAAAAAATAAAAATTTTCAGGATAGAAACGGATCCGAATGAGACAATATGAGTCATATATCAAAATGATAATAATAATAATAATAATAATAATAAATAAAAGAATAAAATCAAAACGAAAAGACGGACAGTGCGTGAATGGAGAGAGGGAGGAAGATTTTTATTTTTTTTCTTCTTTTTGTTTCTTTTTAAGATTTACGGAAATCGGATCGTAGATTTTTATCGGAATAAAAGGCAAAGTTGGTCTACTTGACGAGAGCTACAAGTGGATACCAAAATCTTAGCGTTTCGTCAAACTTTAAGAGGTAGGAAATTTTCCTACTTGTGTTATTTATAACCTAAAGGCTATGTAATGGCTTGAAATTTTCTTAGAGGCCGTGAGATGCCGTAAATTTCAGTCCCAAAATTTTTAATTTGAGTTGAATTTTCCCAGGAATTTTATTCGACCTTTGTTTGAACGATCAGGAGCTTGGTGAAGTTGTTTTGAGCAGTTGGTTGAAATTTCAAGATTGTATTCGGGCCGATTCGGACGTAATTTTCAAAAATGTTTTGGTGTTTTATATGGAAAGTCCCCTTGAGTCCCCAGAATCTAGTCATATGCCTGTGAATAGCATTTGGTGCCCACATATTTTCTGAAAAAATTTAATTGTAGCACCAAGTGTGTAAATTGCTTAGTTGTGCTGACGTGTGTGGTCTAATACATCGAATGTGTTGGGTAATAGCGGAGACGGGAGAAATTGTGAAGTCGTGCTCAATTGTTGTAACCGGAAAGGTGAGTGTTCTAAACTCATTTTTAAATACAGTGTATGGTTTATAAAATCGTTTTTAAGCTAGTATGTTAGTAGTTTAAATTATTAAACCATATTTCAAACAACGATAGGTTTTTAAAGTGTTAAACCATATTTCAAACAAACAACCAAAATTATATTTTTATAAATGGGGCCCCTTAAGAAAATCCTAGTTTAAGCAAACATCTTAGGTCGAGAGGTATTCGTGCGTGCACGAGTGAAGTTAGGACATGATTTCATTGCATTTTAGATTTTGCTAGTCCATAAACTTAGCTCGTACATTATGGCGTATTAGAAAGTAGGTAACGCGTCTTTGGGGTATATAGGGTGGCGTGCTGAAGTAGGAAGTATGGTAGCGTGAACCACGGTCTTCCACCATGACTAGGAAGGTGATATGGACACAGGTCGCTTCTCAGACGCGGTCGGGCGGAGTTTCCGTGTTTACTAAGTGCGACAAAGCGAGAAAGGCCTCGGTGATTGATCTTTTATTTATAAGCATTTTTCATGCAGTTTAAAAATCAACCACTAAAGTAAATGAAACAAGCATATTATGAAAAGTTTTTAGAAACTTTTAAAGTAAGCTTATAGTATGAAAAGTTTTAGAAATTTTCAAAGCAAACAAGCAAATAGTTTTGAAAGAAGTTTTAGAAACTTTTAAAAGCGAAAGCAACCAAATAGTTTCTGAAGGATTTTAAGAAACTTTTTATAGCAAAAACAGGAGAAGGTTTTCTGAAAATGTTTTGTAAAAGGTAGTTTTACAGTTTTTAGACATTTTTCAGAAAAAGCAAGCATTTTTTAAAGCATACACTCACTGAGCTTGTTTAGCTCATTATTTTCCTATTTTAAAAACTATTTTCTAGGTACAGGCACGCCGGATGTTGGGACATATTAGGATTCTCCTGACTTCTAGTATAAGTGTTATATTAACTAACTTTTGTAAGAAAATACTTGAAACTTGTATAGTTGTGTATATGTATGTACATAGTTTTGGTTTATGAAAATGTGAGCCTGAGCCTCTTTTGAAGAAGTGTTGTTGGTTACCATGTTTTAAAAGTGTAAACTGTATATACAGGTTTTGGGATATGTCCTGTATGTAGCATCGGTTAAATTCGTTTAAGGGCAAATTGAAATGATAAGAAATTTGTGAAATGCATGATTTGTGTTTTGAATGATTTATTGCATATGAAAGTGCATATTTGGAATGATCAATAAAAGCGCCAAATGAATATTATATGAAATGAATATATGTATTGCATTACATTGATCATTCAAAAAAGGTTAAACATTTAAAAAATTGCATGATTTGTATTAAACTGAAATGGAAGAGAGAACTCTATAGAATCACTAAGCATGAAAATGCTTAGTGCGTTGTTTTATCATCGCACAAGTATCGAGAGAACAGGTACAAGGACGTAGACCGCAGTGAATCAGAGTCATCGTCAAAGTCACACGAAGGATAAGTAAAGCTCCATCACATGCATACATGAAATTATTCGACTCATTTTGTACGAACACTATTATGAAAATTGAACTCTGATTTTGTTTTGTAAATATTTGGTTATTGAAAATGGCTAATAATGTAGCATTGTATAAAGGTGGGAAATGGACCAAGTGGGCATGAAATGTCATATCGAATGAAAAAGAGTTTTGTGATCAAATGATGGGCCCCCATGTTAAAGTGGTATTTACGTATATATATTTTCATTGAATATTTGAAATGTGTTTAGAAAAGTAATTGTATTTGGATTATTCGAAATGATTCAAAAAAAAAAAAGTGAGGACCGCTTCCTCAGGTCTGCGTTCGGCCTCTAGGTCGGGTCAGGTACGGTGGCGCAGGCCGCCACAATGTTTTTTGTTGTTACATTGCCTTGATTATTTTATGTTACATATATGGCATTCGGAGGGCCTTATGATCTTCGATGCGTGGAGATAGATGCGCGTGGTTTTCTGGGACCAAACATCAATCTCATTTTAGTGGACACTACTCATGTATGCATTTTCCATATAATAAACTGTTGTTTTCGATTATTGTGTAATGTAAGGGCAAGAATTTATTTATTGATATCTTTGTAGCTTTCGTCGATACTCACATGTTGATAGCAAATGTCGAAGTTCACGCGAGAGTGGCATATGGATCCTCGTATTCGCCTGTATGTGATTCGATCCTGCTTTTATGGTCTGTACCGCATCGGACATGTCACACTCGATTGGGCTCTCATCACTATTCTGGTTGAGAGATGGCATCCTGAGACACACACATTTCATTTACCGGTTGGGGAGATGATGATCACATTACAGGATATCACCATCATTCTAGGCCTCTGGATTCATGGACCACTAGTCACCGACACATGCGACTTTGATGTGTCATCACTATGTCAAGAGCTGCTAGGTGTGATCCCACCTCCGACTGACCTTCGAGGATCTGCTGTCTCGACATGGTGGTTGTCTCAGCATTTATTGACTCCACCCGTCGACACAGATGAGGTGGCATTAGAGCACAATGCACGTGGTTTCATCCTAGCATTGCTAGGATCCTTTCTATTTACAAAAAATAAGGGCTTGTATGTCCACCTCTATTCCCTCCCCTTACTACGAGATTTGACACAAACCTCTACTTACAGTTAGGGTAGTGCAATTCTAGCACACTTATACCAAGAGTTATGTCGAGCGAGCTGCGATGGTGCTATTGAGATTTCGGGTTGTATTACATTGTTATAAGTATGTTGCTAATATTATAACCATACACATATAAAAGTCAATCATTAAGATGTTGCTAATATTGAATGGTCTTTTTTATCCAACTCTAGTCTTAGGAGAGACTACACGTGAGTCGACCAGATTTTAAGCGACCGGCCGACACCTTGATCCTCGCCACTTGCGATGATGAGCGATGTAGTTGAAGTGGGCAGGTTGAGAATTTATCTGACATGGATTACCAATTGAGCTGAGGTTCAAGCTAAATTCGAGTGTGGTGGTGATCCATTAGGGTTTCGTTGGCGACTACCTTTATCTTGGGTGCATAACGCATTTGGTGTGCTTGCCTTATATCGAGACTAGTTGGATGCACAGTCTCATGATCAGGTAATTATATATTAATATAAATTATTTTTAGTCATATTCACAATAATGATAATTTTAGTCATATTGACATTGAAGGGTAAATTGTAGGTGTTATGGAGTCATACATCGAGAATTAGGTTGCCCATGCACGATATATGTCTTGTGTCGGAGATACGGTGGACGATGTCACCGGCTTATACGCTTTGGTGTAGAGTGGCATGCGTCGAGTCTGCATCCCGGTCGGCCTTCATTAAGGGATACCTTCATCTTGCTCGTTAAAGCAAGAGTTACATTTGGTTAACAGACGAGGACAACACAAGTACGATTAGGAAACATATCATGCACCATACGTCACCTTATGGGCTACAAGTGTAGAGAGGATCATCACATCACTTCTTATGGGTGGTATTATGTGTAACACCCCAAAATATACCCTAACAGTTTTTGAACATGTTTAGGGTATAATAAAAGTAAAAGTATATTTATCCGGAATAAAATAAAGATAAAAATAAAATAAAGCCGAGAACTTGAAATTAATACAACGGTTAAGGGTAAATTAATAAATTGCAATTCATGACGAAGGGTCATAATAAAATAAGTTCATATGCCAAAGTAGGATTTTGATAAATTGAATAGAGAATAAAACTGAAAGTGAGGACAAAAGGGTAATAAAAGAAAGATATTAGAATAAAATAAGGAAGAAAATTATGGAAGAGACAAGTGGCTTGAAGGAAAGAGGGAGGAAGTTTCCTCCTTGGAAAGTGAAATAAAAAGGGGATAAGATCAAATAAGGAGAAGACCAAAAATAAATATCTCATTTTTGGTCTTGGGAGAAAGAGAGAGCAAAAACGGCTAAGAAGAGAAAGGAAGAAGAGAAGAAGAAGAAGAAGAAAGAAGGAAAAGAAAAGAGAAGATCACAGGTATGGAACTATGATTTGGTATAGAAAAGTATGGATACATGTCTTGGGTTGTATGGAACTATGAGTATTGGTATAGAATTTGAGTATAGTTTTGTATGGAAACTATGGGAGTATGGAAGTCGAGTTTTGGTCTAGAAAGTTTAGATACATGGTTTAGAACCCTCTATCTTGTGTATGGTTTGGGCTTGGGAACTCCTAAACTCATTTCATGTAGGGTTAAGTTGAGAAGAGCTCTAAGGCTCCTAAAGATGTGTTTTGGGAAGGGTCTAGTTGCAAATTAAACCAAGAAAATTCCCTATTTTGATCATATGCAGTAGCCGGACTTTAGACCTGGTTTTTTTTACCATAAATAAAGAGAATTTAGAAGTGAGTCCTTCTAGTAAATTATAGCCAAATCAATTAACTTGATGTTAGGATTTTGAATTTCTCGATTTGGACCCCTGTAGACCAGTTATGAGATCGGCACTAGAAGTCGATTCGGTAGATACGGTGGGTCGGTTCGTCGGTTCGGGTCAACTAGCCGGAACTTAGAACTGGTTTTTGGGTCATAAATAAAAGGTAATTTGGTAGAGTCAACTTCTAGTAAATTTAATAACCACATCAATGAACTTGATGTTAAAAACTTCGAATTTCTCGATTTGGACCTCGTAGACGATATATGGTCCTTTCGCAGAGGTCGGCTTGGATTAGCGGACCTCATGCAACAGAGGTCAGCAAACCTCATGCAACAGAGGTCAATAGAGGTCAAGCAGACCTCGTATGCACTTGGTCGGCGGACCTCATGCAACAAGGTCGGCCGAGACCTCGTCTATAAGTCGGCTCGTCGGCTCAGTCGGCCGTGTCGGGATTTGACTACGAAGGTCATAACTCCTTGCGTCAGAACTCCGTTCCGGTGTTCTTGGACTCTATGGTCCGTTTCTGGTGTTCTTGACTTATGGAAAGCCCATTGAGTCAAGAATACATTGATATGCTCCGGGAGGAGGATATTGGGTGTCAGGACCAAGGTGTTAGAACAAGCTCAACTAGGTCAGTCTAGCTCGGCCGTCAGCCGCTGGTTGTTAACTACGTATGACCTCCAACTTCGGAAGGTCATAACTCCTTCGTCCGAACTCCGATTCGGGTGTTCTTGGACTCTATGGAAAGCCCATTGAGTCAAAAATCCATTGATATGCCTGAGGAGGATATTAGGTGTCAGACCGAAGGTGTTAGACTGAGCTCACCGAGGTCAGGTCAGCTCGTCCAGCCAGGAATTTGACTACGATGACCTCCAACTCGAAGGTCATAACTCCTTCGTCCGAACTCCGACGCAGGTCTGGACTCTATGGAAAGCCCATTGAGTCAAGAATACATTGATATGCCTGAGAGTGATGATGGTCAGACCGAGGTGAATACTTCACTGAGATCAGGTCAGCTCGTCCAGCCAGATTTGACTATGTATGACCTCCAACCTTGGAAGGTCATAACCTTCGTCCGTCCGATTTGGTAGTTCTTGGACTCTATGGAAAGCCCATTGAGCCGGTTAAATACATTGATATGACTATATGATATTAGGTGTCAGACCTAGGTTTTAGAACGAGCTCACCAAGGTCAGGTCAGCTCAGCCATTTCAGGATTTGACTACGTATGACCTCCAACTTCTCGCAAGGCTGGCAACCTTCAGTCCGAACTCCGATTGGGTAATTTGACCTATGGAAAGCCCATTGAGTCAAGAATACATTCATATGACTGAGGAGGATATTAGGTGTCAGACTGAGGTGTTAGACCGAGCTCACCGAGGTTAGGTCAGCCATCCACTTCAGATTTGATTCACGTATGACCTCCAACTTCTAAGGTCATAACCTCTTCGGTCCGAACTCCATTTCAGGTGTTCTTGGATTCTATGGAAAGCCCATTGAGTCAAGAATCCAGCCATACATAGTATGATAAAAGTGGAACTCATATTAAGTCCATAAATAAGGAAACAAAGTAAGCAGATATGATAATCATAGTATATCATGCATAATTTAAGATAGATATGAACAAGAAATAGCAACATAAGTAGTTTTGATATGAAAAGGAATATAGAAGAAAAGTATAAAATGATAAACTCAGAAAAAACGTATAATTGTATGACTGCTTAAGACCGGATATTGAATGACAAGACATATATGATCGCTGCTTCAAGATTCTCGCTAAGGCCGCGCGCTCTATCACGTAAGGTGCACGTGCACATATGATCAATGCTTTCGCATTATATACATGACCAAAGGCTTATGCACCTCGCTAGTGTTTCGACACTTCAATTACGTGCAGCACGCCTCGTCTCTATACCTCGCATCAGCACCTTCGTGTATATATTGTACCGAGTCCTCGCTCATTTTGGCCCTCGTCCAAGCGAATGTTTATACGTGAGTATTTGAATAAGAAAATGATAAAAGATAAATAGTTCGACATGAAGGGTACCTAAGGGTATTAAAGAATAGTCTAGGGTTCTCGGCACTTATATAGAACAGCCCAAAGTACAAGTAAAACGTATAAGTATAGAAATGTATAGGTATATGTCATAAGATATGATAGTATAATAAAGTACATGAAGATATAAGTTAACAAGATATAAGATGTTACCAGGAATGAGTACATGTACACGAATGATAAGCATATATGAATATAAGAATGAGTAAATGCATGCATGATAAAAATATAGGAATATATGTATTATAGAGAAATATGAGAACCGTAATATGAAGCTACAGATATGAGAACGATTACAAATTTAAAGTAATGATAGTATACATGATAACAATAGTTATTCATGCTTATGAAATATGTACAGAAAATATAATAAAACGGATTGCTTATGCCTGACCAAGTAGAGGGATAGATTGGCATGCCAGTAGGAAAAATAAGTCCGCAAAGATACAAGTTCTCTGGGTTTCGACATGTGAGGCCCCGCTTCGGTCGATGACATAGATCCCGTTGGGATCGTGGCCCCGAAGGGTCACCATCGCCAAGACTTTATAAGATGATCATTGTCTCATACAATGATAACAGCGCCTCCGGGCCCTAATAAGACCACTATCTCGAATAGTGAGTACAGTGCCTCCAGGCCCTGATAACCATTGTTTCGTATAGTGAGTACAAATAGCTGCCTTTATAAGTTTCCAAGTATCCACTTTTCGTATTTACAGCTTGAAACATAAAATATAAGGAGTCGAATATGACATGTGGAAAGATATGATATAGGAGGAGAAGCATAGTGCACCGCACATAACACGCTTATGTGATGATAAGTTCTGTAACATGAGATTATACGATCCGACATGATATATGAAAAAGTATAAGAATGTAAAATGATCTGAAAAGTTAATATGAAAGAGAAAGTAATATGAAAAGTAAAACAGGAAAACTATATTTGAAATGAGTACATGAACACGCGATACATAACGCAAAGATACGAACACAAGAATCGGAACAAGATACATGATTTATATATGATAACAAGATGAAAATAGAACATATCAAATGATATAGTATATAAGCATGAAAGTAATATATGTATAAGAATATGACATGCACAACATAGGTTATGTGATATGAATATATAGTAGACATACCTAATGAATAGATGGAACATGCTATGACCACATGATAGAAAGGCATAAGTGCTAAGAACGATAGAGATAAGTAAAAGATGACAAAGCATAGGAATATAGTAAAAGTATAGATAGAAGATATGTCAAAGACAGAGAACATGTGACATGCAATAGGAATGTAAAGATGATAAGTAATAAAAAGTTATATGAATATGTATGATATACGAATGATACGTATAAGCTTCGCGACCTGGCCACCATCGGTATTGTCCATGCTTATGTTCTCACTAAGCCGAAGCTTGTGTGAATGTGTTCAATCCGTGTAGGTACGTATGTAAGACAAGGATAGAGGACAGACATCCCACATTATCGAGAGCTACCAGAGATAGGTGCTCACCGCATCAGCTCCGCCATCTCCGATGTTTTGTAATAGAAAAAAAATGTACATGTATAAGTAAATGGACTCAAGATATGTGTATAGATTCTACGTGACACCACTCGTGGTAGTTCTTTTCAGGAATGAAAATGATTTTGCTATTGGCGTAAATTGTTTGTATAATCACAGGCAGTTCAACTCAGAAAGAATAAATAACGAGTCCCAAATTATAGTCTCGCGCCCCGCACTCTGGGCTCGTGACGCCCCCAATCCCGGGGTCCACGACCACCAATAACCCGGAATACAAGTGGATGTCGGGTTACCCGACGCCACTGGGGAAAACCCGTAGTCTCCTTGTACAGTGGAGCTCTACCTAATTACAAAACCCGCATATCCCGTCCTAAACAAATCCAATATATGCAATATATATCCAATATATCCAATCACACGAGTAATACTCGCCTACTTGGACCCATAAACAATTTCAATATGCATACCAACTCATGAACTAACCATATATCCTATGGGCCATGTAAAGAGTTACAATATTTTCACTCTTAAACCATTCATATATTAAACTTAAAGAGTTCTAATACATGTAAAACCACCAAAGCCACATTCCGGCTTTCTTCTAGAACTCGGCCTCAAGGACGAACCGTCTCCTCGCACGCTCCCTGTACCTATAAAAAGGGGGTCCCACGACGGGGTGAGCTAAAGCTCAGTAGGAGAATCGCCCTAAGTGGGCTACCTACCACCTGGGCAAGGCAATGTTCCAAAGTAAACACATTCAAGCAAATGCATGATCCTACTTTAAATGTCTACATGACTAACTCCAAATCCCGTAGTCCTCATCGACTCTCTCACACTCGCCAAGCTCGTATGAGAATTACTGCTTTATTGCTGACAACCCTCCGATGTATATATATACTAACTGTCGCTTCTGGACGATTGATATATTATTAGTTTGTAATTCATCTACGAATATCAATTTAGCCGCTCCACGATTGATATTTTAAATCTTTACTACCTCGTGATAATTAATGTTTAGACAACCCTCCGAACCGTTCTAGACTCATCTCACGACTCAATTCCTATAATCCTAGTGGGTGTCTTAAAATAAGATATGGAATGCATGTATACTGGGCCCACTACAATCTAATCACATGCAATATATAAACATGAATATACTTGATAATTCAAATCACACAATCATGTTATGTAATTTTACAATCATACATCAAAATTCACTCACTTCAAGAACGATCAAACACTTGAAGAATTAATTAAATCACTCTACTAAACACATGATTCACACAAAATATATTTTCACAAAATATATTTTGAGAATATTGTTTCGGAATGTGAACCCTGCTACTATCTCCTAAAAATCGACAAATCAATCTGCTCACTTAGTGAACCCACCATACCATTCCCGCCCAATGTATATCAAGCAAACATTTAATGCAATAAATTATCACAATAAATGCACCCAACAACTCACTCCACACACCTACCGTCAAGTCTTTGTTTAAAATTATATCAATTCGGGGTCCTGCCTGGGATCGGGACGACGGCCCTCACTACCATTCGACCAAACATCGACAAAACACTTAAAATAGGAATAAACCTGCGAGAGAAACCCCACCTCAAGGAGTTTGAAGAAACTTCAACCGGTGACTCCACGCTCTCTCTCGCTTGTACGCCTCCTTGCATCAAGACCGGCCGACCATGGATCGCCAGATTTAGAGAGAAGTTCTCTAAAACTCTCTCAAAAATGGCTATCATCCTAAAAATTCAGATCTCCACGTTTTGCTCTTGGCTTAATGAAGAAGATTTATGATCAAGCTTATTATTTCACACATCTCGACTTAAAATCAAATTCCAAACGACTCTTACGTCCCTTTACCAGAATTGATATTCTAAGATTATCTCGGTCATTCCATTTCATCATTTCTATACTCATACCACTTACGCACACGAAGATGTATTATACGCTACTCTTCACGTGATCGAAATCATTTTACTAAGACCAAGCATGCCCCGAAAAATGTGCCGACCGATCGTCTTCGTGACCCGACCGAAATTTTACGTGCTAGCTAGATTTCGCGAGACAATTCCAACGGTGAAATCCGTTTCATCATCCGAGATCTAGAGAATTAATTCCGGATTTTTAACCGAATTTACAATTTTGTAATCGAAATTACGATTTTTGCCCTTTTCCAAATTGAATTTCTGTTCATAAATGGATCCGCCAATCAGGTCGGATCTGAATGGGGCGCTACATTATACTTCCATGATCCATATATTTAGGTTTCAAAGAGATCGACGTATTACACGACGCTTCGATCACACCAATACTCTATATGATCAAATGACGACCATAATACAACCACAAAGATCACACTTTTTAGTAAAAGAAGTCATTTTAAATTTAAATTATTTCCCAATATTTAATGCATGGAGCTGACATTTACTTGTTTGGTTTGTTTTTTAGATATTCGGGGATGCAGGTAGATCGCTTACTATATCTTTGCCATGGGGCTTCCCCAAGCTTCTATCAGACGACATTCATTACATTGGGTTATATCGCTTTACGCCGATCGAGAGGACAAGCGCATCGCCCACAAGACGAGGAGGCATCTACGTCACATGGGACCATCCATCGCACTCCACGCCATCCACCGTAGTTAGGATGCGTACCGATCCGAGGTCAAGGGGAGTGAGAGGCGGTATGGCGTCACTGGCCAACCTGGTCGAAGAGGGTGAGCGAGGGTGGTCGTGGCCGCTAGTCGCTTCAATTTATGAGACTTTCATGCCAATTCCAAGTATTCCACGCCACCCCACTTCCATACCACACGAGCTTCCACGCCACCCTCCCATACCTTCACATACCACCCACGATTCCACACACCACCCCTAAAGCACTTCCCCCTCCACATGTCATCTCACCATTATCACCTACATCTCTAAATTCAGGAGGCCACATTACCATCTGGCCAACATCACCTACATCATCGTCTCCCATTGATGAGATCCTTTGCTGATCAATCTTGTTCCGCACTGGTGCATGCCCACTTAAAGCACCCGCTCACGTACACGCCGAGCTCATTCCCGCCCATCATCTCCCCTCGCCTCCCGCTCCCTTTAGCTCCATTGGGATCCATTCTCCAGATCGCATTCCCCCACAAACTATCCGGTTGTGTATGATAAAGGCCCTAAGAGAAAGAAAAAGCCTCCATCTTATGGGACTCATCACGCTGATGCAGGCTCATTCATATCATATTCAGATACATCGCTGCATATATTTATATGATTTGGTTTATATATGAAATGATCAATTGCTGGGCAGTATTTGTTGTCATTTCATGCACATAGAATGAAAGTTGGTTAATTTACTTAAACGCTTGTAATGCGTCGATGTGTATTGGTTGTTATTTCGATGCAATTAGGTTTGCTCACGAAAATTGCTTTAATTTTGATTTAATTCGTTTGTAACGCAGCGGATGAATCGGCCAGATTTTTTATAGATGTAATAGGTTGTAATTTAGTCAATTATTTGTAACTTAAAATTCTCATTCTAACAAAAAAAACAATGTCGCAGTCACTGACTGATGAGCATGAAATTCATATAACTTTAAGTACATTTTTGCATACATATTTGATGTCTTAATGCTTAATTTAATGCAAACTTATGCAATCTTCACCAAAATTACTGTTTTGCAGAAATCAATATCAAAAGAAGCAAAAAGAGCAAGAAAATGTGTTTAATTGATTAAGGCATGAAGCAAGAAAGGTCGCAACACCTCAACATATGTCGCGATAACAGTGTCTACTTCGCATCACGATCACAGATTAACTTAAAAATCAAGCCGCTACATCAAACTTATGTCAGAACACACAAACGTGAAAGCAGCCAATGACAAGAACTACCAAGATTGCAATTTTAAAGTTCAATATCATAATCAGTGACTACTACATTAACAAAAATTATAACGATAATAATCGACAATGACATCGACTTAAAAAAATTACTAATCGTGTCGCAACTTACGCCGCGACACAAACATAAAAAGAAATGACAATCAAAATAACGCCGCGACAACGACCGACATCGACTAAAAACTAATTACAACGTCAGAATAGCGATCGCAATATCAATACGTATACGCCGATACTGGGCTTATTACACACTACGCCGATACTAGCTTATTACACACTACTTTCTTGTGACATTGATTGATTCATTTTGGGCTTTTTTTTAAATATATTTATCCTAAACTTTGTCATTTCCATGGTTTGGGATGTCATTTCCATGGTTTGAAATTTGGTGGCTTTGTTTTTACATTTTCCTAACAACTATGAAGTCTTTGTCATGTCGACACTTTGAAAGTCACGTGCCAACAACATTTTTTCTTTGCGTGTCACTTACACTTTTGCAAATGAGGTTTTAGGTTGAAATTTCTATCATCAATCATTTATTGTTATTCTATTTATAATAAATATTCTAAAAATAAATTACAAGTTTTATCCCACTAAATTAAATTATAACTAAATCCAATAATCCAACTTTAAACTTTTTAAAATACTTTCTTTTACATCAACTTTTGAAAATACTTAAAATAGGTTTTTTATTCAACAAAATATAATGCATTTATAAACTTTTGTAATTAAAAGATTTTAAAATTTTTTATTAGAAAAATAAATTGTTTTAATAAATAAATAACTATGAGATAAAATAAGTTTTTTTTTTATAAATATGAGATATGTTTTGACAAATTTTACAGAAAATAAGAAAATAAAATATTTTAATTTATTTTTGAAACAAGTGCTTTTAAAAAATATTTTATTTGCATAAAAAGAATCACATAACTCATAAGCCTTTGAGAGTTTGTTTGGAAAGTATTCTTAGAATGATTTTTTTTTTAATTGTAACCCAAAAAAAGATTGATAAAATTTACCATAAAAATAAACTTTTATTTATTTATTAAGAATAATTTAGCTCAAGTGGTAACGTCTTAGCGTTTAGTTAAGTGGTAAATAAGTGGAAAGGAAATTTTTTTAAAAAAATCACATTTAAATATTTTAAATGTTTTTTAAATACTTTTTTTTTACCGATAAACACTCTAGTTACAATATAATATATTAGACTCAAACCAAGATGCCTCTTCTATGCCGCCCAACCTTCAAACTTCTCGAAGACTTTACCACATAAGCCACCTAGCTTTCGGGAATGATAGTCAATGTTGTAAAAACCGGATCGTCGATTGATGACGTTTTCAAATTTTGCTTAATCCACCACTATCGATTCAACAGAAATGCACATGAAATAATTCGATGAGTCAATCTACTTTATCCCGAATTTTTTAAAGGTTGCATCAGAAAATTCTAAGACTGACAAACCCGCCAATTTACTGCACGTCAGTCTGTGCCACTGGACATTCAAATTTTTATTTAATTTTTGGCGTAACTAATAAGAATTAAAACTTTTAATGATTCATCTATAAAATTTAATATTTTTATATCTCTTTTATAAAGATATAGGGTTTTAAAATAATTATTATTATAATATAATGATTAATATATTAACTTTGTTGTTTTAACTATTTTATTTTCACTTAAATTTATCTTTTTTAATATAATTTATTAATATTTAAAAATTTTGTATGAAAATTTACGGAATGCATTTGAATTAAATATATTACAGTTTTAATATTAAATACATTTTTATTTATCTCATTAATCCTATTTTAAATCTTTACAATTTTATTTATTCATTCTTTAAATTTTATCCAATCATTTTTTTTTTTAAATAAAGTTATACTAGTTTATAAATTTAATTTAATTTAATAACTAAATTATTAGTATATTTTAAATAATTTTATTACTTAAACTAAATAAGCACAACAAAATAACGTTATTTTTAAAATAATTAACAAAATTATATACTAATTTCTTTCCTAATATGATCATATCTTTTAACAAGCATTGATTTTCAAACAAATAAAGAGTATTTCATTATTATAATTGTTTAGACGCATTTTTAAAATTATTTTTTTATTCCAAACATAATAAAATTTGGCGTTGTTAACATTCTAAATTAATTAATTACGACGATAACTCAAACCAAGATTTGTACTTATATATATATTTCAATGTAAAATCATTTAAATTAATCAAACGTTATTATCGACATAACGGTATGACGGCGACGAAGACATATAAGATTTCATTTAATACTTCAGAATATTTTTCTCATATATTTTATTAAGTCATATTTTATTATTTTAAGACTATTTAAATAGCTACTTAAGATTGGGATTATAATAAATATATAAGATTATTTATTTATTAAGTTTCTTTATTTATTATTATTATATTGTTTAGATTTAATTATTTTATATATTAATTATTATTATTATATATTTATATATTATTTATTTTTATTTAAATAATGATGAATTTATAAAATTAATTTTTTTAGTATTTTTTAAGATTTTTACTTGTTTTAATCCGTCTTGACTCGTAATCCAAATGAGTTAGTACAAAATGAGGCCTTAAACCGTGAACTAATAATTTTTTTTGGGTTCAGTCGGAGGCCAATTTTGATGATAAACAAACTATTTGTCGAAGGAAAGACAAAAAATGAAACGGTGGAAAAGGGCAAATATGTAATTTCAAGTGGAAACTTCAAAACGTGGAGAGGGGTGAGGAGAGTAGAAAGAGAGAGTAACAGTGAAGCAAAAACCATCAAATCTCTAATCACTTTCTCATGTCGTCTACTGCAATTCATCTCTCCATCCGCAACTGAGGTAAGCAATTCCGAACCCTAGCTCTCTCTCTTTCTCTCTCTCTCTCTGCTTCAATATTCATTTTCTGACAGAATCTCATATCTTAGGGTTTCTCTGAGCGAAATCCGCCATGAAACAAGACTCCAATTTGACTGAGCCCATCGGGCAAAACCTAATCAAAATGATTAGCAATGTCTGCTTCTCAGTCTTCGTCTTCGCTGTTCTCATTTTCACTGTGATTGCCATCACCTACCAGCCTCCAGATCCATGGCTGGAGTCCTCCCCGGCCCTCACCAAACTCTTCACCCAATACCACAACGCCACTTTCCAAAACGACAATTCCGTCCTCAAAACCGGAGAGGATCTGCCTGAAGTTTTCGGGACCGCTGAGAGCCCCGCGAATCCTCCGGCCGCCGTTCAGATCACCGAGGCGGTGATTGAGGAGAAGGAAGAGAGAATGACCAATATGTCGCTGGAATCGAAATGTGATCTGTCGGGCCCGGTGAATTGTTCGGACCCTCGCGTTTTGATTGCGATCGAGAAGTTTAACTTGCGGTTTTTTAAGGCAATTGTGTTTTTGGAGTATCAGACGCCGGTGGACGGATCGGCTCCAAATGAGTGTGATGTGTCGTGGAGGTTTAGGAACAAGAAGGAGAAATCATGGCGGAAGTATAGGGATTTTAGGAGGTTTAGGATTGGTGTGGGTGAGAATTGCACGTATCGCATTACTGGCGCAAATGGCTGGCATTCTGGTGTCAATGCTCGGCGGCAAAGGAGTAGAGTTGGTGCCGCCAGGAATGGCGGTGGCATTGGTAAAAGTGCCCCACCCGTCCGTGATGAGGAGATCAATGATACAATCCCGGCATTGGGATCAGAGACAGCTTTTAGGAAGGGGAAGTACTTGTATTATTCTCGGGGAGGGGATTATTGTAAAGGGATGAATCATTTTCTCTGGAGTTTCTTGTGTGGTCTTGGGGAGGCTCAGTATTTGAACAGGACATTCGTGATGGATTTGAGTATGTGTTTGGCAGCAACTTATAATCCGAGTAATAAGGATGAGGAGGGAAAGGACTTTCGGTATTATTTTGATTTCGAGCATCTTAAAGAAGTGGCATCCATTGTTGAGGAGGGTGAATTTTTGAAAGATTGGAGAAAGTGGGATCATTCACATAAAAAGCAAGTTCCAATTAGAAAGGTTGCGACCTATAAGGTTACACCAATGCAACTAAAGAAGGATAGGAGCACAATTATCTTGAGGCAGTTCGATGCGCCAGAGCCAGAAAATTATTGGTATCGGGTTTGTGAAGGAGAAGCTGCAAAGTACATTCAGAGGCCATGGCATGCATTGTGGAAATCAAAGCGGTTGATGAATATTGTTACAGCTATCAGTGGGAGAATGGACTGGGACTTTGATGCAGTCCATGTGGTTCGAGGTGAGAAAGCACAGAATAAGAAGCTGTGGCCCCATTTGGATTCTGATACAACACCTGATGTTCTCCTTGCTAAGCTGAAGGAGATAGTTCATCCATGGAGGAATTTGTATATTGCAACCAACGAGCCATTTTATAATTATTTTGATAAACTGAGATCTCAATACAAGGTTCATTTGCTTGATGATTATAATGAGTTGTGGGGAAATACGAGTGAGTGGTATAATGAAACAAGGCTTCTGAACAGGGGCCACCCTGTTGAGTTTGATGGATACATGAGAGTGGCGGTGGACACTGAGGTCCTTTACAGAGCAAAAACTCGGGTGGAAACATTCTATAATTTGACCAAGGATTGCAAGGACGGTATTAATACATGTTGACCAGGTTGGGGATGTCATTCATTGCCTTTAGTTCTTCATTCAGTTTTGGGATGATATTGCTGGGTTTTTCAGTCTTCTGTAACATCGTCTGGTTCTTTTATGCATTGATTGGCAATTACACTACCCATGAGAAGCCTGAACTTGTACTTTGGATTCAAAATATTATGTGTATCACTTCATTCTATTGTCTCTTGTTGAAATTTCCTGAAGTAAATGAGTTACTTTCTTGTGGGATGATATTGCTGAGTTTTTCAGTCTTTTGTAACATTGTCTTGTTCTTTTATACATCGATTTTCAATTACACTACCCATGAAAAGCCGGAATTTGTACTTTAGATTCAAAATATTATGTGTATCACTTCATTCTATTGTCTCTTGTTGAAATTCCCTGAAGTAAATGAGTTACTTTCTTTTGTTTCTTCTCTCAGATTTGTATCCACTACTTGTATCGTACTTCAATTACAAAAAATCAACAGGAATTATAGAGCACAAATGACTAAATGCTAATATAAACATCTTGCTTGTTTGGATCCTATCAAAGTTTTTGTGTTAGCTGCAAACCAACACACTTCCATGTTAATATATGGGAAAGACGAGCAAATGTGTGGGCACTTGAACTAGATGTTGCTTGCTTCTGACCATTGTTTCATTTCTGATATTGGCTTTACAAATGCAGTGCTGATGTGTAATTTTCCTATGAAGATGATGTGGGTTCACTTTATTGGATTTTCAATGATCCTGTGAACTGCAGTTGTTGACATCTCATTAGAGAATCTAGCCAAATTATTTATGCTTCTGATACTGATGCATAAGCCGGGAGGGTTGAGCCATTCTTTTGTTCATTATTCTCTGTTGTTTTCTTTTGCCTCTTTAATTTCTCCTTGTCCAGCATAAAAATGAAAACCCAGACAAACTTTCTTCCTCCAATGGTTTGTACTTGTAGATCTGCAGGGAATCAGCAAAATAGAGGTGCTTTTTCTTTCCAGCATCGAATTTAAGGTGTGACTTCTTGTCATCAGATATATGCAGGTACCTATGCATTCAACCCTTCTTTTTTTACTTTGTCCCTTTCTTTTGGTCTTTGAAGGTGTTTGTAATTCCAAGATATTGCCCAAGTAAATGCTCTTATTACAATGCTCTTATTACAATCCCAAGTAAATGCTCTTTTAATACAATCTAAAAGTTGTTTGGGATAGAATAAAATCCGATAGTATCTCTCTTTAGCCCATCATCTTTGACCATCCCTCATGTAAATCTAAGTGTCCTAGCAAGTGGGTACTTCTGGGGATAAGGAAAATGCCAATTTTCTTGCTACCTCTTTCACATGGTTCCTCCATGGAGGTGAAAAAACCCATTGACTACAAGTGGCTGCTTGTTTTTTTTTTACTTAACGCCGAATAACTTTTCGAAAGCACATCAATAAGACTTAATAAAGATAAGATAAGTTTTGTTGCTTTTTTAACATTTTATTCTATTATTGACACAAAGCTGCTTTTGCTTTTACAAACTAAAAATTAACATCTAATAAATTTTAATATATTAAGAAATTTTAATTCACATATTTTCAAATATCTAAAGATATTTACATTTGATGTCAATATTTAATATCTCATTTCATACCATGATAAAAGCTAAAATCACAAACCTTAATTAAATTAAAATATAATAATTCAATGCATATTCATATATATCTAAAGAAAACATGAAAAATTTAAGCAATAAATTTTCAACATTCTAAAGCTACCATATTTGATACTAATATTTAACATCACATTTCAAACTATGATAAAGCTAAAACGCACAAAATTTGTATTTTCTCAGATTCATATGAATTCATATTTTGTTTGGGAGTTGAGTGAGAGGGATGAGGAACATGCCAACAGAGATAAATCATAAAACAAAAAAAAAAAAATAAAAATAAAATAAAAAGCAGAGCAGCGTAAGTTAAAAGTGAAGGCCTTCCCAAAGACATTTAGGTGTTGCAGCCGCCTACGCGGAGCTCGGGAACGAATCCTTCTTCCCTATCCCGTCGCCATCTCCTCACATCCTCTTCACCACCACCGCCACGCCGCGCCCATCACCGCCTACGCCGATCCCACCTCCCATTTCCGAAAGCACCTCCGCCGCCTCATCAAATCCACCATCCCGAAATACCCTTCTCCCCCCATTCACCACAACCATGTCCTCCTTCATATCGCTCGCAGCGTCAGCCTGTCCGATCTCCCTCGCGGCCGATCCGACCGCCTCCGAAGCATCGCGTATTGCTCGATCCTTCTTTCATTGATCCGACCGATATTCAACCTCCATCGATTCGTCGACGGTGTTCCGGAGAGTGTCGAATTCTTCCCCTTTTTTTCTTTTTCTCATCAGGAAGCCGGCGATGACGAAGAGGGAGATGAGGAGAAAAGTGCAAAGCAGGAATATGTGGAGGTTTTCGAACGAGAAGGGAGCTCCGAAAAGTTTTCGATCCAAAAGGGATAAGAGGAGACGTCAAGAGGTTTCTGACGGCTTTTCTGAATGGAAAAGCTAATTTTTTTTTCGCTGCTTTCAAATCATTTTTTAAAAAAATTCAGCCAAGCATGAGTAAAAATGTAATAAACGCCATTGAATGTCGAAAAGAATTTTGCTTATTCAAACGTAAAAACAAACACGCCTAATACCGTCCCTATACTAAAGGATACCACCACTTTACCAGGAGGAGCTGGCATATGATGGGAGATGTCTTATCTAAGATTTGAATAAATTTGGGGCAATGAACACCATCATCAATTATGTGCAATGAAAAAGGAGCTCACCTAGTTCGATTATTTTATGAATGGAGGATGCTTGGAGAATTTCTCGGAGTCTAAATATCGTCAATTGTTGTCATATTTATCGGGAAGCAAATAGAACAACAAATTATTTAGCTAAAAAGAACAACTGTAATATTGATTCAAATATTTGAGTTTAGATTTTCCTAGAGATGTTAGAAATGTTGCTTTTGAAGATTATCGTGGTTCTTCATTTAACCGTTTTTTGTAAGTTCTATTTCCTTAAATCTCCTTTAACCCATATATATATATATGGGTGTTTGGGTGTGTGTGTGTGCAACTCTAGGATTTGGCTATGGCTGGAGGCCTTCTTTTATTGATATTTACCTTTCCAATATAACTCATATGTTAGTAGAATACATTAATGTTGTTTTCTTATGTGCATTGTCACCATCCTTCATCTGTTTATAGACCATTTTGTATCATCATATTGTGTGGAGTGGATTAACTCTGTTTGTAGAACAGAAATTGAAAAAACAGAGCTACTTCATATCATATTTTATGCATCCACCAAAGTGTTTGATCAACATTAACAGCACACACAAGCTCCTTCTCTAAAATGCATCATTTCCTTGTATAAATCTTGTTCAGTTGCATGTCCCATGTGACAAATGAATTCTAAAATGTTATATTAAGAAAGAAATTCCCTTCTTCTTAGGATCAAAGAAAACCAGAAGCTGGCTATGAGTTTATGGCGTCGGGTTCTGCTGCATTCCAGCTTCGAGTTGGTGCCACTTGATCATGCAAAGGTATGTAATCCTGCAGAGACACATTAAAGTTTCTATCATATCATCCAAATGAATCATTTTATCTTTGTTGAGGAATGAAGATTTAGATTAGAGATACCTCCATCTTCTGGATCAGCTCTTTAGCAGTTTTTGCAGAGACTATTATGTTTCTGTCAGCTGGCTTAATAAATCCCTCTTCCACACCTTTGTCAAACAACCCAAGCAAGAAGTCATAGTAGCCATCCACATTTAGGAGACCCACCTATTTGTGTTTTATGCATTTGACATGAATTATTATATGGGATCTAAACAGTACAGTCACTGTACATGGATTTTTTTTTTTTTTTTTTGAAATATTTGATTAAAAAACATCAAATAACCCTAAATTCATGAATCTAATATTTCTCATGTTTTTTCTTGAAAAATTACCTGTTTTAAACAACAAGAAGGGTATTTTGGTCAAAATCAAGCCAAAATTTGATACTTCAAAATCTAACATTTGACGTATTTACATTGTCTCTCTCTTTCTTAAAAGAAAGAGTTATTTTTGCAAGCAAAACAAGAAGAGTATTTTGGTCAAAATCAACCAAAATTTGATAAATGGTCAAATTTCCGAAATTGGGTTTTGAGAAGGTTTTTTAATCTAATCACCCTTTTGGTGGGATGGGGGGTGGGGATAGTTTTGCAACTCCAAGGTTTGTTCAACCACATAACAAGTGTTTTAAGCTGAATTAAACTTTTAAAATTATGAAATTAAATAAGTTACAAAATATTATTTATAAAAATATCTTTAGTTTTATAACTCACTGTTAGCATTTTTTTTCTCTTCAATAAACTATGCATTGCAATTATTGCTGATTTAACCTATTTGTGAAAAAGTCCAAGCATTAAAGCAAGTGATGGATTTATCTTTGAGATTTGTCCAAGAACATTGCACTTGTCTTTTGGCCAATGATAATTTAACTTTTTTTGTCTTCACTTGGAATGGAAAATGTACTCACAATTCTCTTTTCTATTTTAGTCCCAAGGAAAGTACAACTGAGAAAAAAAAAATTAGGGCTTTAATTTGATTTATATATGTATAAAAACAGGTGTCAAGCCTATCTTAGATCTCTTGCTTGTCCTTTTCAATTTGGATGGCTGTCTTTTCACCCAGCTAGATAATTGACCTGTATTGGCATACAGCTATTGATTTCATTCTTGATTTAAGAATTCCAACTGTTATGAGATTTGAAGTTTTTTTTTTTTTTTTAAATTATTTATAAAAAGTGTCTTTTACATATTGAAATTTCATTTTCTTTTCAGTATTGAATTTGGGATTCTAGGGTGGGTTTTGGTTTGATTTTTTTTTTTTTTTCTCCCTTTGTGTAGAATTTGAAGTGACAATAGAAAAATCAAAAGGAAAAATCTAGTTTTAAGGAGTCTGCAATGGGGAATTGAGGAAAATCTCATTGCAAGAAAATGATTTTTGTGACAATGAAAATTTTATTTTCTATTTCAGTTTTGATATCTAAATAAATAAAAATAATATCTTTATTTCTTTGTTTACTCTCTCTTCATTTGCGATATTTTTCCTAAGTATTTGAAAATGTCATGAAAATTTGTTTTTTTTAAATGGTTATTTTCATAAATTTAAAAAACAATTTCAAAGGTCATTTTTAGAAGAAAAAAAAAAGCCCATTTGACAAAAACAAAACTTATAGATATATCTTATTTTCAAGTGAAAAATACCTATGTGGTTCCTGTTTTTGAAAATTATTTTTGAGAATAGTTTTTGAAAACACGGAAATCACCATTTTGGTGTTCTTTAAAAAATGTTATTATTCTTTAAATTTAGCGTTTTTTGTGTTTTTTTTGTTTTTCAAAACAAAAAACAACTCATAACCAAATTTGTTTTCCTTGTTTTTCTTGTTTTTGTAAATATAAAACAGTTTTAAAAAAATAAGAACCAAACATTTTCTCTTTTTCAAATATAAAAACCAAACATATACCTTATTTTCATTCCTACTTTTTAGAAGAATTCCCAAGGTCCCCAAACTAATTTAGGTTTTATGATAGGTGAAACAAAAGATTCCATATCAAGGTAGGTTTAAATAGTAAAGAATTAAATTTTGATTTAAAGTTGACAATGATATCCAATGAGGGATCCAAATCTATATAGATTGAGTGTGATTAGTGCTTTAAATAGAACAAAAAAAAAATCAAAATTATAAATGTTTCTTAAAGGATCCAAAACGCTTGTACTTAAAAATATATATATATTTATAAAAAAAAAAAGTTGAAGCAGCTTCATTGGTGAGATTATGGAAATTGGGGCAAGCCACGACTCCATGGCATCAATCTTGTCATGCTTTTTTTTTTTTTTTTTTTTTTTGAGGGAACTTTCTTCAAAAAATAAAATGAAATAAAACAATAGTAATAACTTAACCAAACCAAAAAAAATAAATAAAGTAAGAAAATTGACTTACTGGCTTATCATGGATCCCAAGTTGAGCCCATGCTATCACCTCAAGAAGCTCTTCCATTGTTCCATACCCACCTTCATCAATAACCAACAAAAAAAAAAAAAAATTAAAAAGAAAAAACACCCCATTTGCTCTTCCATTGTTCCATACCCACCTTGACCAATAACCAACAAACAAAATTTAAAAAAAAAAAAAAAAAAAACACCCATTTTTCAGCATTTTTATTAGTGTTTTCCATTTGCTTCTTCAAATAAACATAATGAACAACAACCAATAATTTATTCTTTTTTTTACATTTATTCACTTTTATATTACATCGTCGTAGTTTTTATTTTTATAGGGACTCGAGCCTATGACCTTCCTGTGCACCCATCTCCATTTTACCAATTGAGTCGGGTCTTAATCGTATTAATAATTACTCTTAGTTTTGCATAAAATTACATGACATTTATTTATTTTTACATTACATCATTGTAGTTTTTATTCTTATAGGGATTCGAGTCTAGTACATCTCGTGCATTCACCCCCTTTTACCACTTAAGCTTGGCTTCATGGGAATGAATAATTTCTCTTAGTTTTGCATAAAATTACATGACATGAGACTATGAATTGATCGATTAAATCCTTTAATGAGCCCCATAATCAAATTCATAAACATGAACTTGGAGGATCTTAGCAGACTAATGACCCTCCTATGTTAATTATTCAAATATCATAATGAAAAATAAAAATAAAAAATTCCAAAGAAGATTACTCTAATCTTCTATTAGAAAAATTCCCAACTCAACTCTCTTGTAGTACAACAATCAATAATTACCCTTCTTTTTTTTTACATCTATTCACTTTTACACTATTATAGTTTTTGTTCTTATAAAAACTCGAGCATAGGACCTTCCATACACCCATCTCCCTTTTACCACTTAAGCCTGAACTTAAGAGCATCAATAATTAAACGTAGCTTTGCATAAAATTACATGACATGAGACTATGGATTGATCGATTAAATCATTTAATGAGCCCCATAATCAAATTCACTAAACATGAGCTTGGAGAATCTTAGCAAACTAATAACCTTGTATGATAATTATTTTAATTAATTTAAAAAATTCCAATGAAGATTACTCTAATCTTCTATTAGAAAAATTCCCAACCCCAGAATCTTGTAAAGGTAGAAAGTAGATGATTTTGATTTACATATATATATAGAAGTAAGAGAGAGAGAGAGAGAGAGAGAGAGAGAGATACCAGGGAGTGCAATGAAGGCTTCAGCCCTAGAAGCCATTTCTGCCTTTCTTTCATGCATGTCTGAAACAATCACCACTTCCCCAACTGCATGCCCTGATATATCTATTGGAACTAGAGCCCTTGGAATCACTCTTTTTCCAACAAACAAAACCCACAAAACATAAAAATAAATAATTAAGTTTTTATTTTTAATTTTTGAATCTTGAATTTTGGTTGATGATTCAGTTATATATATACCCAAGAACATGGCAGCCACCATCATAGACCTTCTGAGAAACCAAACCCATTAGCCCAATACTCCCTCCTCCATAGATGAGATCCATCCTCCTCTCAACCTGCAAATTTCCCAATCTCAGAAATATGAAAAAGATGATCAAAGTAATAATAATAATAATAATAAAAATAGTATTTAATACCATCTCTGTTCCAAGATCAAGAGCTGCATCACTGAATATCTTTCTGTTCCCTGAATGGCTTCCACAGTATACACACACCCTTTTGAACTTTCCCATAACTGATTTTTTTGCCTCTTCTTCACCTCCTTCAAAACTACTCCACATTTCACTTTTTTAGAAGCCCAAGTCTTCTCATAAGTCTCCACCCTCCATATGTTTACATATATATATGAAATATGACATGTGAGGTAGACTAGCCATGTAGGGATTCTTTATTATATGTGAGAAAGTTTGTTAGTCTTTTTAGGAGATTATTTATATATATATATATAGTATAGAGCAGCATATATATATATATATATATATATATATAGAGTATATATATATATATATATATATATATATATATCATATGTTTGTTTTGTGTAGTATGGTTGAAGAAACATTTTAAAAAGAAGAGAGAATATATTTATTGATTTTCCATCATGAATGATGATTCTGGGAACAGTTTTTGAGAACTCAAAGAACACTGTCTTGGTTTCTGTTTTCCTTGTTATCATTGTTTTAAGAATGCAAAATAAATAAAAACAATTTAACCAAAATATACTACTTCAGAAAATTTTTGATTTACCTATTAATAATTTAATCCTCCTAATACCTAATTTAATACGGTTTTCAAGTAGGTTTTACTAGTGATTGATCTTCGTCGTGGCTATATTCGCTGACCCGTATACGACTCGATCCGTTTAATTATTATATTAATTAATTAACCTATTTAATGCTTTCTATATTCGTTAAATAATGATACAATTATAATTCTTATTAATTTAAATAATAAAATTAATAAACATATTAAATTTAATGTTTATTTTCAAGTAAACATGCATTTAACGATTAATGGCAATTTTATTATTTTAAATAATTAAATTAAATGCGCCATATTCGCTTTTTAAAGCAATGAACGTCGACACGTTTATTATTCGCCAGTTCGTCATAGAATATCGACGACACCTAATACGAATTTGCATTAACACGAATCACACCCCTATAAACAGACCGTTTATTTTCAATTTGTTGTGTTTTCTGTTTCCAATTATTTGAAACTATTCATTTTTTTTTTTTTTTTTTGAGTGTAGAGGTAGATTCATCTCCTCATGGCTATATAAATCCAAAACCCTAATTTGGGTTCTTGTGTTTGGTGGTTTGTTTTGTATCACTGACTTTTTTATTCTTTTCTTTTTTTTTTTTTATGTTGCTATGAGACTGTCCCTTGGCACACCCATTGAGGTGGGCTGCTGAATTCAATTAAATATTTTATATTTTAAGCTTTCTCTTTTTAGGAAATTTTTTTGACTAGAATTCCTGCCTTGCTTTTGAAGGGAAAAGGACATGAATTGATATTCCAAACCAGATGAGATTTTGGAACCTCCAGTCAAGTTTTGGAATAACATACATTTATTAAAACCTTCCACTAAAAAAATTTAAAAAACAAAAACAAAAAAGTGAAGATTTAAAAAAAAAAAAAAAAAAAAGTGGAAGAAAAGCTTATTTGATATTTTTATCAAATTTAAATTATTTTTTTATTACAGCAAACCCCGATCAGTTATTGCGCCCCGCTTACCTACTTAAAATTTTCAACTATATCCAAAACTGCATTACTTAAAATTTTCAAACGTATTCACCAGTTTTCATTTTCTAAAATACGCTTTCGTACTCAATTTGGTCAAAAATACGCTTACTTTCAACCCCATTTCAGCCGAATTCGGCCAATTCTAATTGAAAACAAACAGCCTATACCTGCTTTCTCGATTCATATATAAAATGTCAAAATAAGTGAATTCATTTTCTTGTTTTCAAAATACGTTCGCTTTTATTCTCAGAATTCAAACGCTGCTTTTCTGTTTTCGAAAAGTTTGAATAGAGAAAACAGAAAATTTTCTACCTACTAAACAGGGCCTATGCTTCTCAAAACATCGGATTATTGGAGGGAAACTCATATACTCCAAACTCCAAAAAAAAAAATCATGACCTAACATCTACTTTCTTGGCCTTTCTCATGACTAGGGTTCTAATCGAGTCGAGTCGATATAGACCTAAGTTCGAGTTCGACTCGATTAAAAAACTCGAAGCTCAAATTCAATTCGAATTCGATAGTCTTTTTCTCAAATATTTGAAACTCGATTTAAAAAATAATCGAGCTAATGCCAAACCTCGCCGTCCGACCAAAGACGCAGAAGCCATTCCGCCTAAGGATCGGGCCCAAGTCCCCCGGAAGGGGGCGCCTGAGAGGGTGAGAGCCTGTCAGGCTCGACTCGTCGCACCATGAGGCGCCGTCGACTAATCGAGTTGTTTGGGGAATGCACCTCAATCAAAGCAGAATTGGCCCAAGGCAACACGCGCGACCTATAGCAAACAAGTACCATGGGGAAAGATGAAAAGGACTTTGAAAAGAGAGTCAAAGAGCGCCGAAATCATTTTAGCAGCATGATGGGAATGGTGATGCTACCGACGGATGTGGAATCCGCTGACCACTTATCCGCTCGATCGACTCGGGGTGCGGACCGACGCGGTTTGGGGCGACTAGACAAAACTCAAATCAATTAAAAAAAATTAATTAATAATTATATTTCGACTCGATTAAGCCTAAATAAATAATAAAATAGTAAAAGTTGATTAACCTCGTGAAGCGTGCATGAACTATGATAATGATGCAGGGTCCACCATGGGATCCGCCACCAATTAATTCTTAATTCCGTCCAAAACCACGTCTTGTCATCCTTATAATTATTTGATTCACTATACTTCTTCATTCTTTTTTTTTATTTTTTCATCATAATTTTTTTTGTCGGTGTCCCCATGCAAAAAAAAAAAACAAAATTAAATTGTATTATACTCAAACTAATCTTTATTTGAACCAAGATTGATTATAAAGACTATATTTTCAGAGTTCGAACTCGAAACATCTGATTAAGCTAAAAAATACTTTATCTCACCTACATTTATATAAACTCTTCTTAATCTTATATATACATTAAAACCGACAATATTATATATTCATAAACTTCTCTTAATTTTATAAATACATTAAAACCGATAATATGATACATTCATGAACTACTCTTAAACTCGTAAACGATTGTAAAAACCGACAATTACAAAATCATAATACTTACTACCTTTGTAAAATCAAATTACTTATGTTTGCAACTCTGTTTTAGTATTATTTTATGATAGGGTTGGAGAAGACAAGAATGTTAATCATTAGTGTTGGTAATTATGTTAATCCCGAATTTTAGCGACAAAATAAGTTGTTTTGATGATTGATTAGATGATGATTGGAAGGGATTAATCATTGCTTCTTCTTAACGATCGACAAACAAATCCAGAATCTTATCTAACATTATGATGTAGAGGAAAAAACAATGGTGAGAGCATAAAGGATGAGCATAAAACTGATTAAACTCAAAAAAAAAATCGATCACAATTAAGTCCATCCGACCGATTTAATTTCGCTTTAAAATTGGCAATCACGGTCGGTTGTTGCTTTAATTTTGAAATAAAAAGAAAACCGAATCGAACCAATTTTATCTATTTTATATTTCAAATTATCTGCTTTGCACGTCGAATAAGTTCGACATATTTTTATATTAAACCGAATCGAATAAACCGTATAATCCTGCACGAATCAAGACAAATGTCGTGTATTCAAAATTTCAATCTGATGAGGAATCAAATGAAATTCAAACGGTTGAAACAAAGATTTCTATGAGGAATGTCGCTACTTACATATGGCTCAATCCGCGGATTTACAAGATTCGGTGCTTCATCCTAGACAGACACGTTACGTACTTATGATTTTAGTCGGAAAAAAATAATGTTTTAAAAATCGGACCGACGATCGATAAAAGATACCTGAGGGCAATGTCCTACATTAGGGAGGACGATAAAATCTTCAACACGATCAAATTTCCCATAGTCTCTTCCAAGCTTGGTTGGCTCCCATGGGTCCTTGTCGCCCCATGCGATCACAACAGGGCACTGTATTGAACAGAAAATCAGGAAAAACCCATCACTCGAGCCCATGTTAAATAATCAACTTTCCTAAAAGCTTGAGTTTGTAGGATTTAGATTTAATATGAATATATCATGGCTTTACTTCATCCTCACGTGGATGCGGGTCCTATACTAGGTCGGGAACGTGGAGAGTGATAATCCATCATGGGAATTAAATATTCAATTTTACAAAAAGAGGGTTCGACTAGACCACTAGACCACTGGTGCTTCATGTTTAGTTTCACATTATTTATTTATTTGACGATTAATTAAAGTGGTTTGGAGAGGATTTTTCTTTCATTTCTCAAATTTCTTTTTTTCGTTTGGTCTCGTGATATGATTGTTTTTTTCTTTTTTAGACCATGAGGTCTTTTGGCCGGACTCATACATACACGAAAGGGTTTTTAAGTCATACCACATCTAAACTAATCATTATTTAAGTAAGAAAGAACCACAAAAAGGATAAAATTTTATCATATAACACAACTGAATTCTCAGGCCTTAAACTCAAGAGCACAAGTTAAGTTAAGAAATACCTTAATCAACTTACTTATATATTTAATAGTTTCGCCGTATGATTTATTAGGTAGGCTTAGCTTCATAGGTTTTATTTTATTCTACAATCTAGGCACAGGTCTTTTGTCACGCTTCTACCCTCGCCGCAGGACGTAAGGGGACGCATCGAACTCCTGACTCTTTAACACCGCTTTTTTTTTTCGTATTAATAGTGGGCTCAGTCTTATAACCGACCAAAAATCTCATACATCCAAAGATACCAAAATAAATTACCAATCGTGATGGAAGCTTACATAAAGTAGTCATATACATATGCCCTCGAAGTCTCATTTACATATACAAAACTGGGATTTTTAGCATTTGATAAATCAGAGCGCTGAACCCACATGTAGTGAACCCTACTAGTGTGCTACTCCCAAAGAAGATGTTTTCTGACATCTTCATGTACCTACATGGATTAAAACATGTGCTGTTTTTACGCTTTAGTGGAAAACATATGACTTATACAGAACACATGCACTATTACTCATTTATAAGGAGCATATAATAAGAATAGATACAATGCCAGCAGAATATATATCAGAATTTTTCTATCAATTCATACAAAGAAATTTTTATACATTGTATCACCCTTAAATTATACCCTACCGCTTTATAACATGTTTGTATAATAAAAGAAAAGTACATTTTTCCTAATAAAAGAATGCTAAAAATAAAATAGCAAAAACCCGTAATTAATAATAAAGTCAAGGGTAAATTAGTCATTTACCACTTCAGACATAAGCCGACAAAACAATACAAGTATATACCACAATTCTGAGTAGTTATAACAGAAATTGTGAAGGTCTGGCGACTTGAAGTTGAAAATGAAGCACTTAAAGAAGGTAAATTCGAAGATATAAGGCCAAAATATCTTTTGGTCTACAAAAGATGAAGGGGGAGTGGTCAAACGGATAGGAGAAGGGGAGAAGAGAAGAAGAGAAGAGAATCTAGTTGTTAAGATAAGAAGAGAAGAGAAGAAGAAAGAAGAGCAAAAGTATGGAACTATGAATATTAGTACTGGATACATGTTTCGTCAGGTATAACAACCTTGGGATATAAGGATTTCTTCATTTCGATTTCTTCTATGTCATCCTAACCCTAAAATTATTGCAAAGTAGGGGTTGGTAAAACCTCAAATGGTACAAGAAAGCTGCTGAATTCTCCTTTCAGACGGATTCACGAATATTGTAGTGATCAGTTGTGGTTTAGAACAAACCCCAACTAATCTTTATATTTGGTTTATATAATAAGGCACCCATATTATGCTTGTTTTGTAGTAATCATGGTAGGTTTTTTGAAGTAAGATGTGTATTGAAAGATGAATTGGCAGTAGTAGAGGTTACAAGTGATGAATTTGAGTGGAGCCATGTATATATGTATTATCGAGTTGATTCGGGGTAGCAAATGTGGAAGAATGGGAGAAAACTACCTTTTTCTGGCATTTTCGAGGGTGGCACTGCATACTAACAGAGGCACTGGTACTAAACAGAGCACCTGCATCATATCGATTCCCCGGCTCCGACTCCAAGACGCACCAATGCTATGTTTCGACCAAGATTCGTATTTCGCCATAACTCGCCTTCATTTCTTATCCGATTCGTTAGATTCAAGCACGGGTTAAAATGCATCACGATAACAAAACACCTCAACAGTACCTTCAAATTCGACTCTTGCCATCTGCAAATTCAATTAGCTGGGTTATGTTCAAGCCACTGTTCGCTTGAACATAGAGTACTCCGTTGTTTAGACATAACTTGAGTTTCTGCTCGAGATTTTAGGTTATTCCAACAGGAGAAAATAACCTCGAAGACCTCCACTAAAAAAGAGTACAAAAGAACCAAGTTGTCAAATATGAAGTTAAGACCCTGTAAATAGGTATTACAAACCGTTCCTAGCTTGGTGAAAATGTCATAACTTAGTTCGACGACACTAATGATTCCAATTTCTAAGAAAGCGATTCATGTATAACGCATCACATGAACGATGCAACACATAGGTGTCATATTGTACAAGTATATGAAATTTATATGTAATGGTGAAAATATGTAAAACAGTTATGCATAGATGTGTTCATGAAACATGAATATGATATGAAACATGAACACGAACTGAAATATGAACATGAACATGAAAGATAATATGTCACGAACACATAATGTGGTTAAGAATATCTTAATTATTCTGTATGAATAAAAATATGAATATATGATAGACATACCTAAATGAATAGATGGAACATGCTAGGAACACATGATAGATATGCATAAATGCTAAGAACGATAGCGATAAGTAAAAGATTTATCGTGCTACAGGAATGAGTAATTGTGACACGTAATGATGTATATATGAATATGTAAACGAAAGCAAATGTATGGCTGAGAAAAATATAGGAATATATGTATTATAGAAATATGAGAACTCAGACATGGTTCGTGCATATATGAATATATGAATGAGTAAATGTATGCATGATAAAATATAGAATATATGTATTATGTATAAAGAGACAAACTTAATATGAAGCTACGTATATGAGAGAACGAATATAGATTAGCACGATAGCATATATCAGATAAGCAATCACGATAATAATTAAGTATTCACGTTACGAAATATGTACGTAAATGTGTCAAAACTGATTGCATGTGTCTTACCGGGTAGAGGGATAGATAGGCATGCCTATAGAGAAGATACAAAGTTTTTTGCCGCAAAGATACGCATACGTATACGCATATCGAGACCCTCGTTGGTCGATGACATAGGATCCCGCTGGGATCATTACATGGCAGCCACTGCCTCGCATAAAGGATGATACCTTCTCGTATATACGCAATTCCCATTCGGGGTCACATATTACAGGGCATAGGTCACTGTCTTGCCGTTGGATGATACCTTCCTGCATATATACAAATAGATATCACTGTCTCGTGGCTAAAGGAGAGTAAATTTTCTGATACATACGCTTATTTCCCCGTATCCGCTCCTAGCTGTATTCGCAGTACGAAACATAAAAGAAAATGAAAAGTATATAAAGGAAATACAAAGTATATGATATGATATGATATGATATGAGGAAGATAAAGACCGCTATACAACGATAAGATACGCTACAAGAACAAGAACACAGATAAGGAGCATATGAAAGTATATGATATCATAGTACAGAATAAGAAAGTACATGAAAGCATATGTGAAAACATATGACAGTATATGATATAATAGTAAAAGTTTAAGTCTTATTATCCTACAGGATATATTAAAGATGAGATAGAATTACACATGGAAAGAAGATAGTGATGATGAGCATTGTTTAAGCTAAACACAAGAGCAAGTACAGAGAAAGTTAATATAAATAGTACATACATATGTTATGAATACGTCAGAATAAGATGGCAGTAAGGTGAATGTCAAAATGAAATAAGACATGATATGTCACATAAGAAATGAGATATATGAACAAGTTTAGCAAGTCATATAACAGCATAAACATATGAAAAGTATAGAAAGTATAAGGAAAGGATTATGATAGAAATGTATAGGTATATTTCATAAGATATGATAGTTCGATAAAGATATAAAGATATAAAGTTAACAAGATTAAGACAAGTATAAAGTAGGTTTGATACTTATTATGAATATATGATTATACGATATGAATATATGATAGATAAAGTATATGAAAAAGCATATGAAAGTATAGTATATAAAGCACAATATATGAAAATCATAGGAGTATACATGACTATTATAAGATGAAAATATAGGGAAGTACAAGAATCTTAGTGGAAGTACAATTCTATATCGAGTAAGTGCAGTGATGATACACGATCGTGATAAGATAAGATATGATAGCAATTCTAAAAGTATATGAACAAGCACAATACATACAAGAGAAAAGAATATGAAAAAGTATATTAGAAAAACAAAGATATGAACACAGTGACATGAACAAAGATGAAAATAGAACACAGTTATAGAATGAATATGGAATATGGGGGCAGAAACAAGAATACAAAGAAAGTATAGATAGGAGACATGAAAAGACATAGAACATGTAAATTAAAAAGATTGACATGCAATAGAAATGTAAAGATGATAAGTAATAAGTTATAGCTTAATACGATAATATGAAATGCATATATGGCTGCATGGGTTTCACCATCGGGTGGTCAGTCTGATGCTTATGTTCCCACTCAGCGCAGTTTCAAGACGTGCTCAACTGCAGATCAAGAGGAGGAAGAGGATGGTGACATCCCACATCACTATAAAAAGGCCAAAATTAAAGATAGTGCTCACCGTGACTACTTTCATAATCTCCGATGTTTCTTTGATTAAGAGATACACGATAAATCTGACCTCAAGATATGTATAGATTTTGATGGACACCACTACTTGCGCTTTCAGATACGTGAAACGCATTTTCGCTATTACGTAAATCACAAGATATGAACGAAAACAGTACAGTGTGTCACCTAAGAAAGAACAGTCAACTGAGAGTCCCAAAGATATGTTAGTCGCGTCTGACTTGCCCCATTCGCTGTCGGTCTGGACCGGATCCCGCGCGGACAATACAATATATTCGCACTTATAGTAAACGTATTCTTGTTCAAGTCTCTCACAGACACGTACCAGCACTCAGACACGTATACGTATTCGCATCTCCCAAAGGACATATATCGACTTATTTTTATACTGTTCTAACCTATAATTATTCGCACTCCTAAAGTGACATATATATCTGACTTATACTTATACTCTGTCTGCACTTTATAATTATTCAGATCTCCCAAAGGACATCTACTTGAACTCGTCGACCGATACTTATCCAAATCTCTCAGAGGGAGTTACGTAGTTTAGATCTTTTACTCGTGGTAACCAGATATGATCTGTTAACTTATACTGGTATCTCCGATCTTATACCTGTATTACGAACATATGGCCTATTCTTACTGGGATCTTATACTTATATTACTTGAGCTTCTTTATTCTCAGATTGATCTTATACTTGCATTACTGAGCATATACTTGTCTTAATGGGATCTTATACTTGTATTAATGAGTTTATTCTCAGATTTCTGATCTTATACTTCAGTATTAATGAGCATATACTTGTCTTACTCGATCTTATATCAGACATGTAGCTTATTCTATTTCAATTATACTTGTATTACTTGATACTCAAGTACCCGTAAGTACTACTTCTTGTTCAACTCTCCCAAAAGACTCCATACTGCGCTTATATCAAACTTTTATGATTTAAAACACCCAGAGAAAGACTACTAACTTATACTCATACAGAGGTACCCGTAGGTACTACTGAGTTTATCCTTATCCGGAGCTTATACGGAGGTACCCATAGGTACTACAAAACCTATCCTTATACAGAGGTACCCATAGGTACTACATAAATTAATCAGATACAGAGGTACCCGTAGGTACTACATAAACTTATACTTATACAGAGGTACCCGTAGGTACATTCTGATCAGAACGATGTACATTTTCTTATTCTTATTCTATTCGGGCCTTTATCATATAACTCGGGTTGGACTACCTGCACTCAATCATAAAGCAAATCGAGTGACACAAGACACAAGACCGGGCGTGAGACATAAAGATGGGAAAGCCGTGAAGACGTTATGAGTGCCGGCATGTAGAGTACCGCTGCATTCAATCGTAGAGTACCGGGCATTAAACAGAGTACCGGTGCACACCGTAGAGTATCAAGACGCACGCGCCGGGAAGACAATCGTAGAAATTACAAGCCAGCACTAATCGTAGAGTACCGCACTATACGCCGTCTGCCCACGCACAGAAAGGCCATGCCGTCCAACACTGGGTCTCGTAGTCCTACAATTATATGAGTTCGCAACTTACTATCCTATAATAGGCATTCTAACCACATTACGTGTTCATGACATATCGCATTTCATGTTCATGTTCATGCTTTCGCTCTATTTTCATATTTTATATCATATTCATGTTTCATTTAACATGACTATACATATCAGATTTCTATTTTTTTTCCCCGTTTACGCCCGTCAGATAATAAGATCTCATATATCAGATTTAAGATAGCGAACACTCAACTCGGGTGATACAGATGTCAAGTGAGGGTCACTCTTTTTTTTTTTTTAAACTTATAACCTTTACACTTACATATTCATATAATGTTAAACAATTAACTTGTATTTACATTCTCAGCAAATGGACATAAAAATATAAATACAAGCTCCAAATACAAATGTTCAACATCTACAATATTTACATCGGGTTTACTTAAATCTCATACAAAATACCTAAAAGTCTTCCGTAAGTACCTATCGTGGTGGCCTTGACCGCGATGGATTGTCCCATCCGTTTTCCTCTTCCGTACTCCACAACGGATTGAACACTGCAAGGTTTACGCTAAGGAATATGACTTCATTAAGAGTCACCACACTTCGACATACAAATGCATATCACACATATAATGTGCTTACAAATTCTTATCATTTCTCATATATATACCTTTGCTATCATAACCAAATATTTCCATTTCTTATCATCATCCATATACTTTTTCACGTCAACTCAGATTTTGCATTTTCGTTTCAGAATCAGATACTATCATCACATAAGAAATACACGCTTCTTCATATCACGCTGCCATATATTCTATATTTTCAGATATAATTCGCTATTTCTTTTATGTTTACGCCCGTGATAAACCTTAGCTGGATACGAAACTACGACCGAAGGCGCTCGCATTATCAGGTAGGAGACAATGCATTATGTCTTGGTGAATATGATGCTGCCACCCGGTTGTATCATCACTATACGAGACGCTGACCATCCATGAGTGCTCTGGGTAATATGATACCCGAAGGTATCATCATCAGATGAGACAAAGGACCATCCATGAGTGCCCTGGGTAATATGATACCCAAGGTATCATCACCGTATTTAACCAAATGAATTATCCGGCGATACCCGCCGTGATCATCACCGACAACCAAAGGACCATTCATGAGCGCCGTAATACGAAACCCGAAGGATCATCACCGTACGGTAGCGTTGACCATTCCATGAGTGCCCGGAGCGCCAGTATGGACCTTTTTCGCCACCCGATCCAAACGGATCTATGTCATCTAATTCAAACTTAAATTCTAATATCCGCATGCGAATCGCTTTTCCCCAACAGGCATGTCCATCTATCCCTCTTACCTGCGTCAGTTGTTATTAACCATTCTTGGTGATTTTCGTTAGTATATATTCTTATTCCCGAATAATTATTGTTATTCGGTAATCATATGCGATATATATATATATATATATATATATATATATCTACAATCATTTATTCATATCAAGCCGCATTTTCATATCTCCTTATACGCATAAATAACTATGCTTGCAGATTACGAGCTATTCATTTAATTCATAGCAGGTATTCATACAATGAATAATCACTTGATGCTTGTAGTGCCTATCTGCTTTTTTCGGGGCTGAACTAAGATGAGTTCCAAATCCCTTTAAAGCTTTTCTCTTATCGATGGGATTCTCGACTCCGATGGGATTTCCATAGGAGTCCAAGAACACCCAATTCGCAGTTCGTGACGGGCCGAGTTATGACTCGTCGGAGGTCATGCGCACTTCTCACTCGACGAAATGTAATTCGGATCGACGAAATGAGTCGGCTGCTGAAGAGCTCGCCTAACACTTGGCTCGACATCTACTATCCTCCTCAGCATATGAATGCATTCTTGACTCAATGGGCTCGATAGAACCCAGCGAACACCCAAACGGAAGCCAACGGCGAGCGCATGACCTTCGCCGGAGGTCACGCGCAAATTAACCTCGACGAGTCGACGAGTCAGATCGTCGACGAAAGACGAGCACCGCTTCTGACGAAAGTTAATCACCGACGAAAGTAATCGCTTGACGAAAGTACCGCTTCGACGACCGCTTAACGAGCACGCTTGACGAGCCCCGCTTGATTTGAAGATCAAGCTGACGACCACCTTCGATCTAATTAATCGCCGTGACGAATTAATCGCCGACGATCACCGCTTGACGACCCCGTTTGACGACTCTATCTGACCTTGACCTCTCACCAATTTGACCGTTCGTGAGTAAAGACCACAACTTCTGGCTTCACAGGAAATCAATCAGAACTAGTGCCTCAACATCAAGTTCATTGATGTGGCTACAATTTACCGTATGACTTACTACCAAATTTCTCCTATTTCTGACCCAAAACCCGCTTCTAAGATCCTGCCATCGATGCTATCGGCTAATGTGGAATTTTCCACTCAACTCGCAACTGCATCTTTCTCAAACACACATTTGGGGAGCCTTAAAGCTCTTTCTTAACTCAACCCTACAAGAAATGAGTTTGGGAGTTCCCAAACCCAAACCATACACAAAGATGTGAGGCTCTAAAACATGTATCCACAATGCCTAACAAACCAGACTTCCATACAACCCAAGACACGTGTATTCATACAAATATTCACAGCCCATACGCACCTAGCTTACATACACATATTCATGGTTCCATACTTTTCTATCACCAAATCATGGCTCCATACTTTCTATACCAAATCATAGTTCCATACAAACCATATTTCTATACTCATTCGTAGTAGTTTTACAATTCGCGATCTTCTTCTTCTTCTTCTTCTTCTTCTTCCTTTCTTTTCTCTCTTATCCGTATTTGCTCATTTCCAAGCACTCAAACCTAGAGTATTTCTTTTTGCCTTTTATCCTTATTGGATCTTTTATCCCTTTATTTTATTTCGTCCTTCAACTCTTATAATATTTTAAAATCAATTTAGGTCATTTACAATAGCTTCAAAATCTTCTTTATTATTTGTAATTTAACTATGCATATTCCTATTTTTGTTTTTTATCTTTATTTTATTCCGAATAAATATACTTTACGTTTATTATACCCAAACATGTTATAAAACTGTTAGGTATAATTTGGGATGTTACAAGATGATACCTATGTATCTACACCTCATTCATGTATTCTTATTCCTCTATGAATCTATCGCATTTCTGGGGAATGGAATCATTCCATCGAATCATCCAAACTCAAATTATATGATTTTCTACGCCAAACTAGTGCTTTGCCCATATTACACTATGACAACAGCCACTATTTTCTCGTGTGTCTTAACTTCATACATGACACTCCGTCTTTTGTACTCATTGGTGTTTAGCGCGCTAAGGGTTCTTCTCCAACTAGAATCACTCCAAATCTGAGCACCAAAACTCAAGATATGTCCTCACATCCGGACTACTTCCCCATGCTCAAAACCGAACTTAAATTGGCTTCTGAACATAACCCCACTTGAAGCGTTGAATTTCGGGCCAACAGAAATGACCAAGGTATCTATTTCAGTGGCATTTGTTCTCTCAAGCCTAGTTTAATCCGGGCCACTCAATCACCAAATCAGATAAAGAACGACTCAAGTTATGACCAAAATACGTAACACCGGTCCAAAATAGAACATTAGGTGCAAATCTCCATCGACTTTTTTTTTGATACCATTCCAAGATCAAATACGTAATTTATGGTAATGGTGAGATTCATGGTACCACCACTCACTGCGTAATCCAGACCACCGAAATGCCCGTAATCGCTGGTTTTCTCCCATTTTTTCATATATTTCACCCAAAACCAACTCAATACTCGACACACTCATCAAAACCACTCCATATCTATCTCTGGTAACCCTATTATACTCAAATCATCTTTCAATACTTATCTTACTTCAAAACCTTTCATGAATTACTTCCCATAACCCATACACAAACTAAACATTAAATGCATTAGGTTAGTATTGGCTGTGAATCTAAAACTCCATTACTTTGCAATTAAAACCATGAATCCAACCTCAGCCAGAGGATTCCATACTTCGATTCCACATGTTAATCATTCTAAGCAGCTTCTTAAAAATACATTCCTCTTCCTCTTCTTCTTCTCCCCTTCTCTTATCTTCTCTACGTTTTTGGTCTCTTAAAAATGAGAGACCAATTAATCTTATCCATCTTTTTTAGTTAAGGTCATGTTTGGCCTGTGATTTTTAAATTATTTTCTCATTTTCGTATTTAGGTCCTTCCATTCTTTCTAATTCTATTCCATCTTTCTCAAATTCCATAATGACATATAAAACTTACTGGGATTTACGCTCTCATATCCCCTCGGGCCGGTAAATGACCACTTACCCTCGTCTCAGATAATTCCGCTCATCGCTTTATTTCCTAAAATTCCTATTTAACTTTTATTACACCCAAATCGGAAAGATCAAACTCAGATATGTCCCGAACATCCTGTGACTACTTATGTCAAAACCGAAACTTAAAATCGCTTGAACATAGCCCCACTGAGTGAATTTCCTCGAGCTAAATGTAGTCGACTTCAGCCGCATCTATTTTCAGCAGATTGTTCTCCTCGTGTTTCAAAGCTTAACCAAATTAATTTGAATCACTCCAAATCGTATAAAGTTAAACGACCTCAAGTTAATGGGCAAAAGACTAACACCGGTCCAAAATAGAACATTAGTACGGCATCGATTCGGCGTTCGGCATTCGGCATCACTGATTTAACAATTTATGGTACCTGGGTATTCACTCGTTGCACGGCATCAATTTAAAATGCTTTAAATTGTGGTTTTTCTTCCATTTTTCCATATATTTCCACCCAAACCAACTCAATACTCAATACACTATCAAAACCACCCATATCCATCTTTGCACCTCTATTCTACTCAAATCATCTTCAAATACTTATCTTACTTCAAAAACCTTTCATGAATTACTCCCATAACCCATACACAAACCAAACACAATGATTAGTTAGGGTTTGTTGTAACCCAACTCCATTACTATATCAAACCATTTAATCCAACCTCAAATGGAGGATTCCATACTCTTGATTCCATACAAAAATTCATTCTAGGGTTAGGTTTCTTAAAAATACATTCCTCTTCCTCTTCTTCTTCTCCCCTTCTCTTCTCTTCTCTACGTTTTTGGTCTCTCAAAAATGAGAGACCAATTAATCTTATCCATCTTTTTGAGTTAAGGTCATGTTCGCCTTTTATTTTTAAATTATTTTCTTCTCATTTTCGCATTTAGGTCCTTCCATTCTTTATAATTTCTATTCCATCTTTTCTCAAATTCCATAATGACATATAAACTTACTACCGATTTACGCCTCATATCCTCAAGTGGTAAATGACTAATTTACCTGTCTAGACACTTCGGCCTATCGCTTATTTCCGAAAAATTCCTATTTAACTTTTATTACACCCAAATCGGAGCACCGAAACTCAAGATATGTCCTCAACATCCCGACTACTTATGTTCAAAACCGAACCGTAAATTGGCCTCAACATAGCCCCACTTCGAGCGAATTTCTCTGCCAACAGAGTCGACTGGGCGTATCTATTTCAGTGAGATTTGTTCTCCTTGAAGTCTAGTTTAACCAGCCATTCAATCACTCAAATCGACAAGAACGCACTAAGTTATGGCCAAAATACGAACACTAAACGAAAACAGTAACATTAGGCATCGGCATCGATCTTTTCGAGCACGGCATTCCACCGGGCCGACGAACACTTATGGTACCGTACCACTGCTTGGTACCTGTATCACCCTCGAAAATGCCTGTAAATTGTGGTTTTTCTCCATTTTCCATATATTTCCACCCCAAACCAACTCCAATACTCAATACACTCATTAAAACCACTTCATATCCATCTTGAACCTCTATTCTACTCAAATCATCTTTCAAATACTTATCTTACTTCAAAAACCTTTCATGAATTACTCCCATAACCCATACACAAACCAAACACAATGATTAGTTAGGGTTTGTTGTAACCCAAACTCCATTACTTTGCAATTAAACCATGAATCCAACCTCAAAGGGAGGATTCCATACTCTTGATTTCATACAAGAATTTATTCTAGGGTTAGGCTTCTTAAAAATACATTCCTCTTCCTCTTCTTCTTCTCCCCTTCTCTTATCTTCTCTACGTTTTTGGTCTCTTAAAAATGAGAGACCAATTAATCTTATCCATCTTTTTGAGTTAAGGTCATGTTTGGCCTTTGCATTTTTAAATTATTTTCTCATTTTTTGCATTTAGGTCCTTCCATTCTTTATAATTTCTATTCCATCTTTTCTCAAATTCCATAATGACATATAAACTTATTGATTTATGCCTCTCATATCCTCAAGTGGTAAATGACTAATTTACCCTTTGCTCTCGTATTAATTTCCGGGCCTATCGTTTTATTTCCGAAAATTCCTATTTAACTTTTATTACACCCAAATCGGAGCACCGAAACTCAAGATATGTCCTGAACATCCGGGACTACTCTATGTTCAAAACCGAACCAGAAATTGGCTTGAACATAGCCCCACTTTGAAAGAATTTGGCTAAATAGAAATGTGACCAATGATTCATTTCGTGAGATTGTTCTCCTCAAGTCTACGATCCGTACCATTTGAATCACTCAAATCGTATAAAGAATGCATCAAAGTTTATGGCCAAAATACGAACACTAAATTCCAAAACGTAACATTGCGGTACCCAGATCGGGATTTTTCGACACGGTGATCGGCATTCGCCTGATTTAACACTTATGGTACCGTACCACTGCTGGTACCAGATCACCGAAATGCCCAGAAATTGTGGTTTTCCTCCCATTTTTCTATATATTTCCACCCAAACTAACTCAATACTCAATACACTCATCAAAACCACTTCATATCCATCTTGTAACCTCTATTCTACTCAAATCATCTTTCAAATACTTATCTTGCATTTCAAAAAACCTTTCATGAATTACTCCTCTTAAAACAATCCTCTAATACGTCATAACCTACACAAACCAAACACAAGGATTAGTTAGGGGTTTGTTCTAACCCAAACTCCACATTTTGCAATTAAACCACGAATCCAACCTCAAACTTATGATTTCATACTCGATTCCATACTAATTCATTCTAAGTGCTATGCTTCTTAAAAAATACATTCCTCTTCCTCTCTTCTTCTTCTTCTCCCTTCTCTTCTCTTTTCTACGTTTTCGTCTCTCAAAACGAGATACCACCATCTTATCCATCTTTGAGTTAAGGCCATGTTTGGCCTTTGCATTTTTAAATTATTTTCATTTTTCGTATTTAGGTCCTTCCATTCTTTCTAATTTATTCCATCTTTCTCACTCCATAATGACATATAAACTTATTGATTTATGTCTCTCATATCCTCAAGTGGTAAATGACTAATTTACCCTTTGCTCGTGACACTCTCCTGCCTATCGCTTTATTTCCGAAAATTCCTATTTAACTTTATTATACTCCTAAATACGTCCAAAACATGATATATTTCAAGAGTTTTATATACATCTCACAATTTTCGATAACAACTTGGTGCTTTTTATTTTCAAAATTTTTCTTCAAAATAAACAGGGGTTAGTTTGATGGTTTTCGTAAATCCTTAAGGTTATTTTTTTGAAAACGAAATTTTTTTCCTAAAGATAAAAATTCTGGAAAAAAAAAATTGTAATAAAAGTTATTTTTCATATTTGAACTTTCAACAAGAAAAAAAGAAGAAAGTCTTAGAAGATAATATTAAAAAACCATTCTTTGTACTTTATCTGGTCCACAAAAGTATTAAAGATAAATAAGAGAGATACAAGTGAATGTCGGTTTTAATTTTGAAATAAAAAAAGAAAACCGAACCGAACCAATTTTATCTATTTTATATTTCAAATTATCGGTTTCAGATCGATTAAGTTTGATTACATTTTTATATTAAAAACCGAACCGAATAAACCGTGCATAATCCTACCTAGAAGCAGTATCAAATGCTGTGTATTCAAAATTTCAATCTGATGAGGAATCAGATGAAATTCAAACGGTTGAAACAGTAGCTTTCGGTGAGGAATGTCGCGCTACAAATGACTCAATCAGCGGATTTACAAGATTCGGTGCTTCATCCTACACAGACACGTTACGTACGTATGTATGATTTTAGTCGGAAAAAAATAATGTTTTAAAAATCGGACCGACGATCGATAAAAGATAATTATACAGCTGTCTCTACATTAGTATGACGATAAAATCTTCAACAGGATCAAATTTCTCATAGTCTCTTCCAAGCTCGATCGGCTCCCATGGGTCCTTTGTCGCCTACGCTATCACAACAGTATGCACCATCAACGGTAAAAATCAGAAAAAACCCATGATTCGAGCCCCACAGAATGACCAACTTTCCTAAAAGCTCCGAAACTATGATTTTAGATTTAATACTTATCATATCACGGGCTTTACTCCATCCTCACGTGGATGCGGGTCCCATACTAGGTCGGGAATTAAATATTCAATTTTACAAAAAAAGGGTTCGAACCTAAGATCTCCTGTCAAACTAAGTTTTGATACCATGTTAAATAATCAACTCTCTTAAAAACTCGAACTTGTAAGATTTTGGTTTAATATGAATATCATGTTTTTAACATTATCTAACAACAAGGAAACGGTAGTCACCATTAGGGGTGCAATCGAGTCGAGCTACTCGAGCTCGACTCATAGAATACTCGAATTCAACTCAAAGTTAATCGAGTCGAGTCAAGTTCGAGTATAATTATTTATTAATTTTTTAATTTATTCGAGCTTCGTCAAGTCGAGTCGGGTTTCGAACATCTAAAAAAAAGCTCGATTCGAGTTCGAACTTCAAGTTTTATAATCGAGTCAACCTCAAACTTGACTCTGTACCGACTCGACTCGACTCGTTTACACCCCTAAGACTCAAAATATAAGGCAAATTTTCGTAAAAAAAAAACACTGACCTTCACTTGAGGTAGAAGTTCCTCAGGAAGAGGTCCCCCTGAGTAACATATAAACTCTAGGAAAACATCTACCGCCCCAGGCTCGAGCCCGGGACGAAGGATCTTCTGAACTAGTTCCTCCGTTACCTGTGATTTATCATAGTAACACTGAAAACAGAAACAGAATTCATCAGAACGATTCGAGTTCTTATTGAGATTATGCGAAAAATACTTTCTTCTATCGAAAAGAAAAAATACATCCCTATCTTCATAGATGAATGAATACCTGGCTAAGAATGTTCTTCACAGACTCCATTGTAGCTAATCTTCTGTAAAAGAATCTGCCGATAACCGTGTTCCTGTCAAAACAGCATGAACACCTAAATTCCAGAGAGAGATCGCGATCGCGATCGCGAGGATCACGATTCTGAAGCAGGTAGAAGGTAGAAGAAGATGAAACAATTTACCTGAGCAAATTCTGGAATGATCTGATAAAGGATTTTCCATACCAAGGCTGCTTCTTGATATGAAGCATCCGAAGAGAGATATTTAGAAGCATTATGCCCTTACAGATCTGTGGCTCCATAACTGCTGCCTGAAGCCCCACAACTCCTACAAGGAGACCATTTAAAATATATATATATATAAGTCGGGTCTGTTTGGTTCCTGTTTTTTAAAACTGTTTTCTGTTCTCAAAATCAATGAGAATAAGGAAAACAGGGAGAACACGTTTGGTTCCCAACTTTTTTTTTTTTTTTTTTTTGTTCTGAAAAACACAAAGGAATTCAAATAATAAAAACAGTTTTCAGGGAACACCAAAATAATGTTCTCCGTGTTTTCAAAAAATGAGAACCAAACAGGCCCTTAGCTTCTGAACTTTGGAATGAAGTTTCATTAGTTCATCCGGTCACTGAAAGGACAAATGAAACACCACCAACTACAATTGGGGAGTAAAAAGGACATGTTTAAGCATGAAACCTGCTCATCATGCCTAGCTCGTTTCAAAAAGGCAGGGCATAAGAAGGGGTGGGGTCCCGAGTTCGAGTCCCGGTGGAGACAGTTTACCACAGTGTAAACCTAAGTTTTTAGCGATCAAAAAAAAGTATGAAACCTACCTAATAAAGGATTAATGTCATATAAACCAAACATTAAAAAGGAACAATCATCATCACCTCCAATGGAATTGCAAATAAAGAATGCTTCATCTTTGATCACATCAACACAAAAATTGTTTAGCTGGGTTGCCCACGTCTCAAATGTATAGAAGGAATCAGCTCCGAAATCGAGAGGATTCGGTTTGTCTGAGTAGCCATAACCAATAAGATCTATTGAGAATACCCTATGAGATTTTGCAAGAACCGGAATGTTTTTCCTCCAATGATCACTGTTGAGAAAACTGAGTGAGCTACAGATACTAACATATACACATTATATGATCCTCGAGAAACAGCGGCTCAGCTGGCTCAGCTTTAAAATCGGTTGCTTTCAAAACAAGGAGAACAAGAAAAACATCAAACGAAGAGAATAGTTGATTATTATAGTTGAGTTTAGTGTTTTTCTTGTTCTCCTTGTTTTTTAGAACAAAAAATAGTTTTCAAAAACTATAACTATTACAACCACTTGGGTAGAACTCACCCTTAAAAGCTAATTGACAAGCGGAGGGAGCTCAAGTGGTTATAAACCCACAAGGCAAGTCAGAACTTAGCCGATGAGACTCATACTAGGTCATAATCCATTCCTCTTTCTATTGCTCAGGATTCTCACATGGACCCCACTTAGCTGTAGCCTCCCACACCCAGACGAGTGACCATCCCCAAAGGGAATGAACCGCCTCGATAACACTTTTACAACCATCCCGGGTGTGAACTCACCCCAAGTTCAAAGGTTAAGGAGAGAGAACTCAAGTGGTTATAAACCCACAAGACCAAACCGTAACTTAGTGATGTGGGACTCATAATGGGGTCATAACAATCCATCTTCTCTTGATCGCCTCAGGATTCTCGCGACCTTGCGGGTAAGAGCCTCCACAATTCCGACAAGGGTCATCCCACAATGGAACCACTTTGATACCACTGTTACAAACTACTTTGTAATCTCACTCCTAAAGCTACCACAAGATGAGGGAGCCCAAGTGGTTGGTTATAAACCCAAAAGGCCAAACCGTAACTTAGCGATATGAGACTCATAATGGGGTCATAACAATCCATTCCTCTTTGACATCTGGTGACTTCGCGGACCTTGCGGGTAGCAGCCCTCCCACAATTCCGAGACGAGGGCCATCCCCAAGGAATAAACCACTCTGATACCACTGTTACAACCACTTTGGTAGAACTCACCCTTAAAAGCTAGTTGTCAAGGGGAGGGAGCCCAAGTAGTTGGTTATAAACCCACAAGGCCAAGCCGTAACTTAGCAATATGGGACTCATAATGGGGTCATAACAATAACCAAACACAATCGAACTTTTAAGTTGGTTGATAACAAAAATCACTCAAACTACTTTGTAAATTTCCCACATCTGTAGAACAACATAGCCTACTCCAAAATCGAAGTTTCCATGAAGAAGACATAGAATGGAAGATATGATATGAATAAAAACAAGTTCTTAGTAAGCAACATGTGTATTGAATACCTAATTAGCAGTAGTCTGCTAATGAGAAGGAAAATGTGAGTGAAGTAGACCTGTTTGCTCCAAAACCGTGAACGAGAACCAGTGCAGGGCCATCGTTCCCAGCACACTGATAGCGAATCGAATAACCCCGCCATTTCCATGTGCTGTAAAACAGATGAAATCACACTGAAATTTTAGCAACAGGGATTGATGTAACTTTACACAATCAAATTTTATCATACTAAAATGATGAAAAACATGAAACCAACCCTAAGTTTGACAATCAGCAGTTCTTACCACGTTTGTTCCTTGAAACCATTTACAATTTTGTTTATAGATATAAAGAAGTAATTTCATTTATGGAAATCGTGTGATTTTTCTTTTAAGTGATAAATAAGATCATCTAAGCAAGAAGTTTAAGTAGGTTTGCAAACTCCTAGAGAAAACCCTAGCCGCCCCTCTCCTCTTGTTCTCTTCTAACCCCTTTTCCTCAAGCAAGGTGGGGTGATTTTTTGGCCATTTTTGGCCTGAAATCACTCCTCTGAATCTCTTTCTCTCATTTTCTTACACAATAAAGTGGTTCTTCCACATAAATCTCTGGTTTATTTTGTTTTAATTGTGTTTTTCATCGCCGTCTTGTTGCGGCTTGTTGTTTTGTGTTGCCTTTCGCCGATTTGTTAAGGCAGATACTAGTGTTTTGAACGATTCAAACAATAAAACATATTTGATCAGACATGGACATCAATTCAAACGAGGGTCGCTTGAATCTTGCGAATTCTAAATATCATGTAATTTTCAAACGATGCGCTCTGCATCAGCCATGCTACTGCTATTACGTTATTAACTTCACGTCAGATCATCCTTGGGGTTGCTTAACATTTTTATTTGGTCTCAATCGATCGTATTGCTACTTGACTCAATAATATTTCTGGCTTCAAAAAAGATCATTTGAGCAAGGAGAAAGAGAAAATAGATATTGTGTTTGCACTATCAATGATAGAGAAACCTAAGCAACAAAGGGGGAAAGGAAAACATATTTTATACCAATTGGCACTAAGTTGGCTTACTTGCTCAGGTTTAATAAATTCATCAAAGAGTATCACAATGAACTTAAAAGTTCTTTGAGAAACCCCATAATCTGTTTGGCTGATAAGAAACCAGAGTGAAAGGAAAAGAAAACGTTTACTTTGCAATATTTTAGTTCCCCACAAACAGAGCTCAAAAATGTGGAATTCCAAGTTAATTTTCCATATCTTCTCTGCAATTTTCTTGTCAACCAGGTAGAGGTCAAATATGCCCATAAATTCAACCTAATTCTAGCATTTCTAACGGTTTAATTTTTTTTTCCCCTTCAGTTTCTCACCAACCAAACAACAGCTATCCGAAACACTCAGATACAAACCAACCCAAATCTCAAATCAATCAAAACCCTAAAAACCATAAGAAGGAAATAGTGAGAGAAAGAGAGAGAGAGAACATCAATTAAAAGTATTACCAGCTCTGAACCCCAAGTTCTGGGCTGGTTTTCACCGAGTCCCCAGATGAACCCTCGACTGAATAATCATTCAAACGAGAAAATACGACACACCCATTTGGCCTAAAGCGTGAAAATCTCGAAAAAGAGAGTTCTTGAAAATGGGTTTTACCAGTATCGATCGACGGAGCAAATTTTGTGGCTCTCTGAACAGGAAAATGAAAATCAACTTTCGAGAATGGTAATGGTGTTGTTGTTGAGCAACTGATGCTCGCCATAGCTGAAGCTTGACGAGAGAAGGAGAAGTGATTCACAGAGACTTTCACCGAGAAAATGAGTGGTAGAAAACAATTCAAAATTCTGGTGGTTCTTGTGGAACTGCATTGATTGTTTGGCTATGTTTCTCCTCTAGGGTCTGTTTGGCAGGATGTTCTCTAAATCATAATAAATAAAATAAATAAATTACACCAATATACTTAAAATTTGCATTCAGAAAGTTCGGAAAAAAATATATTGGAAATAATATTAACCTTAAATTATTTTAAAAATCAAGGAATGAATTGAACAGTATGGGAGTGTATAAATGATTTTTGGTGATCAATCAAAACATGCTGCTTGTCCATTGGCGTCTCCAAATTTCACGCAGCATAAACGATCGACGCCTCAAAAGGTAAGACAGAAATTAAAAATTTCGCCTCAATCATGTATTAACGATTATTAAGAAATGTTTAGCTTTCAAAAAACAAATCAAAACATGTGTTTTAAAAGTAAATAAAAAAATCCAAAACAATCTTTAGTTTTTTACTTTTGCCACATCAGGCACATGGGTTGCCCATTATTGGAATTTTCTCGGGAAAAAAAAAACCTTCAAAAATGACTCAATTGGTTCGCTTAGGTTTGTCACAACTTATTATTGCTTCAGCTGTGGCGATCACTTAAGGTTTATTGACGTAGTTTGCTGGTTCTTGGCTAGCCCATCCTCACGGTCATCGGCCGAGTTCCTTAAAGCCATTAGGAGGTTTACTGCTTGCTAATTTCAGTGGCCCCAGATTAGATCGAGGCTTGCATAAGTCGTCTCTAGACCAATTATTCCCAAAAAAAAAGTTAATTTGAAAATATAATGTCAGAATGGGGCCCCAGAAGATAAACAGGCGAATAATCAACGTTTTTAAAAATCTGACGGGAGCATGTCGCATCTACCATTTAGGACCATTTAATCGCATCAAAATCGATCTAATTCAAAAGTTAAAATCATTTTCATGAACCGTCGAATCATCATCAACCACTTAATCTATTTATAATTATTTTTATTTTTAATAATATATTAATTATCTATTTATGACATTATCGGTTCAACCAAGGTTCGATCGTCGATTCAACCAATAAACCATGAATCGATAACTATTTCAATTTAATCACGGATCTGATTTTTTAAAACATTGAAAATAATTACATTTTTGTGGCAATGAGGAATGAGGTTGAAATGTTGTTTTGGGAAAAGGGCAGCAAAGAGCAGTTGGTTGAGCCAATTTCCATTATTGGGGATGAAACTTTAAAACCTAAAAACCCAAAATCATTATGCCTATCATTCTAATTTCCAAAAGGATGACTTTGATATGTCATATCATATCTTCTTCTTACCAAATTTTTCATTTTTTTGTTTTTAAATGGGTAGTTTTTAAAATTTTCTTTTATTAAAAAAATTAAAAGATAAGGATGATATGGTCAAGAGATTGAAAGAGAACGGTGTGTGTTCGGGTTCTAACGAAGACAAATTTTAATACGATGAGATCAATTTGGCATGGATTTGAAAAAATTATGTCTTTTTCCAAATATAGGTTATGCTTTTGAATTTTTCAAAATGTTAGCAGTTGTTTGGTTCATATTTTCAAGATCGGTTTTTGTGTTTTATGTGTTTTCAAAACCTCTGTCTTTCATATAACAGTATTTTGGCATTTTTCGTGTTTCCAAAAATTGTTTTCAAAAACATTAACTAAAAAGAGGTTTAGGGCCTATTTGTTTATAATTTTTGAAAACTATTTTTTGTTTTAGAAAATAAGAGAATAAAGAAAACACATAAAACATTAAATTCAAATAACAATTTTCAGATAACATCAAAATTGTGTTTTCTATGTTTTTAAAAACCGTTCTCAAAAAAAATTTTCAAAAACAGAAACAAATAGACATCATTTCTCCAACCAATGACAACAAACCAAACAAGTTTTTCATAATACAAACAGGGACTTACATTTGGAATGGAGAATGGTAGGTCAAGCCCTTATAAATAAGGGCATCTAACCCTTTGACTGTAGGTTATTATTATATTGGCAATTAGTTGTGGGGATAAGCTTTTATTTTTCCCATTTAGGCACTGTTTGGTTAAACAATTTAATTAAACACTTATTTTATAAGAACTTTTTAGATATTATGTTATAAGTATTTTATTCAATAAGTTATTTGTGTTGATGCATATTTTAAAAAACGTTTATACATTATTTTAAGGTGTTTAGATGTATTACTATATAAGTGCTTATAATAACTGAAATTACTGAAAATACCATTATAAGCATTTATAAAATTTTAAAACTAAAGAACTAAAGAACTATATATATATATATATATATATATATATATATATATATATATATATATATATATATATATATATATATATATATATTGTTAAAGTATATACTGAAAATATTTCTTAATCACCTGTAATCTCTAGTATAAAAAATAACTAATAATCCAAACTCTTCTCTTCAATTTTATTTCATATTCATAAATTGAATAATAGTTATTTAAGTAATGCACACCCTACATAATATAAATAAAAATTATATATCTCACTAGATATTATCTATTATTTTTATCTAAAAATAAAATATAATAAAGGAAAAGACATCAAACATAAAAATCAAATATCGCTAGTGTTTATCATCACAAACATTTTCAAAACAAAATAACAAACACCGTTAGTGCTTTCCATCATCACAAAAATTATAAGTTCCAAAACAAAATAAACACTCGCTGACTGAGATAAAATTCTAAATAAAAAAATCACAATATCATTATTCTCATCATCAATCAGACTTTTTTCATTTTTTAATTATATGTCATAATTTTTTCAAAAAATTTACCCATTTTTACATTATTTTTCAGATTTTTTTTATATAATTTTTCAAAAAATTTACCTATTTTTCAAAAAATTTGTTTTCTATTTTTTTCATTATTTTTCATAATGACATTTTTGTCATTAAAATGACCAATTTTAGTATTCCGTATAAGTTCTCCTTAGCTTTTTTTTATAAGCTTCTTCATGAAGCTTATTGAAATAAGCTAAAAATTGCTTATAGGGGACCATAAGCTATTTTTATAAGCTCTTCCAAACATTTATAATTTTTATCAAAAGTACTTATGTAAGAAAATAAGTTCAAATAAGTTATAAATAAGCTCTCCTAAAAGCACCCTTATTGTGTCTTCAATTTTTGAAATAATGTCTCTTAATAATATTATAGTACAATCCAAAATATTTAAAAAATTCAAATTTATGGGCAAGGCTTATTGTGGCCCAAACCCTAATTTATTTGAGGAGTCTTTTGCCTATTTGTTTTTAAAACGGTTATTAAGAACGGTTTTTGAAATCATAGAACACCATTTTATTGTTCCTAAAACTGTTCTTTTTGACAATAAGTAAAGATTTTCATTCAATTGAATCCTCCATGAAGAACAAGGATGGAACCGTCCTCCACAACTTTTCTTTGGATAGTTGTACGTACAAAACCCTAACATCTCCAACTCCTGGGCGAGGAGACATCGCAATAAAGATCAACCACCGTGGTCGACACTTTTAAACAAAAACAAACAAACTGGCAGCTAGTCAGACAAATCTGATCCAGTCTAGATAAGAAACACACTATGAACAAGCTTCATGCCGGCGCATCCACACGACCAACATTAGATCACTAATGCTGAAACAGCATCACCATATGTCGGAACAAAGCTGCGACAAAAAAACAAAATAAAACCCTAACATCTCTAACTCTGGATGAGGAAGATGCTATCAAGAACATCAGCCATCGTCTTAGCAGTTCTAAACTGAAAACAAACAATCGAGGAGCTTGTGGCTTCAGACTAATCTAATCCAAATCGACAACAACCACACCATTGAAAACGTCTACTTATACATCTAAGACAACCACCACCGATGACCAAAGTGTAAACAAAGACCACCACACGCCGCAATAAAAACACAAAAAAATAAAATAAAAACTATATATATGTGGAAAAAACACTTTATTGAGAAAAAAAAATCCAAATTTGTTGGGAAGAACCCATATTATTGAGAGAAAAAGGAAAAAAAGATGTTCCAAATGTACCCTCATTTTTTTATTTTATTTTATAAATAAAACACAATAATCTAAAAACAAAAGAATGCTCTAAAGTACTCTCTACAAATTTTTGTGTTTCATTATAAAATATTACAACATTAATTAAAAGAATACATGCGAATTTTAGTTTAGGCTTTATTTTATAAACAAGTTATTATAGAAATCAAATAATTAAATTAATTATTTTATCATTATAATAAATTAATCATATTCTAAATTTTACACAAGAAAATTTGGGTTAGGGGCACAAGTCCCAAAATTTGGGCTTTTCTGAAAGCTGTCGTATTATAAATATATTTTTGAAAATATAGCACTACAAATAATAGTTTTAAAAATATTACACAAAATTTAAAAATATTACACAAAAATAATATTTCCTTTGGTGGAATTTGTTTTTTTACTTTTTTTTCAGCAAATTTGCTTAAAGATTCAATCATTTGTTTTTAACTTTTTCATTATTTATTACTGAATTTTTTTAAATTTTTATTTGAATAGAAAATATAAAAAAAAAAAAAAATTTCTTAATGCTTTTGTTAATGTTTTTTCTATTAATAAAAAATTATATATTCAAATATGAGAAAATCATATATTTTGTGATTTATTTGAAACTCTCATTCGGTTTCATGTTAATTAAATAAAAACATATATATTTTTAAATTTTTATTTAAATATTTATTTTCTCAAACTTTAGATAAAAATTAAAAGATTTATTTTTTTATAAAAAACAAACAACTAAATGTTTAATAATATTAAGAACAAAAGTTCTATTTAGCATTAAGTTAAAAAACAAACCCACCTTAATGTCACATAAATAGTGAAATTGTCTCTTAAAAAACAATTTCAATCAATATAAAATAATAAAGTGCATCTTTAAGATACAATTTGAATATAAAGCAGACATAATCAATGTAAAATAACCAGTGTTTTAAAATCGATAATAATAATTCATTTATCGACTCACCGATCCAGTTTTTAAAACATTGAAAATAACAATAAAAAAAATGTAACAAAGACATTTATATATATATATATATATATATATATATATATATATATATATATATATATATATATAGCCGTGAAATTGAAATTATTTTTCAAATTACAGTATTTTGAAAATTAATTTTTTTTAAAATTATATATTTATAAAAAAAATTCCCCAAAACTGGAGGGATAAAAAATTCCTCAAATTACAGTATTTTGAAAATTAATTTTTTAAAAAATTATATATTTATAAAAAATTCTAAACTGAGGGATAAAGAAGCAGCACAGGCCCGTCTAACCGATAAAATTTCTCTGTGAACCCTTTCTCTCCGGTCTCCTCATATGTAAGAATGTTTGGTTGGGCAGATTCAAATACCCTTTTTTGAGAAAACAATAGAACCTAACAGTCAGTCCAACCAAACTAACCCCAACAATATATAAAGAACTTTTCTGAACTATTTCCAACATCTCTCTCTCTCCTCTGTTTGTTTTCTATCACTTTTCCTTCTTTCTTTTCTCTTTTCTTTCTTCTTAAAAAGTTTTGCGTTGCTGAGATTTCCATGACCCCATCTTCTTCATCATTGTCTACTCATACGTCAATGCATTCTGCTACAAAAATGATGGAAAAAGCTTTGCAAGTTTTCTTAGTTGCAGAGCTTCCATGGAGTTTTAGAGGTGAGTTGAGCTTCTCCTTCTTCTCCAAGTTTTGTAATGTACAAGAAATGTTACTTACTTTCTTTTCTTTTCTTTTCTTTTCTTTTCTTTTCTTTCTGTTAGTTCATCGTCATTGGCTTCATATTCTGAGAGAATTACTTATTTTCTGTGTTTATGTTTGTATTTTGTTCATGTTTTTGGTTGATGAAAAGAGGAAGAGAGTTCCTGTAGAATACTGATTAAAATCGTTACTGTTTTTGAAAACTATTTTTTGTTTTGAAAACAATGATAACAAAGAAAACAGTGAACATGTTTTGATCCCAGTTTTTGTTTTGAAAAACGAAGAAAACACTAAATTCAACTAACAAAAACAGGTTTTAGAAAACACCAAAATGGTATTCTCTGTATTTTCAAAAACTGTTTTTAATAATTTTTTAAAACATGAACCAAACAAGCCCTAAGAATTCGAAAAAGTAAAAAATAAAAGTAAAACTATTACGGGTCTTAGTTTATTATGAAATCATATATTTAAGTCTGGTAATCTATATTTAAACATGCAAAGTTTCTTATAATTAATTAGGTTCATATTCATCAAATGTGTCAACAATTAAAATACTTTTTGTCAATCAGTAAAAAGATGTGACACTATAAATTTCTAAAGTTCACAGGATGATCACTACTTGAGTCTAATTCATGCAAACAAGAAAGAAAGTGAGAGCTCCTTTGATTCCTTTTTTTATTGGTTCCGTTCTTGAATACTGTTCTTTAAAACAGTTTTTGAAAACATAAAAAACATTCGTTCCGATGTTTTATGGGAAACTATTATTGTTCTCTTAATTTACTGTCTTTTGTGTTTTTTTTTTTTAACAGCAAAAAACTATGAACCAAAAGTGTTAATTCTCCAATTTTTCTTATTCTTCTTGTTTTTAAAAACAGAAAACTGTTTTCAAAAACATGTACCCTAAAATTTAGGGTTTTATCACCCCCATGGTTTCTACAAGAAAACGTGGGTGGTCGGTCCATTTTTCATTTTATTTTTTGTCTTGACCATTTTATTTTAATATGTCATATATATTTCTAGAAAAATCTCTTCAATTTGTTGTATTCTTATTCTTTTCTCATGCCAACCCTGCACAATATTTTTGTTCTTTTTCCACCATTTTTCTTCTATACATTCGTGCATGTTTGTTTTGGAGGAAATTTTGAAAGCATTTTTTTTTTTGCTTCCAAAAGCAAGAAAAACACTTTTGAGTGTAGATGGGAATCTGAGGGTCAAAGGGCTATCCGACTTAAAGTCAACCAACTACCAAACTGATGAAGTAGGAGAAGAATGGTTGTTATCTGAATATTAGGTCAAACATCACAAGATCTTCACAACCACTAGATTTGTTTTTTGAAAACAAAATTGTTTGGGCCCCAAAGTAGGTTTTTTTTAGGTTCTCGTCCCGCTTTTAATAAGACGGATATGGGTTAGGGGTTTTATCGGGTTCGGGGCTTTTTTCTTAATCCTGAGACGTGTTTGAGTATTGTTTTGTCGTACCTGTCCCACTTGATTTTTATATTATTATTTTTATAAACTAAATACTTTATTTATAATATAGTAAACTACTAGAACCCGAGTCTCCTCGCCTCCCTATGTCCCTTACCTATTTAAATATCGAACGTTCTGCCGCATGAGTTAAGCATGATGGCCCCAATTTTTATATTTAAAATTTTTTATTTTATAATTGTTTTATATTTTAATATAAATATTATTAATTAAAATGTTTTAATAAAATAATTTATAAAAAATTATAATATTTTGTTTTTTTAATGAAATATACTAACTTTAATATAATAAAATATTATAAATAAAATAAAACAAAAGTAAAAAAGGCCCCAACCCAGTTGTTTGGGCCTATTATGGGCTTGGGCCTAAGTCAAGTTATGTGTGTTGAACCATTGGGCTAAGATGATTTCCATCATGTAGGCAGGCCCAATGTCTCAACCGATTGGAGTTTGATAAACCTGGCCCTAGACATCCTAGCACACTTTTTGGATTACATTCATGGAAAACATCAAAGAGACAAAAATATAGAAATAATTACAAATTTTCTTACTTGATTTATGTGGAAAATGTGAATATTAATCAAATATGATTTTAAAAAATAAGAAAAATGACTTATATTAAATCTCAACATACTAAGGAAAGCATGGAAGATAATTAAATTAGTTATAACTTTTACATTTTTAAATTTCTAATTTTTATATAGAATAGTTTTTTTTCGACATCTATGTAATATGTTATGTTTCTCACAAATTTGTCTTCACTAGGACTCGAACCTCTAACCACTCCCAACCCTATGTCAGTAGTCTAGGCTCTTAACCACTTAAGTTAGATCTTATTGACATATAGAATAGTTAAAATAAATTTCCTATTTTGCTTCTCTAGTATCTTTACATGATATTTTCTCTTGAATTTTTTGAAAACTAAACATGATCATGAGGTTATGAAATAATGAGATAATTTTGAAAAATAATCAAAGAATCTATCTACCACCCATACTTTTATTCAATCAATTTCATGTAGAAGATGAGCCTATATCGAAAACCTCTAGGAATTTCCCTCCAGATTGGTATGATATTGTCTACTTTAAACCTAAGACTTTTATGGTTTTGTTTTTGGGTTTCTCCCAAAAGGCCCCGTACCAATTGAATGTTGTTCATGCTTATATACTCAAAAATCTTTTCATTCCTATCTGATGTGGGACATTGTAGGACTCTAGGCGCACACCCAACAATCCTCCACTCGAACAAAATTCCACCAAACCTCCCTTCAAACTAAGATTTCCTTGTCTTTTAGACTTTTACTGCATTCGGCAATGCCCTTACAAACACCACTCCGCTAGGGGCTCACCGCCACTACACCATTTGTTCAAATTTTCCACCATATGGTTGCTCGAACTCGGCTGATACCATCTGTTAAGTGAACCCCACACCCTTCTCCATCCACATTTCGAGATAATAGTATCAACTTTGCCTAAGCCTCATGGTTTTGTTTTTTGCTTTCCCAAAGGTCTCATACTCAATTGGATCTTGGACTGGCACTACAAACCCATAAATCTTCCTAATACTAACCGATGTGGGACTTTGAATGCATTCCGAAAGGCGAAAGAAAGATCGATCTAGTATACCTGCCTATAACCCTTCTCTCTCTTTCTGATCTAGGGGATCACCCTTGGTTCCTTCTTTTAAAAAGAGTTGTTCTCCGATAATCGTCTCTATGACAATCTTTCTTTAAGAAAGCGTGTTCAAGCTCTTTGATTAAGGTACTAGTGGCTCAACCTAGGATCTCTTTCAAGTGCTTTTGCTTTCCTCTTAACTAAGTCTTCTCAATCTAATTGAAACCAAACATAGTCATGAGCTCGATCATTAAATAAAAATAATTGATGAATCCATATGCCACTTGCACAATATAGTCCTAAGCAAAACATATCCGATCATATACAATAAATCAAATCAATGATCACAATATACACATGCATCCGTGAAATTATATCTATTTTACCACAAATTGTGAATATCAAATATGTAGACTAACTATTAAACGCAGAAGTTTTGTGTTCGATTATTATACTTTAACTCCGACGATGTTTCAACCATTATGATTTTTAGCGATTTGATTCTATATTTCTCTTCAAAAAAAAAACTTCATTCATTTAGTACTATTTAGTTTTTAAGTTTTATCTAGAATTTACAAAAAGGAAAAAACAATCACCACCTTAATCATAAGCTTATGAATACCAATTGATGTATAAATCTATCTAGCTACCAGCCATGCACACAAATTCCCCCCAGAACATAGTCATAAGCATATGAGATGAAAACACAAACACTTGGTGAATCTACCTGCCCCTCCACATATAACAGGATGAATCGATCTGACAGTGCTCACATTAATTGATCTATTATCTATATATCAAGTTAAAAAAATAAAAAAAAATTATGGCTTACGTCCAACACAATACAGGATTGCATGTGCACCCAACAACACACAAAAAAACACAACATATATATATTATAGTTTGAGGGTGTTGCATATATTAGATTAGAAGAGAGCTTCTTAAATCTGTATAATCTTTGTCAAATTGTTGATGTTGAATCATGGTTGATCAGGAGTAAAGATGTCGTTGCTCTCGAACGCTCAAGATATCACAATTCAGGCAGACTAATTCAATTGCAAGACTTGGAACACAGTGACAAATCCAGCTAAGGCTCAGAGGGCACGCACCATCAACTTTTTTTTCAAAATTTTATGTGTTTCCAAGGAATCAAACTGGGAAGCTAAGATGCCCTAAATCCCGTGAGTCTTATACAATTCTAGGCAGGCTTTTAGTCGCTAGGATTTGACAAAATCTAAATCTTTTAAAACGTCTTAAAACCAAATCCAGGTCCACACTCACCACGCATATTACTTGGGCAAGTCATTTTCATCTTTCATTGTTCTGCCATGCATGGTAATATTATTCATCCACCGAAACCCTAGATTGTTATGGCTACTCTCTAAAACACTGCCAAGTAATGTTTCCAATTCTTTTAGCTTTATTTATTTTATTTTGATATGAAATACCAAAATGGTGGCACTTACTTATTATGATGATGAATTCCATTGGTTGCCCATGTTATATATATATATTGGCTATTGAAAAATCACACATTTGTTGTTGAGCTAACTATAATGCAAAGTTTCTTTGGTTGATAAGATCCAAAAGGTTTATCGATCTCAAGAGGGTTCAGATCTATAATAGGCATATAGAAATTATTGTACAAAAAGAAGGATAATTAGAGTGTTGCATATATATTGGCTATTGAAAAATCACACATTTGTTGTTGAGCTAACTATAACGCAAAGTTGTATCTCTTTGGTTAATAAGATCCAGTGCGTTTATCGACCTCAAGCGCTCGTATCCATAATAGGCATATAGAAATTATTGGACGAAAAGAAGGATAATTAGAGTGTTGCATATATATTGGCTATTGAAAAATCACACATTTGTTGTTGAGCTAACTATAACGCAAAGTTGCATCTCTTTGGTTAATAAGATCCAAAAGGTTTATCGATCTCAAGAGGGTTCGGATCCATAATAGGCATATAGAAATTATTGTACGAAAAGAAGGATAATTAGAGTGTTGCATTATTCCCATGCATCATGATATATTAATTCTCTACGTGATATGAAGCTCTTGATGAAGCCTTATAACTCAAAGAAATCAGTTAGGCATATTGTTTTCAATGGTATATAGTGAAATGACACTCTTATAGCCAAGAGGAAACCTTGATTGATGATCTTTTTAAGACTATATATGATGAACAAGGCGTTTAGTTATGTATGTTCATACGATCTTTTTCATAATTAATATCATGATTTGAGTGTTCATGCATTAATTATATTGATAAATTTCCGATTTCTTCTTCTATAAATTCATCTCAATATTATATTGATAAAGGGTTCGGTTTCCTTTTATATGAATGAATTCATGCAAGAGTTCTCATCTAGATCTGGGTTTGGTGCCTTCATTTTCCTCAAGAACTTCACCTCCTTGAGTGAGTGAGATGTAATTTTAGTACTTACGATTTGTGAAATCGAGATTAATTTATTGTATTATAGATTGGTTATCATGAGTATGGAAATTGTCAAGTAAAATATATTCATCGTATTCTTCATCATCAGCTTGATTTTTGTCAAGGGGTTTCGTTTGGATTTGACAAAAAATAAACAAGAGATGAAATTGGAAAGAAATTAAGGAAATGTTTCAACTATAAGAAACTTCTTCTCTCGTTTCATCTCTTTGCTCATCACTATATCCTATATTCATGAATGTTGGAGTAAATTACCATGAAAAACACTTTGGATATGTTTAGTGTTTGCTTTTTAGAACGGTTTTTGGAAACACGTAACAACGTACACCATTTTTTGTGTTATCTGAAAATTGTATTTTTTTTCTTTGAATTTTGTGTTTTGGATGTTTTCTTTGTTTTTGGTACATGGGATTGAAGAAATGTTCCGAATTTGCATAAACACAGATCAATCCATGAGATTGATAATCTTGAGAATGGAATTGCTAAAGTAAAACTAGATTATTCATCATCATATGATTTGTAGGACTGGTTAATTAGTTATACTTGATTGATTTTGAAAAATAAACAAGAGAAGGAAGATGATGATGATGAATAGGAAAGAAATTAAGGAAATGTTTCAACTGAGAAACTTCTCCTGCTTTCATATATCTCTTTGAATCTCTATCTTATAGTCATGTATGTACAGTAAAGTACAATGAAAAACACTTTGATTTTGGTACAGATAGAAAGAAATATCTTATTAATTTGCATAAACTTGACGATGAACAACCATGCTTAAGTTCGAATCATTGATCAGAAAACCGAAGCGATGTTTTTTCAATCCATTCACAATACAGATAGAGTTATAAAATATACTAACACAACCACACACATAAATTAACGACACAAACCCTAGAATTCTTATCAGACTACATCTCCCATTGCAGGGTATTAATGGAAGCCAAACTGAAGAACACCGGCTGTCAGAGCCGCTTATCAGGTTGGCCGAAAGCAGACATGGACGCCGCCGCGGCCGCCACCTCCCAGCCGGTCCCGAACCCGAAAGATTGGATGGAAGAAGAAGAGATCAACGCGTCGGAGCCCGGGGCAACGAGGCCGACACCGCCATGGTGCTGCTGCTGCTGGAGGTGCTGGTGTCCAGTAAACACATCCTCATTGATCAATGAGTTCAGAAATGAAGAAAAGACATCATCAGTACCGCAATTTAGGTCATCTTCATCATCGTCATCGTCAATGTTGTGGCCGGTGCTCCTCCTCCAACCGATCCCGGAACCATCGGAGTTCCTGCCGTCATTGCCGGCCGCTCCAATCTGATGATCCTGATTGTTGTTCCTCAAGGAGTTCCCGGTTTCCTTATCCACAGCTGATTTTTCTGAAGAATTAGGGCTAGGGCTAGGGTTTGCAACAGTTTTCGCCTTTGAAGAAGGAGAAGCTTTATTCAAATCAGGAGGAGATGACGATGAAGAATTAGGATTCAACGGCTTATGAGTTCTCGGATCTATTCCCTGGCTGATCAGCTTCTTGCTCAGGTGGGTGTTCCAGTAGTTCTTTATCTCGTTATCCGTCCGCCCCGGAATTCTTCCGGCAATCAAAGCCCACCTGAAAAAAAAAAACCCTAGATGAGAAAAAACTGAAGAATCTATGGTGGAAATTGCAGTTTGGGAGGGAATCTAAAAATGGCGGAAACAAACAAACCCTAATTACCACCTGTTGCCGAGAAGACGGTGGAGGCGGAGGATGAGATCCTCTTCGTCGGGGGCGATCTGGCCGCGCTTGACTGAAGGGCGGAGGTAGTTCATCCAGCGGAGGCGGCAGCTCTTGCCGCAGCGGAGGAGGCCGGCGCGCTTCGGGAGGGTGCGCCACCGCCCCTCGCCTTCTTTCTTGATGTAATTGGCAAGAACTTCGTCTTCCTTCGGCGTCCATGGCCCCCTCTTCAATCCGACCTTGATGCAGCATGGTGTTTTTGCAGAAGATGAAGCTGAAGATGTATTATTCCTCATCGTTTCCTTCTTTCTTCTTTCTCTCTCTCTCTAGTTTTCTTTTCTTTTCTTTTCTCGCACTGAGAGAGAGCTGATAATGGATGCGCCTCCCCCTTTCTCTTCCTCTTCTGTCGTACATTGTTAATTGTTGTTCTTTGTGGTTCGTATGGATAAACCTATCCTCACGCTCGTTTTGGACAGCGGAGAAATAACGCGCGAAAAAAAAGTTTATTTTCTTTTGTTTTCTCGGAAAATTTACAGTCACTGACGTCACTGCAGTGCATCCTCTGACAAACTGCACCTTGTGAATTTTTTCTAATATTTAATTCTTTATTTTTCTCATTTTATTTTTTACAACCACCCACCAAGGACGCTTCATTATTGCAGCATGAATATATGTATATAAAAATAAATAAATAAATAAATCTCAATTGTCCCAATATACTTGGCTCAATTATTAAAGATTCAACTACCTTTAAGAAAATATTTAATTTTTCATAATAACATAATAACAAAATATTACAATGTTATAATACAAAATAAATAAATATAAATATATATATATATATAAACACCATAATTTTTTCTTAAATTATTTTTATTTTAAATAAAAAAAAATTTTGATCTTTTTTCTTTTTTTCTTCTATTACACTGTAATATCATTTTCTTACAATAATTCGAGTCTAAAATTATAGCCAAGGCCTTAAGGACCGGTGATACTTAATATTTTATTTAACACGAAATAATTAGTTGGTTTATTAAAAACTTAACAATAATTTTACCTATAAATTTTAATTTTGAAAATTTTCTTTTGGAGGGATTTGGGATTTTGAAATTTTGAAATATAATAACTATTTAAAAAAGATGTGGTGTAGGATGGAGAGTGGGCACACGGTCTGGAGGTGCGCGTGGGCGAGTGGACGGAGCATAATGGGTAGTGATGAATGATGAGTGAGACAAAAAAAATGCATTGTGATATAATTGTGGAGTTATAGGGATTGGTTCAAATTCGTTATATGCGTATTGGTAGCTACTTATTCACTTCACACATGGGATAAAAAAAACAAACACCACGTTCTAATTTTAATATTTTATCACTCTGGACTAATGGGTCGGGCCCAAATTTGGTAACAAAAGGTTCTCCCATTTATTAGATCGATGTTTTTGAGTTGTGCTTTGAGTTGTGCTTGGAGTCGTATCATCAAAGCCTTTATCGAGAAATAATCTACGAATACGAACGACACGAGATCTCACATCTGGCTGATAGAAAGATAAAAGCTCGCATTTCTGCTCAAATGCTCTCTACATACTAAACTCGATCTTTCTAGCGCTCTCCACTCAGCCGATAGCCTTTTAAGGTAGCTCTTTTCCATTTTGATTTTTGGAAGACAAAAATAAAATAATTTAAAAAACTAGTAATTTGGAGCAAAATCAAATATTAATTTGGACGAGAATATCATTAAATATAGGGATAACAATTTCCTTCAAATCTCGATGAAGAATTTGATACTTTAACCAAATGTAGAGAATATTTGTACCCAATTAAATATTCGAAGAATCGTATTCAAGATTTTTAATGCTGATAGTGGATTGGCTGGAAGACATCCTACTACTCGACATCTGATTAAATAAATAATATATATTTACTTATATAAAAAATGCCTAAAGGTAAAGCCATGTCGGATTTTACTTGTATATTGTTTTATTTATATTGTAATGTTTGATTCAGCTTGATTTTAATTGCTTCCATGAAACCACATCACAATAATTCTTATTACTATTATAAAATTATGACAAACTATTTTTAATATTCATGATTTTTTAAAACAATCTATTTCACAAATTAAATAAGGTATTTTGATAAAATATGGATACCCAATCCTCCAATGGATGTGAGGATGGTAATAAGAAATATAAATCCGATAAGAATGGAGATAGAAATAATAAATGTAGATGGAGATAGGAATCTTAAATCCTACCCAAATCCTATCCATTGACATCGCTAATTAAATATCAAGAATATATGCAAAGTGGTAATGGGATTTGTTTGGGAACAGAATGTTTCATGTTCGAATCCTTACAAGAACAAAATACTATAACTTTATATACAAAGTGAATAAATGTTAATAATAATAACAATAAAAATAAGGCAAGAATATCGTTAAATATAAGAGCATTTTCATCCTTAACATGAAATGTAAAATAATCCAAATACTCATTAATTAATGAATGAAGAGTTATTGTGCAGTTCTACTATATAAACTCGGCTTTTTTTACCATTGGGATTCGATTCTATCACTTTCAAGCAGATCCACAAAAAATATGGTAGAATATTCTTATCCAATGGCTGATAAGCTCGAGCTTTTTTCAGCCAAAGCAATTAACGAAACAGAAAAATCACATAATAAGTAGTGGATAAATCTACAGAAAAAAGAAAGTTTTGTAAGTTGTTATGTCTGCATGTTTTGCACTCTTATATGCTTGTATTTTTGTTCTGTGTTGAAGCATCTTGAGCTTTCTGTCAAGCCCTTGGATGTAAGTAGCTTCATTGCAGCGACCCCTTCTTGTAAAGCTTCATCGATCTTAAGAAACACAAACCACGCTATTATAAAATTTCACAAATATGGTAGTAAAGCTCATGCGAAGCTGTGATAACACATGACGGCAAACTCCATCAAGGCATAACACACCATTTCCAAGACTAACTCAAGACTATCGTGTTAAGCTAAAAGACACCCCAACCATCTCACCTACATGTTCGGTGGTTGAATCATAGTTTCAAAAGGCACGCTTAAGGTGAGCGTAGACTCAAGGCACAAGCACTCCCTAGTTATAGGGCCTCGTCTTCGAAGACATGCGCCTTACTGGAGAGGCCGTGCCTTGAAGAGTATAATTTTTTTTTAAACCAACTTTTATTCTTGGAATTTTTAATTGTATATTAAATCTATATAATTTCACTACTTTTTTCATTGAATTTTTCTTTTAATATTAAGAATTTTTAATTTTTCTATTAATATAATTATACTTTGAATCATATTTTATAAAATTGATGTGCATCCAAGGTCACATTTCACTTCACAACAACCTGCACCTTGCACCTTAAGGCTCTAAGAGGCTTTTGCGCCTTTTAAAACCATGGTTTGAATAAAAGTCGTAATAAACTTACTCTTTCTCGAGCTGTTGCATTGAACTTCTGGAGCAAGAATGCTTTGGGATCCATTTGACCATGAGGCTTTCCAATACCTAACAAGAGGATGACGATATTTAGTAAATGGAACAAGTATATCAATGAAGAAGGAAATGGAGGAACATTGCTAATCGATTTAGGATTCCAAACCAACCAATTCTTAGCCGAGGAAATTCTCTGTTTCCTCGCAAATGATAAATCACACTCTTCAACCTGTTACAGAAAAATGAGTTGAATCAGATGCAAAATCACACAAAGACGATCCCTTTTCTGAACATAACCCGAGTTTCTTCACATACATATTCTTAATTAATTTTACTACATACAAAAAAAAAAGTTTTAAGGATTTTTGGGAAAATTCAATGGGGAAATGAAGTGTCAATCTGAGAGTATGAACTTGTATCTGAGAATTAAGTTGAATTGTTTTCGGTCTCATCTTTGCCCATTGATGCTTTTGTATAACCCCCAGTGAACTAAAGTAGTGCTAGATATTGTTTGGTCACATAATTTCCAGATTAGAAAATTGATACAGGATAGTGTAAATTAGCATTGGCATTTTTCATCACAGTAGACAAACTAAAAAGCATCTTCTGTGAAACATTCACACATAGCACGCGCGCATCGGCTACAAGTCTCTTTGGGCCTTAAGGCTTAGCTACAAGAAGTTTTGGCGGCATAATCTCTATCTATTTATAAATAAAAATTATATATCTCACTATATATAATTTTTAAGCGAAGTGATGCGCACCATACCTATATATCTCACTATCTCACCCTGCCTAAGTGAGACGCACCCTACCTATTATAAATAAAAATTATATATCTCACTATATATAATTTTTAAATAAATTTGTTTAAGTGAGACACAAGACACACTTAAGGCATGGGCTTTCATGGGGCCTCTCACACCTTTGTGAAGTCCCTACGCTTCCCCTAAGGCAAGACGCCAATGGTGGGAGTCGTGGTACCTAGGTTTTAGGCGAGCCTTTCACAACCATGTTTGGCATCGAGCTTGATGTTTTGAATTCATTAAGTTTTTAGTTCAGTATACAGGACATCTAGACTTTGTCAAAGTTCTTGAACAAAGACGGGGCGAGGATTGGTGGATTATCTCACTTGTTTTTATAAGCATTCAAATTCCTAGATGCCTCCGCATGTCTTTTTATATTCCTACCAAGGCAAACAAATTGGAGCTATGTTGAAAACAATTTTATGAACATTAACTTTGCATAAACAAAGTAAATCTAAGCACCCATACAGGTATTACAAGAAGCTGTTTCACCGATTAACAGCAACAACACAAACCCACATTCTGTTCCTCAAATCCTCTACCAAAACTGGCTTTAAGAGTAAGATTGGACTCCAAAGATTCTTCAAGACAAAGCTTGGCAGAGAAATTACATTTGGATTTAGCGTGTTAAATAGTTGAGAACTTTAGATAATCCTGATATAAGTTGAGTCCAAAGTCAAAAATAAAAGTAAAATGCATCTAATCCAATCAGGATCCGACACATTCTAATGGTTTACCCAATACACTCAGTCACTCACTGGACTTAGTGTCATTGGCGATAACCATACTGACACATATTAATTGATAAGATAGGTAATGCGACCATTTCAGGAGCTAATTAATGGAAAAGGAAAATCCATCTAGCTTGACAAGATTCCTCCATTTTCTAATAGTTACTAACACAGAATCACAGATACAGTAAAGATAAAATTTTATCCACATAAAATAAATGAAAAAGGAAAATTGAGTTCTAATAGTTATATAAGAAAGTGAAGGAATTCAGTTTCCACCCATGAGGATATCCAATTTAACCATAGTTGAAACCAGAGTTCAAGCATTTGAGGTACATTTCAAAAACAAGATTCGGAACCAGGCTTACATGCCAAGACTTAGGGTTGAAACAACCAAACGAAGAAAAGGGAATAACTGCTTCTGAAAAGCATCCCAATTTCAAACCCAATTATAAAACCTATCTTGGACATTAAATCAAGCACTTGATAGGATACAAGAAAACACAAGCATGCATTTCCACAAGCACATGCACATCAAGTGCCCATGATAATATACATACATACATACATATATATATATATATATATATACACACACACACACACTCAATATTTTTTTGTCCTTTCAGTAGTTATATAATTAAGTATTAAAGATGTCTTTCTTCATACCCATTGTGGCTACCATGGCCTCCTTTGTGATGAAGACGAAGCACTCCACATGGCAAGCCCATGTCATCATGAAACTACGTCCACAAAAATTTAAGTTAAAGAATAATGTAAGCAAGTAAAAAGAAAACAAAAAGGAAGCACTATAAGTCAGTTGAGAAATTACCACAACCACACGATTAAGAGGTAGTTTATAATAAGCTGCAAGTGGACCAGCCTGTAGTTAGACCAAGAAAAGACAAAATCATAGCACCATATCATAGAAGAGTGCTGACTTATGAAAAAAAAAATACCGATACACTAAATTTCTATAAAATTTATCTGTATTATTATCTTCAAAAATTGGTATTAAGACTCAAACAACATAAAGTTACAGGCAAGTTATAGATGTTCCTCTTTAAATAAGAAATATAATCAAAGAAATAAACACTGTAGAGCAGCTAGTGATTAATTCTGCAGCTAACTAAAAAGAAATAAAAGGTGTTTAATCACATCCATCTCTGTGCAAACTCCTCTACTTCTGTTATTATAAATTTCATTCAATTTGATAGGTTGGAGAGTCATTTGACTTTTTGAATTCAACAGGTAAAGCTAACACCAAGTACTGTTTCATCGTGCAATGTTTTGGTTTATGTATCAGCCAGTAGTACTAGTGATACAAATTGTGAACTCCCAAAATATAATCATACATATGAGATAATGCATCTAAATCTAGATTTTTATTACCTAAAGATACATCAATCCTGCCACAAATGTCACAGAATCAGCTGATAATTCAAATATCTGGTAAAGCTAACACCAAGTACTGTTTCATCGTTTATTACTAGTGATACAATGTTTTGGTTTATGTATCAGCCAGTAGTACTAGTGATACAAATTGTGAACTCCCAAAATATAATCATACATATGAGATAATGCATCTAAATCTAGATTTTTATTACCTAAAGATACATCAATCCTGCCACAAATGTCACAGAATCAGCTGATAATTCAAATATCTGGCTAAACAGTTTAAGCCATAAAATATGGCATGCCATTATAAAGCAAAATAACAAAATTAATAGAATAAAAAAAACGGTTTGCAAATAGTCTCAATTTCTGCGAATAAAAGAAAATTACAATAGCATACATGAAGCAAGTTTAACGCAGTGAAAAATGAAAATATGCCACCATCCTCGATTCCATCTTCCCAACCCTTTGCACACACCCTCACAATTTATACCATGAATATGATCTCAGTACACACAAACTATTGCAGGGATCTCTATTTTACCTATCGAAAACATAAAAATATTTGCCAAACTCTTTATTGTAGTGATCAATAATTAAACCTTAAAAGGTGGCTAACTTGTAATTATGTACCTTACCCTTGTTGCTGATAGTGGGATACTAAGTTAATGGAATAACAACTCCTGGTTACGTGAATATACTTCTCATCATTTCAAAATAGTTGAATTTTAATCAAATTGAATCATGCATGGATAAAATAACCTTTCACAATAGCAAAAACTTTCCTTGGAAGAAAGTAATTAAAACTTCAGACATCAAAACTCCAGCCATTATGAGGAAATGTTTCAGTAACTTACTGATTCACCACTCAAATTCATGTAAGTCTGAGGCTTTGCCAGGAAAACAGGAACATCACCAACCAAACCTGAGATATAAATATAAAAAATCTAGTAATGATTGTAATAATGTACAACAATATGTATGAAATCATGAGTGGAATGAAAAAAGCTGACATACCTTGTCCAAAGATCGCTTTGCAATGAACCGTGTCCATTGGAATCCCTAGTGATTCAGCAAAGGCATCAATCATCTCAAACCCCACCTGCATCGAGCAAGAGAAAAGGGGATTTTAATATTAATTATTAATAACAGGTAGAGCGGAGAATTTTCACAGATATGTAAATTGTAATTGTATCTAACATTGTGCCTTGTTCCTCTGTATTTATCCCCAGGGTTGCCTAAGCCCACGAAAAGCCATGGTTGAGGAGAGACGGTGCAGAACAACCTTCTAGAAAGCCCGTTTAGCATTTCTAGCTTCCTTTAATTTCTTCTACTGGTCAGCAATACAATATCTCAGCAAAATGCTTCCATTTCACTGTTTTTCTTTACAGAATTGGTACAATTTCTGAGAGCAATTCCTGAGAAAACAAGGGATGTCAAAGTTAGAAGAGAAAAGGGATTAAATGCATGATTTTACAGTAACTCATTCCATCTTATCCTTTGGTGTTAACCTAATTACTTTTGCCCAAAATTCAGTTGGTTGAAGACATACCCTACAATCCATGATTAATTCTGTCACTGGAGAAATCCAAACCCAATCTTAGAAAAATAACATACCACCGAAGAAGGGGGAAAATCCTGAGAACAAAAAAAAAGCCTAGATTTCAACTATTAATCATAGAAACCCTACCAAACTTTGAAAAGATCAGAGTCCCATTGACGAACTTCCAAAAAAATGAAAAATAAACAAGTAAATAAATACTTCAAAATGTAACCTGCAAAGAAGCTCAAATCAATATGGAAAAATATATGTAACTGTTAAGGGAAATCATTGTGGATCAGAATGGAGAACAAGAGTTTTAGATAGAAAACCACTGGGAAACGGGGACTCAATGAAAACGTTCATCTTCTAGCCATTTCATTTCGAGCTAGTCACTAGTCAGACATTTCAAAAACAAAAAGGAATAAGAATAAGAAAAAATCAGAGGGTTACCTTCGAGCAGGTCGAGGATGCCGATTGAAAGTGGATCGTCTTTCGTACTGCGGAGTATCGGATTGAGAGCACAGAGGAGGAAAGTGAAGGAGAAGGTGAGTGACGGAGGGAGGTATCGGAAATCAGGGCATCCCTCAAATATTTCCATATTTTAAAAGTGTTTTCAAATTTTTAATATTTTATATATATATTTGGAGAATATTTCGATATTTTAAAAGTGTTTTCAAATTTTTAATATTTTAAAAGTGTTTTCAAATTTTTAATATTTTATATATCTATATTTGGAGAATATTTCGATATTTTAAAAGTGTTTTCAAATTTTTAATATTTTATATATATATTTGGAGAATATTTCGATATTTTAAAACACTTATATATATATATTTGGAGAAAATGCATCAAATAACTCCAACGCCAGTTCAACACTGCTTTTTGTAACCACGTTTATAATAAAAACTATTTTTCTAGCAGCCTTCAATTAAAAGCGTTTTTATAGGAATTCGAAATTTTATAAAAAAAATTTGTAAAACAATTTTATATAATTGAAATTACAAAAAAAATGACATTTAATATTTAATTATAAAAATAGAGTACTATAATAAATAAATAAAATTTATTACAAAGTATATAAATACTTTTAAAATTTTATATTAATAAAATCTAAATCCATTATACAAAAATATTTAGAGAAATAAGTGAATTAATAAATAAATACAGAGAAAATTATGTTAATTTATCAATGTGATTTTATTTTAAAAAAAATTATGAGAAATGGAAAATTAAGAGCAAGTTAACTCATTTAAAAATTATTTCTATTACGTATGAAAACTTTGGGCAAATTAATTCATTTAAAAATAATTTCAATTAAGTTGCCAATGAGAAAGTTCTTGTTAAAAAAAAATGTAATTTTTAACTGTGGTTAAAAAAATAAAAAATAAAACATATATTTTTTAAATAATAGATTTTGAAAGATTCAATAGAGGAAAGTGGAAAGTAGAGCATATTTAAACATATATATATATATATATATATATATATATATATATATATATATATATATATATATATATATAGTATATATAGTATATTTGTGCAAAAATTAAAAATATACAAATTTTAAATTACTATTACTTTAATTTTAATGTCTATATTTATATATTTTATTTGTTTTGAATGTTTTTATTTCAAAATATTAAAAATATAAATTCATAAAAAAATTAAAGAAGTCCTAATATTTTATTAAAATATTTATACTTTATAATTTTTATGAATTTATATTTTTATTATTTTAAAATAAAAACATTCAAAATAAAAAATATATAAATATACAAATAAAAATAATAGTAATTTCGAATTTTTATATTTTTAATTTTATGCATAAACATATTATATATTTTTTAATACACTTTACTTTCTTTTTTTCAAAATATATTTTAAAAAATATGTTTGTTTTTCTTTCTTTTTTTTCGTTTTCTTACTTACTGTTGTTAAAATTGACATTTTTAAAACAAAAACTTTCTAAATTATTTTTAAATGAATTAACTTACTTTTGATTTCTCATTCATCATACACTTTTTTTTAAAATATAATAATATTGATAAAATATAACATAATTTTCCCATAAATATATATAATTTTTTTTTATTAATTAAAACATGAAATAATTATTTTTACTATTATAAAATATTTGAACTAATGAATAAACATACATAGACATTTTTATAAATAACAACCTAAAATAATTATTCATGAATATAAAAATAGTTACAAAAATATTTGAATTAATTAATAAAGCAACTTTTTGTTTTAATAAATACTTAAAATGATCATTTTTATAAAAAAAAAATTATGATTATATAAATTTTTTAAAAATATTTTAATTATTTGGATTTTTAAAAGTATATGATATTATCCGGATTTTTTAAATAAATAAATATATGTTTTAAAGAAAAATAAATATATATTTAAGGATAAACTAGTGGGTATTTTAAAAATATCAAAAAACTTTTAAAGTGTTTTTTTTTTTACATCTCCCAAATGCTTCTCAAACAAACACACCAAATATTTTTTTCAAATTTCAAAAGCGCTTTTGAAAATATTATGAAATGCATTTTTTTGTCCTAAAAGTAATTAAAAGTGTTTATAGATCTATAAACACTTATAATAAGCACTGTAGCCCTAAATTTGTAAATACAATATTTCTTATGTTTTTTCTTGAAAAATGACTCATTTTTTACAAAAATATCCTTCAATTTCATGTATTTACATTATCTCTTAAAAAGTTATATTTACAATAAAACAAAATGGGTACTTTGTCAAAATCAAACCTCAAAATAAATAAATATCAAATTTCTATAATTGGGTTTTCAAAATGTATTTTAATAAAAAAAACTGAATAGAGTGATTTGATTAAGCAAACGTAATATATTTTTCTTTCAACTTTCTCTTCCTAGTCTTTTTTTTTTTTAAGCAAATAAGGTGATTTTTTTTGCTATTATTTGCTTAAAATTACCTTATATACCTATTTCAATCATTTTTATTCCTAAATAAAGTAGTTAATCCATAAGATCTTGTTTTTTCGTTTTTAGTTATCGTCTTAATGAAGTGTGTGGTTGTCATCTTCTTCGTATGGCGTTTTTTGTCGTCATTATGATGGAGCGTTTATTTGTGCGATAATTATTCAAACGAATAAAGTATATTCAATCGGTAACAAAAAATCAAATCAATAATCATCAATATAACGCTGCAATCAATTTTATATATATATATATATATATATATATATATATATATATATGGGCCTCTTATCCTGCTTTTATCACTTTAATCAAGCCTAAGAGTAGGGTTTGGTAAGAATTAGATTGTGATGAACAAATGATTAATTTATTATGAAAAAGCAATGTTTTCTTTTACATTTATTTATTTTGCATTACAACATAGACTCGAACTTAATCCATTCCTAACGGCATGTTAAACCCTTAACCACAAAGACATGCTTTATCGATAAAAATATACAAATATACTTTTTTGGTCATATAATGAGATGTTTTGAGTGGACCCGTGCATACATAGAAACCGTATTTAAGTCATACCACACCCAAACTAATTATCATACGAGTCATGAAGGATTGCAATGACGATAAAACTCTATCACATAACACAGTTATAGGACTCGATCTCAAGACCATTGGTTAAGTTATGATATACTCAAATTATCCTACTTATATGCTCGAAGATACAAATATACTATAATATATCAAAGATATAATACAATATTTATTTATATAATATTATTAATGTATATATTATTTAATAAATAAGTAATCCTTGAGTGTAATTATTTATTCCAATCAATAAAAGTCACAAGCTTTCCATCAAAAAAAAGTTATTTGTTTGACATTCTAACTCATCTAGTGATTATGTATATGTTTAAACAATTTAATTTATTTGTTTTTGAATAAATATGTCTAACAAGTCATAAACATTTTAATTGAAATATTAAATATGTAAATATACATATAACAACCAACTCAATTTGGTTATGAAATATAATGACATTATTATTGAATGAGTTGCATTACATATAACTTATTTAATAATTGCATTTATATTTTCGAGTACAATTATTTCATGTCGGGATAATTATGCAGTAAAATGGCATAACATGACTACCCTGACATACCACTTTTGAGAAAATATAACATAATTAAATATAGATAAAATTGTATACATTTGAAGTTTTTTTTTTTTTTGACAAAAATATACATTTGAAGTTAATTTAATAAAACAAAACAAGTAAATTAATTTAAACTGTCACATAAAATATTATAATACTCATATATGAAACCTTAGCCGTCCCTTACTCTGGTATTTATGTTGGAAAAAATGAGTTTGAACATAAGAAATTAACTATCTTTGAGCTAAAATTAAAATGGGTCCCACAAATTCTTTGTAGTGGGTCCACGTGGGAATGTGTACTCCTCCACGAGGAGACGAAGATTATCTATTAAGTTGTTCAAAACCACAACAGCGACCAAATCGTCTCAAAACATCACCACTTGGAAAATGGTAACAAACGCTTAACATGGGAAAGCTTCAGATCCCACATCTGGATAACAAGACTTTTTTAAAGCGATATATATACATCTACCTCAGAAGCCGGATTGGCCTCAAAAGACCCAGCTTGCCGGTGCAGACCTGGGCCTACGCTATTCACCACACACGCACGCGCACCGCCCCGCACCGGCCAAAGTCTCATAGCTACCAGGTATACATATGCTTAAATTAACTCGCCTCAAACTATCGCCGACGAAAGTGCGTTAATGCCATTGAACGCGTTGTCGCTTTAGAATTTGACTGCCGCCTTTCTCCACACAGCTTCATGACTGCACTAATAGTCATTAAACGCGATCGCTGCTGCTCGCTACGAACATAAATGTGACACGACCATCTCGAACTTCGCGACTGCTCCAAATGGGCCATGAGCTGTCTATATATAGGCCACACATTCAATCATTCTTCTGTTCAATATCATCTTCGTTTTGAGAGACCGAGTTCTACACAATTTCTGGTTCGACAGCCAACAAAAAGAAGTGCTTTCTTTGTGTTAGGAGATCATTTTATCATAGGGGACGAATTGCCAATAACTCGAAGCACCACTACGAGGGCAATAAATTATCTTAAGGAGATTGTGTTCAACACAATACTTGATCATTCATGATTACTGCAAACAGGTTCCACCTTATTACTTTAATTTTTATGGAATTTGACTGGCTGCCTTTTTCCATTACGTACGCTGATCGTGTCTATTTGCTGTTTAACAGAATGTATATTTAATTCCATCCAAGCTTTCATGATCAGATCAATAAATGAGCTTGTTTTATGAGAGGCAAGCCGACATTCATTCATTTCATTCATTCATTCTTCTGTCCAATATCATATTCGTTTTGAGAGACCGAGTTCTGCACAATTTCTGGTTCGATAGCCAACAAAAAGAAGTGCATTCTTTGTGTTAGGATATCATTTTATCCTGGGAGACGAATTGCTAATAACTCGAAGCACCATTGAGAGGGCAATAAATTGTCTTAAGGAGATTGTGTCCAACACAAGACTTGATCATTCATGATTACTGTAAACAAGTTCCACCTTATTGCTTTAATTTTTATAGAATTTGATTAAAGCGTCTTCTCCACACAGATGCGACTGTGTCTGTTTGCCATGAACAGAACAGACACGACCCATCCCTAAGCCTCATGATTGTACCGAACAGTCATGAGCGAGTCTATATATAGGCCACACATTCATTCATTATTTTGTTCAATATCATCTTCGTTTTGAGAGACCGAGTTTTGCATAATTTATGGTTCGACAGCCAACAAAAAGAAGTGCTTTATTTGTGTTGGGAGATCATTTTATCATAGGAGACGAATTACACAACTCTTACACCACTCATAAGGGGGCAATAAATTGTCTTAAGGAGATTGTGTCCAACACAAGACTTTATCATTCCTGATTACTGCAAACAGGTTCCACCGTGTTGCTTTAATTTTTATTTTGTTTATTCTGCAAACAGTTTCTCATAGTCATACTGATATAGGTTCTGCAAATCAAGCTAATAACGCTATTTGTCTGCCTTATCTCAGAAACTACCGAAATATACCCTAGCAGTTTTTGAACATGTTTATGATATAATAAAAGCTAAAATGAATATCAGGAAATAAAACGAGAAACCCGACTAATAATAGCCAAGGATAAATTAAGAATATTTATCACTTAAGGATAAGGAGAGGCATAAAACAATAAGTTTATATGCAATTATGGAATTTGAGAAAGTTACTTGAATAGAAATTAGAAATAATACGACTAAAACGTAAAAAACTGAGTATTAAGACTAAATGGTCTTTGGAATGAGATATTTTCTCATTCCCAAAGGAGAGCAAAAGAGAATCGGATGAGACGGGGGAGAGAAAGAAGAAGAAGAAGAGAAGTTTGCCAAAGGTATGGATTCAAGTATGGAATTTGTCTAAAATGTATGGATTCATGTTCTAAGCAAAGTGGATTCTTGTGAAACCTAACCCTAACCCCCTTCTTTTGATGAATAAGTGGGTTTAATTAAACCCTAACTTGGCAATAGTTATGATGTTTGCTGGTTTTTGAGACCAGTTTTGGGGTGGTTTTATAGATTACATAAATTGTTTAGATGGGTATGGATTTTTGGTTTTACCCACGATTTCTTTGTGTTCATAAGCTAAAGGCTTGCAAAATCCTATCTTAGACTATGTTTGATTATTGGCTGCCTGTCACTGAACCCTAATTGGTAGAAGATATGTGAAAAGATAGGTATGAAATGTTATTTCCTAGGGTTTTAGTAAACTACTCCACCCTAGACTGAGGCGTGTTCTGCTCGTGTGGAAACCCGAGATTGTTTAAGATATGTACTGGCAGTCCCTGAGCTGATTATAGTCCATAAGAAGTGTTTAGAGAATTTTAGAGTGAGAGCTCAGATTTTCTAATGAAAACGCAAGGCGTAAAAGTGGGGAAATGTCTCCGGGGCACGCCTGTGACGTAAGTAGCTTCATCTGAGCATTTTTCTTCTTGTCTACAACTTCGGGATGCCCATAACTTCTTCGCCTAAGTACGAGATTTGAGTGAGTTTCGACCTACAAAGCCATTTGAGTCTATAATCCATCCATATATAGCTTGATACAATCTTGAGCTTATAATAAGTCCTAAAATTACAAAACCGGTCAGCTGCTATCAAGCATAAGTGTCAGAAGTTGTCAGGTTTTTTCATGACTCATAATTTGTGATAATCCCTTCGTTAGACTGGTTAGTGTTCTCGGACCTTATGGAAAGCTCATTGAGCATAGAATCTAACTAAGGTTATTTAATGGCATTCGACATCCACATTCGAAAATTTGATTTGGTTGTACCAAGCGTACTAATCGCTGTTAAAGTCAATCGGAACACATGATAAGAAAATAAGATATGAACAAAGAAGAATATACGATTTGATATGCAAGATGTATATAGAAGAAAATAATAAGGGGTCGATAAGCTCGATAACACGTATAATTATATGACTCCGCCTAAGACCTGATGATATTAAATGACAAGACATATATGATCGCGTTTCTAAGACTCTCGCTACACACGCTCTATTACGTGGGCGTGCACGCATAAGATCAATGCTTCTGCACTCCCGCTAAGCACACACTTATTACGCGGCGTGCACGTATACATGACTAGTGCTTCAAGACTCTACTAGTGTTTCGACATTTCTATTATAAGGTGCACGTCTATGTTCCGTACCATACTGTACCTTCGGGTATATATTGTACCGAGTCTCATTCATTCTTTATCTCTGGTCAAAGCAAGCGAATGTTTATATGTGTGTATCTGAATAAAAAAAGATAAAAAAATAAATAGTTTGGACATGAAGGGTACCTAAGGGTATCAAATAATAAGTCTATGTTCTGCACTCCTACGGGAGATAGGACAATCTGATAAAGTACAAGTATAGAAATGTATAGGTATATGTCATAAGATATGATAGTCTGATAAAGTACATGAAGATACAAGTTAACAAGATATAAGATGTTACAAGTAGATGACATGATATAAATATAAGATTATATGATATGAATATATGATAGATATACCTAAATGAATAGATGGAACATGCTAGGAACACATGATAGAAATGCATAAATGCTAAGAAAGATAGAGATAAGTAAAAGATGACAAAGCATAGGGATGAGTACATGTACTGAACGATGCATATATACGAATATACGAATTTAGCAACGACGCATGATAAAAATATAGGAATATATGTATTATGGGAGAAATATGAGAACCGTAATATGAAGCTACTTATATGAGAACTAATACAAGATTAAAGTAATGATAGTATATACGTATAGCAATTATGATAACAATATTTATTCATGCTTACGGTATATGCATAAAAAACGAATAAAACCTGGACACAAGGCTCGACCAAGTAGAGGGATAGATCGACATGCCATTGCGAATAAGTCCGCAAAGATATAAGTTCCTGGAGCATCGAGGCCCCGTTCGGGGTCGATGAAATATATCCTATCAGATCACCGCGGGCCCCAGGTGGTCACTTACGAAGACCTTCAGCCCTTTATAGATGGTCGTCTTCAGATAACGATAACAAATGCCTTGACCCTTTATAGACCACTATCAGACAAGGAGTACAAAGACCTTTCTGCCCTTTATGGGCTTCATGTATCCACTTCTTTGGTATTTACAAGCATGAAATAGAAAGTAATATGAAAAGCATAACAAGAAAACAATATATGAAAATAGTACATGAATACAATATATGGAAAGTGCCAGCATAATACACTTAAGTATATGAACAAGTACAAGATATTTTTGAAAGAGAAAGTAATATGAAAAGTATAACATGAAAAACAAAAGATATGAAAATAGTACATGAATACAAGATATGGAAAGTACAAAGTACAGTACACAAAAAGTATATGAACAAGTACAGTACATGAAAGAGAAAGTAATATGAAAAGTATAACAGGAAAACAGTATATGAAAATAGTACATGAACAATACATGAATACAATATATGGAAAGTACAAAGTACAATACACGAAAAGTATATGAACAAGTACATTACATGAAATAGAAAGTCATATGAAAAAGTATAACAGGAAAACAGTATATGAAAATAGTACATGAATACAGTATATGAAATTAGTACATGAACAATACATGATAATAAAGACGTGAAAACAAAGACATGATGACAAGACATGATAACAAAGGCATGAAAATATAACATAAATAAATGTACAAGATATAACTACGAAAGTAATATATGTACACCGAATATGACATGCACGTATTAGATACTGTAATACGAACCACAAAGATAACATCAAACGATAAGTACTGCACATGAAAATAAATGATATGAAATGTTATATGTCAAACGTCACATGATAGAAGTGTATGTTATATGAAAATGATAAGATAAGTGTATTTGCTGAGACGACCATAGCGTATCGGGTCGCCCTCAGATATGCTTCCCCACTAAGCATAAAGCTTAGCACGTTTTTAATCCGTAGGTACGTATGTAAGACAAGGATAAAGGACGCGATATCCCACACGCCAAAGTGAAGCACCGTAGATAGTGCTCACCGCACTACTTCCGCAATCTGTATTTTTGAATGGTGATAAGTTTTGTATATTGAGAAGTAATGGGACTCAAGCAGAGAACATGAATACAATTACTGGTACTTATAATGTAAATGTAAATGTTTTTTTTTTTTTTATTTTATGAAAAGGTGGTGTACAAAGTTAATGAGTCCCGCTTCAATTACAAGTCACAAGACCCATCAACCGCCCAAGCAGGGGTGGGGGTGTGACATTATCTGTTATGTTCGTTCTATTATATAGAATTATTACCTAACATTCTTAGGACAATTTATTTTTATTTTTAAATATATCTATATTTGTTTTATTCTCTCTGCTTCAGATCTTATATACGTAACTCAAACTTTTAGCTTCGTTTATGCAAGATTTACATAACGCTCTAGCACTGCTCGATTCAATACAAACCCCACGCATCGCTTTTGAAATAATACCGCTTATCATAAACATAATTCCTGCCTCAAAGAGTAATGGCTACTAATTTACTCCTACCGGCGGGTGCCTCCCTCCAACGCCTGTTATGGCGCCAATGACTGTGAGTCATGGAGAGAAGCCGGAAAAGTTTAATGGGACAGAGTTCAAAATGTGGCAACAAAAGATGTTGTTCTACCTGACCACCTTAAATTTTGCCCATTTCCTTAAAGAGGATGCTCCCGCATTGAAGAAAAAATGAAACTCGATAGCGCGGTCAAGCACCAGCTACGGAAGCATGTCATTTCTCAGGTCACAACTATCCCGAATGGCTCGACAACACACTGTATAATGTGTATTGCGCCTTCAATACTGCAAGAGAATTATGGGAATCCTTGGACAAAAAATACAAGACTGGGGATGCAGGGCTTAAGAAGTTTGTAGTGGGAAAATTCCTAGACTACAAGATGCTTGATTCCAAGACTGCATCAGCCAAGCTTTAAGATTCATATAATTTTGCATGACATACATGCAGAGGAGATGTCTCTTAGTGAATCCTTCCAAGTGGCTGCAATTATTGAAAAATTACCACCCCTATGGAAAGAATTAAAGAATTACCTAAAGCATAAGTGGAAGGAAATGAGACTTTAAGACTTGATAGTGAGGCTAAGAATAGAGGAAGACAACCGTGCATCTAAGAAGAAGGCAGGTAAGGCCATCATGGAATCCAAGGGCAGTGTTGTGGAACAAGGGCAGACCTCCCATGATAACAAGAAGAGGAAGTACAATGGCAATGATCCTAAAAAAGTTCAAAGGCAAGTGTTATGTGTGCAACAAGCAAGGGCACCGTGCTAAGGACTGTCATAGCTTGCACAACAAGGAAACTCCAGCAAGAACGCCTCAAGCCAATGATCAAGAGATGATGTTCAGACATGAACCTCACCAGAAAATCTCCGAGGTGAACTCTTCATTGGCAAGAATAAGGAATTGTGGTGGACACAGGCTACTCATTATGTTTGCTTCAACAAGTAGATGTTCTCATCATATCACATCATAGATAATGGAGAACAACTCTTTATGGGCAACTCCTCTTCTTCCAAGGCGAAGGCCAAGGAAGGTAGTGTCGAAGATGACATCGGGCAAGGAACTTACTCTCAATGATGTATTGCATGTGCCAGAAATTCGAAAGAATCTAGTGTCTAGATCATTGTTGAGTAAGAATGGCTTCAAGTTGGTGTTTGTCTTAGATAACTTCATCCTCACCAAAAATGGGATGTATGTGTGGAAGGGGTACATGAGCAATGGGCTCTTCAAAATGAATGTAATGACTATTGTACCTCCTATTAAGAATATTAATAATAAGAACACGTCTTATGCTTATATGCTTGAATCTTCAAATGTATGGCATGGTGGACTAGGACATGTTAATTATGATACATTGCGCAGATTAATCAATATGGAACGTTTGTCCAAATTTAAACTAGATCCAAATAAAAAATGTGAGATTTGTGTGAAATCTAAACTTACGAGAACTTCTTTCCAATCAATTGAAATAAGTAGTGAACCTCTATAATTAATACATTCATATATTTGTGATATGAAATTCATTCAAACGAGAGGTGGTAAGAAATATTTTCTTACATTAATTGATGATTGCACAAAATACTGTTATGTTTACTTATTGAGAAGTAAATATGAGACATTGGAAATGTTTCAACATTTCAAGAATGAGGTGGAGAACCAACTTGATAGAAAAATCAAGGTGATAAGAAGTGATAGAGGCGGTGAATATGAAACACCTTTTGGTGATTTTTGTTCACAACATGGTATAATACACCAAACTACTGCACCCTATTCACCTCAACAAAATGGGGTTGTTGAATGTAAGAACAAAACTTTAAAAGAAATGATGAATGCATTACTATTAAGTTATGGACTACCTCAAAATTTGTGGGGGGAAGCAATTCTTTCCGCAAATTATATTCTCAACCTAATACCGCAAAAGAAAACCAATAAATCCCCCTATAAGTTGTGGAAAGGTTGAAGACCTTCCTACAAATACTTAAAAGTGTGGGGGTGTTTGGCTAAAATGGCGGTACTTATACCTAAAAAAGTTAAAATAGGACAAAAAACAGTTGATTGTGTTTTCATTGGATATGCACATAATAGTAGTGCATATCGTTTTCTGATTCATAAATCATAAATTTTCGATATGCATGTCAATACTATTATCGAATAAAGGATTGCATCTTTATTTGAAAATGTATTTCCTTACAAATCCATATAAGAGTTGAACTCAAGTAAAAGAACTCATGATTTTGCAATAAGCAGTAGTCAAGGCCAACAAGATGATGGCGAACCTAGACGTAGCAAAAGAACGAGAACGTCAAAATCTTTTGGTCCAAAATTTATAACGTATTTGTTAGAAGATGAGCCTCAAAGCTTTAAGGAAGCAATGTCGAGCCCTGACGCTCCATATGGGAAAGAGGCTATAAACGATGAAGTATAATCCATCTTGCAAAATCATACGTGGGAACTAGTGGATCTTCCACCATGTTCAAAACCTCTAGGATATAAATGGATATTCAAGAAGAAAATGAAAGCAGATGGATCTATTGATAAATATAAGGCCATATTGGTTATCAAAGGTTACAAGCAAAGGTTTGGACTATTTTGATACCTATTCACCAAGAATGTGAATATCATCCATTCAATGTTAATAGCTATCATAGCCTATACACAATCTTGTAATACATCAAATGAATGTAAAGATAGATTTCTTAAATGGTGATCGATGAAGAAATCTACATGGAACAACCCGGTGGTTTATCGTCTGTGTCAAGAAAAGAAAGCTCAGAGGCTTGTTAAATCCCTTTATGGATTAAAGCAAGTACGTTAAAGTAAGATGATAAATTTACCAAAGGTAATGATGACAAATGGGTTCAAAATCAACGAGTGTGACAAATGTGTATATGTCAAGAACACCGAACATGGGTCAATCATCATTTGTCTCTATGTTGATGATAAGCTCATTATGGGTAGTAATAATGAAGTCATTAAAACTACCAAAAAAATGTTAAACAATAAGTTTAACATGAAAGACTTAGGTGTTGCCGATGTTATACTTGGGATAAAGATCTCTAAGACATCATATGGACTAATACTATCTCAATCACATTACATTGAGAAAATTTCTCACAAATTTAAAACAAGATGATAAGAAATTAACAAGAACACCTGTAGATGTAAATCTACATTTATCCAAAAATAATGGCAAAAGCATATCACAACAAGAATATGCACAAGCAATTGGCAGCTTGATGTATGTCATGAATTGTACCCGTCCAGACATAGCTTACGTTGTCAGCAAATCGAGTAGATACACAAGTAATCTAGGTCCGGACCATTGGAAGGCAATAGTTAGAGTTTTGAGGTATTTGAAATACACCTAAAACTATGGATTGCACTACTCAAAATATTTAGTAGTACTTGAAGGATATTGTGACGCGAATTGGATATCCGACACCAAAGACTCGAAGTCCACAAGTGGCTATTTATTTACACTTGGTGGTGGAGCAATGTCTTGTAAATCTTCTAAGCAAACGTGCGTTGCTAGATCCACAATGGAATATGAGTTTATTGCATTAAACAAAGTTGGTGAAGAAGCAGAGTGGCTTCGTCATTTCTTATAAGATATTCCAACGTGGCCAACCTCGCGCTCTACTATCTCCAGATCTACTGCGATAGTCAATCGCAGAATTGGTAGAGCACAAAGTCGCGTATAATCAGAGGGTCTCACATATTCGCCGAAGACATAATAATTTGCAAGACAACTTCTCTCTAACGATATTATGACCATTGAATACATAAGGTCAAAAAGAACATCATGGGATCCGTTAACCAAAGGTTCACCTCGTGAGAGCAAGTAAGTAAATCATCGAGGGTCAAGCCAAAGTCTATACACTAAAGAGTCGCCATAATGGCAACCATCCTAAATGACCGGAGATCCCAAGATTCCAGTTCAGCGGACAACCAAATTTTCAGGTGACTTTATCAAGATCACTTCACTGAGAACAAATCTCCCACTCGTTCCTATGATTATAATAGTGATGCCTGCAACGTTGAATAGGGTAAGACACACTTTTAATAATTCTTATATCTTGTTAAAGACAAGTGGAGTATAGCATAATACCTTCCATAAGAAGTCACCTATGGAGCGGTGAACTGGGTCAAGTTATATGGAGAATGATAAGCTAAATTCTCAGAGCACCCGTGAAACCAGAATTGTTCTGTGTGGCCAAAAATGAACACAATCGTGAAACCAACTGTGGTCGAAAGATTATGTAAAAGAATGCTATTGTCTCGGGTTTAGCAAAATGATTGAACTAGCTCAAGATATCATAGCCCATCGATCAATTCCAGAACCCCGATAGCATTTCACAAGGAAGGTTCAAGGCCACAAGCTACCTTCCTCTATATAGAAATTCCAACCGAACCCTGTGTGGTCAGCACGCCATTTTGCATTACTTTCACCACTCTATTCATGTGATGGACATGGAAAAATGAGTTTTAGCAAAAGAAATTAGCTATCTTTGAGCTCAAATTAAAATGGGTCCCACAAACTCTTTATAGTAGGTCCACATGGGAATGTGTTATCTACGCGATTTAAGATTATCTATTAAGTCGCTTCAAACCATAAAGGAGTGAATTGGGGAATCGCTCCAAACATCACCACTTTAAAATGAACTAAAAGGCTTAGTTCATTTAAAAAAAAAACTTGTGTCCACATCATGAGAACAAGACTTTTAAAGGGTATATATACGCTACCTTGTAGTTGGGTTTGGGCTCGAAGAAACGCTGAGTTTGTGGAAGGGGAGGACCTAGCTCATGCTTGGTTAAACGCACACGAACTGCTTGCCGTAGCCACCCCACTAGCAAGATTCGGGTTCGGGTTCGGAGCTAGTTGTGTATACATATGCTTAAATTAATTTTTAGCCACTTCACGAACTGCTTGCCATAACCCCACCCCCGCCCTACTTGAGATTAGGGTTCGGGTTGGGCCCGAAGGATTTGTGTATACATATGCTTAAATTAATTTTTAGCCTCAGCTTATTTGTCGTTTTCGATGGTAGAGGTTAACGTGGGGCCCATTTGTTGTTTTGGAATTTGGTAGGCGTCTTACTCGCGCATCTGCGACGTAATGCGATTCGCCATGAACAAAGCAGACCACGACTAATCCCAATGACGTGGTACATCTTAGGAATGGTTATGAGCGGGTCTATATATAGGCCACACATTCATTCATTCATTATTCTGTTCAATATCATCTTTGTTTTGAGAGACCGAGTTCTGTACAATTTCTGGTTCGACAACCAACAAAAATAAGTGCTTTATTTGTGTTGGGGGGATCATTTATCTGAGAGGCAATTACTTGATAGCTGAAACGCCCTTCTGACGATAAATTTTTTAAAGGAAATTGTGTCTAACACAAAGAAGACTTGATCATTGCTTGATTCTTGCAAACGAGGGTTCCACACTTATTGCTTTAATTTTTAATACATTTGTTACGCAATGAGTTTCTCATAACCATACTAATATGGGATTCTATGGCTTGTTTTCATTAACGTTTATTTGTTCGTCTTATCACATTTTTTGTTAGATTTATGTTTTGTAAATTGTGCAATTTCTATCAGGCCCTTAATCGTTAGAGGGAATGTGTGCTTTTTGGTTTGAAATCACCAATTTCATCGTTTTCTTTCCCATATATATATATATATATATAAATTGGTTTATTCTACACCGATATCTGGGTTTACTTTTGTTTTATCGTGTTTTTGTCATTAATTTATTACAGCGGATCGTTGTGTCGTCAACAATTAGTTTTTTCGTAGGTTTTCGTATTGATAGTTCATATAGCAAGGTTCGATCAAATAAAGTCATCATATCAAATCCAATTCATCAGAATACTGCATATTTATAATCTTAAGTATTCTATACATTTTTTGATCACCAAATATATAAGTATTTAGTCGATAATTTTTGCTATTAAAGTTTTAAGTATTTTTTATTATGTATTTTTATCGATTATATTGCTATCCATTTAAAACTTTCAAATGGAAATAAAATTGGACTTTTTATCGTAGCTTACAAAAGAAGAAAAAACAGCCAAATTGGTGGTGTCATCGAGACAATAATATTGTTATTTGATTTATAAAATTAGAAAACAAAATAAATCTGTTCAGTGGACCTTCCTAATAATATAAAATTTTCAATAACAATACATGAAAAAAATGGTCTTAAAGGCAACATCTTATCTTAAAAGGGTAAAGGCGTAATTAGCCTATCAATAATACATCCTTTTGGTATCTTTTGGAGAAATATCAAATATGAGTAACAATTATATATTTTTTGCACATAATGATTAATTATATCTTAATTTTTTTTTCTATTGGATGAACCTTATCATATTCATCATCATTCCATCTTTAGAAATATTGTAATTAAAAAAAAAAACAAAATTATGGTGTTTGCATTTTTTTTTGTAAATAAAATGATTTTATTATTTTTATTTTAAAAATAAATTTCATTTATTCATAACAACAAGACATTACATTAGAACACATAAATAAAAGTACTAACAAAAATTAAGGAATAACATAACATATAGTTTAATAATAATAATAAACTAAAATACGTATAATATCTAAGATTCAAAATACGATGAAACATATTGACGAATATGAATTTGATATAATTTATTTATCTGATCAAAACAACTTTATCGTCTGAATTACTCACACAAAAATTAACGAATAAATCAACCATCATATGATGACAGAACCTCACATCGTAACAAACCGGTGATAAAAATACAAAAAACAAAGGAAAATCGAATTACATCTATTCATTTTAAAATAACGTTGTAATATTATATTCTCATTGAGACTCAAGCTCTTCTTATGTTTACACTGTCTGACCTTTAACCGAAATCGACGGTCACCATTAATTTGAATAAAATTATTTTTAAGTATTATTTGTCAGGCATTTGGTAACTCGATAGTTGTACTTATAAAATAAAATTATATTTATAAAATCATAAAAAACTATTTAAAAAATAATAATTTATGAAAATAAACTATAGTATAATTCAAGTGGTAATATATATATAATAAATTGTGAACAAAAAAGTTTACTTTTTAAATATAACAATTTTTATAAATTTTGTTTTATATCTCAACAAGACTTTTATCTTGTCAAAGTGGTACGATGAAATTACATCGTTTTGATGCTATAATTACAATTAAAATGAAAGTTAAGGATATAAAAGTAAAATCAATGAAAATTACTATATTTGAAAAACAAAATTTTTGTTTAGGATTTAAATGCAAAAGTCATCAAAGTTCGTAATTTTAATATTAATTTTCCCTAAAATTGATGAGAACATGTAAAAAAAATTTAGAGTAGGAATGGTGCCAAACAAGAGCTTAGTCCCAAACTAATACTTTTAAAACAAAAAAAGTCTCAATTTTCAAATTAATGCCTATTTAGATTTATCAAAATCGTAATTGATGACTACAAAATACATCATTTTTTCTTCAAAAGAGGCATAATTTAATAGTATACAAATATAAAATTTCATATTAGTTAATATAATATTTTTAAAATAAGCTATGATAATAATATCAAATATATTGGAATGTGTTTTTCATTAATTTCAATAAGAACTTTAATGAAAAATATATTCCAATATATTTTATAATATTATCATAACATATTTTAAAATATATTATATGAACTAGGAATATAATGTTTTTTTTTCATGTTACTAAGAATATAATGTTAATACAAAGTTTTAACAAATTTTGTTATTCAATAATAAAGTTAAATTTAAATACGTACAATTATTATGAATAATAAAATTTAAAAATTAAATAAAGGGTTTTAAATTGAATTATTTTTTTAAGTTACAATTGATATATATATATATATATATATATATATATATATATATATATAAAGGTTTTATATTAGATTAACATGATAACTTGTTTGTTAGAGCTTTTAGTATAATAACATATACTTAGCTCAAATCTCTTAATTATAAAAACGATAAATTTTTTCGGAAAAAGTTTTAGTGAACCATTAGGTTCCTTTTATAACCCGAAAAATATCAAAGAAATAAAATAGAAAATAAATAAAATTAAAAGAAAAAAATAGGTTTAAACTTAATAAATAAATTATATAATTTTTTGGGGAAAAGTTTTAGTGAATCATTAGGTTTATTTTATAACCCGGAAAATATTAAATAAATAAAATAGAGAATAAATAAAATTAGAAGAAAAAAAATAGGTTTAAACTTAATAAATAGAATTATATATATTTATTTAAACTCACTTTATTTGTTTTTACTATCATAAAAGGACTAAAAAATTTAAAATATATAAAATTTTGATTATATTTGATTTTTTTTAATATTTTATAAGGTGAAATAAAACATAAACAAACTCAATTTCCTTAACATATATTTTTTATTTTTTTAATACTTTTCAGATTCAAAATAAAGTTTTAGTGTTATGAGAATTTTCCGATGAAGCATTTGCAAAACAAGATAAAAAATATAATTAAGGGAAAGGGGATATTACCTTATATATATATATATATATATATATATATATATATATATATATATATATATATATATATATACTATATATATATGTAATTTGAGGATACAAGGTTTTAAAATTTTTAAAACTGTTATTAAATTTTTATAAATAATAATCACAAATTATGGTTTTAGTGACACTTTGATAAGAATTATTTTTAAACGTGTATTATTTTGGTAGAATTTTAAAAAAGAAAGATTGTTTTGGGCGAAACAAGTATTAAATAAATTTTTTATTTTTTTAAATTATAAGGGAAAAAATTTAAATAGGTGATATGATGGAAATTGAATAATAATCGTATTGATTTGTAATTTTAGTACAGGTAATGATCCACTCAAACTCTGTTGCCCTAATAAGCCCCACCCTCCAAACAAGCCCTTATTAAAACCCCCTCCCCAAACACCGTTTTCATCTCTCCTCTTTTCTCTTCTCCTCTCTCTTTTTATCTTTCTTTGCCTCCATTTTTTTCTTCGTCAGAGGCATCGAAAACCCTAAATCGCAGCCATGGATCCTGAATCGACTCAGCTCCAGCAAGCTCAAATCGTCGCCATCCTCGGCCCCGATCCAGCGCCCTTCGAAACCCTAATATCCCATCTCATGTCCGCCTCCAATGAACAGCGCTCCCACGCCGAACTTTTGTTCAATCTATGCAAGCAGTCCGATCCAAACTCGCTGTCTTTGAAACTCGCCCACCTTCTTCAGTTCTCCCCTCACCTCGAGGCTCGGGCCATGGCCGCGATTCTCCTTAGAAAGCAACTGACTCGGGATGATTCGTACCTCTGGCCGCGGCTCAGCGCGTCGACTCAGTCGTCTCTGAAATCGATTTTGTTGGGGTGTATTCAGCGGGAGGATGCGAAGACTATTTCGAAGAAGCTGTGCGACACCGTTTCGGAGTTGGCCTCTTCGATTATGCCGGAGAACGGGTGGCCGGAGCTCTTGCCGTTTATGTTTCAGTGCGTGACGTCCGATTCGGAGAAGCTACAGGAGGCGGCGTTCCTGATTTTCGCGCAGTTGGCGCAGTACATCGGGGAAACCCTAGTTCCTCATATCAAGCATCTGCACTCGGTGTTTTTGCAGTGCTTGACGTCGTCGTCGAGCTCCGATGTGAAAATAGCGGCTTTGAGCGCGGCGATTAATTTCATTCAGTGCTTGTCGAGCTCCGCTGACCGGGATCGGTTTCAGGACTTGTTGCCGATGATGATGCGGACGCTTACAGAGGCATTGAATAGCGGACAGGAGGCGACGGCACAGGAAGCGCTGGAGTTGTTGATCGAATTGGCCGGTACGGAACCTCGGTTTCTGAGACGGCAGTTAGTGGATGTGGTGGGGTCTATGTTGCAGATTGCGGAGGCTGAGAGCCTGGAGGAGGGGACTCGGCATTTGGCAGTGGAGTTTGTGATAACCCTGGCAGAGGCCAGGGAGCGCGCACCTGGGATGATGAGGAAGTTGCCGCAGTTTATAAGCCGGCTCTTTGCGATATTGATGAAGATGCTTTTGGATATTGAGGATGATCCGGCGTGGCACAGTGCAGACACTGAGGACGAGGATGCCGGTGAGAGCAGCAATTATAGTGTTGGGCAAGAGTGTTTGGATAGGTTAGCTATTTCATTGGGTGGGAATACCATTGTACCTGTTGCTTCAGAGCTTTTGCCGGCATATTTGCTTGCACCAGAGTGGCAAAAGCACCATGCGGCTCTAATTGCTCTTGCTCAGATTGCAGAGGGCTGTTCAAAGGTATAGAATTTGTTCTTTCTCTTTAATCTTGCTTGCATTATATTTTTTAAAAGTACTTTTATTAAATTCTCTAAGGGACTTTGTTGGAGTCGTTCTTTTCCTTCCAATCGTGCTTGCTTTCTCTCTTTTCTCCAAAAGTACTTTTTTTAGAATCTCATATAATTTTCTTTTACTTAGCCTAATTCTGCTCATTGAGTTTGGTTAACCGGATTTTCAGTTATTGAAATTGTTCAGTACCCATTGATGTTTAAAGAAATCTACTTCCAACACTAAGGTTGGTTAAATTTTAACTATTTGGAGTATTGAGGTGAAAGGTGGTCAGTTATTTTGATATGAAAGGAAACAGTAATGGAAATACAGTGTTAATATAGGTTGTTAGTTTGTCTATGTTACGTCTTTGTTTCTATTTATTAGAAAGGAACCATAATAGTCTCTTAATGTGTACTTTAGTTTTTTGTTCTTCATTCTGAGTTTTTATTTATAGATAACGATAGAAAAAGACTTCCATACTTGCTACTGTAGTTATTCATTGTGAGTCTATTTTATTTTCAGGTAATGTTAAAAAATTTGGAGCAAGTGGTTACAATGGTTTTGAATTCATTCCAAGATCCCCATCCTCGTGTGCGCTGGGCAGCTATTAATGCCATTGGGCAACTGTCCACGGACTTAGGGCCAGATTTGCAAGTCCAGTACCACCAACGAGTGCTACCAGCTCTGGCTGCATCTATGGATGATTTCCAGAATCCACGGGTGCAGGTTCGTAAAATTTTAATGCACGGTTTTGTCTATATTTTAACCAGTTACGAATGTTATCGGGCTATATTTTAACCAGCAACAAATTTTATCTTGTTGGCATGGATGCATTTGAATGTGTCGTTATCTTATGTTTTTTGTTTTTTTTTCATTTGATGGCTACATTATGCCTTCTAGATGCTAAATCACTTATATTTTTCTCTTTTTGAAATTTGTAAAACATAGTTATAAAATATTTGTCTGGGTCAATCTTGGGTAGCTTTTTTCTTTCACAGATGGTATGCTTTTCTAATTCTATTATCTATAACAAGTGATTGCATCCATCTAGAAGTTTGGATATTTTGTGACCTAGAACTTTAATAGTTAATTCCCCTGAGAATAGTAAATGGGTTCTTTTACAGTTTAGTTTGCTTGAATGTGGTTGCTTTCTAGTATTTGAATAATTTTCCATTAGAATTAGTAGGTATAAATGTAACTAATTGACCAGCTAGTGGTCCTTTTCGAATCTCTTCATGTATTTGTCAAATCTTGTTAATGCAGCATAACTCACGTGTTTCATATTCAATTCTTTGACATGAACTGTCGCAATAACTGATTATGCTCTTTATGAGGTAAGAAACCTAAAAGGGAACGGATTTGTGCCAGATTGATTGTTCTATAACTGAGGATCATAGTAGGAAAAAACATCACGTTGTTGGAACATTATGCTTTGCTTTGAACAATAGCAGGTGTGAATTTTCCCCCTTTCAAATTTTGGAACATAGCCTGTCTGGAAATCTAATTCCCCCTTTCATACATCCTAATTCATTAACCAGCCAAGGGCTCGTCCATGAGATTATAGTGGGGAATGCTAGTTTTACCACAATGAATTAGGATATTTTCAGTCAATTCCTTATTGAGGTTGCACAGCAACATTGAACTTCCTTCATAAATTGGTCTACCGTAACAATCTCTTCCTACACTCCTCATGCTAGCCCTTTTTCGAAGAAGTCGTTGGATTCCGCTCCTCCCTAACAGGAAGTGAACCACGTATCCATGTTCTGATATCTTCTAAATCTGTTTTTCATTTTCTTTATTGTGAAATTTTGGCTGACAATCTAGTCATTATGTGCCTTATTTGATTTCTATATGCATCTCAGATCTGTGCCAAACATCCATTTTCTGAGAGACTTAGATTTTTACTCAAAAGTTACAGCAAACATCTGATTCCAAAACAAATTTTTTTTTTCTTTTTAATTCTTCTTGATATTTCCATTGATAAAGAGAATTATACTATCCTTTATTTTTTCTGACATCTGTGGTTTTCTTCCTGATCCCACACCCTGCTCTGCAGTTTCTTTATTTCTAGTGCATGTTAAACTTTCAGTCAATTGGATACATTTTTTTGTTGAGCCAACAGCTTCAATGGCCAAGTGTACTAGATTATTTCATTTTTAATTTTCTTGTTCTTTGCTTCAATCATAATTTTAAAGGGCGCTCTTAATACTTGTTTGCCAAGACATTATGCTTGTTGAAAAGGTGCGCCTTATCTGCTTGCTCTTCCTTTTTAAACACTTCTATTATTGAAATTTCTCATTTTATATTGAAATTTATATTGTTGCATTAATTTTTTGTTAAACGCCTCTTTTTATTGTATGGATTTTTAAATTTTATTGACTGGATTAAAGTATGAATCACATTTTATATAGTTGATATGCATCCTAGGTCTTCACTTCATTTAGATGTCCACTTTGTGTAGGAGATTTTTGTTCTTTAGATGCACCTATGCCTTTTAAAACTATGCTTTGAATGATTGTTGATAATGGTTTTTAATTGTTGCTTGGATTTCTACAGGCACATGCTGCTTCTGCTGTGCTCAACTTCAGTGAGAACTGCACTCCTGATATTTTAACACCGTATTTGGATGGGATTGTTAGCAAATTACTAGTACTGCTACAGGTATGAAAAAAGAAGAATATTCGCCGTTTCCACAATACAAAAATTTAAGTAGATGCAGTCATGTAAATCCTGTAGATAACATCTTTATCCTTAACATTGTATTATGTTGTTATCCAGAACGGAAAACAAATGGTGCAAGAGGGGGCCTTGACTGCTTTAGCATCAGTTGCTGATTCATCTCAGGTATTATATTTTAGAATAGCTTCCATTATGTTTTCTTATAGATGAGCTGCCTAACTCTGAGTATTGATAGGAACATTTCCAAAAATACTATGATGCGGTTATGCCTTATCTGAAAGCCATATTGGTGAATGCAACTGACAAGTCCAACCGCATGCTTCGTGCCAAAGCCATGGAGTGCATCAGTTTGGTTGGCATGGCTGTTGGAAAAGAGAAGTTCAGGGACGATGCAAAGCAGGTAAGTTACATCTTAAAGTTTCATTTTAACACACACACACACACACACACATATATATATATATATATATATATATATATATATATATATATATATATTTATTTATTTATTTATCTGTTTCTGTGCTTGATTTGATATCTATTTGATTTTTTTTATTCACGAGGATGAAATCTCTTGATATTTGAATAATTCCCCTCTTTGATTATATTCCTCCAGTTTGTTTTTCCCATTTGAATTTGTAGAACACAATGGTCCTAATTAGACATTTGTTCTTCATTGTGGGCCATGATTTGGATATCGGACTTCACAATCCATTGGCTAGATCACGGAAATATCTTTTTATTTTGTCAATTCTTTCTGGTTTACAAGACGACAAGAGAATTTCCACTCCTTTGACTTGGATTTTATCTTTGTTCCTCTTTATCATGGAAGGTTATGGAAGTACTTATGTCATTGCAAGGAGCTCAAATGGAGACAGATGACCCAACAACAAGTTACATGCTACAAGTATGCTTGTGAATTATACATGCATAGATCATTTTTATATCTACCACTTGTTTTACTTCTTTGTGTGATGAATATTTAATTATGCTGCAGGCTTGGGCCAGACTCTGCAAGTGCCTGGGGCAAGACTTCCTCCCTTACATGAGTGTTGTCATGCCTCCTTTGCTTCAGTCTGCTCAACTTAAACCTGATGTAACCATTACATCTGCTGATTCAGACAACGAAATTGAAGAATCTGATGATGACAGGTTTGTTGTTATTTCTCCCTGCAGTTTATTTGTATTAATTGGAATTTAAAAAAATGTTAAGTACTTGTAGAGACTCTTAGATTGAGATCAATTTAAGATTCAATGTAATATGTATTTTCTTTTTCATTGCTAAGAGAAGACTACCTCAATCGCAACACACAATGCAGGCACGGCTCTGAGTGTTCAAGTATGCCTGTGCTTGACAACTCAGAGCGCTCCTTTGTATCAGTTTTTCCATTGTCAATTCTTGCTAAGGTCTTTTTTAATATGATTAACATTGTTCTATAAAAAGAGTGCTTTCTGCTAGCATTCTGTCACCATTTTCATTTAATATCCCTTACCTTAAAAAAATGAATTTTCTTCGTATATAGCATTCCTTTTGCTATTAGCCTAATGCATCTCATGCATGGGCCAACACCCCAATATCATTCCCAGATGATTAAGATATTTCATCATCTAGAGCATGAGTGATAGAGTTTTGTTCAGCATATAGGTGAATGTTCTGAAAGATTTTTGGAATCTTGCTGATTTTTTTTGTTCATTGCAGTATGGAGACCATTACTCTTGGGGATAAAAGAATAGGGATCAAGACTAGTGTCCTGGAGGAGAAAGCGACAGCCTGCAATATGCTATGTTGCTATGCTGATGAGTTGAAAGAAGGGTTCTTTCCATGGATCGATCAGGTTGGTCATGATGCATCATGCATGAATATTCCCCTTTTAAGCTTCTTAATGTAAAACACAAACAAAACTGCTGCTAATGACCTCATTTATTTGTGGTGCAGGTTGCTCCAACTTTAGTTCCACTTCTCAAATTTTATTTCCATGAAGAAGTTAGGAAAGCTGCTGTGTCTGGTACAAACTTGTGCTTTTTCCCCACCAAAATTATTGGGAATTTTCCTGGTTTTCTTAATGTGGAATGTTTATTTCTGTTTCCAGCCATGCCAGAGCTACTGCGTTCAGCAAAACTAGCTGTGGAGAAAGGTCTAGCTCAAGGTCGTAATGAGTCATACATTAAGCAATTGTCCGACTATATTGTACCGGCTTTGGTGGAAGCATTGCATAAGGTGATTGTTGGTGTTATTTTCTAATGCATTGTATACTAGATATTCTCCATGTTTTGCTGGGTAGTTTTTTACTGATAAGCGCTTGGATTGGTATTGGATTTCAGGAACCTGATACAGAAATATGCGGAAGTATGCTAGATGCACTAAATGAATGCTTGCAGGTTTGTTACAGCTTATAATGGGAATACACGATGTGCCTATTTTTGTATCACAGACTTCATGATTATGGTGTGGTGTGTCTCACAGAGTTCATTATGAATTACATATGATTGATTTGTAGTTTCTTAACATTCTCAGGCAGCAATGGGTTAGTGTAGCTGTGTGAATTCCATGTCTTAAATCATTTAGCTCACCCCCAATACAATGTGTTTTGAGGTGTTGAGGCCTACTGAGATGAAGTTCATGTTTAGTTTCTTTAGGAATGTTGTTTCAGATTGATCGTAGTGATCTATTAGAATTTCACCATATAAAAAACTGATTCTCACTATTTTGTCAGTTTGTTGACTGTATGTCTAACAATCTGTACCCTCACTTCCTTTTCCACCGGGACCACTTATTGCTTCTTTTGGTTTTTAATGAAACTGTTTTTCAGTTTGAGATGGATGGTTTGATTTGTTAGAGACCAGTATACCTAATTTTACTTTATACTGGCCTTCATCTTTTCCTCTTAGTATATGAGGTTCTGGGTCAAAAATTATTATTCAGGATCTTGAACTGGCTTGAAATAAAATTTTGTATCCCATAGTTCATCACGACTTGAATTTTCCGATTGTATCCTTGTGTAATTGGTACAAATTGCTGATTATGTTTTCTCCCAGCTGCATTTGATTAAGGTCTATGGTTGTATCTAATGAACTTTCTGCCTCCCGTTTCAGATATCTGGAGAAAAACTACAGATGGCTTCAAGTGAGATCTATTGTGGATGAGATAAAACAGGTGATTACAGCGAGCTCAAGTAGAAAAAGAAACCAGAGAGGACTAAAGCTGAGGACTTTGATGCTGAGGAGGGAGAATTACTCAAAGAAGAAAATGAGCAAGAAGAAGAAGTTTTTGATCAAGTTTGTCTTTCTACCATTTATGTTATTCAACATGTCAATAGCATATTAATATTATTATTTTTCCTTTTATACCTGTCATCTTTGTGTTTAGGAGGCTTCTTCTATGTCTATTTTTAGCCTCACAAAATTTCTTCTGATTCAGGTTGGTGAAATTTTGGGAACTTTGATTAAAACATTCAAGGCATCTTTCTTGCCCTTCTTCGATGAGTTAGCCTCATATCTCACACATACATGTGGTAGTTTCTACCACAAATTGCATTTCTTGTGTGATAAGACGTTTTTTAAAATAGGCTTATGAGAAATAAAATTTGTAAATATGAAAAGGGAAAATACAAAATGGCTGAAGCTAAGGCACATTAAAGTACACAAGAGTTGATAAGGGTGCCATCTTATATTCTTTAGTTGTGACTAGAAGTAGTGGCACATGCTTAGTCAAAACGTAATGCAGAAAAATGAAGAGAGAATATGAGGCGATCAAAAAGTTGTAAGAGATGGAAATAGAAGTAGAAATATTAGAGGGAGAGCTTTGGGATTGTGGTTTATTATTTAAATCCATTTTACTTGGCTGTGGTGTCATCATGGCTGAAATTAATAATAAGGTTGGTTGGACATTTAAAGAAATCATAGTAGCATTATTCACTTTATCCAATTGTATTTTACCGTATTATTTTTGGTTTTGAAGCAGCCCCTTAAACACTAGAAATATTCTATTAGGTTATGCATGAAATTGAATTACAGTCCCTTTGATCAGCAAAATTTTGAAGTTAATAATATTCCGCTGCAAGGGAATCTTCTCCCTTAAACCACCATTTTTTTTGGAATTGTTATTTTCAGTTTTTCAATGTTGAATTCTGTAAAGCAGCTTGAAGTGCAGCATGATTTATTTTTAATAATTATATGCAGGGAAAAGATAAAACCGCTGAAGAAAGAAGGATTGCAATCTGCATTTTTGATGATGTTGCAGAGCAATGTCGCGAGGCAGCTCTCAAGTAAGTGAATACAACCCTGTGACTTTTACTTAAAATACGGGTTGCGGTTTGGTTGTTTATCCAATGTAATTGTTCTAAACCTGGTTGGAGCAGGTACTATGATACATATCTTCCTTTCCTCTTGGAAGCTTGCAATGACGAAAACTCAGATGTTCGGCAGGTTTGCATGATTAAATTATAGTGGTTTTTCCCCAAAAGTTGGTGATATTCTCATATGTCCCGCCTGAATTTTATTTTCAGGCAGCTGTGTATGGACTCGGTGTTTGTGCAGAGTTTGGGGTGCTGCCAAACTCTAGTTATATGTTTTATTTGCACATTGTTGGGAAGTCAATTTCTTTTGCTTTAACTAATAGTTCCTACTTACCTTGTTCAGAGGCTCTTTCGAGGCTAAACGTTGTAATACAGCATCCCAATGCACTGCAACCGGATAATGTAATGGCATATGATAATGCTGTTTCTGCTCTAGGAAAGATTTGCCAGTTTCACCGTGACAGTATTGATTCAGCTCAGGTAGTTTCACTCTTCTCGACTATATCTTATGTGAACATAAGTTGATTATATTTTGTCATCAACTCATGCGTTCTAAGAAAATTGCTATAAAATTGGCTGTACCAAACATTCTTTATCAACAAGATCCATCGTTTTCATGTTGCAGAAGTGGTAGTGGTGTGTAGAACATTCTTTATTGTGTGTTCTAGAAAATAGAAAATTGCCTTAAAAATTGGCAGTACAGAACATTGGATGGTATCAACAAGTAGATCAAATGTGTGCATATTGCAGAAGTGGTGATGGAGTAGAACATTCCTTAGGGTCTGTTTATTTAGGCTATGTTTGGAACCTAGAAAGTAATAGGGAAAGAAAAAAAATACTAAGGAAAATGATTTTCTCATGTTTGGTTTCGCCTTGAAAAATATAATCAAAATTCCTCTAAATTTTACATATTTTTAAATTTCTTAGTCTTTTTATAATAGATAGAAACAAATGAAACGAGTTTGAATAAATATATATAATTAATTTATTAAGTTTAAACATATTTTTTTATTTTCCTTCACATTTTCTTTCCTTTCATTTTTCCTCTCTATTTTCTTTCCTTGGTATTTTCCGGGTTCCAAACAGAGCCTTACAGTTTTTGAAAACCGTTTTTTGTTCTGAAAAACAAGGAGAACAAGGAAAACGTAGAGAACAAATTTGGTTCCCAGTTTTTTTTGTTCCGAAAAACATAGAAAACACTAAATTAAGAGAACAATAACAGTTTTTAGAGAACACCAAAATGGTTTTCTTTGTGTTTTCAAAAACAGGGACCAAACATGCCCTTATTGTGTGTTCTAGGAAATAGAAAATTGCCTAAAACATTGGTACAGTACAGAAGAACATTGGATGATATCATCACGAGCATCCATTATAGTATATGCAAAAAGTTGCCTTGAGGCTGCCTAGAGTATCAACTAGTTCGTTTTGGGGATCTATGGAGGAATTGACCTAGGTGTATAGAATGGTAGCTACTTCGATGGCTTGTGGGCCTTAAAAAAAATGAAAATTTATCTTTTAAGCTCTTTGACCTCATATTGTAGGGTGGATGATTTCAGTTCCTCCGGGAAAATTTGGGTTTTCACATGGGTTGGATTTATCCAGAGATGAGGCTTATGGTTAATGATTTGAAAAAAACTTTTGATCAAGTGCTGAATGTGTAGAAAAAAAGGTGCAGGTAATGAATAAAAGCTTAAGGCTCCGTTAGGAACCCGAGGAAAGAAGATAGTGAGGAAAAGTAGAAGGAAATTTTTTTTGGAGGAAAATATAAAATTAGTGTAAACTTAATAAATTAATTCTCTGTGTTTTATTTATTTAAACTCATTTTATTTGTTTATCTCTGTTGTATAAGGATTAAGAAATTTAAAAATATGTAAAATTTGAAGAATTTTGATTATATCTGATTTTGTTTTATATTTTTTACCGTAGAACCAAATGTGAGAAAATAATTTATTTAGCATTTTTTTCCTTTCCCTAGTACTTTCCGGGTTCCAAACAGAGCCTAAAAAAGCCCTTGAGAGCGCCTAGCTCAAGTGGTTAAGGATTGGGTGGGGTTGAGGGGTTTTCAGGTTTGAATCCCAGTTGGAACAAAAAAAAGTACTCACCTATAAAAAAAATAACAATAATGAAAACTTAAAAAAAAAAAAAAAAATAATAATAAGATAGAAGGATTAAATACTAGAACCTGGGGCCTGTAGGAGTCTTATATAGATGAATGTAAGCTTGCCATTTTTTTTTTTTCTCTAAGCTTGCCATAACTTTGTTGGTCTATTCTCTCTTTTTCACGTGTCCGGTATTTGACAGGTGGTTCCTGCCTGGTTGAGTTGCTTGCCGATAAAGGGTGATTTGATCGAGGCCAAAGCCGTTCATGACCAGCTTTGTTCAATGGTTGAAATGTGAGGACGTAAACTTTTTTATTTTATTTTTATGCATCCATCTACCATCTTTTTCTTGCAGTGCTGTATTTCTATCCATGCAAGATTAAGCCGATGAATGACTTTTCATTTGTCTACAGGTCAGATAGAGAACTTCTGGGGCCTAACAATCAATACCTTCCGAAAATTGTGGCGGTATTTGCTGAGGTTAGTCTGCATTTTTGGATTGATTAATCACCAATAGTGGTTCTTTTACATAACGTGTTTTATCCGTCTTCAATCATAGCTACTAATAAATACTGGTAGTATTGGAAATGCTGAAGATAATCTTTCTTCTATTTACATCACGTTTGTTTGTGGAGGGATATGGGTTTGAAAACATGCTTCAGAATGACTGTTGGAAGGCAGAGAGAGCATTAACAAAAAGGGGAAAAGAAAAACCTTGAACAGAAAAATATTAAGATTCCATAATGCCCTTTTCTAATGAATCTGAGTCTTATGTTTTTTCATTTGGTGTATTAGAAAGACAAGTCATGGGAAGGCCTTATCACCCATGCTGAGTAAGAGTGTAATGGAGTCGAGTCGATACAGAGCCAAGCTCTAGCTCGACTCGATTGAAAAAACTCGAAGTTCGAACTTGACTCGATAAAGCTCGAATTAATTAAAAATTAATAAATAATTATACTCGAAATCGACTCGAGTTCAACTTTATTAATAAAAAATAGTATAGCTCGATTAAGCTCATGAACAACTCAAATTGGGTATTGTGATACTCGAATTCAACTCAACAAGCTACTCGAATTCGATTTGATTAACTTCGAGTCGAATTCGAGTATTTTACGAGTGAGCTCAAATTACATCCCTACTTCACACTAACCTGATACTAATATGGTGGCATACCTAAACCCTTCCCATGACCATCATACTATTGTGTTTTAGCTTATAATTGCAGTCACATTTTCATAGTAGGGTATAGCAAAAAAGTCATTCCTTTTATTCATCAATACTTAATACATGTAGGTTCTATTGGCGGGTAAGGATCTTGCAACAGAGCAAACCATAAGCCGGATGATCAACTTGCTGAGGCAGCTTCAGCAGACGTTACCGCCTTCGACTTTGGCCTCAACTTGGTCGTCGTTGCAGCCACAGCAGCAGCTCGCGTTACAGTCCATCCTCTCGTCCTGACTAAAAGGGCTTTGCGCTTCTTGCTGCTGTTCATGGAGGAAGAAGAACTGTTATGTCAGGTCTGTTGGGTCGGCTTTGTGTTTAATATAAATATAATTATAAATATATATTATTTATTATATTACCCATTCTTTTTCATAAGATGGTCCCATCATTCGTTATTAGCATTATGTTTTTTTGTCACAACAACCTGGCTGGCGTCTGTCCGTTTGGGTGGTTTGAGAATGAAAGTTTGGAAATGAACCCTCTATCCCCCATACCCCTTTTTTTTTGTAGATTGTGTATATTACTTTTGAGTGTTATTTATAGTGGGTTCTTTGCTTTCAAACAAACAAAAAAGGGAAAAAGGGGCAGGTGATTGTTGTTTCTGTGAGGTATTTATTTCTAGTTTCAGTGCGTGAGGCAAGTCTTGCAGCAGTTTTGGTCGGATTGTGTTTTTTTTTTTTTTTTTAATTTGGTTTTTTACCCTTTTTTTTGGGGGGGCGTATATTTTGGTTGTGAAATATGTGGACTGAAAAATCATAAATGGTGATTCTTTCTTTGCTTGTTGATATTTGTTTTTGGTTCTTTTTAATTACTTAATTTAATTTCCAATCCTGTTGGACAATAGCACAAGAATGAAGTACCAAAAATGGGTGCCCTCTCTTTGGAATTTTATTTATTTGCAGTTGGCAATTAATAGATCCGGTGTGTATATCATTTATAACGTTCAAACTAGTCTTTTTTTTGCCATATTATTAAAACGTAGTTGGTGACAGTTAAAAAGGTTTAATGCCGGAGTCATCAACTATGGTTTTGGTTTTGATGATATGACAAAAAGATATTAGTTTGAGTGAAACATGAATTACTTAGGAAAAAGAAGAACTTGATTTTTATAATCACCATATTTCCAAATTTTCAGAGAATACCTAAAAGGTGGTATTCTTTATGTTTTCAAAAACTAAGGTTTAGTCCATCATGTTGTAAAGCATTCAACCTTTTAAGAAAGGTAGAGGGCATATGAAGGGAAGGGAAGGGTTTCGGGTTCAAGTCCTAGTTAAGTTTGTAGAGATAGTTTACTATATTTATAATTCAAAGTGTTTAGCTATAAAAGTTAAAAAAAAAAAAGAACAGGGATCACTGGCTCTCAATTGAATTTTGGAAGATAAAGATGAGGTTACCGTTGTTTTCTTGTTTCTTGACTCTTTGTGGGGAGTTAGTAGGAGTGTAGTGTGCAGCCACGTGGCAGGCTTTCGTGCCCCCACGATCCATCATTGTTGTTCTCCTCCCCCCTGGTTGACTTGCTTTGTTAAGGCCTGCCCCTTTCTTATATATATAAAACTCATCTATTTCTGTTTTGGCTCCCTCTCAGTTCACTATATGTTTTATTCTTTTCCTTTTTTTAAATCAACTTCCTCTTCCTACATGTCATCCATGTCTGACTTCTCCTTTCTCCCTAACTCACTTTCCCATGTATGAATATATAAAAAATTACAGGCATTTATACATCAATCTTTTACTATTAACATACATTTTGCAATGTTTTAAAAATCGGACTAGTGATTGAATCTGAAAAATTAGGGGTTGAACCGTGGTTGAATCAGATTAAATCAGGATGGGTTGGTTTGGTTTGGTTTTTAGAACACTTCATTTTTTGATGAGTCTCTTGGGACTCGAACCAGATCTCTCCCTTTATTATGTTCTTGCCTATTTAAACGTTGAATATTCTACTGTATAAAAGGTAGGCATGATGAGAAACTACCCATCACTTATACTATCAATTAAAATGTCAATACATTAAATGCTAACAATTAAAATGTCAATACGTATAAGAACATGTGGAGCATCATATGGACAAATTGAGCAAATATTAAATGACAATACATAAATACTAGCAATTAAAATGTCAATACATATAAGAACATGTGGAGCATCATATGCACAAATTGAGCAAATATTAAATGACAAAAAAAAAAAAAAAAAAAAACAAAAACTGAAGATACATATAAGTTGGTCTTTTTTCAGAGTGTTGAGAAATCAGCCATCCTTACATGGGAACAAATTCACTATGACAACCCGACAATGGAATAAAGACACAGACGAGCCAGCCACTACCTTCCTCTCCTCCCTTCCCCCCTTCTTTAAAATCATTCACACCCCCCTCTTCCCTCTCTTCAAAAACTCAACAACCTTTTTTTTTCCCTCTCTCTCTCTCTCTCTCTCTCTCTCTCTCTTCATTACCCAAACAAAGCTCATGGAACTCCATTTCCAGAATAATAATCTCCAAAATGGGGTGTTGTCTTCTTCTTCACCTTCACCCTGCAACCAGACCAAGGTCAGGGAAAGAACAGCAAACAACAAATGCAGCAAAAGCAGCAGCAAGTTTGTTGGGGTAAGGCAAAGGCCTTCAGGGAAATGGGTGGCAGAGATCAAGAACACAACCCAGAAGATTAGAATGTGGCTGGGGACATTCAACACTGCTGAAGAGGCTGCTCGAGCTTATGACGAAGCCGCCTGCCTCCTTCGCGGCTCAAACGCCCGAACCAACTTTGCCGTTCATGCCCCTCCTACCAATTCCCAGCTCTCCATGAAGATCAGAAACCTGCTCAATCGCAAAAGGAGTTCAAAACAAAATCATCCCACCACTCCTACTCCTACTCCTACTCCTGCTTCCACAATCATTCCTATTCCTATTCCTACTGGAGGTAGTTCTAGTACTGGTAATAATAGTTATAGCAGTAACGTTAGTGATGCATCTAATGTTGTTTTGAAACAAGATGACAAGATGTTTGATGATGATGCGTATAGACCAGATTTGAGCAACTGCATTGGGGAGTTCGGACTATGTTCTTCATCTCAATTTGATCACTCCTGGGTTTCTCCAACTGATTCTGGTTGGTTTCATCAATCCACACATGAAGATTTTGAGTTTCCTAAACATGGTGAGTTGCTATCTAGGGCAACAACAGACTCAGATAATATGGCAGAATTTGGAGACATGAGAGTAGAGAAACAGATGTCAGCATCATTCAGTGCCATGAATGCAGTACATGAATATGTGGAAAATGCTTATGATTCTGGTGATGTTTTCTGGGATCCTTCCATCTGTCAATTGTTCTGCGCAGGTTGATGATCTATCTCCTTCTCCGTAGTTATTTGATGCGCGAGGCACACTTGAGGCACAAACTTTTTTAAGTGAGGAGCACCATATGTTAAATATATGTATTTTATGGTTTAGTGGTTCTTTCTTTTGCAAACAACATTTCTTGATTCATTTGTTGATTTTTGCTTCTTCTCTTCTTGTAGTTGCGAGGGTTAGGGATTTTTTTTTTGGGTTCAGCTGGCACGAAATGAGTTTAGAGGCTGAAATCACTTGAAAAATCAAGCATTTGAGATTCAAAATATGACCTCGTTTTGGGTGCATCAAAAGCTTTTTACTTTTTATTTAAAACTCAAGACACAACTCAAAACGATGATGTTTTGAGGTCTCATTTTGAAAAAAGAAGACCAAAACGATCGTGGGCACAGTCAAAAAAAAGCCTCAGGGCTGTCTCTCTGTAGCCCGCTTTGCGAAGAATATGGAGAAAAAAATAAAAACTTGAAAATGCTCAAAACGAGGCGCTGTTGTCAGGAGTGGTTTAGGCTTGCGATAATATGTCTGTCTCTCCTTAATCTATGATAATGAAGGATCATTAGAAGGAGTGCCTATATGAGGGACAATGTGAGGTGCTAGTGATCCTAGTGATCTTTGTGTAGAAAGTACAGTTATTGGAGATTCTGTGTTCTCTCTCCTCTCTCTCTCCTCTATAGTAAAGTACAAATTATAGACTAAACATGGGTCTTTCTGTGTCTCTCTCTCCCTCTCTCTCTCTCTCTCTCTCAATGTAAGTACAATTATGGGAACTAAACATGATCTGATCAGCTAAGTTCTTTCAGGTTGTTCTCCACACACATTTTCATATTCTATCCTCTTCTTTGAAGAACCAAAAAGATAACTTGTAAAGGATTCTAGGCATGATCATCGTTCCTCCATTCATTTAAAATCTTGGGACTCTGGAGTTACAGCCATACAGGAAGCAGAGAGCACCAGAAAAACCAAACTACGGATGAGCCTATTTGGTTTATGTTTTTAAAAACTGTTTGTTACAGAAAATAAAAGAAACAAACATTTGGTTTAGGTCGTTTTCAGCTTTTCAAACATAAACATAACAAAGAACAAATAAAGTTTCAGAATAACTTTTGGTGGTTTGTTCAACCTCCTAAAATGATCTTCTTCAAAATAAGAAACCAAATAGGTCATAAAGTTCCAACCTCTACAAATGCCGGAAAGACACCCTTTTTCCAGTTGGGTAACAAAGATTGAATTGAACCACAGTTCCCTTTCATCAATTTGGAGCCACTATTTTCCTGACTGCATATTTTACTTCTTAGCCAAACAAAGGAAAATGCACTTCATAAGACAAAGAGACTCTTTAAGGTGAAATCAAAGAAGTGGTTTGACTTCAAATGAGCAGGTGGCAAAGGACAACTTCCAATACCACTAGTCCTAATAGATTATTAACCAAGAGAGATTGTTTGGAATGCTATTTTTCTTTTGAGGAAAGTTGAAAAAAGATTCAAATGATCCCAAATCCTGAACCAATGACACATGGTAACAATAGTTATCTGAGACACAAAACACACTTGAGTTGCACGACACCATATGTCAAATATTTATTTTATAGTTTTTATGATGATTGTTTTCTATTTTTACATGACTTTCTAATCATTTCTTGACTATTTTAGTTCATTTTTTTGCTTCTCCTGTTTTATAGGGATTATAGAATAATTGGGAGGGTTATGACTTTTTTTTGGAGTTGAAACATAAAAGAAATGGGAGTGAAGGAATTGAAATCTTGAAAATGACATAGAAAAGCCATAGGAGTTCTCTACACAGCCGGACAAAAAGAAGAAGAAAAAGAAAAAAAAAAACCTGAAAATGCTTGAAAGCAGCGCCAAGTGGTGTGTCTGGGCTTTAGCACGCAGCACTGATAACTATGATGAGTCTCAAACAAGAACAAGTGTAGGAACCTGCACTCCACCTTCTGGCTTGCACATGGCATGTAAGTCAGAGTGTATAGGTGAGAGGCCCACGCCCGATTAACATGGTGGGTGGGGAAGGAAGGAAACCAAAGGGCAAGTTGAATGACTAAAGGACCTGTCTGTAGTGTTTCAAAACAAAAGAGATCTGGGGAGTTCTAACTTTTGACATTTCTGACTAGAGATGATATGAAACCATTCCTCCAAACTCACTCTCCTTTGATATCTAGAAACAAATTTGTCCAAAGATGGCTCAATTAACAATTCTGGCATGATGATGAAGCTTACAAGGTACAATATAACAAAACAGAGATTCAGGAGGGAGGATGAGGAGGTGGTGGCAGGAGCAGGCCATGCATCTTCATCCAATCTTCGAACAACTAACACTTTCCTTCTCTTAGCCATCAGCTTCCTCTTCATCGTCCACGCCTTCAGCACCAACTTCCTCGTAGTCTTTCTCAAGAGCAGCCAGATCTTCACGAGCTTCTGAGAATTCCCCTTCCTCCATGCCTTCACCACGGCATGGTGAACAAACGCTCTCTTGAATTTTATGGGGTCATTTATGCCCGATTGTCTGCGAGCCTCTGACCACTGCTGTGTTGTTGCGCACGATCGCGTACGTCTTGCCTGCACAAATCACCTCCAGGTACCTGGTGGCGGCTGATAGTTAATACCATTTGAGATCAGTTGGACTAAAACCGAATGAGAGAGCCTTTCAGACGAGGAAAGTCTGTTGAGAAGAACACTTGAAAGCACCCGTTACGATCATTTGTGTTCTGAAACCTAAAATTCTTAGATTGCACTTATCTAACCATTATTGAAAATAATTTGTGTAACCCACTACCAGTAGAACAATATCTAGTAACCGGACTGGTGTATTCTGACTCAGATGGAGAATTAAATATAAACTCCATTAAGCAATCACAAAGTGACCATTATTCCATCCATTAACATCAGTGAGGAAGCCAGCATTTCCCGAATTCTAATCAGCATGACGGAAGAACCCTTAATCTTGTTGGTAATATATGTTGGTCTAACCACGTTCACATATACCTTCAGCATTCCCCCAGAAAATGGAAGTATTCGCTATTAACTAAAAGCTTATAACCAACACTCACCCACCTATATTCGTCTATATGCCCAAATTAATGCATTTTTCTTACCAGTCAACAAATAAATTCAGATGATCGTTTGGTGTTGGTGTGATAACAGCGGCGTCAACATCATGGAACAAAACATCTCCGCGATCTCAAGTAGCATGCCATGCGCTGTACACTTGGGATGCATATGCATGTTGCCGAGACCAAGGCACTGTTGACGATCTCGGAGGACATGATAACCTCCATGATCATCTTTCTCAGCGAGAGCCAACGGGACATATGAGAGGAAGGAGCATCAATCATCTGAGGATCATGTTTCAAGATTAGTCTGAACTCTGTAATATCAGCATTCAATGACCCGTCTCATTGTGAGTAAATCAAAGAAATGATTTGAGATATCAATCGATTCAAATTGGTGTAAGTTGGCCTCTCGATATCTAAGGATGTTGATCTTGGTAAGCCCCATTATTAAAGGCACAGCTATCTGTGTGATTCAAGGGAGGAATAGTGGAAGGACATATTATAGGCTCCACGCTGTAGAGACTATGAAAGGACATGTCTTCAGACTAATGTGTTTGCTTTTAACAAATAATTCATTTTATTTTAACAAAAACATGTTTACCTTGAATTTCACAATAATGAAAAGAGATTTAGAGATAGTTTCAACAAACAAAAACAAGAAAATGGTCATCATAAATGCAACCATACCGTTTCAAATTTAACACGTGTACCATACAACGGAGTTTATTGTAGGCAACATAGTTTTATAAAGGCGTGCCTAGGCTCAAGGAACAACCACTTCCAGGTTAAAGCGCCTTGCCTACCAAAACATGCGCCTTACTAAAAAGGCGCTTTAGAAATTAAAACACTTTAGTTCTTGAAATTTCTAATTATATATTGAAATTTATATAATTTCACTACTTTTTGTTAAAATTTTCTTTATATCTTTGAAATCTTTAATTTTTTATTAATATAATCACTTTAATTAAAACACTTTTTATTAATATTTAAAATAATTTGGATCATATTTTATAAAATTGATGTGCAGCCAAGGTCACATTCACTTCACAAAATCCCGTGCCTTAGATGCGCCTTGTGCCTCAAGAGGCCTTTGTGCCTTTTAAAACTATGGTGGGCAACACAACCTCTGCTGTCATTATAGGGATCATAGTCTTAACTAAGAAACTTATATACCTGGGGAGAAGGATAGATGGTGAACCCGAGCTTCGACTTCTTTCCATAGTCTACAGACAAACGTTCTAACAACAAAGACCCGAGACCTGAACCAGTGCCACCACCAACAGCATTGAACACCAAAAACCCTTGCAAGCCAGTGCAGTTATCAGCTAATTTCCGCACTCGATCAAGACATAGATCTACGATTTCTTTCCCCACTGTAGGCCACAATCAAAACCACATAAGCCATCAAATTATACATAGGAAGAAACGCCAATTTACGGTTTCAACAAACAATGGAGGATACCTGTATAATGCCCTCTTGCAAAATTATTAGCAGCATCCTCCTTGCCAGAAATTAGTTGCTCAGGATGGAAAAGTTGCCTGTAGGCTCCAGTCCTGACTTCGTCAATGACAGTCGGTTCCAGATCGACGAATATTGCTCTAGGAACATGCTTGCCTGAACCGGTCTCACTGAAGAAAGTGTTGAAAGCGTCATGACCGACGCCAAATGTAGTATCACTGCAAATACACCAAATTCCGTAAGTTTCCTGCAACAAATCTGACCTCAAAACAACAAACTGCTACCAATATCCTGAGAATTCAGAAACAGAAAAAGGCCACAACCCACAAAACAAACACGAGAAAGGAAATACATGGAAGAAGTTAACCAAAAATTCCAAAATCGGCCCACAATAAGCAAAATGACACAACCCCAATTCTTCCTTTTACTACTACAGAAGGAAAGGGGGAAGAAAAAACAGAACAAAGCCTATTACAGACACATAGAGTCGAATCGGAATCGACATAATGCATTCCATGAGTTTGAGCCACAAACCCAAATATAAAGAGACAAAACAGTGTGATTTTTAGACTATGGCGTTATCTGTTCAACAGTTTACCATCTAGTGATCGATTAACAGTGCATCAAAGTAAAAGATTTTCGAAAATGAAGTGGGTCAAGCGCAACTCAACCGCAAACCCTAATTCTGATGAAAGAAATCTCCCTCAGAAAACGGCATTCCAGATCAAACTCAGAAAAAATCGCCACAAATCAATAAAAAACAACCAAACTCTTCCAAAAAAACAAAAACAAACAATTAACATCATCACAACATAGATCGAGTAAGAAAAAACCATAGAAACACACAAAACCCCCCACCAAACCCAATCCAGACCAAAAATAAAAAAGAAAAAGGAAAAAAAAGTGAACATTTGAGAAACGTGTACCTAGGCATCATGCCATCAGGCTGAATGCCATGTTCGAGGCAATAGAGCTCCCAGCAAGAATTTCCCACTTGGATCCCTGCTTGGCCAATGTGAATGCTTATAATTTCTCTCATTTTCTCTCGATCCAAACACTCCCAGAAACCCAATTCTCAGATCTCGCTAGTCCAGAAAGGATTCCACACCAATAATACAGAAAATTTTTTTTCTCTCAGAAGAAAACAGAGATGCATATATAAAGAAAAGCCTCGTCGCTCTCCAGTCTCTCTCTCTCTCTACCTTTTTCTTAAATATAAAAAAATGAAGAGTTAATCGAATTTGATTATTTTTTGGAGTCCGAAAACAGTATCCCCACCATTTGGAGCCAGCGTTTCAGGGGCCCACTTTTCCCTTTCGCCGACCCATTTTATTATTTCCCAATTTACCCCTATCATTTTACCATTCGGGTAAACGGGTCGGTTTTTATCCCATAAATAAATAAATAAATATATATATATATCAATATTCCAAACTTCTTAAATATTATTAAAAATTAATTTTCAATAATATACATAAAAGTTTTTTAGTGATGTTATATAATGAAATTACGATGCCATTAGATATTTATTATTTGTTTTTGGAATTTAAGGGAGGTTTTAAAACTTTTAAAATGCGTCTTACAGAAGCTATGTAGTTATTATCTGTTTTGGATATAAAGGGATTTTTATGATTTTAAATCGTATATCTTTAGGTTAGTGAGGCTCGCGTTATATAATCTTACGTGTCGATGTATCGAGATCGACAAATGTTACAAAATGATCTTCAAAACTAGTATATTCTTTATCGCATTATGAGGCTAGTAGTTGATGATTATAGTTTTAAATTTTTTAAAATAATTCCCAAATTGTGAAAGTCGAAATACTTGTGATTTAATTTTATATTTAAAATCGCAAAATCCATAATGATATGATTTTAATTATTTTAAAATTTTTATGTATAGTAAATAAAATCTTTAGTGATGTAACAAAGCTACTACTTTAAGATTTTTTTTTTTTTTTGGAAAATGATTATTTTGGGATAGTTCTCAAAACTTTCGTTAGGAGCATTTGATGAATACTAGGTATAGAAAGGTAATTTAATTATCTTTTAGGGTAAAAAATAGGGAAGAAGGAAAGCATAAAAAAAAACACCATTTCAAACAAAAGTAGTCAGCCCATTTATTTATGAACTTCCAAGACTTTAAATTTGACCTTTTGTCTCATGAAAAAATTGAAGAATTAAAAAAAAAATGGTAATTTCTAAATTATCAACTTGACCTAAACTCAACTTTAAAAGCTTTTAATTTAAGTAATCAAGCTAGTGAGTAGTGAATCTACCTAACACATTCCAACAAATTTTACGTCAATGTCTTATTTCTTGACCTTTCCATACAATATAGTTGAATAATATACTTTTCACCTTTTATATATATATATATATATATATATATATATATATATATTTATATATTGAGTTTAAATCAAATCTCATGTCAGGTTAGGAATAGAGAAAAGCTATAAATTTTTAAGTATGAAACAACTTGTCTACATTGGTAAGAGGTGTGATAGGAAGAAAAAATAATGAAAGCAGGGATTTAGAAAAAGTGTGAATAATATTCGATAATGTGAAGAAGGATCAAAATGAAGTTTTATGAAGTTGTATTAGAGCCGAATTTAGGCTTAATTGTATGGATGTCGAACAAAATGGTGTTATGAGCCCCTAGGAGGTGGTGCTTCATGTAAGATGTGTGTCTGAACACAATGAAAGACAAATAAATCTTGGTTTGAGGGGAATCTCAGTGAAACTTTTTTCGAGGGAAGGATTGTTGGGTGTACATCCAAAGTCCCACATCGATTAGGAATATGAAGACTTATGAGTTTGTAAGTATGTCTTATTGTTATGAGACATTTTGGGAGAGAAGTCCAAAAACAAAATCATGAGGGTCTCAGACCTAAAATGGACAATATCGTGTCCATGAAGAGGGACAACTGGTGGTGTTTCGTGTAAATCGTGTGCCCAAACGTAGTGCAAGAGAAAGAAATCCTAGTTTGAGGGAAGACTTGATGGAACTTTGTTTGAAGGGAGGATTGTTGGGCGTGCACCCAAAGTCCTACATCGATTAGGAATGTGATGTCTTATGAGTTTATAAGCATGGAAAAACATCTAATTTGTATGAAGCCTTTTGGGGGAGAAACCCAAAAACAAAACCATAAGGGTCTCAAACCCGAAGTGGACAATATCATACCAATGTAAAGGAAATGGTCCATGAGGTTTTCCAACAAGTTATATTAGAGCCGGATTCAGGCTTAACCGTGTGGATGTCGAACAAAATGGTGTGTCGAGCCCCTGGCTGGTGGTGTTTCATGTAAGACATGTGTTTGAACGCAATGAAAGACAAAGAAATCCTGGTTTGAGGGAAGACTCGGTAGAACTTTGTTCGATGGAAGGATTGTTGGGTGTGCACCCAAAGTCCTACATTGGTTAGAAATGGGAAGACTTAACGAATTTGTAAGTAAAATTGACAACATCCAATTGGTATGAAGCGTTTTAGGGGAGAAGTAAAAAAAAACATCCATGAGAATCTCATACCCAAAGTGGATAATATCATACCAACGTGGAGGGGAGGTTCCAAAAGATTTCCCAACAATATATATTAAATTTGTATTTTTGTTTAAAATACAACAATGGATATTTATTGATATTTAGCATACAAACAATAATTGAAATTATAAGATGTTAGAAGATTGAGATAGTATATCTTATTGGATGATCCTAATCATAAAATTTACCATCACAATAATTATTCAATTAGAATTCGAGGTATGTTTTTTGTAAATTAAAGTATATCACTTATATAAAAATAGTATATGTATATATATAGCTGAAATATTGAAAAGGTAATTTTGAAAATTTAGTAGAGTATGTGTTATCAAATTATGAAAATTGGTTGCTCTTGAGACTCGACTTAAATAATAAAAGGGTAAGATGAGTACACGGGAAAACCATGATTCGATGATGAAAGGGAATGGTGTCTTTGACCAATCCTATCAGAGCCTCTTTCCCTCAATTACAAAGTTTTCGATCCTCTATTTGGTGTGATGAGTGCCCCTTTTATAGGCCATCCTGACGGCCACATGTTGAATTGTACCAGTAGGAGTTGGAGATCGTTAGGTGGCGATCTACACAACACTCTGAAAGGTAGGGTAGTGGTCAGTGAAGTTCCCCATATCGCACTTGAAAGCAATGGAGTTGGCTCCATATGCATGTCTATAAGTGATTATAACCACGACCAGATGTCGTCAGACACCGCTTTTGCCCCGCCACCTCCAAACTCATAGGCTTCCCGATGAAGCGCTGGGTGAAGTCCTTCGTTTCTAATGACCTGAGGTATCAGTTTCCGTGAAATGGTTATTCCACAAAGCAATAGCCAGGATAGTTAATCAAAAGTCCCCTAACTAGAGTGACACGCTTGCCGAGGATAATTATAACGTACACATCGTTCTCTTCATCTTCATGCCCGATCTAGTCTTCATGAAACGCTTTGGGTGAAGTCCTTCGTTTCCTTATGACGGAGGCATTAAGTCGGGTGAAAGGGTTTTTGGTCATTCCATGAAGTAATAACCAGGATAGTTAATCAAAAGTCCCTTACTAACTAGAGCGACATGTTTGCCAAGGAGAATTGTAACGTATACATCGTTCTCTTCATCTTTATGCTCGATCTAGTTGTCCGAGGTGGTTCGCTTGCTTTTCCCGAGGTGGTCTCATCTTCATACCCGAGCTGGTTATCCTAGGTAACTCGCTTGCCTTTTTCCAAGGTGGTCATTTTGAGTTGTCATCCACTCTTCTAACCTTCTATGCTCGGGCTCAAATGCTTGTAATTGGGTTAGGTCCAGATCATGCGTACTCAATCGGGTTTGGGCCTGGCTCCCAATAAATGCTAACTATATGACATGTGTCTTGGGACTTATCCCACTCCACTAGCCTCCCTAGCGTCGTTTCAAGACATTGGAGTTGGAATGACGCTAAATTCTTTGGTCGTCCAAGGCTAAAGGGCCAGGTGCCCGACATCTCCTAGAGAACATCTCAGGGAGGCCTGTAGGGACTTAAGCTGCCCAAGGTCGTGGATCCTCTAGGGCCAGCTGCCCAAGGCATCCTATCATGGAGAACATCTCAAGGGAATTGCCTAAGTACTGGGCTCATCCCATGGAGACCATCTCAAGGAGGTTGCCCAAGTATAAGGCTTATCTCATGGAGAACATATCAAGGGAGCTTCTCGAGTAATGAGCTCATCTCGTGGAGGACATCTCAAGGGAGCTACCTGAGTACTGAGCTCAGCTCATGGAGAACATCTCAAGGGAGCTGCCCGAGTACTAGGCCCATCTAGTGGAGGACATCCCAAGGGAGCTGCCCGAGTACCGGGCTCAACTCATAAAGAACATCTCATGGAGATCGCTCGAGTACTGGGCAGATTATCTCAAGGAGGTCGCCCGAGTATTGTGCTCATCTCAAGGGAGCTACCCGAGTACCGGGCTCATCACATGGAGGACATCTAATGGAGGTTGCCCAAGTACAAGGCTCATCTCATGCAGAACATCTCAAGGAGGTACCTCAAGGAGAACATCTCATGGAGTACATCTCAAGGAGAACATCTCAATGACTTCGTCTTGAGAAGCTCGACACAAGCTTTTGAGCTCGGCATATCAAGGAGTTTGTCTCATGGAGCTCGACACAAGCTCTTGAGCTCGGCACGTTAAGGAGTTCGTCTCATGGAGCTCGACACAGGCTTTCAAGGTCAGCATAAATTAATGTTGATTAGGTTTATATTGCATGATACTTAGGTTTAATTCTTTAACACGTTACTAGTTGGGGCGTAATAACTTCCCATTCTTGGTAGGGCGGTCATCTGGATTGCCCCCCTCCTTGCGACTTACACTAAGGTCAAGGGACCTTGCCTAGGGCATGCTCCCTCATCTTGTTCACTATCATCTTGTTCGTTGAGGCTCCTCTTTCCTTTACTCGAGTAGCTCTGCGATTCGGAGGTGATGGCTATAGTTCGCTTTGTCGCTGCTATAACATCGTCCTCGAGCATAGTGTACTGGTTACCTCTTTGGAACAGTTCATCAATCGAAGTCGGAGGCTACGGAGAGAGAGAATCAAAGAACTGTGTATTCAGGCGAATGATCTGCTTGACATTCTATAGGGCAATGTCCAAGCTAACAAACTCCAATTGCAGTAGGGCGGCACTAAACTACTTCATGAAATCCTTGATGATCTCGGATCTTCCCATCCGGAAGTGAAACAGACTAGTGACGCTTTGTTTTCGCCGGACTGAGCACATATATTGGGAAATGAATTTCTGACAATCGACCTAAAGGAGTCACCAGCCTGGGGCCAGTAATAGGGCGGACCCGCTGCTTGACGGGAAGAGACACCCTGTACGAAGGGCATCGCTTCCGTCTAGAGAGTCATGATCTACAGATAATGCATCAGGTGGTCAAAGGGGTCATGTAGCCCATCGTACATATGAAATTTTGGCAGCGAGAGATGCGGTGGAGCCTCTCGGTTGAGGATAGCGTGAAAGAACGACGATGTCAAGATGTCGTCCCAACGCCGCAACGCTGGCCCAGGGGGTTCCTCTTGTGATGGAGTTTGTTCCCCACTGATCCCCCATGTCAGCCGTGGTCGTGTCTCGCCGGGAGAAGTTGTCTGGCGGACCGGGACTGCACGGGCCCGACCACGGCTAGGAGTCCATACTGGGTGGTGTTGTTCGGGCGAGGCAAGGCTGGAGGCGGCAAGCCGCAGGCAAAGATTCTCTTGGCGTAGCAGGCGTTGGTCGCTAGGAAAGAGGTCAACTGTTGTTGGTGGGAGTCTTGCTTCTCTTCAGCCGCCTCTTTAGTTGCCTTAGGCAGTGGTTCATGGAGGTTTCTGAATCAAAGGGTAGATCTCCCATTCACTTAGTTGATTTCCTGAACCGGTGAATTGTAGCTAAATCGCGATGATAGGGGAATAGTTCCCATAGACGGCGCCATTGAAAGGGAATGGAGTCTTTGACTAATCATGTTAGAGCCTCTTTCCCTCAGTTAGAAAGTTTTCGATCCTCTATTTGGTGTGATGAGTGCCCCTTTTATAGGCCATCCTAGTAGCCACGTGTCGGATTGTACCAATAGGAGTTGGAGATCGTTAGGTGGCGATCTGCACAACACTCGAGTATAGGTAGGTGGTTAGCAAGCTTCCATATCGCACTTGAGTGCTACAGTGGAGTTGGCTTGATGTGGCGTGTTCGTGAGTGATTATGACTACAGACTCCTATATGACATCGTATAGACTGTTCTGCCCCGACTGATCTCCAAACCCGTCTAGGTCCTCATGAAGCGCTTTAGGTGAAGTCCTTCGTTTCTTGATGACGGAGGCATCAAGCCGGGTGACAGGGTTTTTGGTCCTTCCATAATGTAATAGCCAAAATAGTTGTTCAAAACTCCCCATCTAACTAGAGCGACACACTTTCCGAGGAGGATTTTAACGTACACATCGTTCTTTTCATCTTCATGCCCAATCTGGTTGTCCAAGGTGGTTCGCTTGCCTTTCCCTAGGTGGTCTCATCTCCATACCTAAGATGGTTGTCCGAGGTAACTCACTTGCCTTCTTCCAAGGTGGTCATTTTGAGTTGTCATCGGCCCTTCTATCATTCTCTGCTCGAGCTCAAATGCTTGTAACTAGGTTAGGTCCAGATCATGCCTACTCAATTGGGTCTGGGCCTAGCTTCCAATAAACGCTAACAATATGACGTGTCTTGGGACTTATCCCACTCCAGACGTAATATCTTAAAATCATTAGAAATAAAAAGAAAAAATTATGAAAATCAGTTTATATGAAATTTGTATGGAATAGATAGTAGGTCATAAATCCTATATTATGTATTATAGTGATGACATGGAATGTTAAATATAATTAACTCTTCATAATAAAATGTTGAATCATTTTCATAATTATATTATATAATTTATATATATATATATATATTTGTCTTATTGTATGAGTGAGTAGGTATGAAGCAAGCTAGGCTGTTATTTCACCATACACCCATATAGAAACAAAAAATGAATGAATTGGAAGGGGTCATAAAATATATGGAGAAGATAAGGTTGACAGCAAGAAATACAATGGGGGGACCTTTCTTCTTTGTATGATATATATTTCTTTGCCGGCTGTTGGACCAACATAGTTTGGTTATAACATTTATTATTATTCATCTTAATAGTAAGTTGTCATTCACATGCCCCCCACCCTTATATTCCTTTAGCTGCCCTTTGAAAAGGGCAAGAAAAATAATAATTATGTATCTTGATTTTTTTTTTTTTTGAAAAGATGTAAATTTATTGGGCATGGTTGGTTTCTGTTTTTGAAAATTATTTTTGACAACAGTTTTTGAAAACATAAAGAACACAAAAAAAGAAATTTTTTTTTTTTTTTTGAAAACTCTTATTTGTTCTTTAAATTTAGTGTTTTTGAGTTTTTTTTTTTAATTTCAAGTAAAAAAACAAATTGGAAATCAAATAAGTTTTCCGTGTTTTTCTCGTTCTCCTTGTTTTTGACAACGGAAAACAGTTTTCAAAAATAGTAAAAAAACATGCCCATTGATTTAGGTTAGTAATCAAAAGTGCTAAAACCATTAGAGGATTACATAATATCCAGGTTAATAGTAAAAAAAAAGAAGGCTCAAGACCTACACATTTGGTAATCAAAAAAATGCCTAGAATACAATTTTTGAGAAGATAATCATGTTTTCCTTGGAAACAAAACTCGTTTTCCCTGTTTTTCTTATTTTCTTTGTTTTTGAGAACATAAAACAGTTTTCAAAAACAGTAAACAAACATGCCCATTAATTTAGGTTAGTAATCAAAAGTAATAAAACCGTTAGAGGATAATTGATGTAGCTCGGTTACAAAAAATAATAAAATTGAAAGAAAGCAAACAAAATAAACATAATGAAATACTAAAGTTTTCAATATCATGTCAAGTCTCCAAAAAACAATAACATAAGGTGCTATTTATAGGCACCAACAGAAAACCCTAACAGATAAATCCAAAAATTACGATTAAATAAATAACTAATAATAATAAAAATCATTATTGGACTTGGGCTTCCTATCTCATCTAAGCCTAGATATGAGCTTACTCCATGCCCTATCATTCCCCCCGGGTTGAAAAGAACTCGACTCCGAAGAGTGAGAAGAAAGGTAGCAATTCAACAATGAAGGATCCAAAAGACGAAGATCATTCTCGTGTATCCAAGTAGCATCAAAATTAGGACGACCATGACATTTGACAAGGAAACGACGAAAATCACCATCTCTAGAAGTCACAAAATCATCATCAAGGATAATATCCACCATCTCCTTAGAATAATCAGAACGAAGGCAAAGTAAGTGCAATCTCTGCTAGCTTCACCGTACGACACACTAAGGCAAAGTAGAAGGCTCAAAAGTGCCTCGGTTAGGTAGCAAATCCTCTATATTGAAAGCAGGGCTGATATCCACGTCATTAGGTAAATCAAGAAGATATGCATTAGATCCCAGTTTACGAATGAATAAGAGCCCATGGCTCTTGCATAAAGTTTTTTTGAAAATGTGAAGTGGTAAAGGAACAAGATCAATGGGTGTGCAGGGTGAGTATCCATTAACAATTTGAAAAGGACTTTTACCAGTTGAACGGTTAACAAAATTGTTATAAGCCAACTCAACTGTTGACAAAATTAAATCCCAAACACCTTGTTTCCACTCCCAAACCAAACACCTGGGGCTATTATCACCCAAATCCACGATTAGCAACCCGCTTGAGGATAAAAAGAAAATGAAAATTTCAAAGTAGTGCCAAATAATTTCCAAAGAGTTTTCCCAAAATACGATAAATTTACATCCCTATAAGATACAAATGCGAAGGCAAACCATGTAATTTAACAATTTCTCTAAAAAATAATTTAGCAACATGTGAAGCATCATTGGTTTTGTTACACGGAATAAAATGTGGCATCTTAGAAAACATGTCAACAACAACCAAAATAAAATCATGTCCTCTAACAGTCCTAGGCAATCCAAGCACAACGTTCATACTAACATCCTTCCAAGGTTCATGAGGAAAGTAAAGGAGTATATAAGCCAGTGTTTTGTTTCTTAACCTTAGCTATCTGACATATTCTGCATTGTGCAACTATCCTAGCAACATCCTTTTTCAAAGAAGGCCAATAAAATCTATCTTTGACAAATGCAATAGTTTTATCCCTCCCAAAATGTCCAACTAAACCACCTGCTTGCATCTCCAAAATTAATAAATCCCTAAATGATGTTCGAAGTATGCATAATTCAGTCACTTTAAACAAATAACAATTTTCAACAAGAAAGTCAACATACTCATGACGGTTACCATTACTAACCTCATCATAAATAATACCAAAGTCAGAACATGCAGAATACTCATATTTCAATCTATCAAACCCAATGACATGAGCACTCATACGATGTAATAGTTAATCGGCTAAGTGCATCAATAGCTTTGTTTTCAATACCAACATGATGATTAATCACAAAAGAATATTCATTCAAAAATTCAACCCACTTAGCATGTCGAACATTCAATTTCTTTTGTGAGTTTAAATATCTTAAAGCTCGATGGTCGACATACAAATTCGTGAGGCACAAATAAAACCTCCAAAAATGAAGACTCTGCACTATAACAGAAAACTCTTTATCATATGTAGAATATCGTCTTTTAGCATCATTGAGTTTTTCACTAAAAAAAGCTATAGGGTGACCTTCTTGACTCAAGACACCACTAATACTTACACCTGATGCATCACAAGCAATCTAAAAAACTTTGGTAAAATCATGATATCTCAAAACAAGTGCCTCAATCATTTTGACTTTGATTTATCTGAATGTCCGGCTAGCAGCATTAGACCATTGAAACTCCTCATTTTTTAAACATTTTGTGATAGGAGCCATAATAGTGCTAAATCCCCTTATAAATCTCCTATAGAAAGAAGCTAGACCATGAAAACTACGAGTCTCGATGATAGATTTCAGTTCAGGCCACTCCTTAATAACTCTAACCTTTTCGGGATCAACTAAAATGCTATGTTCAGACACAATAAAGCCTAAGAAAAGCACATGTGGTTACATAAAAGAACACTTCTTAAGGTTAACATAAAGCTTGGCCTCAAAGAGTGAGAAAAACCTGTCGAAGGTGTTCTAAATGCTCTTCTTGATCATATCAATATGTCAAAAAAGTAGACTACCAGAAATTTACCAATGAAAGACTGCAGGACAAGGGTCATAACTCTCATGAAAGTACTAGGAGCATTAGACAAACCAAAAGGCATGACTAACTACTCAAACAAACCATCTTGTGTTTTAAATGCAGTTTTCCACTCATCTACTGACCTAACACGAATTTGATGATAACCACTACGCAAATCTATCTTAAAAAAACCAACTAGAAATAGCTAATAGATCCAACATATCCTTAAGGCAAGGGATAGGAAATCTATATTTGATTGTGATCTTATTGATGGCTCTACTATCCACACACATTCTATAAGATCCATCTTTCTTAGGTGTCAACAAAGCTAGCACCGCACAAGGACTAAGGCTATGCCTAACAAATCCTCTCTCTAAAAGTCCTTCTACTTGCCTATTCAACTCCTCTCTTTCTTTAGGATTCATCCTATAGTGTGGAAGGTTAGGCATTTGAGAACCTGGAACTAAATCTATAACATGTTAGATGTCTCTTAAAGGTGGTAGTTCACTAGGCAACTCATCGGGCACCAAATCAATAAAATCATCTAACAAATTCTTCACTTCCAAAGGAACATCGACAATCGAAGAACCAGATGAAACTTCTTTTGCCACTAATGCTAAACACATATCAGTCTCAATTCCCTCTCTATCAAACTTCCTACATTTTAAATATACAATTGCTCAAAACGCTAGAGAGATGCTCACGCTTGCCACTTAAGAACCTTTGTGCTTAGCAAGTCTCAAAATAATGTTCTTACATTTGTAATTAAATGAATAAATGTTATCTTTATCAAAATTGGTAACATTAAGATCATAAAGCCAAGGGTGATCTAAAAGAACATGGGCTGTAACACCCCAAATTATACCATAGTGGTTTATTATAGTTTAGTGGTATAATAGAAGTCAAAATTGAATTTTTCAAGAATTTAAGTTCTAAGTACGAAAAACACATATATAACTGTGATTAGGTAAAGAAGGCAAGAAGAGAATGGTAATTAGTAGAAAAATTTAGGGACATAATGGAGATTGAGTGAAAAGATTATATGTTAAGGTAAGATTTTGAGAAGTTGACTTGTAAACAGAGTGAAAAAGGAGGACTAAAATGTAATAAGTCAAACTTGGAGCCAAATGGTGTTAAGACAAACAACTTGTCTATTGAATGGATAAATCCTCCATTTTTGGCTCAAAGAGAACTAGGGCATACGGTTGAGGAAGAAGAAGCCAATTTTGGTTTGATTCTCTCTTTTGTCTTAGGTTCTCTTTGTTCAAGTGAGAAAGAAGGAAAAAAAAATAAGATAAAGGGAAGTTTGGTTTAAGTCTTTCAAGATCAAGGTTAGGAAATTATCCTAACCCCCTCTTTGTCTATGTTTAGGTTAGAGAAAACCCTAACTCTCATTATAAAGGTATTTTGGTTGGTTCAAGTCAGTTTTGTGGTTGGTTTTGAGTTTGTTTTGTTCTGTATTTGAGTTTGTCCGGTGAAATAGGGCAAAAATGCCCATTTTAGTTTCCTCATCGACATCTTTGCCTAGGCGAACTGGCTCCCGAAATTGCCGCTTTACCTCGCCTGGAATGCCACTGCCTGGGGAACCCGAAGTCCATGGTTCCTCGCCTTCCACTTAGAAATCATCAATTGGAGTAATGTAGGATCCTAACAAGTGAATGAAATGGTTCGTACCTATACACAAGTTATATGTAAAATGTTCTAAACCTCATCATCTCGACGAAGCGAACCTGTTTTTGGGCGTACTTTGGCTCTCGGGTCTCTTATTTACTCGTGTTACCAACAAGAATGTGATTGGGTGAATAATATAACAAGCCCGTGAATACATATAATTGTATGTCCGCCTAAAAACCGAATGTGCTGAATGAACAGACACCTCGACGTTGCTACGACACTCCCGCTAGTGCTAATGACATCTTTGTTAATGTACAAGATGCGACGGCCTCTGCTTTAGTGCTTCGACACTCTCCGTTCAATGCTACGACACTCCTGCATAGTGCTACGACACCTCTGTTACGTGAGCAGGCACGTACTGTGCTTCGACACCTTTGTTCAATACTGTAAAGTACATTCGGGTACCTATTGTGTTGTGTTCCTCTCATTCATTGTTACCAGTCTGTGTAGGTAAATACTTTTTTTTTTTTTTTTTGTGATCGGTAAAGATATAGATTAAAAAACGATCACAAAGCTCCCAAAGAGTACATAAGAGGAGTACAAAAAGGGAGAACACAAACACACTCTCACCTATACCCCAGCCAGGTTAGAAACTCCACCAAAGAATTTAAGTTATCAACACTATACAACTTAGCCCACGACCACAAGGTAAACAAAAAAGTAGATTTCATCCTATGAACAGAGGGGGTCTCATTCTCAAAAGCCTCCCTATTCCTTTCGTTCCATAGTGTCCAGAATAAACAAAGAGGGGTCTCCAACCAAACTTTCTTTCGCTTTTTACCGACATTAGCACTTTGCCAAGCAAGGAGAAATTGACAAACCGTTAAGGGGAACACCCAGTTATAGTTCGTAATAGCCAAAAAAAGATTCCACAACATCTTAGCTCTTGAATAATGGATAAGAAAATGGTCTATTGTTTCCTCATCATCTTCACATAAAAAATACCTGTTTACTAGGGGGATCCCTCTCCTCTTTAACTGGTCAAGAGTAAGCACCTTGCCACAGGATGCTTCCCAAGCAAAGAAACCCAATTGGGAATGATTGTCCCGGGAGGAACGACAAGGGAAATCAATAGGGAGAGAGTGCATCGCCATTTACATGAGTCTAACTGAGAAACCATCAGTCATAGTCTTCTTTAATAACAACTTATCCTCTTGAAATGGCCTAATTTTCTTGTTGTGAAGGAATAGAAGGAACCTTTCCACCTCTTCCACCTCCCAATCATTAAAACAGGCAAATACTTATATGTTGTGTACTTGAATAATATGAAATATGAGATATGAAATCGAAAGTAATCAGTTATGTTATGTAGTGTGTAACGTCCAAAAAATACCCTATAATTTTTATAATAATTTTATTATATATTCCGAGTATGAATTGAGTCAAACTTGAGTTTTTCTAGGAAACCGATAACAGTGAAATTGTGAATGAATATGTATACAAGTAGATTAAATGTTATATGCTAAAATAAGAAATTGATTGAACCCTAAATAAAACCTGTTGCAAAAATTTGGAAATTTGTAAAATGAGTGGTCTAAGGGGTTAAATGATAAGCTTAAATGCTAATGTGAAATAAATGATAAGTGAATGTGTAAATAAGGAGACTAGTAAGCTTTTTAAGTAAGAAAAATGGAAAATGGGATTTAATGAGGAAGCTAAACATGGTCTTATAATGCATAAGTGATATTAGACCACATTTGGTCTTAGACTGCTCATTTGAGCAAAAACGGTTTTGAGAGCAAGTGTGGGAGAAAAGCTTAGGTTTTGCAAGAAATGATTTTGTGAGATCATCCCTTATTTCTAGTTTCCAAGTGATCAAGGAGGAAGAAGGAAGCAGGCAAAGGGTTCCAAGAGATTCAAGGTATGAACCTTAAACCCAGAAAGTCAGATTAGATGTTCGTTAGAAAAACCTCAATCCATCCATGGGTTTTACTCATGGTTGGTTTAGATGATATTAGAATGTTATTGGGAGTGATTCCCATGGATTTGTTTTGGGGATTTTGAGTGATTTTGAAAAATCGCAAAAAGAGCAAACTCTGAAATTCCAGTATATTGAGCCCTATCGCCATTGGGCCAGAGGGAAACCCATCGCCGCGCATAGACCTACTCCAAGGCATGGGATGCCTCGCCGCAACGAGGTCAAGGTACCAAAATGGCACCCCTCGGGTACGCCACGACGTAGCTTTGCTACGCTACGACATAGCTAATGTTCACAGAGGGCAAAATTTTAGATTTTGTACCGAGAGTCTAGTTTTTGTACACCGATAGTAGAGGAACCCTAATGAATGACTAATGGGAGTTCAAATAAGAATGAAACTAAATGAAAAACCGCACTGCACTCATTTCTATTAAGCAAGTCTGCCTTTGTTAATTTAGTGTCTTAACCCAAACCATTAACTAAGATAAATTGTCATTCACTAAAAATGTATAATAATCGTTATCCACTAAGAGTGGTGTAATTATTGACTAGGACGTGAGAATCACCTAACCTAGGACCGAGATCGAAGGGAAGGAAACGAGAGTTGACAACTTCGGTTTGTTCACTGACCCTCTATCCTTATTTCAAGTGTTTTGGTAGTTTACCAAATAAATCTGAAATGAGTGTATGGAATGAGTATATCTTTGAAATGATATTACGAAAGTGTATATGGATTTGAAAATGTGATATTTGAAATGTTTGACGATTAATTGCATGTGAGTGATTAATTGAATTGTAAACGAATTGGTTAATTCTTGACATCTTGAATTGAATCGATACACCGAACGACCAACATGGCGGGATGCACCAATCGGCATCCGTCATGATGGTGTATGGCATTGTTAAAATGTCCCACTTGGTGGGATGCATCAATCGGCATCCGTCATGATGGCGTATGACAAATTTAAATGACCACTTAGCGGGATGCACCAATCGGCATCCGTCATGATGGGAGACCAAAATTGTTAAATGTGTAAGCACATTACTGAATGACAAAAAGGATGGGATTCACCGAATGGAATCCATCATGAATGTGACTTGTATAGACAAAGTGAAATAACAAACTTTGATGAGTGTAAATGAGATTTGTAAACTAAATACATCATTGGGAGCATATGTTTGAATCTCATGATTTGAGTTAAATAAATTGGTTGCATGTGAAAAGGCATATTTTGATATGATCAATGATTTGGAAAGTGAAAGCATGTGAAAGTGAATAAGCATGAGTATAGTTTGATATAAAAGGCATGGTTTTATGATAAATGCATGTCATGTTAAACTGAAAATTGGAATATAACTGTATAAAATCACTAAGCATGAAAATGCTTAGCTTGTAGTTTTTATTTATACACAGATTTTGAGTAAACAGGAAAGAAGGCAAGATCAAGAAGCGCAGAGTCATAGAGAAAGTTGCGGCGTATAAGTATATACCCCATCATATGCATATCATTTCTTTTTGAACGTATGACATTTTGTGAACAAAAGAGTTAAACTTTGAACTATTGTTTTGTATATCATTTTGTAAAGGCATGATACGCCATTTTGTAAACGAATTGTATAAGAGTAAATGTTTATGGGCCTACCAATTGAAATGCTTTTGCGTAATTGAAAACCCTAAAACGAAATGACATAAATAAAATGTTTTGATAAAATAAATGAAAACGATCGGAGTAAATCGGGCTCCGGTTCGGATTCGCCCTTCGGGTTAGGCCGGGGATTTGGGTCATGACTATTTTACAAAAAAAAAAAAAAACAACCAAATGAAAAGTAAATAAAAATAATTAAACGAACAAGCCGGAATCGGTTCGGATCCGCCAATGGGGTCGAACCGGAAAGGGGTGTTACATAGTGTACCTACAAGTACCTCATGTCCTGAAACTTCTGTTAAGTACTCCTACGGGAGATGTGAAAACTCTGATATATGAATTAAGTTATATGTATATTGTGATTGAGGACCATTGCAAGTGGTCATATATGTTATCTGTTTTCCTACTAAGCTATAAGCTTAGCACGAGTGTTTCATCTGTGTAGGTACTAAAGAGGTCGTCAGAGACATTCCGCATTCGCTAGGGCCAACACAACATTAGGAGTCTTTTTGATGTAGGTCTTTGATTTTGTTTTTGTAAAGTAAATGTAATATTTTGGTAATAGTGGAACTTCTGTAAGAACGAGCAAATGGGACTCCAATATATGTAAAGGACAATTTAAACACCACTACGATGGTAGTTTTATAGTTTTACTATTATTATGAATCTATAAACACCACTATAGTGGTAGTATTACAAATGCAAATTGAATTTATGATATTTATGATAGAAATGGGCCCACCAAAGTCGGAAAATCAGGTTAAGAAATCTTGTTTCGTGTGGCGTCCCCTCATCCGCTTAAGCGGGGATGGGACGCTACATGGGCAACATCCATGGGTAGCTTATTACAATAGATTTCATTCTTATAATCCCCTATTTGAATAGAGACTAGACGTCGTTGATCGACAGGCAAAGTATGGTCATTCACCCATGCTAGTCTAAAAGGATTTGGATGTGGTTCTACTTTTAGGTTGAACAATTTAATAGTATCCTTAGAAACCACATTCATTGAACTACCCTCATTAATCACTAACTTACATTTCTTATCTCCACTCTGTATGATTGTGTGAAAAATACTAGTACACTTCCAATTATCATTATCTACGATTGTGGATAGCACACATCTAACCACACCAACACACGCATCATCATTATGATCTTCATGAAGATCATCTTCATCACCAAAATAATCTAAAGGATCAACAATTTCGTCTTCCTCATCCTCTAAACTACTTTGTTTAACATCTAATGCCAATGCACATTGGGGACAAATAGATGCAATATGACCTTTGTGATGACACTTATGATAGACAATCGATGAATTACTAGCCTTAGACTTAATAGGAGAAGCAATAGGAAGAGAGTTAATGTGAACTTAATTTTCGCTTCCTAATGTTATCGGGTCTTAGCACACCATCCGATGACATGGATTGTGACTTGACCGAATTGCGGTGTGCAAAAGAGGAGGATCTATCAACTCCGACTTTAAGGCTTTTTATACATCATTCACAAAGGTGTGTGGAGCATGCAATTTAACCATCTTTTTGAATGCCGAACTTGAGACCATTAACAAAACAAGTGCGCATAAGAAATTGATCCTTAAAAGACTAACTCACTACACCTAGTTCCCAACTTCCTGCTAAATTTATGCACATTTAGCTACACTGAGAGTCATTTGTTTTAGATTAATCATGTTGGAGAACAATCACTCTATATGATGAAGGAATGTACTCTTCTTGCAACTTGTTTTCAAAACAAATCTGACGGTGATGGGTGGTTCACCCAAACGAATCATGTCTCGCAGAACCTACCATCAAGATCTTTAGTTGAATTGGTTAATTTCATTTTAGCAAATCGAATCTATTTACTATCAATCGTTTCATACAAATCAAAATATTCCTCAATAGCAATTAACCAATAAGAAAAAATATTAGGATCCATTCTACCATCAAATTAAAGAGCACTAACTTTGACCTTTTTTGTGATGTCCCTTGGAGGTTGTCTACCCTGTCTATCCTGATCTCTATCCCAATTACCATTAACCCTAAGCTGGTATTGCTGAGGAGCGACATCTTTTCTCACCTGATTTGATGGGTAATTTTGCCTTGGTGGTTGGTAATCTAATGGGAAGTTGACATTCATAGGTTGAAACCAATCACCTAGGTTGAAATGAAGGTCTCCTGTTACAAGTAACCTCGTGTGAGGTTGAGCGCAATTGAATTACTATCCAAGTTCATTTTACCTAGATTGTTATGCAAACCATTTGTGAACCTCTAGAATTGTGAAACCCCAGAAAATCCAAGATTTTGGATAAAGGGTAAAATAGTAATTTCGGCTGAAAATCCAGAATTTTTCTAGATCTCGGATGACGAAACGGACTTCTCCAAATCGCCTGAAATTTAGCTACCACGTCGACTTCGCTGATTCGAGGTGGTCTGGATTTCACGCTGGATGCACTTTAAGGTTTGATGATTACATGGCAGGTCGGGATGCCACATGTCACCATAAGAGAGTGACACTTGGCATTGAAAGAATGACCTACAATAGCCATGTGTGGGAATGAACTTGCGACCACATTGAGCCATGTGGTGATGATGTCATAAAAAGGATTTAAGAAATAAGGGAATAAGGATGGAAAATCGATAGCCACACAAATGGTTAGAGGAAATGGGGAGGAAATTTCCTCCTTTTGACCGAATGAGTAGTTGCTCCAAAAAGGGAGAGAAACACCAAAGGAGAAGAGAAAATGAGGAGAAATGAAAGGAAGATGAGAAAAGAGGAAAAAGAATAGAAAGCAAAAGGAAAGAAAGGGAAAGAAAAGAAGGAACAAAGAGGAAACAAGCTATAGAGAGAAAAGGAGGAAAAGGAGAAAGAGATGAGAAAGGAAGGATTTTTCCTAGCTTTCGGCGATCGCAGCTCGACAGCCTGAGGACTAAAGTTGGTGCACGCAGGGATCTACGCAGGATTACCAAAGTTGGAGTTTCGACAAACTCCAAGAGGTAGGATATTTTCCTACTTGGTTTACTTTTAGCCTAAAGGCTTTATAATGGTAGGGGTTGCTTATGGGAGCCATGTAAATTAGTTCCAAGCTTTTGAATTAAAGGGTATGGATTTCATGATCGTTTCACGCCACCGATCAGAGCACAGGTTTGAACTAGAAACCAAAGTTTCAGTGTCATGGTCGGCTTTGACGCGACGACAAAGGATCGAACCAAAATTTATTCATGCTCGCAATGGAGGTACCCCGTTGAATGGTCCAAAGTTTCAGACCTAATTGTGTGTTATTGCCTGCTTGAATGACATGCAGGTGGAAATGTGATGTTGATGCATGTTCTTTTGGATGTATTAACATGGTTTGTAATGAGGTAAATTATATGTATAAATTATAATTTTCCATGGTTTGTAAATGTTTCATGTAGTGCTCACTCATGCATCGTAATACGGTGAAAAATGCATCAGACTACGATTTCATATGCACTACACATCGCACAGTCGGGTGTGGGTGCAAGGTATGGTTTATTTACCAGTGTTGGTGAATGGATCGTGAACTTGGGAAAAATGGGACAAAGTCCAAGATAGAGTTTCACGAGTGTGTAAAATGATCAAAATGATAAATTACATGTGCCATGAAGCTCAGTCGCGTATCCCCCCAGGTGAAAGTCCCAAAATGTTATTCACTAAGCAGATTATGAATCCCGCGATAAGTTCGTGAAAATGTTGAAAAGGCTGAGGCGCCCCAAGGCGGTGTAAACCCGGAAATCTGTGGCCCACAAAAGAAAGGAAAAATAATTTGATAATTAAAATTGGAGGGTCTCCAATGGTTTAGTCATGGTGTGCGACTGGTTTTATTCACACTTGGCATTCCGTGAGGAGCCTACCAATGGTCGGAGCATGAGGGGTTGCATCTCATGCATGATATGTACATTTCGTATAATAGTAAATCGTTGTAACTGGAATGTGATTGATTATTTATATGCCATGTTATATGCATTTGGGTGGGGAGTAACCCTTGTAGGAAAACTTCTACTTGGGCTTTGCTCACCCGTCGTGGACACTTCGAGGTGCAAGGCTATCGAGCGGCCTCAGGTAAGAGTAGCCTTTGAGGAAAGAAAGCCCGAGCGTGTTGCAGGTAAATATTTGTAATATGTATAAATCTTTTGTAAACAAACATGTAAACTATGACAATATAGTTGATTTATTAATTTTATGAGTATGGATGTATGGGCCCATGTGGCTATTTCACTCATGTGTGTGTCGTAACACGAGACACGTATAGATGTCCGTGAGGTTGGCCGAATTAAGTCAGTGGACCCGGAGTTTTGGGGCGTCACAAGGTAACAGACCCCGGTGTGTATTGACTCAACGTGTTTTCTAAAGTTTCATCAACATATTCACCTAGCTCATGTTTACTCCAAATGTTTTAAAAACAAATCAATTTTTTGATTTATTGCATAAGTTGTGTTGAGGCGAATAGCGTTGAGTCAAATGACTTATTGCATTAATTTAAATTATACCGTCTGGGGTGATTGAATCAAACCAGTAGCTATTTGCATCATTATGACAGGTATCTGGTAGATTATCATTTAGATCTTGAGATAAAATTTGTAGTCTTAAGTCAAAATTATTAAGTCTCTTAGTTGGATCTTTTGTGTTAGGTGAAGAAGAAGGTTTTCTGATGTCATTTTTTGGTGGTGACATCTTGAGATAGAATCTAAATTTCTTTAGATAAGAGAAAATTATAAATTATATGTTAATACAAACAACCTTTAATCTAAAATATAATGAATTATATGTAAGCATGGGTGCACAGTGCTGAATAACTAAAAAAACAAAAGTATTTTATTTTATTATTATTTTTTAATACTCTTTATGTTCTATCAAATAAACCAGAACCTAAAACAATCAAAATAGAATACACTTAAATATCACGAATATTAATTGAGTTTTAAAAATAAAAGAAAATGTGCCCCGTTGAAAAACATTTAGGACGCCTACAATTCTTTAGCGTGGTCACAAAAGAATCATATCAAGTGTGTAATCTTTGATGAGGGCAAATTGATTGTATTCCCGAAACAGTGATCAAATGAAAAATCTAAGCTTCAAGACTCAAATCCAAGAACCCAAACAACAGTACTTTTAAAGCCTAAGATTGATCCAAAAGCACTCAATCTCGAATCTGAATGTATTCGTTCGAGTTCTTCAAAACCCAGATACAATTACCACAATTCAAAATAAAAAATCAAGCCTCAAATCACAACCAAACCACCAGAACCCACCAATTTTTCCTCATATCAAACTCCAAATCAACCCAAAAAGGAAGAATACATTACAGCAGCAGGGCTTTAATGGAGACGCAGCTCATGGGTCTCCGGTTTCGGTGCTGCGGCTGCATCTTCGAGCATTCGGACGCTCTTTTCATTTTCATTCCCCTTGTCTGGATTTTGGGTTTTGTTGTTGTCGTAATGGAGCGACCAATGGGGTGGCCGGTGAGAGATCTGTGGCGGCCGTCGAGCAGGGCGTCGTCGGCAGTGGATCTTCTGGGCAGCGAATGTGACCCTGGGCGGTTGATATGTGCTGCAGCGATGGTAGGTTTTTTTTCAACGATTTGAAAGAAACGTAACAAGAACTTGATAGAAACAGAAATAACTTGATTTCGAATCAAAGTTATGCTTTGATATCAAATTGATATAGTTAGTTTGGGTATAAAGAATAATAAAATTGAAAGAAAGCGAACAAAATAAACATCTCAAGTTTTCAAAAACATTAGGTGTTATTTAAAGGTACCAACAGAAAAACCATTATTGGACTTTGGGGCACAGCATACCGTGCCGACTTAGATATGGACTTACTTCGTACTCACATCGATATCTGGCGTCAGGGTTAATTGTGCCCCCGAAAACACGAGGGATCAGTTGACTACGCAAGATCAACCCGCTACGGAATACACCGTGAATGTCGGGTGATCAGGCATTTTCCTGTCGAGGCGAGTCTCCTTTATACGAGGAGGCTACTGCCCACGAAATCTAAAACTTTACCGTATAACACGTCGGCGTAAATATAACAATACTTGTAATTAAGAAAGCGGCCGAAACGGGCTGAACGGTGATACTCATAAAACATATATATCCAAAGCTATATCCAATAGTTTGAGTTCGGATTTACTCTTTATACAACACATATATTAAAATTAAATTCTAATACATGTCATAAATCATAACCCAAAGCCACGTCAAACTCTTCTAAACTCAATCTCTAGGATGGGCCGTCTCCTACATACATTCCCACTGTGCACCATGGAAATAATATCCCTCGACAGGGCAGTATCTTCGGTAGTGGAATCCTTTACTAAAGTGGGCTCTCTCGCCTAAGTGCATATGCAATGTTCAAAAATAAACACATTCAAGCAAATGCATGATCTGCCGAATGTCTGCGATCGTCTCGTGCAGAGTCTCGCGACTTCCTCACACTCGCCTAAGCCTCGTATGAGAATTATTATGTTTATTTGTGGACAACCCTCCGATATATATATATATATATATATATATATATATATATATATATATATATATATATATCAGTGGGGCGTGCTCGGCAGATTGATATTTTAGTATGGGCTATACTCCGATAATTATCATTTTTTAGACAACCCTCGAAACCATTAACTACAGGCTCGCCACGTGTCCTTTCGCTCACTGTCGTCACAGAGGTGCACGAGTCGTATGGAATGCGTGATGCCAATTCCATTACAGTCTATAACACATACAAATATATAAACATGCATATATTCACATAAAAATTAAATCACACAATCATGTTATGTAATTTCTCATTTCATCACATCAAAATTAGCTCGCGTGGGCTAATGATCAAACACGAAGCAATTCTACTTGAATTACTGACCAAACACATTAATTCACAAAATTTATTTTGTGAACACTATTCTCGGGAATAGTGAAACCTGGATTCTTATTAGGAAAATCATGAAAATCATCGATTCACTTAGTGAACGGGTTTCACGGCCATTTCGGCCTCATACAAATAGCAACGTAATTTATGGCGTAAAGTATGCCAATTAACCACCCAACGACCCGTGGCTGACCACGGACACAAATTTGGGTTCCATAAATTCAAACAATTAGGTCCGTATTTTGGGGCCGTCAAGCTTGACACTCACGGCCTCATTCATTTCAAAACGTTAACAAAGTACTTAAATAAAGAATAAAACCCAAGTAGGAGAAACATACGCCGGAAGTTGTCTAAAGCTCGCTAAGTAGAATCTTACGCAGTGAAGCCCTCTTCGCGTGGGAGCCTTTCCGCTTCTTGTCAGACGGTATCGTATCGGATCTCACGATTCTGAGAGAAGTTATCTCTCTCAAAAGCATACCAATACATGACCTCTCGTCCACTTTTTTTGATTTCGCGTTTTGGTGCTCACCGCACGAAGAAGAGGCACTATTTACCTTTTGTCTCATTCACTTCATTAAACTTTCCAAAAAATGACATTTATAATAGATTCTTTAGGTTACAATGACTCGTAGCTATCGCGACCATGCATTTTCGTCGTTTCGCTGCTAAATGCCGACTATGGCAAATGATCGTGTTATATGTGACTTTCGTCGCGTCGAAAATTTTTACGACGGCAGCGATCGCGCCGAAGCGTGCCAACTCGGCGTCTTGGAATTCTGAAATTTTACATGGTAACTAGATTTACGTGAGGCGATTCCAGCGGTGTAATCGTTTCATCATCCGAGATCAGAGAATAAATTTCGGATTTTTAACCGAAATTACAATTTTGTAATCGAAATTACGATTTTGCCATTTTTCCAGAAATTGGATTTCTCGGGTCTTACATTAATAATAAAAATAAATGACTCAAGACCTATATATTTAATAATAATAAAATGTTTAGAATATATAAGATTCCAGATATGTAACATATTGACGGACATGATTTGATAAGACGATTATGTCGGATCGAAGAAGCGCTAATGCGAAAACCCGTAAAAAAGCCAACCGTCAACAAAAGAACTGTACGTCGTAACAATTTAGTAACAAAACATATCGTAGCAGGTCGACGAGAATAACATGAAAAAACAAAGGAAAACGAAAGAAAACTCAAGTTTGGGAAATAATGATGAAAGTGCTGATTTCATATATGATATTATTTGTGTTGTTGCGCTGATTACCCTCTATTGAATTTTATAGAGCCTACATCTAATGGTATCAGAGCCCTAGGTTCAGATAAAATATGAAGAATAAATGATAAAATAAAAAGATAATAATGCTAAAATTTCTTTTGTTTAAAGAATTAGGAATAACAAAATTCAAAGACATTAAGAAAATAATATTATTTTATTTAAGAAATAGTATAAGAATAAATTATATAAAAATTACGGAAGATAATATTGAAGTATATGACTTAGAACAATTTGATACAGAATACTGGTTCAATGGGGAATAACAGAAGTTATACAAAAAAAATTTGTTATAACATAAGTATGATAGATTTAACTGAAAATAGAAAAATAGAATAATTTAAAACATAAATAACAAAAATAATTATAAATCCCCTTGTAAATCGTATTAAAAGTGCAGTGATTGTGGGAATTTGATACTTGATCGGATTACTAACTAATATAAAAGCATTCTTAGAAACTTTAGGATAAAATCATTAATAAAAATAAAATGAATAGTAAAAAGCAAATAGTAATTGAATGGTAAAAGCAAATAGGAAATAAATAGTAAAAACAAATAATAAAAAACAAAAAGTCAAAAGTTATAAGAAGTAAAGAATGTGTTGATTTAAGTATGAAAGTAAATATGGTAGGTATAATAAATTTGTTGATAGAGAAATCCAATTAACATTAACTCAACCAAATAATAAAATTTCAAGTTTCATTGATAATGAAAAATTTTAAATAAGGATTAAACCATGAAGATAATAGGAGAAAAAGATGATTATGATCCTAATGACATAGTATTAATAGAAGCTTTAACTTATTATAAATTGGAATTTGTGATGCCCAAAGCGGGGTTCAGTTGTGGCCGTCGGCCCGTAGGAATACTCGTGGATGTCGGGTTGCAGGCACCGCTCGCGAAATCGAGCGATCTCGCTGTGCGGGAGCTACACTTGCAGTGCAAACATGTCCCAATAATCAACAATGACCACACAGGATCTATATGCGAGTAAAATAATGGCCACTTGGGCCCCTGCATCAATACTCAAACATATAAGCACATGACTATCAAACCACAGTCCATAAGAGTTTAAATTATATCACTCTTATATAAATAAATACAACCCATATATATTCCTGAAATATATATTAAAGCCCTGTCCGACTTTGTGGCGGCCACCCAAAACAGGGTCCGGTGACTGCAGATTAACCACCGTCAACCGCGGAATACAGAGTGGATGTCGGGTGCACGGGCAAACTGGCATCGGGCGAGGGGGTCTCCTTTGTACGGGAGCTCTACCCAAATACGGTACATGCGTATCACTTGTCCCAGCGATCAAATAAATCTGATATAATCGGCGTAGTAAAAATGCCTCTTGGAAATGTAAACCAATACTCGTAAAATCAATTATCATAACTATTCTTCAATTATCTCCCAATAATTCAATAGTTGATAACACTTTTGTTTTATACAAACATATATTAAAATCTACAATTCTAATACATGTTATGTCCAAAAAACCATCAAGCCACAAACCGGCTTCTTCAAAAATGGATCGTCTTCTCGCTCCTTGTACTGAAATAAAGGGGGTCCCACAGCGACGGGGTGGTAAGCTTCGTAGGAGAATGCATGCCCCAAGTGGAGCTCTCACCACCTAAGTGCGGTGCAATGCTCCCAAAGTAAACACGCACTCAGAAGTAAATACATGATCTATGAATGTCTACATGATCACCCCATGTCACGAGTCCTCACCGACTCACTCACACTTGCTTAAGCCATGTATGAGAAAATAATCATTTTCAAAACAAAACTTTTGTTCTTAAAAATATACTACCGAAATATTCGGTACAAATATGGGACTACCCTCCGAGGTGAATTGGTTGATGAGCTTTAAAGAAAGCAGTCATGGTCCTCATCGAAAATGATACATTGGCCCCCATCACAGCAATTCTCGAATATCATCTGTGAAATTCGCTTCGCAACCATATCCATTTTTACAAAAATACCTTGTCATGCACTCACACTAAGTCTGGAATTTACCCGGTGCGTATGAAAATGCATTATGCCATTTTCAAAATCATTTACCGCAAATATGTCAATATGCATATTTTCAATCAACTACAATTACACGCATGTAATTCAACATCAATCATCACCCAATTTAGCTCAATTGACAAATCGTAATCCTCGTTCCAGTGGCTTACAAACACAATTTTAATTCCATCTAATTGTGTCATTGTGTTAACACCTCGAAGCATTAACCTAATAATTCTTTGATCGACCCGACTCTCAAATTAATTTCTACACATACCAAGCCATTCAATTCACAATTTCAATGCCGAAACACATGGTTTATGGCCATTTCACACAAGCAGGAATTTGTTTTTAATAGTCAGGAAGCCCAGCAGTGGGTTTGTCCACGGAGCAGCCCACCATCATGTTTCTCGGTTTCACTTTTTGGAGCAAGATTTCTTACCATTACCGGTCTCGTAAACACCCAAGCATAATTTATTGAATAAATTATCACAAAAGGACCCATAACAGTCAGTAACGGTGTCTAGATTACCGTCGGCTCCCAAATTCAACCGGTCCCATGTTTTAGGAGCGATCAGCGTACCCGTTCAGAAGCCTTTATCATCTCGAAGCATGCATTTAATGCCAAATTCCACACAAACAGCCGCCGGTTTAGGCAGTCACGGCCAACCGAAAATCTCAAATAAATTCAAATAATTAGGTCCCAAGTTTTTGGGACCCGATCAAGCAAACCCCTCCGGCCTCAAACGACAAGCATCAGCATAAAAATGGGAATAAAACGCAAGTAGAAAATCCTACCTCTTGGGTTGTCAGCTTCGCAAACTCGGGGTCACGCGTAGCACGCTCACGTGATAGAGCGTTTTCCCTTCTGCTTTCGTCGGAAATCCAGCGGTCGATCGCGTGTATTTTACAGAGAGAAGTCGAGACTCTCTCACAGAATCACCATTTTTGTTTCTGCCAAGCTCTCTTGGTTCTCCCTCCCCAAAATCACGTTTTCCTTTTGATTTAATGAAGGAGATAGGTTCTTGTTTACTAATTTGGCCTTATTATCATTTTATTCCAATTAAATCAAATAATGCCTTTATTTCTCAGTTTTGACTTCGGCGCTATCTCGTAGTCGCATTAATCGTTATACTGCTCATCTGCTTATAGTGCGTGAGTACTTGTTATATATGACTTTTGTCGCGCCGAAAACCGTTTTACGGCACCGAAGCGTGATGCCTCGGCGATGTCGGCTCATTGTCTCGGCAAATTGCGAATTTTGCGTGCTAGCTAGATTTGTGAGATGATTCCTAGCGGTGCAATCCGTTTGCGTCATCGAAATTAATTATGGGATTTTAACGTAATTAAAATTTTGTAATCGAAGTACGATTTTTGCTCTTATTCCAGAAATTGGAATTTCTCGGGTCTTACAGGCTTTCTCATATGTGTGGTCAGTCTTGGTGGGCGTGCACTTTTTGACTTTGTCTGCAGAGGGTCACGACGGGGTGAGCAAAGCCTAGTAGTGATAATCTCCTCTGAGAATTTGCTCCTTTAAGTCTTGCGTCTGATGATCGCATATTAAACACACATCCAGAGTGCAACATACACATGTCTGCACGAATATCTACATGTCGCGAGAATGAGACTGGAAGCTCACCATGCCCCATGTATCGAGCTCGTGTCACACCCGATTCAGTCCGACCTAATTGGCGGATCACCGAGACAGGATTGGTGCGAGAACATATCTAGGACTCTTTACATGTCGGACATTGGTACATCGAAATCTTATAATATATCAACATATCATATACAAAAGTCCAAAAATAAAACTACCGTGAGTGAATTGTTTGCAGTATCATATATATAATCGCAGGTCGATTACATATTCAAAAACTATACATTTATTTCGCGATCGAAGTCACCGGGAACCTACGGTGTTGAACCCTACTCGTGTGTTGGCCGCGAGAATAAGGAATATCGGCATCTCTTTCTTCGTACCACCGCGGATTAAAAACCCGTGCTAAGCTTTATGCTTAGTGGAAACATAGGTAATATGCATATACACAGTTATAATAAGCATATAACAATAATAGATATCAGGAATGTCATGCATTCATATTATGGACTTATATAAATCGCATGCTTATATGACTATCTTTATTCGAATCTCAGAGTAGGAATTCACATAGAGCATTAACATGCGGAAGCTCATACTTACAACAGGACTTATGTTTATTCGGGACTCGGTAGGATTTGCAGGCTTGATAACATGGAAACATACTTTATAGCAGGACTTATGTTTATTCTTATTCGCATTTAGAAATACCCGTAGGTATTACAGATCGGAACGATACACATTCATTTACTCTTATTCATTATTCAGGTTATTATCATATAACTATGGGAATACCTAGACCCGTGCTAATAAAAGTGTAAGACACAGCACAATAAGTATCGAAGATCTTATACGATGCGAGGAAGTGTCGTAGCACAAGCCGGGATCGCCCGAGTACGGAGCAGTCTTGTGCACTAATCGGGCAGTCGCGTGGCACTAACATGAGCCGGGAGTGCCGTAGCACTAACGAGCGAGTGCGTAGCACTATCAGGGTACGGTACTGTCCCGAGTCTTAGAACCTTGTCGGGAATCTTAGAAACTAATCGGGAATCTTAAGTACTAATCGAGTCTTAGAGCACTAATCGAAATAGAAGTACTGTCGGGACGTCTTTGCCACGTCGTGTGATCATAGTGTCATTCATGTAGTCTTAGGCATTCCCTCTGTTGTATGTGATTCGAAGCACCTATCTTATTATCGGGGCATGAACTTGCTCCCCATCGAACTTCAGCAGAGGTGGCGAGTGCGATCACCCTTCTCACTTAATTTCATCTGTTTCTATACTTTGAATGCGTATTTTAGCTTAGTGCACTTAAAAAACGGCAAAAGCGGGGGGTTGTAGGGACCATGCGTACACAGTATGGCTCGACCTATGCCGGTCACGGGTTCGGTTACGGAGGGGGTTGCTCGCCGGCGTGCAGGGTTTAGTGTGCGGATACAATTTAGCTCTTGCATCACATCTGGGAGTACAAGTCTCGAAATTTGCCCATAAATAATTGATTTCATCATTTTCATGCTTTTCTTCCACATTCACTTCTATTTCCTCCTCATCAAAAATCAGCATGAAATCCTCCTGATGCTTTTGCTTAGTCAAAGAATCAAGGATTCATACCCCGAGTTCACTTGATTCTACAAAACCTTGGAATTGTGAAGGAATTCCATATCTAACCATTATCAACTAGGGATTTTCAACCAAACTTCCTAAATCTAGAGTTAGATGTCTTCTAACAAAACCCTAGAAAAGGGGAACCAATTAATCTTCAAGGAAAACCTTAGCAATCATATCCAAGCACCAGCAAAAACATATAAATTAAAACTTACAATTCCATACTGTCATGTATCCATACAAAGAATCCATACCTTGGCTGATCTCTCCTTCTTCCTCTTCTTCTTCTTCTCCTCCCTTTCTCTTCCCTTAAGTATGCCTGAGACCAAAATAATCCATTTTGGTCTCCTCCTCTATTTATAGTGAAAGTTTCTTCTTATTTGCCTATAGTCCTCCATCTTCTAGAATTTTATTTCAATTTAGTTATTTTTACTTGAGAATTCAAATCCAACAACTATAAATTTTATAATTTCTTTGGCATCAGCACTTTTGCCCTTATAACTTGTAATTTCCGGTTTCTAAGTTTTCATATTTTCGTGATTTAATTTACGAAAAATTTAATTTATGCCTACAAATACCCTAAACATGTTGAAAACAACTAGTATATTTCGTGTTACAATTCTCCCTTAAAATAACATCGCCCTCGAATTACTTAATCAAGACGAGGGAAAATTGCATCTCACAGTTGATTCGTTCCCATGTCGCTTCTTCCATACCGTGATGTTGCTCGAGCACTTTTACCAACAAAGGGGACTTGCTTGTTTCAGATTGTTTTATTTCACGTATCTAGAATAGCTTTCTACTTTTCTTCAAAGTGAAATCTTATTGTACTTGTATATCTTGAACTGCAGAGGTGTGACGGGTCAGAGAACGACATTCAAGCATAGACATATGAATGAGTCATGCAAATTTGGCTAACTCCGGAGGGAGTGCCAAACGATACGCTATTGGTCTAACTCTTTCTAAAATCTCGTAAGGGCCAATGAATCCTGGATTCAGTTTCCCTTTCCTCCCAAAACGGAGTATCTTTCTCCACGGAGATATTTTTAAAAACACTTTATCTCCGACTTCATATTCTATATCATTTCTCTTCAAATTAGCATAAGACCTTGGTTTATCATGTAGCGCTTTTAATCTCGCACAACTGAATCTTTTCTTCCATGGTTCTTTTATTAGTTCAGATCGATAATCTTATGCTGCTCATCTCTCGGGCCCAACACATAGGAGTTCTACATCGCCTTCCATACGCAGCTTCATATACTGTGGGCCATACTATCGACCATAACTGCTGTTATAGGCAAATTTCCATGAGTTGAATGTACTCTATCCCAACTTCCTTTAAAAATCGAACAGAACCGGCGATATCTTTTAATAACTAATTATTTTTCTGATCGCCCATCTCGTTTGTGGATGAAAGTGCTGCTAAAATTCAATCTCGCATCAGCTGACTGTAATTCTTTCCAGAACCTTGACGTAAACCGTGGATCGCGGTCGGACACTATCGTTGCTGTGAATGCCATGTAATCCGACAATTTCATTCACATAAAAGGTCCGCTAAACGATCCGCGGAGCAGTCGTATTGGTAGGAAGTGGCAGACTTGCACGCATATTCACACCACCATATTACATCATGTTTCCATTGATGAGGGGAAATCGGATACTAAATCCATAAGAATGTTATCCCACTTCCATTTGGGAATTTGAAGGATTCAATAAACCTGATGGTACTTGTGTCTGCTTTTTACTGGCGACACGTCAGCACTTAGCTACACATACTTAAATATCCTTTTTTCATCCCTCGCCAAATAAAGTATAGTTTATCAAGCCATATCCCGGCACATTTTATTACTCCAAGATGCATGGTGAAAACAATATTTGCGGGCTTTCATAATATCTTCTTTTCAATTCCATATCATTCTAAGATACACAACTGCTCTATACAATAAAACTCCACTCCATCTATGGTAAAATCGCCTTGACTCCAAGATCGATCAACCGGAGCTACTTCTTGTAACTTACATCATTTTCCGAGCATTCACTATCATTTGTTTTAAATCCCAAAGATTTATTCACCAGCCAACAAGGCTCCATCGTGTGCAAGTCTCCAATCATACTCAAGGTCATAGCAGTAAATCATTTTCTACTCAAGGCATCTACCACTACATTTGCTTTTCCCGGGTGCAGTAATCACTATACAACTATAGTCTTTCAATAATTTAACCATCGACGTTGCCTTAAGTTCAAATCTTTGAAGTTAGCAAATATTTCGTAATTTTATGATCACAGAATATCTTACATTTTTCTCCATATAAATAGTGTCGCCAAATTTTTAAAGCGAACACTACAGCTTCTAACTCCAAATCGTGTGTGGGATAGTTTTGCTCATGCGCTTCAATTGCCCGGAAGCATAAGCCACCACTTTCCCATCCTGCATCAAGACATCCCAAACCTATTCAAGCATCAGACACTGCGGTAATCCCCTTTACCCTGGCGTAGGTCAATTAACACCGTGCTCAACCAGTATTGAAACACCCCAAAATATACCCTAGCAATGACATGTTTAGGTATTTTTTGTGTTTAATTTGAATGTGTCAATTGAAATGTGAAACATGGAAATTAACCCGTGAGATTTTATAGAATTAAGGACAAAATTGTAATTTGTCCAAAAGGCCTAAAAGACATGGATTAAGAAGATTGGAGGCCAAAATGAAATAAAGGAAACTTGAAATACAAAATGGTCAGATTTGAGGACCAAAGTAATAATGAAACTTAACCCAAAATGGGTTTTGGAGGCCAAACATGGCCTTAGCAAACATGGATTTAAAGACCAAAATTATCTCATTTTTGGAAGGAGAAGAAAACGTGAAGAGAAGAGGAAGAAGATGGAGGAGCAAGATCGCCAAGGTATGTGGGAACTTAACTTAAGGAACTCACCTTGATTATGTAGAATTCTACAGAGATTTGCATAGATCTTTCGGTTTTCTATGACAGCTATCTTCCCAAACTTGGGGCTTTAGGTTCCATCTAACCCAAAATTATGGAAAGTAAGGTGGGAAGGAACATCCCATATGGCAACAAGATGGTTATGGAATTTCTTTAGATTGGATTCATGGTTAAATGATTGGGTAATTGAAATAGTATAATAAACCTAACAAATCCTGAGTTTGAATTGTGTGTGGGTTAAAATTCATATTAGAGTTATAAGCAGAAATCTATGGAGTGATTTTGAGAAAGATATGTAATTGAAAGATGAATTTAATAGAAAAGAGATTCCAAGGTGACTTGAAACATTTTGATGTGTGTTTGAAGTTTAGAGTTGATTGGGTATCAAAACATGGAAAAAGGGGTGAAAAACACACATTCTGGGCATTTCATATGTGTACCGCACACTTTGAAGACAAATGGTACACTTTGTGTTCTGGTCATTTTTGGCCAATGTGTACCGGTACACATTAGGGGTGTACCGGTACACCCTGTTCTGCTTTTCCTATTCTGACCAGTTTTTGTATTTTGGCCATAACTTTCTCATTTCTTATCCGATTTGAGTGATTCAAGTGGCAATTAAAATAGACTTCAAGGAGAACCAAACCTAAAGAAATAGGTATCGTCAAATTCCCTGGCTCTATGGTCGAAAATTCACTCAAAGTGGGGCTACGTGCAAGCCAATTCCTACATCCAGCTTGAAACATGAGTAGCCTGGGTTGTTTCTGACGCAACCCTGAGTTCCTGTAAGACTTGAATTGGGTGATTCCAGTTGGAATAGAACCCTTAACACCCAATTTAAAGGAGTACAAAGAACCAGTGTCAAATATGGAGCCAAGGCACTCCTGGAATTATATTTAAACTGTCCCTCAGGTAAAATTCCAGAATCGACTAGTTGAAAATGAAAATCCCATAACTTGAGCTCGACGATCCGATTGATTAATTCCAATTCCTGGGTAAAGTAGATTCATAAGAATAATAATATGAATATGTGATTACATGTCATCATACCTTGGCCAAGACATGGAATACGACCGTCATGAACGCATAATGGCTAAAATGCCCCATTATAAAATAGTAAGTCACCGAACTCATATAATTGTAAAACTACCTAAGACCATTTATTAATCACTGCAGCACTCCTGTCCCGACAGTACTTCGGTACCCTGATTAAGGTCAGCACCCGAATAGTACTCGTACTCCGACACGCTCCTAGCACTCCCGTCCCGTTATGCTACAACACTTCAGACCGTATAAGATCTTCTCGTACTTATCAGGCCGTGTCCTGCCCATTCCAGACACCCGGTCTTAGGAAGTCAAACAGCTATATGATAAAACTCCCGAATAGAGAATAAGAGTAAAGATCCAATGTACTCTCAGATTGCTCTCAGAAAATTCCACTGGGCACTGCCTCTCGATTAAGTTCTCAGAGTACCTAATGCACTCTTATCTAATTAAGTTCCTCAGAAGTACCTACGGGTACCCCAGCCCCCGATTTAGTTCCGTAGTACCGGTACTTGTATCCGAATAAGCTCGCTTCGACAGTTCGTAGTACCTACGTACTCCCAGATTCGACAGTTCGAAAAATCGACGTGGTACTCGCCTCTCGAACTCGTGAGTACCTTCCGGTACCCCCGGCATCCGATCAGTTCCTCAGAGTACCCACGGCACCCTATCCGACAGTTCGGCCGCATCTACCGCACCCCCGCCTCGACTACCAGAAGCACCCACGGCACTCAGACCGATTAAGTTCGCCGCACTACCGCAATTCGCCTCTCGACCCAGTTCAGAAATTTACCGTACTCAGACTGACAGTTCATCGAACCTACGTACTCCTGCCTCTCGATTCGGGCTCAGAGTACCTACCGCACTGCCAGACTGATTAAGTTCGCCGCACCTACGTACCGCCTCTCGATTCGGGCTCGTAGCACTCCACCCCCAGATCAATAAGTCCCGTCTCTCGATCTAGTTCCCCGTGAGTACCGACGGTACTCCCAGACCAACAAGCTCGGCCCCGTATTTGATTAAGTTCCGTGAGTACCCAATGGCACTCCCGCACGATTAAGTTCCGTCTCGCCGATTATTCAGAAGACTCCACCGCAATCCTTATTATTTGCTCCACTCAGATCTTATTAAGTCTCAGTATCTACTGACACCTTGCATTCAATCAAGTCTGCAGTACCTACAGTACCCCGCATCTAAGAAAATAAGTATAAGTCCAAGAAGTACCTGAAGTGGCAAATTTCCTCGTGATCCGGGTAGTGTCATATATGTATCTGCTTTGATTCAGACTCAGAGGACTAATGTCCATACCTGATATGTATCTGTATACGTCTGATCTGACCCTATATGTGATACGATTATGATTAGTTCCTACTTATTGTACTTACAGGTACCTTCGCACAAGGATAAGATCCGTAAGATAAGTATAGTGTCTCAAAAAGGTCAAAGATAAGTTCCAGATCAGATATACTTTATACAAGTAAGATACGTAAGTACCAAAGATAAGCTTTGGGAGACTTACAAGTACCATCATATAAAAATAAGTTCTCAGAACTTTACTTAGTCTTGAATGTTACAAGTCCGTAAAAGTATAAGTTCGGTGAACTCTTACGGAGTTCAATAAACATAAGTCCGTAAAGTATAAGTCTCTCAGTAACCTTACGGAGTCCCGAATAAACATAAGTCCGCAGGCAGTTAAGCCCGAATAAGTATAAGTTCTCAGAACTCCTACTCGAACTCACAAACATGTCTCGTTACACAAGGTGCCCCGGTCAAGGACAATGCCTGTAACTCCTACTGAGTCTTCGACTTAAACATGTTCAGTATAAGTCTCCTGAATAAGGATAGTGCCTCAGAATTCCCACGTATCTCCGACGAACATAGTCTGCAAGCATGCTCGAATAGTGATAGGCCTCAGAATCCCCTACGGAGTCTCACCAAACATAGTATGTTAAGCACAAGTTCCACATGTTCCCGTAACTCCTACTTCGAGTCCCGAATAAACATAAGTCCGGTTAAGCCACAAGTTCCTGATAAGAATTAAGAATCAGAATTCCTACTGAGATCCACAAGCGTAAGCCTGGTCATAAGAAAGAAGTACTGATAAGTTCATAATATAAATGATGAAATTTATATTATTCGCTTTTTTGTTTTATGCAAAAACAGTATATGATAAGACAGATGTTTCCCACTGCCGTAGCTTAAGACGGTTTTAACTGTGGCATGGTGAGAAGACATCTCGAAGACTTCCAGACACCGGGCCAACACACTCAGAAGGGTTCACTACACGCAGTGCCCGCAAGCCTGAGTCAGAACAAAAGATAGTTTTTATTTGTAAATGGGACCTGCAATGTAAAGAGTAGATTTTGATGGACATCCGGCAGAAGTTCTTTTGATTATGTTATAAGATGTGGCATACCCACGTACCCGCCCTCGTTTAAAAATCGTAGTGAGTCCTGGCCTAGTCTCGCGACTTTAACTCGCTCGATCCGCCAATCGTAGTCGGACTCGGAATCGGGTACCTTGGATAGACTCATAAAAGCCCTCCTCAACCGCCCACATCTGACGTTTTTCCGTAAGAACGGATTCCGGTGAATATTTACTAAGGCGGCTGAACTCTTTCTCATATTCCGCCACTGTCATTTTTCCTTGTCTTAGAGTCAAGAATTTCTTCCATTTTGACTCCTTGTAATCATCAATGACATACTTCGTATTAAACTCTGTGACGAAGTAGTCCCATGTAATTGGATCTGGGATTAGTGGATTTCTCAAAACCAGCTTCCACCAATCATAGTTGCACCTTGCAACAATGAAACCGCACATGTGAACTTTTGGTCCACAGGACATTTTGTTTCATCTAAAACCCTTTCAGTTTCTCGCCGTTCCGCCATCGGACTCTTCCATACTTGTACCATGAAATTCTTTCCACTCCATGCTTTCAGATGTATCACTGAGCTCAAGCAAAGTCGGAAATAATCTAAGACCCTACCATCCCGAGACTTTTATCAATGCTTTAGTTGAAGCAATTTTCATCGCTGACTCCTAATTGACCCGAGCGCAGGGATCCAAAGGACGCTCGCTGCTCCGCCCACAAACTTCCCGAGGTGGATCCATTCTAGACAATACACGTAACAAAGACATCCGCATTAGCCAACACATTATATGCGTAGGCATCGCGAATTTAAGACCTTCCGTAAACACCAACCTAGGCTCGATGCTCAACTGGTCATCTGATTCCCCGGTCCGAATCTGATTAGCTGATCCGAATCAGCTTCCTGTGCGAGAACATACCGACTTCTTTACTTGCTTAATCGACATTGGTACATCTAAATCTTATAATATATCAACATATACAAAGTCCAAATAAACTACCACTGTGAGTGGTGTTTACACAACATATATAAAGATCGAGTCCTAATTACATATTCAAAACACATACATTTACATTTACCGATCGAGCTGAACCTACAGTATCAACCCCTACCGGTGTCGTCGCAGAATGCGACTATCATTGCCTCTTTCTTTCTGCACTCACACTGATTGAAAACCCCAGGCTGTTCTTTATGCTTAGTGGGAAACATAGCAATATGCATATACACAGTTATAATAAGCATATAACAATAACATATATCAGGAATTTCATGCATTCATATTATGGACTTATATAAGTACTTATACTTATAACAGACTTATGCTTATTCAGATCTCCCGTATGAGTTACAGAGCTCATTCTTATGTAGAACTCATACTTACAACAGACTTATGTTTATTCGGGACTCTCGTAGGAGTTACAGAGCTTATTCTTATGCAGAACTTATACTTATAATGCACTTACGTTATTCAGACTCCATAGGAGCAGATAAGAGCTTATCTTGCGCGTAACTTATACTTACAATGCACTTATGTTTATTCTTATTCGCATTCGAATACCCGTAGGTATTAAGATCAACAATACACCTTCATTTACCCAGATTCATTGGTCAGTGCTATTATCATATAACTATGGGAATACCTAAATCGTGCTAATAAAAGTAAGACACAAAGACAATAAGTATCCAAGATACATACGCTACGGCGCCGTGAGCACAAAAAGCAGATTGCCAGAGTACGCACTGTGATGCCGTTGTAACACTAATCAGGACAGGGGTGTCGTAGCATTAACAGGACAGGAGTGTCGTAGCATTAACAAGACAGGAGTGCCGGAGCACTAATCAGGAGTACTAAAGTACTAATCAGGAGTGCCGGAGCACTAATCAGGAGTACCGAAGACTAATCAGGAACGTGCTTGCCCATGTCGTGACGTGTATGTCATGTGTCATTTAATACTTAATTTTTAGGCATCTTACTGATTCAAGGGTGTTCGTAAACTCTATCTTATTATCTTCCATGAACTTTGTTCCCATCGAATTTTCGGGCCGTAGTAAGCAAATAAGTACGTGACCTTTCTAATTTAATTCCCATCCTTTTCTATACTCCGAATGCGATTTTGTTTCACTCACGCAAACAGCCAGTCAGTGGTCGGGATTATTCGCACCCAGACAGCCTCCTCGAATCCAATCGAAGGCCAAGTTCGTTCCTCGGGAGGGTCAGACGGCATAGTTCGGGGCTGTACGGCATTTATATCGCACTGGTGACATTTTTTACTAACAAGCTTCCACCTATACCTAAGACAAGTTCAAAGGTGTACCGCATGTGTCTCCGAATTCTGCCTTAAATGGTGATTTCACCATTTTTCATGCACTTTTCTTCCACAATTCACTTCTATTTCACTCCTCATCAAAAATCAACACGAAATCCCTCCACAATTACTTTTAATTAGTCAAAGAATCTAAGGATTCATACCCAAGTTCACTCAATTCTACAAAACCTTGGAATTGTGAAGGATTCCATATCTAACCATTATCAACTAGGGATTTTCAACCAAACTTCCCTTAAATCTAGACTTACGATGTCTTCCTAACAAAACCCTAGAAAAGGGAACCAATTTAATTCATGAAACCTTAGCAATCATATCCAAGTAATCTATGCATGAAAATCATACCAAAATCCCTATGTTCCATACCAAAGTCATATCCATACAAGAACTTATGCCCTGCTGATCCTCTCCTTCTTCCTTCTTCTCCTTCCTCCTCTTCTTCTTTCCCGTAAGTTTTGCTCGAGACCAAAATAATCAATTTTGGTCTCCTATTTATAAAGTGAAAGTTTTCCTTATTTGCCTTATAGTCCTCCATCTTCTAGGAATTTGTATTTCAATTTTAAAGGTTTCTACTTACCTTAAATCCTAATAACTTATAAATTTTAGTACCCCTTGCGTATTACACTTTTGCCCTTATAACTTGTACAATTTCCGGGTTTCTAAGTTTTCATATTTTTCTCATTTAATTTACGAAAAATTTAATTTATGCTTACAAAATACCCTAAACATGTTGAAAACAACTATAGATATTTCTCATTGCTACATCTCGGTTTAATCTATTCCAGTTATGCTGCTTGAGTAATATATCCCGAGTCACCACCACTGCTCACATGCATACGCCATCCTGGTGGACAATCAAGTCATCGGTATTACTAATGACCCAAGACAACTCACTAGCTCCATTAACAATGGGGTGTCATTGCACAAATCCTAAGTCAACCTTAATTTTATCACACAACTCAAGTCTATAAACATGACCGTGTGTCTTCTTTGGGCAACATAACTTTTCAGGTGATACCAAGCTCTTACACCCATACAGAACTATGATATCGCTGGTCTCTTATTAATCATACGCCGAGTTCTCACCGACTCTCAAACATGATTTGCCGTTAATGAAAACAATTTCAAACAAAGGTATTTGTTTCTAACCGTGGATAACCCTCCGATATAAATAGTGACGCATCCGATAATCTATTTTAGACAACCATATATCACCCGGCAGACTCGAATATTGATATTATATGGACAACCTCCGATGCCGTAGAGGGACATTAATTCGATAAATAATATTATTGGTCAACCTCCAAATACCTTCAAGAAACCACCTCATGCACTCACTCCTATTGCTCTTAGAAAATTCTACTCATGAGTTTGCAATTGAGCCATTCTACTTCCCAACCCGTACGACTCATTCGGGACGCCGTCCTGCTTCAACCAGCCCACCTAATCACCATACGCAGCGGTCGATCCACAACCATACTCACGATACACCCATCATCACCTAACACAAGAAAGACCCTAACTATGCACTCACACCCAGCAAAGAGCGACAAGCTCAGGCATGTATAATGCAATTATGCCATTTCCTATTCATACCATGCCATATATAATTAGAATTATGTGATACACACCATGCATATTTATCCATGCATCATCTGGATATCTACTACAGGTTCATACAAATTTATAAATCAAACATACTAATTCAATATATGAGAGCAAGTCACTACCAATCTTCGAGTAATGACATGCATCAATCCCTAGGTCGACGACATGTGACAATTTGTCCACGACTATTCTCCAACGAGCCATGTAATGGGCCTCAATCATGTAATAACTATCTCGCTATTTATTTGTCACACAATGACACGAACCACTAATCATATTAGCCCATCAACAATAACACAAAATTTAATTCAAACCCTAAACGGCAGAGTCAGAGCACATCTTGGTCCTCCAGCGCCCATCACCGAATATTGTGATAACAAATTAAACACCCTTAATAAACCCAAGACATCACCCCGGATCAAAACCAAAACCTCAACACGTGCCGTGACCAATTCAAAATGAACTAAATTCACATGATCATTCAAAAACAATGTGAATATTCACTTAACTGCTGAATAAACTAAATTCAACCCGTGACTGTTTAAAAATAGTCCCAAAATTTCTAAAATTCCTACACTCAAATTCAAAAAATTTGAGGATCGAAATTCACTGCCTTCACTAGCTCCTAAGCTTCATTCCAAACCATTAAAGATAGCCTTTGTGTTGGGAAATAACACAAGGAGAAAATTCCCTACCTCATAGAGCTCGATTTAAACTCCAAGATTTTGTGTTCACGCAGAGCCTCGTTTCTTCACAGATCAACTTTTGCTTCTGGGCCTCGACAAAACCTGTGGGTCCGATTTTCAGAATCTAAAAAAAGCGAAAATAAAAAAATAAAAAATAAAAAAATAAAATCCTCTCGAGACGCTCTCTTCTCTCCCACGCCGTTTTTGGCTTTTCTTTTTCTTTTTTTTCCTTTTTATCTTTTATTTATTTATTTATTTATTATTCTTATTATATTATTATTTGAATACATATTCATGGTTTTGCTTTATTCAAACTGCTTTTATCCCAAAATTTTATTTCTTTTCGGCCTACTTTATTTTAAATGAACTTAACCCAAGTCATCGACTTTTGAGATTTTCAGAAAATCTCATCTCCTGCTCACCGAATTACTTATCACCTGCTATGAAACTCAGAATATTCGACATTGTTTCGCATTCAACGAACTCTTGGTCACTAAATTTCGAGACGAATTTAGTCATCACTCCATTTTCATTATCCGAAACTCTAGAGAATTTCTGCTTTTTCAACCGAAATTCCCGTTTTACCCTTTTTCAGAAAAATTGAATTTTTCTCGGGTTTTACAAAATTTTTGACAAATGATTGGATATTAAAAACACTGTTTATCTCTAGACCTCAAATATCTTTACAAGAATCAATGACAATAATACAATTAAATCTCCCTCAGGAAATGAAAGAAGAAATACTAATAAAAGCCAAAATAGAAAATTTAAGAACAAAAATATACTTGATGATAATTACTTTAGATTTAAATCTAGTAGATGACAATAATGATATCTAGCAAGTTTCATAATCAAGAATAATATAGTATGAAATATTTTATAGGCAATTTTAAATATGAATTGAAAGTCCAAGTATAGAAATATGAGGAAATATCAACAAAATCGTTGTACAAAACAACAGAGGGCATTAGAAAAAGATGTGAATTATGTAAAGAATTTACCAACAAGAAATGGAACGAATAAAAACATAATATACAAAATAGATATGGAATGTTTAGAAACTAGTTTGTACCTCCTATAAAGCGATCCAGAATATATAGAACTTTACATAAATAATAATACCTGATATAGTAAATAATTACAATGAATACTACCCTTTAAAGTTAATCTAGATCTAAGCAAATAAGAGCATAGGAAAAATAAAACTCAGAGGGTTTGAGAAACGCCCAAAATAATTAAAATATAATGCAAAGAGAAATAAAAATTTAAATCCAAAGAAAATAAAAATTAAATAGTCACTGATTATATAATGATTGGAAGAAATTTCATGAAAAGAATTAAAAACCTAAATAAAATGAAATCTAAAAAAGAAATATTAATGGAAGAAATATTAAGAGCTATAAAAAGAATGAAAACAAGATGAAAAAAATCAAAGAAAAATAAATAAATTAGAAAAATAGGTTGATAAATATAGAAATACAACAAAATACCCTTATTAGCATAGAAAAGATTCAAAATATGTAAAAGTGAACAATCCAGTGCCAGAACAAATAATATTTAGAAAATATCTTAAAGAACAATAAAAAGAGAAGACATTGAAAAAGGAAGCCTAGATGAAAATTTGTTAGAACAATATTTAGAATGAAAATAAAAAGAAAAATAAGAGAAGAAAACAACAATAGAAGAAGAAACCCAGAAGGAATGAAGTCAAATAAGTAATAGCGAAATTGAGATATAATGATAAATATAAACAATGAATTTAGAAGAAACAAAAGAGGTGAATCTCATAGACATGTAGGAGGACCAATTAAAATAAAAGAAGAACACCTAAAACATTTGAAAAACAATCAATACCTAAATATGAACCTAGAGAAACAAAAATAACAATTAGGAAATACAATGAAGATATCTGGGATATGGGACATCAAAAAAGGATGTTAAAATAAGATAAACAAATGGTCCCAAGCAATGACATTATATTTATGACACAAGGAACAAGTTGGGATATTAACAAAACTCAAATAATGATATAAACATTAATGCAGGATGTGTTGAAAACAGAAGGATTATCACTCTAGTTCTTCAATAGATACAAATACACTACTATAGCTCTTTGAAAGTAGTATATTTGAAAGTGTAGATACTTTTGTTAGATATATAGTAAATGAATTTTTAGGAGAAATATGGATGATAGATAGTATCGATCAAAGCAAGAAGATATAATAAAGCTAGAACAAGTTATTACAATTACAAATCTGTAAGAGTGAAATATATATATATCATATATAATTTAGAAAATGGTATTATGATGCATTTGATAGTAATATGAATATGACAATCTTAGCAAATACATATTATGAGAAATTACCAAGAAAATGGAGTAATTATTTCCAAGAGCAATATGAAAATAAACCGTAAAAATGCTGAGCACTTAGGAGCTATAATAGAATTTTTAAAGAAAAGACGATGCATTATGCAACTAAAGGCACAGAAAGGTGCAAAATATGGAGAAATATTATGATCATGAGTTAGATAACATCCCAGAAATTGGGGGTGTAAGGAGTATAGAAAAAGAAAATTTAAAAGACAATCATGTAAGCCAAGAAAAAAAGAAATTTACAAAATATAAAAGATTTAGAAAAGAATGGAGAAAAAAATTTAAAAAATACTATAAGAAAAATTTAATTACAAAAGAAAATGTCAGAAATACATCAAAAATAAAAGTAGATGCAAATGTTGGAAATGTGAGAACTAGGGACATTACAAAGAATGTGTCGAAAGAGAAAGTTACTTATTCTATGAGGAGAAAATAAGAAGAAGATTTAGAAAGCATCCTAAGCTTCTGATAGTAAACGAGAGTAGCTGAGAATAGATAACAGTCATTTAAAATTAAGTGATACAGAATGAGTAAAGAGATAATTGAGGAAGATGACATTTTTGAATTTGAAGTTATTAGTGCTAAGGAAGATAAAAAATGATATAGAATGAAAAGTACTTTTGATAATATAAAATTACAGAAAATCTAGAATCTAAACTTTGATCTGGGTGCCCTGTGAGGTTTATTAAGCTACTTAAATAAAAGATATATGCATAGGAAATACGCAATCCATGAATACCAAAAAATAGAAATAAGTATAACAATCAACAAAGCTAGAGGAAATATAAAGCTTAATTTATTGACAAAAGAAACTATAAATGAAACTTAAAGTAAGATAAAAAATGACAAAATAAGAGAAAAAATAAAGTATGTATACTTAGCAGAGAGAAATAATAATAAAATCATTATTCCTCGAAATCTAAATGAAATTCCAATAGGTACTAAGCTTACATGATAAAGACTGATACAAACACATGAAAGCCACTTAGAAGTATCCAGGTAATTTAGCCTACAAAATTAATGTTCATATATCAAAATATAATATTAATTTAGGAGACAAAGATTTTGATACCAATAAGCTTATAGTTTAAATTTTTAAGAAATGACTTTATGAAAGAAGGAAATAATGTAATGACAATGTATTATAGTGCTTATATACACTATCAAACCAAGTTGTGAAGAAGAATTTACCAAGATAAGCCCTTTATAGAAATTATTAGTGATGAATGTAGAGCAATTTAAGTAAATAATAGAACCCTCAAAAGTTAGACATAATAAGAGATACTGCAAATTACATTTTAAGTCTTGAAGATGATATTCTGGAAGAAAATTAAAGTAAAGAATTGATTTACTCATATTTAGAGGAATTCTCGATAGAAATAGTAGTATAAACAATACAAGAAAAAAGAAGTTTACAAGAATAAGAGAAGAGGTAATATCTACCTTCCTAAAAGAAAATTATTACAATGGAGAAAGAGTAGTTGAAGAAGAAACAAAATTTAATAGATACATGAGCTAATGAATCATATCCAAGCCTATAAGCTTTGAAATGATGAAATATAACAAGTCATTACGTTTACAAGAATTCATGATATCAAAACATTAGAATGCAATTTAGCGTAGAAATACCTATAAGATTACAATGAAAGAATCTTTCAGAGACCATATAAGATAATGTAATGCAAGTGAAACGGATATTGCACACTTTTTAGAAATAGTTTCTGTGACAGATTAGATAAATATAAGATCAAAAGAAGGAATATAAATATATAATGAAGGGGCATATGTAGGTTTTCTAGAAAGACAAAAATGAAAGAAATTACATTCCCATTATGGTATTTATATAGTTAAAACTTGTGAAACTAAGTTATATACATGGATTGATAGATGATCGTAATAAACACATTTAAAGTTTTTTGTTAAAAGAATGGGAAAATATCAAAATCTCCATAAAAGGTGTGACTGGAAATAAAGAAAAAATTACAAAACAAAAAGAGAATGTAGAAAATAATGATTCAAAATAAAATCGTGAAAATAGGAAAAGTCAATTAGTTAACAATATAGGAACGCGACATTATATTGTGAAACGACTTTTACAACAATTTCAATATATCAACAAACAATTTATACTATTATACTAAAAAACACCTTGTGATCACTGATATATAATTGAATATTAAAAGCCTTTAGGATAAACATGATTAAAAGCTAAAAATGGAGAACAGAAAAAGATAAACATATTTTAACCTATAAAATAACAATTCAAGATACATGTAAAAAAATTGTAAAAGAAAATTTTAGTAATAAATCTTTAAATATTGGGAAAAGACAAAATCTACTCCGCAAATTAAATTGATAAATCTCGACAAGATTATTAGCATAGACCAACGATATATTCTCAAGAAGATATAAGACTTACAAATACAAATTAATGAATTAATGCACTGAATCGATAAGAGAAAAGTAAAAGTCCAGCATATAGCCTCATTTTATTCAAAACATAGTGAAATAAAAAGGGAAAGCAAAATGGTAATAAATTTACAAAGAAGTTAATAAGAATAGAAAATTTGATGGATAATATATCCCCAAATAAGGAAATATTAATAAATTTCCAAGGGTGGGGAAAATTAGTTACAAGAATTTGATTGCAAATCAGATTTGGCAGATAAAATGGATAATGATAGATATCTATTATAGTGCCTTTAGTACACCTTAAAGGCATTATGAATAGTAATGCCTTTTGATTGAAAATGCTCCTCAAGTTTCCAAGAAATGATGTTGAGCATCTAATATTCATCTTTTATATCAACTACATTGATGATATACACCCGCTTCTCGATAATGAAAGATCATATACATTTGATATTTTTATAACACTCAGAAGAGCATATACTTCTTTCCTTTAAAAGAAAGTTGAAATCAAGAAAAGAGAAATAGAATTTCTATGAATGATTATAGATTCCAAATGAATAAAAACAACAGTCAGATATAGCTGAAAAAATAAAAGATTTTCCTGATGAATTAACTAAGAAATGACACAAAATTTTATGTGATGTCTAAACTACTCTCCGATTTCATGTTAAAGATTTAGGTAAAGAAAGACAGAATTGGCAAAATCTGTTAACTAAGAAAAACCAAATGTGATTAGGTAAAAACATATGTTCAAATCTACCTAAATTAAGATTGGCCTAATGAAATGACAGTTTTTTAATATTACAAACAGACAGCCAGATATATATTGGGTAGTTATTTTGAAAACATACTTAGGAGAAATATATCGATATATAAGTGGAACCTTTAATAATAATCAAATTAATTATGACATTAATGAAAAAGAATTACTTGTGTCAATAAAAGTGAATTAATAAATTTGAGATATTTTTATTACCTAAACCTTTATTATAGAAACCGATAATACTCGTTGCGTGTGATTTATAAAATAACACAGAAAATGAGTATAAGCTAGAAGGTTGTCTAGATGACAAACTCTTCTTAATTGTTATAATTTTAAAATTGTACATATAAAAGGTACTGACAATTTTCTTGCAGACTTTTTGAGCAAGAATGTCAAATAACATGTAAGAAATGCCAGATAGTCAAGCACCGACAGAAGGAATGAATATGATTCGGAAATTTATAATGATCTTATTCCCGATTGAAGAAAAATTATAAATTACAAAAAGATATCAATGATATAAGATCTAATCGTATATTTATAAAATATCCTTGAAAAATGTTTTGAAAGATTATGAGAAAATAATAATGAGGGCCAGATGATGTTTCTCGACCTCTTGAGACTAAAAACAGCATGGTAAGAACTGGATATCTTGAGTCCCATTCGAGGAAAAGCCGACTGACAACAATTCAGCGATAACATAAGGACATGGGATATATCGCTTGCTAAGCAAAAATATGCCAAGATCTTTCGGGAGATGCATATCCTTCAAAATGATAAAAGCCTGAAAAATAACAATCTTGCCAGTCCCTCAAAGGACAAACTCATCTCTAAAGGAGAATATTAAGATGATATCCTCTTTTTAGGAGGAAAAAAGCGAAAACTCAGTCTTTATCATCGTCTTCATTTATGTATGCAACGTGGAAAGAAAGTATTTGACTTTTCTCGGGTCGTTATATGATCCCCAATGGTGATGGTATTACCCGGACTTCTTGAGTCTATTTACCCCGAGATAATAATATGCGCAAAAAAACCAGACCCTTATTTATTTAAGATGCCATGGATTTGGTTTGTTAGCGGAATCTTTTTAGTCGGGTGAAGAAATATGATAACATCAATTAGAACCCCCGATTATGGAAATTGGCAATTAAATGAGTGTTTATATAAAATTTTATTATTAGTCTAGAATATACTTGAAGACATTGGGATGTGTATAAACTGTCGTCTCATAACAATAAATAGCGGTGAAGAATACGAATTCCAAATGATGAATTAAACCCAATGAGGGGTATTATAACGGCGATGAATGAACGAGAAAGAAGCGTGGGGATAAAAGCAATGCTTGATCGAATGACAAATATGAGGAAAAAGAATTGCTCGGTTCACTGTGCAACAAATAACTGGATGATAGTCCTATGTGATGGGAAAGCCAGAGGACAAAGAATGATAACATATAAGATCGATAGGTTGGATCTATTTGTTAATGCCGGTAGTCAGATAGTGAAAAATGAAGCCCGTAAAATTATTGAAAAAACAAGAGTGATAGTGAAGAATTTGGATAACTCTTGAAAAAGATGCAATCAGTCCAGTGGCACGACAGTTTTAATATCTGCTGTATGATATCATGACATTTAAGTGTAAGTGAGTGCGACCATTAAATGTCGGCCTTATAATTGTAACAATGCGAGAAGGCAATTTGGAGAAAATGTCAAAATAATAATAAATGTAGGTGGAATCCGTCTTTTTCGCGTTTTAGTAATGAACCCGTAAAGAAGAAGCGAGAGGATGACAAAAGGCAGAATGATGAAGCGATGCTTCGCGCTTTCAAAGTATGAACCGTAGAAGAAGAAAAAGAGAAGAAAATGATGGCGTGAAGAAAAGATGGCGAGAAAAGCGGCGTGATATCGAGACCAGCGTAAGCGGCATTAATGTAATGAAGATTAAGAAGAATACGATATGATGCGTACTCTGATCTTATAAATGAAGATTTCTCGGTTGAGGATCATTAGAAGAATGTGTTTTTTTTTTTTTTTATTTGTGTTATTAACTTTCTTTGTATCAGTTTGTAATAAGTCTTGAAACTTTTCGCTTGAATGAACATATGTAAAGATAAGGAGAGTGTTTGATGAAATAAAGTAAAATTTCGCCGAGAAAATTACATGTGTGTCGATCTATACGGTGAGTATGCGCGTCTTGACACCCATTACGATGCCAGTGACCGGGGAAGGCGTTAAGGAAAAGTTGTTGTCGGTAGATCTGGTGTTGGATTGCTTTGCGTATAGCAGTGTGATGAGATTAAGGTCACTTTTATTATTTTAAAACTCTTATATGCATATAAGTATTTAAAAAAATTGTTTATTTGATAGATCTAATTACATGATATTACAAATTAAATTATTTCAAAAAATATCTTATAGTTATAGCGTTTGGATTATATTTTAATTTGATTGAATAAATTATAAAAGCTTGATGATATGTAAAGATATGATTCTTAATTTTAGGTGTAACCAATGTTTTGTTTCAAGTAATGTGGCATTATATGAATGATATAGATAAGCTTTGAGTGCAAGTACTAGTGGCCTTCATGTGGGTCCATTCTATGTTTTCTTTGTTTTGATTCACACAATTGCTTTAGATTTTTTTTTTTTTTTTCGAATTTGAATTTGAATTTGACAAGACTAATGATCTAATCATAAAACTTGTCACTCATAATCATATTGTTATGGACAATTACATTCCTTTAGAAAGCATAGGATAAATTATAAAATCCACTCTTACACTTTTATCGATGTCTTAATAGTGTCATTTATTTTTTTACTATTTATTTTTATGTTACAATATCATAGAGACTTTAGGTTAGGACTTTATACATATAATACATGTAAAACAAACTTTCTAGTCTAATATAGTAAATATCTCTCTAGAAACTCTAACTGTCCCTTCGTTTATTCTCTCATTTAGGTTCTTGTTTATTACAAATGATAGGTGATTTTTTTTATCATTATTGACCTGAAATCACCCCTTTGACGGTTAGTTTTTTTATGAGTTTTCGTGTTAATAGTTCAGATGATAAAGTTCGATCTGACAAAATCGTTAAATCAAATCCGTCAATATGCTACAAATCTAGAATGTTATGTATTTTAAGCATTTTTTTATTATCAAATATATAAGCCTTGAGTTGATCATTTTTTGCTGTTAACTTGAGTGTGGTGTCATTCTCTAAAGCTTTAACATAATAAATTTATTTGTTTTCAAAAAAAAAAAGTTCTAGCCTAATTTTAATACAAAGGCTTATTTAATATTTGAATATAGTATAGAATTAGAACTATTTCTTAAAAAAATAGAGGTTATATTTAGATAATTCCAGAGTTTGTTTTGATTGTTAGTTTGCAAAAAAACATGTTTAAAAATTATAATATATATAAGTGCGAGGGTTTTTTTAGAAAACTCTATCTTTATTTTCTTTCAAATTTTCTTTAGTAGCTTCTTTTTCTTAAGTAAGGAGGATGTTTTTTTTTGTTATTCTTAGCCTAAAATCACCGATCTACACAATTTTTCATCATTTTCTTTTTCAATAAAGTAGTTATTCTACATAGTTTTTTTTTTTTTCGTGATTTAGTCGTCTTGGTGTGACGTGTGTTTATCGCCGTCTTAGTGTGATGTGTGGTTGTCATTTTCTTGATGTGACGTTCGTTTATTATCATCGTGTGGCGTTTATTTAGTGTGAAAGCGATTCGAACGAGCAAGTATATTAGGTGCGATATGAAATGAAATCGATATTGATGCTTTAATATCTTCTGGCCCCGAAATGCGTATGTGATACAAGTCATGATAATACTTATCGAATATGTAAACTACGCATATCGAATATATGGTGAGTCAATTGATATGCTATTGACAGGATGTTATTTCATCCTCTACGATTTTAAGCGATTTTGATTATACGTTTCTATCGATGTATTACTAGTTTAAATTAATAAAATTATAACTAGGGTTTAGTTTTAACAATATATATAAATGCACAAATAATGGGTCAACTACTCTTAAAGGTCAAATCAATGTCCCCATAAGTGCTCGAACCTAAGATCGGGATCATCCAAAGCATTTTAGCATACTCCCTAGGTTTGAACCGAGGTCTAAAACCAAACTTCTCCTCGATGGAAGATTTTGGCGAGATCAATGTAGAGCCAACTTTCTATTCACTCGAGGATCCGACTAAGGATCTTAGGTGAGAAATAAAAGCATAAAAACAAGAAATGTAATTTAACAAAAGTTTTGGTTTCCAAAATTATTGTCATGCAGCCTACCACACGTTTTTTATATTTGAGGATATAAGAGACAAGACATGCATTCAATATCTTAGAACTAAATAATTGTTTTTCCTGTTGATTTTTTGTTTTGTACTTTGACTATTTATTTTCTTGTACCATAGAATTATTGGAAAAAAAAAAAAATTGGTATGCCCAATACCCTATGATCATATATTGTCATGAAAAAAAGGTGAAAAAGTACAAAATGTATTGAATGTACAAATTTATAATGTATGTTAATATTAGGTGTTGTAAAATAAAATAAGAAAAAGGCAATTTGGATTAAGAATCCTATGTATTTATAATATTTTGATAGTCTTCAATTGAATAAATATAACAAAGTTCGCTAAAATATTCGATAAATAAAACCTTAAACCTAAATCATTGGTAAAGTTATCATCTGAAAAGTCGTGATGGTTATACGTACTATTATAGTAATACAATTTCGTAGAGGCTGAATATGGTTCTCTATGTCATAGAAAGTAAGCCTTGAGTGAGTTAAGCACCGTTGTACGTAAATCTTATTCTTAAAATTAAGAAACCGTGCCAATAAAATCCATATAAATTAAATAAATCTAATCATAATTATGAACAAAACACAATGATCAAGAAGTGAAAAAGCACATAAGTATCCTACCCTAGACAAAATCCATTCCCAAGCCCTAAAATTCTTAGAGGCCCAAAAGAGCAAAAGTATGGGCCCATGTATTGGACAATAAAAAGGACCCAAGCTTTCATACATTTGCAATTCTCTACAAGCCCATTACAAAAGTCCATTCACTTGAAGGCTGAAACTAAGTTGGAAGTGATACTTTGGGCTGGGCTTCACCAACCCATTATTCTAAAAAGAATCTGCTGGCCAATTCGAGATGGTTGAAGTCTCTCACCAGTTTAGCCGGTGGTGCGAGTTGACACTGAGAATCTGTGTGATTGTGATGCGTGGTAGGTTTCGACTTTGTGGTTACTCAGGCTGATATGAGATCGATGCACGTGTGGTATGAAGCAAATCGCGTCTTTTCGTGTGTCTTGTAATTTCATTTCAGGGAAACGCGTGGTTGACAAAAACAAAGAGAAAGCAAAACTCTAACCTCATTTTCTCTCAACTTTCTCTTCTAGCAAACCCTAGGTGCAGATCCCCTTTGAAAAATAACTGGTCATCAATAGTAAGTACCCATCAAAACCCTGATAAATTCCATTAAAACAAACAAGTCCATGTGTGTAGAAAACAATACCTGAAAAAAGAAAGTTGAAAGTTTTGACTTGTCAATTGAAGAATCAGACATTTCCATGGCTGTGTACAACAGTCACCCAGCTATTCCCAATTTCCTTAACCAGACCTTTATCCCTCATAATGCTTCTTAATTCATTCACAGAATCCCACTTTCCAACAGCTGCATAGAAATTTGAAAGCAGAACATAATTTCCGGGCTTATTTGGCTCTAATTCAAGGAGATTCTTTGCAGCAAACTCTCCCCTTGAGACATCCAGGTTGAGACTACAAGCATTCAGTATAGCTATCCATACTGCAGCAGCGGGTTCGATTTGATCTTTAACCATATGATTAAAAACACCCCACACCTCTTCTATCTGACCTGCCCGGCCTAATATATCTATGAAGCAGGCATAATGCTCAGGACCTGGATCCAAACCGTATCGCTCCTTCATCGAATTAAAACATTCTCTGCCCTGTTCCACCATCCCTGAGTGTGCACAAGCTGATAAAACCGCAATAAACGTCACCAAATTCGGTGGGATATTGTTTCCCTCCATCTTCCTGAACATGTCAAGAGCTTCAAGCCCATGACCATGACTTCCATATGCATCTATCATGCTTGTCCAAGAGACTACACTTTTTTTATGCATTCTATCAAACAATGATCGAGCATTCCAAATGTTCCCGCATTTCGCATACATGTCTAATAGGACATTACACAACTGGGTATCGAATGTGAACCCAAATCTTATTGCCACACAGTGTATCTGCTTCCCAACCCACAAGTCTGAATTCTTGGAGCAGGCAGCAAGAGCACTAGTAAGTGCAACTACATTGGGTCTCATTGATCTAATAATCATGAATGCCTCTTTGTACCTTCGATTGCGAACACAGCCGGAAATCAAAGAATTGCGCATAGCATCATCTTTTTCCAATTCAGACTCCGGAATATTCCCATGGCTTCCTCAATGTACTCAAAATTAGTGTAAAAATCAATCAGCGCGGTACCCAGAACAACCAAATCGCGACCCATCACAACCACCATCGCATGAACCTTCTTACCCTGTTGAAAGGCCTTCAGAAGGGTGCAAGCTTTGAGAAGAGAACACAGAGTAAACTCGCTCAACCACACCCCTTCCTTCCGCATTTCTCTGAAAACAGCGAGAGCTTCCTCCCGAGGAAATATATAACCTGGGTATAGATTAAATGCAACGATCATAGAACCTCGAACACTTGACAGATATTAATAAAATACTAGATATATTAACGGGTGGGTTAATCAATAGTTGGAGTATCAGAACCCGTTTTGATGGCTAAAGCATGGACTTGTTTTCCACATACTGGGTCAGGCACGGCCAGAATAGGCGTGAGAGTGTAGGAATCGATGTGGGAACCGGCACGGTGAATGCCTTGGAAGACAGACAATGTGGCCGCGGCGTTTCCACTGCGAATGTACGAAGCCATGATGGAATTGAGCGTCTGGGGCATTTCATCGAACAGGTGGTAGGCATGGTTCAAAAACACGCCAGTGAATCGGCCAAATTCGCTCAACTCGATCTTGTTATAGACGAAAAAAGCCGATTCCGTACATTCTCAATCCGTTTTCACCCACCACCATCTACACTGCCAAACCTGTCACAGCCGCCGGCATTACTGAAACTACAAAATACCATTGCCAGCACAATCACAATCAGTCAATCACTCCACAAAATATCTGAACAACACCGAAAACTTCAAAAAGGAGGGGTTTTTGTTTCCCTTCGTTCTGATTCAAAACCCCCTTTGAGTTCAAGAACAAGGAGATGGAAAATTAACGTTGCCACAATCAAATTTTCGGCCAAAAGAAGAGAGCATAGCAAAGCCAACATGGAAATGGCATGGAATAGGAAGTGTTGAGGAAATACAGGGGAGATTAAATCATCAAATCGTACCATGAACAAACATCAATGAACATTCAGTTCAATTCAAGTATTCAGAAGTCAATAAGAAGAGGAAGGAGGAGGAGGAGGAGCAGCTCATAAGAAGCACCTGAAAGTAAGCCAAAATCCCAAAGTTTCCAAAAACCCCAAAGGGCTGACTGACTAGGGTTTAGTCGTTTGGGTTTTGGGCTCAAGTCTCAAATTTTTTCATGGGCCCCCATTTATAGTTAAACGGGCCGGGCTTGGGCCCATTAAAAACTGTTGAGTAAGTCTTGATTTTAAGTGGCCCAGTGTAATGCCAGGGGTCTTGTGAGACGAATAGCTGAGAAGGCTACTTCGGACTAGTCGATCGAAAACTTTGGTAAAACTTCATTCCAGTGAGCTCCGGCTAATCTTGCCGAGTGTGACGTGCAAGTAACTTGACTGCTTCCGCGAAAAATCGAATTTTTTTGTATGTAAAATTTTAAAATTTTAAAAAGAAAATTTATATCTCTAATTTTGCAGATGGCATAAATAATATATCTATATTTTTATTTTTAAAAATCATAAATTTTTATTATTCATTTAGTTATAAATATATTTATTTTAAAAGTAATTAATTTTCTTTAAAAAAATTGGACATGGTATGAAATGTTAATCAAGTTCTAGCTTGAGTTGAGTTCGAGTTTTGCGTTTTTCGAGTTCGATTTGAGCTTCATGTTTCAAGCTCACGAGATTTCAAGCTCGAGCTCAAGCTCGAGCTCAAGCCTCGAAGCTTTAGTTCGACTCGGTACCAAATAACTTCAGCTCAACTCACATCAGCAAGATGCTGCTATTACTTCCATAATCTCTTCTCCCCTTATAAACCTTGAATTTTATTTTATTTTTTGAAAATAGAGTTAATTTTATTAATTCAAATTAACAATACTTTTGATAAAATACTAAACAAATTTGTTTTGCAATTTTTATGCGATAACGCAACATCCAGTTTTTAATAATATAAATTAATCTACCAAACATACATCCGATAATCTTCAGAATCATTTCTAGTACATTACCACTTAAGCAAGAAATATATCACGATCATGATTGATTCTATTGCCTATTTTATCGGACATACCTTCTGGCTGCCTAAAATCGCTTAACACTAGTAAACGCCGTATCGCACGATGAAAACCGACATCTTCATACGCGATTCCACACAATCTCACGTTGCAGCAAGTCGACGACAAAATCACGAAAAAAAAAAATTTAAAAACTCATATATGTGTGGAATAATCACACTTTATCGAAAAATAAAATAATAGAAAGATGTGTATATAGGTAATTTTAGGTCAATAATGACAAAAAAAACCATCTCAACTTGTTCACGGAAAAGGGGTTAGAAGAGAATACCTGGAAGTAGAATCAGTTCAGTGTGTGTTGCTTGTGGAATTTAACTATTATATCTAGTGTTAACTATTATATTTAATATCAAATGCTAAAATAATTTCCTTTAAAAAAAGTGCTAAAATAATTTATACTTTACAAATATTATTATTGTATTATATTAATAATTATAATTTTTGTTTATATCGCTCCTGGAAAGTAAATAAAATTAATTAATTTTATAATACGAAAGTATTTCTAATAATTTATATATATTTTTAGCTTTTTATTTATTTTAATTTACGTATCGCCCGATACCAAGTCGATACATTGAGATCAATATGTCTCGGGACCTTTCGAATCAATGACCGATACTGCGACTTTGAACCCATGATAATAGGTACCCAACTTTCCTTAATTCAAACATTACACATAAAAAAAAAAAAGAAAGAATCTCTAGACCAAAGCAAGTTGCTTGGCCTCCAAGTTAGAATTATTCGTTTTTACAATCACCTTTATTTTTTATATTTTGAGGAAAATTTTTTTTTTAAATAAATAATTTATTGTTCATCGTATCTAATTCATATGATAAAACATAAGTCAAGTTACGGTCAATTTTGGAAACATGTCTTGAGTTTCCAAATAGGTCAAGTCCATTTTTGGAAAGGTCGGGGTTTGAAGTCTTGCCGCTCAACTCAACTCATCCCAAACTCACCTATTCCTGGCTATGTACCGGGCTATGAGCCTCAAAAATACGTGAAGCTTGTGATCCGATCTGATCCATCAACTAATCAATGGTTCATTAGTTCGAACCATATTGAACCACGGGTCTCATTTATCCGAAGGCCAATAACTTCTAACTTAACAATGCTTAAGTAGTATTTCAATTTTAATTTGCATAAATTATTTTGGGTTCAATAGTAAATAATATTTATATGATTTTGATACAACGATTTGTTTACCATATAAGTAGAAATTCTTTGATGAAGATCATTAAAAATATATTTTTATTATTATTTGCCTATAAGAAAAAACAAATTATATTATATAAACTCAAGAAAGGAGCATAAAATATATTTTCTATTATTCTCTAAATCAAGTACATGAAATGGTTTTTTTTTTAATTTCAGTTTTTTCTCAAAGTTGAAGAAAACACTATAGTGCATCTTTTATTCCATGTTTTGAATTGTTATCAAAACACAATTTTTGGTGCTATATAGAGAAACTGCTTTATTATCCACGTAAGATTTTTATATTTTAAATAAAAACAATTATGAATCAAATGTTTTTTTTTTTTGTTTTTGAAAACAAAAAACAGTTTTTAAAAATAGTACCCAAACATGCCCAAAAGTTCCAAATCATTATTCTCGCTTGTACAAATTTTGATATATTTTTTTGAAAACCCGTATAACACCATTTAGTTGTTATTTAAAATCAAGATATAGAGCTCCATATATTTTTCATAAACACAAAACCTATAATTTAAATCATATTTATGATTTATTTTTTTTTGTTTTGAAACAAAAGCAGTTTTCAAAAACGATAAACAAATAAGCCAAACCTTAATAATCTTACAGCCAACTTAAACTCTTGATCTAGTAAAGGCTTCTTGATTATTAGATCACAATTTGAATACCATGTGGGTCACGTGACTCGCACACCTAACAAACCCACTCGATCTAAATTTTTGCAATAAAATATTAAAATATTTTAAAAAACATTTTCAACATTTATTGTTTTTTTTTTTTCAAAATTTTTTTAATTTGCTTTTAAAATATTTCGTCAATGTCAAACAAAAAGATACCTGAATTCTCAAGCCATGGAATTAAACGTCATCACCGGGGCAACGACAAATGGGGCGGACTACCCTGAAGCCCAGCCCATTTAGTGGCGGCCCATCATTTTTTCATCTAATGCTATTATTGTTATTCATAATAACTTTAGGGGTATTTTAGTATTTTACTTCTCAATAGTGTGGCCCTGGTTAGGCCAGCCAACCTACAATACCAAAAAGTTGATTACCGAAAATAGCCCTGTGCGTCAACTTATTTACTTCCATACCTTCCTCAAGGGGGAAGGTTATCCCGTTGAAGGAACGAAAAATAATATGGAAATAAAATAAGAGTTTATACTGAAATAATTTTTTTAATTATTAAATTTACTTTTGAAAATCAATTAAAAGCATTTGAAAGAATGTATAAGTACTGCTTACGACATAATCTAGTGAATTAAATTTATAAATCAATACTAATAACGACTGAATTATAAATTGACAAATACATAATACTGCATGACACTAATTTTCGATAATTTTAATATTTAATCATAATTACTACTATCATTTAAGAGAACTATATACGATAAAGCCTCACTCATCATTGTCACATAACACTTTTGGTAATTTGCTCCCAATTACCGCTTATTATGACGACACATTATTATTTTCGACAATTGGCCGCTTTCCAAACTGATTTAATCAATTTTTTTTTCAAAAAAATTATTTTCGTCTATCTAAAACTCAATAAAATAGACAAAAAAAAAAAAAAAGAATGAAGAATAATTTAGAGAAAAGTAGGAAAGTGGGTTTAAATTGAATAAATTAATTTTCATTTAAATGTATTATTTTTTTAAGTTTTTCCTAATTATATAATAACTAAAAAAATATAAAATTTTGAGAAATTTTAACTATATATGATCTGATTTCATGTTGTATTTCCACGTGATCGGATAAAGGTAAAATAAATTTTCTTAAGATTTTTCTTTTCTTGCTAAGCATTTCGGATTTTATATGAGAAAAAAATAAATTTTGTAATCTATGGAGGACTCAAATTTAAGAAATATTTGGTTAAAATATATAAAATAATATAAGATTTGTGAATATAATATATCTCACATTTTTTCTTAAAAAATAATAATTTTTCGACAAAAAAACCAATTTTTATTTCTTGTATTTTCGTTATCTCTTAAAATAAGATATTACTTTTACAAGACAACAAAAATGATATTTTTATCAAAATCATATAAAAAATTGATAAATGATCAAATTTTGGGGTTTTAAATAGTCTTCTAATCAAATCACCCTTAAAAGAAAGGCTACTAATACCTTATATTAATTATTAAAGTACAATAATGCCCTCAATCTTTCTTTGAAACTACAAACAAGTTGCTGAAGGGGGTTGGTAAGGGTAGTCCTACTTAGCGGAAAGTCAGTAATGTCCAACTAGACGTTGGTTTTAAGACCAAGCTGATTCAACAACCCTCTGAAATGCAAAAAGACCATTTTACCCTATTCATGTTATCTATTCTAATAGATTGTTTGAATTACTAAAAATAATAAGAAAAATTAATAACGAAAATAATTGTCTTTAAATTAAAAAAGTAGAAAATTTAGAAAATTGTTCACTCTCTTATAATGTAATTTATCGTACAGTAAAAAGAATTGGTGATTTGAATGAGTTCTGGCTGATATTGAAACAATTTCGAACTCGACTGACCAAAATTCAATTCCAGCTTTTTTTTTAACGTTTCAAAACTCGACTAGCAAATGTGATCACTCAACTCAAATCGACAAAGCTCAATCAATTAAAAAATTAATAAATAATTATAACGAACTCCTAATTTCAGTTTAACTCCAATTAATAAAATAAGAAGCTGATTAAGCCCCAAACAATAAGTCTAAGACGACTGACAAAGCTATTCAAGCTCGAATAATTAACTCCGAAATAATCTCGAAAGAATTTACACTCATTTACACATTTATAAAAGTATTAATATTATTATTTTTCTATTTTCATGTTTTTCTAGATCCCTGAATATTTTAAAACATATTATTTAAAAAGAATATTAAAACCACCATATCCATATTTGTTCAAAATATATAAACGAAATTAAATTAGGAAATAAATAAATTACAAAACCTAAATTAGGAAAATATTATCCACTAACAAGTCATATGTAGAAAATAGAAATTGTAAAAACCCTAGACAAGTTCTGGATAATTGTTTGTCCAAATAAACCCTAACCACAACAACTTCATATCAAAGGAAAAACAAAATCATCCACAAAAAATGGGGGAAATTGCAAGGGCAATTATGTAATTGAAGTTGAGGGTTTGTGTGGTAAATTTCTTCAAAACCAAACCTAATATTTTTCTAAGTATAAAATAAAAATATATTTAAATTTGAATTTTATTTATTTATTTATTTATATTTGTTGTTTGCTTCCTATTTGACTGCATAGCGTTGTGGTTTCCAGTTTCCATCCCAAACCCTCTCTTTCTTCATTGTTGTCTGCGCTTCTTCTCTCTTCCTCCGTACTGAGCGGCTGTGAATCTCAGGAAAATGGGAGATGAGAAGAAGCCTAAGGTCTCTGGTGTCTGGCCTACTGTGAAGCCCTTTGTCAATGGCGGAAGCGCTGGGATGCTTGCGACTTGTGTCATCCAGCCCATTGATATGATCAAGGTTTTTACTCCAGATCGACTGTTTCTTATTTGTTGTTGATTTTGTTGGTGTTTTTGTGGGAAACCCATGTTTTTTTTTTGGGGAAAATGGAGGGTGAATCTAGTGGGTTATGAGCTGAAAATGGTGGGGTTTTGGTGGGTTTTTGATCTGATGGGTGTGCTTTAAATTTGTTCATTTTGTTGTTTATTTCGGTGTTGGGGTATGGACTATTAGTCTTTTCTTTCAATTAGTGGTTTAAGGCTGTTGATTTTTCTTTGTGATCTGATGTGAGTGATGGTTTTTGGATTTGTTTGTTTGTTTTTTCGTAATTGTGAAACGGCTCGTCGCTCTTTTGAAAGAAGAAATGTGGGTTTTCTTCAATGGGTTCTTTTTTGATCTGATGGATGTGTTGTAGATATGTTACGTATATTCCTATTTTCATTTTCTCAAATAACCCATGTTCTTTTGTTCATAAATTGGCCATCAAAACTCGCTCCTTTGAGCTTAAAGGTGATTTGCTTTGTTTGATAATGTTCCTGAGATCCGGTTGTGATCCCTGTTTTATTGGTAGCCATGTATTTGATTATATATTTCATTCCCAAATTGTGGGGTTTTATACTTGGTTTAGTGGTTTAGTTGGTTGAATTCTCTTATGACTGATTATACATTTCTGATTTGTTATTTTGAATGTTTTGGAGTACAGGTGAGGATCCAGTTGGGTCAGGGATCAGCAGGCGCGGTCACGAGGAACATGCTTAAGAATGAGGGCATTGGTGCATTTTACAAGGTTTGTTTTGTTTCTACAAATTTTCGAGTTTTACGGTCTGGCGGTAAATGAGTTATATGGGATGGAGTTGTTGAATTTGATCTCTAAAATATTTGCTAAGAAATGAATCTATTGTTATTATTAATGAGGGGTTGAAAGCTAAATGCCTTGACTTGGATGTGTGTGTGTGTTCATGATTTTTTTTATGGATTAATTTCTTACTAAATCAAAATTTGTTTGATCACATTCAACTAGAGTAAATCCTGAAGAAAAATCCATTTTACCTTCTGGACCAACTCAGGAATCGTCTATTTGGGTTGGATTTGAAATGAGGTGGGAACTTGTTCTTAGTTTTGTTTAATGAGGGTGCGTACGCCCATAGAAACTATAAAGATGCCTATCATGCCTACCTCATGTGGTAGAGCGTTCAACCTTTCTAAAAAGGCTAGGCATATGGAGGGGAGGGGTCCCGGGTTTGAGTCATAGTGGGGACAGTTTACTACATTGTATCTAAAGTGTTTAACTATAAAAAAAAATAAAAAATTATAAAAGACTACGCATCCTTTTGCTTGTTGGTTGTTGAATCAACATATTTTTATTTTGGATAATGGGTAAATTTAACCGTATATGCTTTGCAAGGATTGCTCCTTGTATTTGCATTGTTGTTTTCGGGAACTACTTGAAGGAGTGGTCCTGCTTGTACTTATTGGTTGTTGAATCAACAAATTGTTGAAGGACTGCTTCTCATTGTAATTTTTGGTTGTTGAATCAACAAATTAAATTTTTTTGGTGATTATATGAGAGAGAGAGAGAGTATAGGAGTCTAATTTCAAGGTATAATTTGGTCTTCTTGATGGAACTCAATAAGGAAAGGCACCATATATGATTTTTTGTTCGAAAAAATTATATCACTAATAATGATATTGTAATTATTTTAATTTTCCCATGAGTTAATGTGATGCTATGAATCTAATTGTGCATTTATGTAAACATCACTTTGCCTAAACTGTATGATTTTGAGCAGGGGTTGTCAGCTGGTTTGCTCAGACAAGCTACATATACCACTGCCCGACTTGGTTCATTCAAGTGAGTGTTCTTCAAAATTTATTTATCGTGCAGCCTTTTAACCATCCTTAAAGTTTTTAGTCTTTTTTTCTTAATCATCATCATCATCATCATCATCATTGTTATTATTATTGCTATTACTACTATTATTAGTATTACTATTATTATTATTATTATTTCCATTGAGATAGAATCATTAGAATGGAAATTGAATCATTAGAAGGGACTGAAGCATAAAAATAAAATAAAACATATCAGTTAAGGAAATCCTAGATATGAATCCTCTTCTGAATTCCAAAATGGCACAAATAGATTTCAGAAAGATGTAAATAATAGAAATGGAGTCACTTCAAATGCTACATAAATGCAAATGTGATGATTTATTTAATGCTTAAATTTGTGTTCATTTTGACTGAAAAGGCATATGAAGTTAATTTTGTGATTTTAGAAACATGTGCAACTTTTTCATATCTAAAGGATACTTTTCTTCCCTTATCTTTAGAATTTTAATGGTCAAATCCATTGCTTCAAATGATGATAGTATTGTAATTTTTTTTTGATGGGTAAAAAGCAGATAGTATTGTAATTTTAGAAGCTTGTAAAACCTTCTTATATTTTTGAATCCTTTCTTCCCTTCTCTTCAGAATTTTGACAGCCAAAGCGGTTGAAGCCAATGATGGGAAGCCCCTACCTCTTTATCAGAAAGCTCTTTGTGGGCTAACTGCCGGAGCGATTGGAGCTAGTGTTGGAAGTCCGGCAGATTTGGCTCTCATTCGAATGCAGGCCGACGCCACATTGCCTGTTGCTCAACGTCGAAACTACACGAATGCATTCCATGCTCTTTATCGCATTGTTTCAGATGAAGGAGTTCTCGCTCTCTGGAAGGGTGCTGGCCCTACTGTAGTGAGAGCAATGGCTTTGAACATGGGAATGCTTGCCTCTTATGATCAAAGTGTCGAGTTTTTCAAGGATAACCTTGGTTTTGGCGAGGCTGCGACTGTTTTAGGTACGATTTCTGTTTTGATTGTGTGATGTTTATCGTAGGCTAAGGCTGATTTTGCATACCCTTGAATGCCATAGGGAAAAATCAAATGTTATTACAAGATAGAGTGGTTTAATTGCTTGGTATTTTATTCGTTTATTTATTTTCTGAAGCAGTCACATCTCTTGAGTATGCCTAGATTAATACTGTTATTAGTTATATAATCCGATCACAGTTCATTCTGTTAGTTATCATTGCCTTATCTATTTAAATCATCTTTGGATTCAGCTGTAGTTTAAGCCCACACCGATCCAAGGGCAATCGGGCTGGGCCAAATTTGGCTCAATTTTTTTGGGTCAATAAAATAGTTTCTAGCCCTTGATTTCGGGTGGGTCAGTCTCAAGTTGCCTTATAGAGTTGTCAATCCGGATGGCTCAGTTGGACCCACATTGAGTAGCCCAACCCAACCCTAATTTCGGGTGGGTTGGGCTCAAATTGCTAACTCTACTTAGAACATGGAACATGGATCTCATGGTATGGAGTATGGACCTCTCTGCCTGGGTATTTTCGTAATATCAATATTCTAGAGTTAATTCTCTATTCTATTGTACTTTGTAATTATTCTCAGTTTCATAGTGAAACTTTCTCCCATGTTCGTGGTTTTTCCCCCGCAAGGGTTTCCACGTAAAATCTTGGGTGTTTTTTCTTTGTTTTCGTATTTTATTATTGTGGGCATTGATTTCAACATTGTATAATTTTCCGGGTTTTATTATATTAATTTATTTGTTTATATATTCAGGAGCAAGTAGTGTTTCAGGATTCTTTGCTGCTGCATGCAGTTTACCATTTGATTATGTGAAAACCCAGATCCAGAAAATGCAGCCTGATGCATCAGGAAAGTATCCTTACACTGGCTCTTTGGACTGTGTAATGCAAACCCTGAAAACAGGAGGTCCCTTCAAATTCTACACTGGATTTCCTGTCTATTGTGTTAGGATTGCCCCCCATGTCATGGTACTCTCTCTCTCTCTCTTTATTCTTATCCTTTTGTTATGTATTTTAGTATTCTTTCTTTGATTTTATTTAATTAATGAATTGTTATGGACCCGTTTTGAGTCCCACATCGCTAGGTTACGGCTTGGGCTTGTGGGTTTAAAACCAACCACTTGGGCTCTCTCCCCTTGATAGCTAGGTTTTAAGGGTGAGTTTTTCTACCCAAGTAGTTGTAATAGTGGTACCAAGGCGGTTCGTTCTTTGGGGATGGATGGCCTTCGTCTTGGAATTGTGGGAGGATTGTGCTATTCGAGGGGTCCGTGAAGTCACTGACCGTTATGGACGTCGATTCTCAAAGAGGGATGGATTGTTATGACTCATTCTAAGTCCCACATCGCTAAGTTATGGCTTGGTCTTGTGGGTTCTACCCAAGTGGTTGTAACTGCGATTACTCTTGTACTCTCCCTGTTCCTTCATGGGTTTGAAACCAGCTTGTTTAGCCCTTCATAGGGGTGTAATCGAGTCGATACAAAGCCAAGCTCAAGCTCGACTCGGTTAACAAGCTTGAAGCTTGAAGTATGCTCGAACACGATCGAGCTTTTTTCCAAATGTTCGAAACTCGACTCAATAAAGCTCAAATCGTTTAAAAAAATAAGAAAGAATCATACTCGACTCGACTCGAAATAGTAAAGCTCAAATAAGCTCGCGAGTAGTTCGAGTGGGGTACTGTGATACTCAAAACTCGACCTCAAGTAGCTTGACTTGTTCACATCCCCTAGCCCTAGCCCTAGCCCTAGCCCTCCATAGTCTTCTTTCCATTCTCACCATTTTTATCAGGGTCCATTGAATCAAATGTTTTCAGATATGATTTCTTGTTAGATTGATTGAGTTTTGGGTTTCTGGATCTATTTGGCAGATGACATGGATATTCCTCAACCAAATCCAGAAGGTGCAGAAATCCGTTGGATTATGATGATTGTGCAGCTACTGCAAGAAGAACTGAGGTTGTTGGTTGTTCAGCTTTGCTGTCATAGTAATAATAATAATAATAATCATCCTGAATTTGTGTTTGTTAGTCGTAGCTGGTTTTTGCAACCTCACACCCTCAAAAGTTATTTAAATTCTCATTCACATTTACTGAAGGATTATTCTATGCTTCACGCAGAGTCGTTTTTGGGCATTTTTAGGGTTTTACTGTGGAGAGGATGATTACAGATCCATTTCTAAGTACTTTTGAGAGTTTCTGATTGATGTTCCTTGAATGAGAAGGAAAACTTAACTTCAAGAAAAATAATTGATGTAATGATACTCTCTCTTTATAATGTAGGTATCTCTAATTTACCTTTTTTTTTTTTCATATTTATTTACTTTGCATTATAATGTTGTAGTATTTTGTTCTTATGTAAACTCGAAGTTGATCCCTTCCTTATTCCCCTTCTAACCCTTAACCATTGAGTTGTAGTATTCTGTTCTCATAGAAACCCGAAGCTGGTCTATTTCCTATATCCCGTCTAACCTTTAACCATTGAGTTGTACTCCATTCATAATTAACTGACCTTTTAAAGGTTTGCACATGTATTAAGAAATCATTAGTTATGTGTTAGTTGTAAGAAAAAAAAAAATTAAAATACCCTTAGTATTACTCTTATTTACTGAATAGTAATTAAGGTGATATGGATTAATGAGTCTTATTTAGTCAATAATTTTAATTTAATTTTATTAATTGCTCTCTTTTCGAAATAAAATTTTGACGCCTTGCCTCTTTGTTTCATGTGAAAATTTGGCAAAACAAAAATTTCAATTTAGAGGGAATATTAACAATTTTAAATTTTAATTTCCCACTAAAATTTTTATAGTTAGCATAAAATCAATGACTCTTTATTTCCTTCTATTTCTTTTTTTGGCTTTATGCGTGTCTTCCTCCATTTTTATGTGTTGGAGATTATGCAGTCCTTTTAAAATAAATTGACATTACTTTATTATCATTAATAAAAATATTAAAATTGTTGAATAAATTTGAAAAAAGCGTAAACCATGAAAAATTAAATGTTTATTTAATGTGAAGTACAAGGATAAAAATATAAGAAATTAGTAAATAATGTCTTGATTTTTTAAAACATTAAATAATTATGAACTAAACAAAAACCTTAAAATGTTAGTTAATTGTGAATAGAGGGAGTAATATTTTATTCTCATGAAAACTCGTAGCAGTTCCCTTCCTTAGTTCATGTCCAACCTTTATTCATTGAGTTGTAGTATTTTGTTTTCATGAAAACTCGAAGCTTGTTCCTTCCCTATGTCCGGCCCTACTCTTAAAGACAAAACTCATTGGCACCTTTACTTGTATTATTTCAAGATTTGCATTTTGTTACACCCTATCCATCCTTGCCAATGGAATCAATCTTTTAAGTTGCCTTTACCACAGGCTGTCTTTTCTTGAACAACCATCACTTTTTTTTTTTTAATCTTCATTTCACGTCATGATGTCTAATTCCCGTTTAGGAGCTTTTTATAGTTTAAGAGATTGGTCCTTTTAAGGGTTTTGTATCTTAAAAATGGAACTTAATTTGATAATAAAAAGGATTACAAAAAAAGAAAAAAAGAAGAAAGAAAAGGTCTTTATGTACTACTTTATATAGACTTCCCTTGTTTGTTTCTTTTTCATGTTTAACAAAAATTTTCAGTGCTAATGTCAATTCTTAAAATTTGTGACTTTAGATTTTAATTTTAATAAAGGCAAAAACTCAAAACATGATCCCAAACAAGACCTAAGGATGCTGGGATGAAATAGACATGAAATAGACTTTTATATAATTTATTAATTATCCCTTCTTAATAACAACATTTTTAAAATATAATCATCTAACATCAAACTCGACCACATAATAACTTTTTTTTTTTTAAAGTTAAACACTTTAGTTACAATATAATAAACTGTTTCCTTTACGACTCGAACCCGATACTCCTCTCCTCCCTATGTCCTGCTTATTTCTACTAAGAAATTAAAACAGCATCCCAATAAATTACTATTATGCTTGATTATTCATACATACTTCCATCAATGTGTGTTGAAGCAGAGCATTTGTCAAATATATAACAAAGTAGAACATTTTATTTTGCTCGACAAAACATTTTATCATTTATCGTCTAACCCTATTACTGAAATAATGTGTTTATAAACAATAATGGTTAAAAATTTTCTTACTATCTCGTCTTGAACCATGATTCAAATGGTCTGCCCATCCAAACAGGACACTAAAATATATATCCTACGCCCTGTAGGAGAAAATCCAGAAAAGTATTAGTAGCAACAATAATATTAGCCAAACCAAATTTTCCCTAGAAAAGGGAAAAGGGAAAAGGGAAAAGGAAAATGATTGCAGTGGTCAGAATGCGAAAGAGAAAATTGCTCAAATTATGTTACTTTAAAGTTTAAATTCAGCCTAAATCATTTCTGATACGTGCTCAGATTTTCATTGATCAATACAGAGAGACCATGACAAATACCAGCCAAAATATCGATTTTAAACATTAAGGCTCCGTTTGCAATCTGGAAAGTACTAGGAGGGAAAAAAATATATTAAGACTTCATTTAGAACCTGGAAAATACTAAGAAAAGAAAATAGTAAGGAAAAGTTGAAGGAAAGAGAATTTGGAGGAAAAAAAGAAGTTTAAACTTAATAAATTAATTTTATATGTTAATTCAAACTCATTTTATTTGTTTCTTTCTATTATATAAGGACTAAGAAATTTAAATATATGAAAAAAATTGAGGAATTTTGAGTATATTTGATTTTCTTTTATATTTATCATGGTGAAACCAAACATAAGAAAGTCATTTTCCTTAATTTTTTTTTTCTTTCCTTGGTATTTTTCGGGTTCCAAATGAAGCCTAAGGAAAATGATTTTCGCAAGTTTGGGGTTTCACCATGAAAAATATAAAAGAAAATCAAATATAACAAAAATTCCTCAAAATTTTATATATTTTTAAATTTTTTTAATCCTTATATATTAGAGATAACTAAATAAAACGAGTTTAAATAAACATATAGATCTAATTTATTAAGTTTAAATCTATTGTTTATATTTTCTTTAAAATATACTTTTCTTCCACTTTTCCTCTCTATTTTCTTCTCTTAGTACTTTCTAGGTTCCAAACAAAGCCTAAAGACTTCTCATGATTGCTGAAAACTAAGTAGTCATAATTTACAAAGGAAAGGCCTACTTTTGATTTTCATTGTATAGAGAAAATAAAAAACTATTGTAACAGTAATAGACAATCAGACAGTCCTCACTCCCATCTCCAAAATTGCTATGTTGAATCGTTCTTCTTAAATAGCCTCAGGCAAGTCATTAGTTCTCTCAAAGATTTGTGTTAACCTAGACTGAAAATATCTTTGAGGTAGTTTACTATAGTGAAAAGGCAATCATCAATGCATAATAAGTAATGTGTTACTTCCCGTATCTGTATTAAAGTATAGTCTGTCCTGAAGATACCGATAAGGCGATAAGCCATCAATCCAAAAAGAGAGTTTTGTCCATAATATTGCATTTTAAAAAAAAATTTACCAACGTAGTTTGAAAAACAAACAAATGCCTAAACTAGTGCGTCTGGGCAACGTGGATGACATCTCAGCAAAACCGTAGTCATTGGTTTTAAAACTTTTTTAAGTTAAAACCGTAGTCAGTGACTACGACTTTGACTTTTTTTTTTAAAAGTTTCAAAACGGTTTTGCTCAGATGTCATCCACGTAGCCTAGACGTACTAGTTTGAGCTGAGCATTTGTTTGCTTTTTAAATTATTTTGATAATATTTTTTTTAAATGCAATATTATTGGACAAAACTCAAAAAGAGATCCCTCAATCACAACTCTGACAAAACCTTGGTGCCATCTACTTAAGTCAGGCTAAAAGTATCCTATTTCACCATTTGACACTATTCCATATGTGGTTTCCCACATCGCCTAGAGAGAGGAAGGTTAAGGTCCATGTATGTAAGACTTTAACTCAACACTATTGAAGCCTTTTCTTGAGGGCGTAGGTCCAACAGAGAAGCAAAATCGGGACGGGCTAGTGGGTAGCCGTGTGTGTGCCACTGCAACCTTGAACATGACACAATATTGGGTGAAGAATTGGGTCGTTACACCATATGACCGATTCAAATTGGAAATAAGATTTTGATCATGACCATTTCTCAAATAGTTGTTCAACATGTAAAAGATGCTAAACCATCACAAGCAATTGCTAATAAAAGGATGAGCGACATCTTGAAAAATAAGAAAAGAAAATGAAAAATAAAAAATCACCTGGTGATGTAAGAGTCATCAGTAGTATCGATTACTATTGAATCACCAGCAAGGATGAAAGGTGGTGCCTGGAGAATGTGGAAGGAGATGAGGATTAACAAGTACATAAAATCTCAATGATGTGTAGTGGTCTCATAACAAAAGGACATTTTATTGAACAAAATATGCAACTGATGGAATGGCAGGATTGTCGATAGTATATGTGCACAATACAAGTGCTACATAGCAATTAAAGATTATTCTGAATATAAATAGGCATCTAAAATAGAGGAATGCTACTACTCGCTATGAATTTTATTTTTGTTACATGAAATCAAAATGGAACTCTATACCTACCCCCCAAAACTCCTTACAACTTGAGCTAAGCTTCAAGATCAGAAATCTACCAAGCTTAACCACGTAAGCTAGATTTTGCCAATAAATACAGAATTGGTTGCATGCATAGTAAATTTCTAACTAATTTCACCACATTTTGAAGCTTACTATATTTGATAATTCACAGTTTTGTATATATTAAAACAATCTGTCAATGACATTCTATATGTACAATTCTGATGCAAGCCATCACAGCAAGCAATATTGAAGTATAATTGTTATATCTTTGAGAAATGAAATTTCTATCAATCTAAAATCTAAACCTTCCTACAATGAATGACATATATATTCACCTCGAAGGCACCTAACAAGGGTCCACTTGGGGTAGGTAATAAATGCCCAGTCTTGTTCACATAATGAATGCTGTAAGTTAAAACTTAAAAGTGAGGCTCTACTGAAATGACTCAAAATCTACAAATCCATAAGTTTTGTTCGCATGATAGTTTTCTGTTTGTTTCAATGTTTTCCCCAGGCTATCACTGTCAATTTCAGGAGTTACACTAGTTCTCAAAAATTATCACCCAAGAAAAAGTAGAACATATTATCCTCACCTGAAAATACTAAATAAAACATTAAAGAACTTCACAAAAACACATTATGAACTCAAATAATTATTGGATACAAATTGATGCAATAGTTTACAGTCAACTTACCAAAACTGTAAGACCATTTTCCAGTGTAACCCTTTTATACCTGCATATAAGAAAAATATAGAGAGAATTTTTCAAGCAACAAGCAAACAATCGAGCAAATGATTAAGAAAAAGAAAAGCTTTGACACCTATAGTCATCTGAACATACTAAACCGTTATGGCGTACTCCAAGATCAACACTTGAAGAGGAATGAGTTAGAAGATGTTAAAGACATGATATTCATATTGAACCTAAATCCTACAAGTTTGAGCTTTTAGGAGAGTTGGCCATTTAACATGGTATGTGAGTCTGGTTTGGCAGGATATCCTGGGTTCGAACCACCTCTCTACAATTTATCCTCTATTTGTTGATTTGAAAGTCCATGAAGAACTCTATTTGGTTTGTTTGACTCTCCACGGGTAGATATGAGGCTGCACGTGAGGGGGGGGTGTTAAGGCATGATATTCATATTGAACCCAAATACTACAAGCTTAAGCTTTTAGGAGAGTTGGTCATTTAACAGATGATAAGCATCTTTAGTTCTTGTAATTTAGTATTTTTATTAGCATTTCCAAACAATAACACACACATGAAAGCAAATAAAAACATGTTTGTGCATTATGGGGTGATGGGATGATGTTTACAAATCAAATAAAAAGGCTTCAAACAACACCAGCAGGCTATTGACAGAGTTCCAGGGAGTTGATGCAAGGCCTCTCACTCATTTGGTTATTATGATAGAAGCTATGAATTATATTCATGGATAAGGTGGTGAGGCAGGTCTTATTAAAGGCTTTAAAGTTGAGTGAGGTGGTGAAGGAGGTTGAGATCTCATAGCTTATATTCATATATATAACAAGGGAACCTTCCTAGGCCATGCCATTTGGACTCTCTATGGGGACTCAAACATCAAGCTGCTGACCACATCTGACACAATAAACACTTGGTGACCCAAGGCACTGAACCAACAGTAGAAATTGAACCTTGGACCATGGGCCTCTACCACACATCCTAGCATTTTCCCTAATCAATGGGCAGGTGGAGATCTCATAGCTCTTATATGCAAAAATTTTACTCTCTGTTTGGTGAGACCAGTCCCTAGATTTGAGTTGCATTCTACTTTGATCTGAGGTGTGGTCCAGTTAGGGAGTTAATCGGACAAGGGAGAGGTTATCCATGGGGCATTATTGTTGGTTTGGTGGGTGGGGATGGTCTTGGAGAAAGTGTCACTTAGTGAAGTGGTTCATACTCTGTTTCAATCAGAAGAAAGTTTATTAGGAGTTAAGACCCTCTCGGGTTGGACAAGTGACTAAAAAATGTTGGAGAGTATGATATACATTGCCGACCCAAATCCTAAAACTTAGTTCAACATTATTTTTTTTTTTATCAGTAAAAAGCAATATTTATAGATATGAAAAAAGAGCACCAAGCTCCCAAAAAGTACACAAGAGAAGTACAAGGGAACACTATCACACTCTCACCTAAACCCCATCCAAGCCAAAAACCCCACCAAAGAATTTAAGTTATCCACACTGTACACCTTAGCCCACCCCCACAAGGTAAACAGAAAGAAAGATTTCATCCTATGAGTAGAGGGGGCCTCATTTTCAAAAACCACCCTATTCCTTTCCAACCACAGCGTCCAAAATAAACAAAGAGGAGCCGCCATCCAAACTCTCTTCCTTTTTTTGCCAACACTAGCACTTTGCCAAGCAAGGAGAAGTTGCCTAACCGTACGGGGGAACACCCAATTAGCTTCAGTAATTGCCAACAGGAGGTCCCATAACATCTTGGCTCTCGAACAATGGATAAGCAAGTGGTCTATTGTTTCCTCATTCTCTTCACATAAAAAACACCTGTTTACTATGGGAATCCTCCTTCGCTTGGTCCAAATTGCTAGCACCTTACCCCCGTGAAGCTTCCTGCAGCGAAGAAGCCCAATTTTGGGGGAACGATTGGGTTCCAAATGGATCTACTAGGGAAATCCAAAGGAGAAGAAAACATCAGCTTACGATACATATGTCTAACTGAAAAGCCATCAGTCAAAGATTCCTTTAGCAAAAGACGACCCTCTCGGGAAAGTGCACTCCAATCTTCTTGTCTGTGGAAGAAAAGAAAGAACCTTCCACCCTCCCATCCCGCGCCACCCAGGCTGGCGCAAAGACCTGACACCCCAACTCCCAACCTCCACCGACGATCCCAAACATCCGCAGAACCTCGAGTCCTCGGATTTGCCAAGTCAACAGAGCTGGGAAGGCATGGTCAAAGACTGGCCTCGCTGCACCAAGGATCCTTCCGTAAACCCAAATTCCTTCTACCATTTCCTAGGAGGGAATACTGCTTCGCAGAAGGAAAGCCATTCTTTCCTCGATGTCATAAGCCGCACCATAACCTCCCGATGTCTCTAGTATACCAACTCCCCAGCCTTCCTCCAAACTTGGTACTGATCATTCAAAAGAGAGTTCCTCTCATTAGCAAACCGCCACCACTTACACAAAGAAGGCTTGTCTATCACTAAAGGCCTCTCACCCCTAACCCCTACTTTCTTTCTCTAGGCAACCGCTTCCGTACACTGTGCAGGTTTAAGATCAAGATTCCCTCCGCCCTAAAGAAAGTCTCTCTGAATCTTCTCCAGCCTAGCAATAAAACAATCTTGGTATCTAAACAGGAGAGGAAGTAAATGGGAGGCTAGACAAAGTACTTCGAATAAGTGTGAGCCTCCGCCTTGAGATATATATTGTCTTTCCAGGAGGACACCTTTTCTAAATCTTCTTCAATAGAACTCTTACCCCCGAGGCCCCTCGTGGGAGCCTCAGGGAGACCCAAGTACAGAGTGGGGAGGGAACCAACCCTGCAACCAAGCTCAACCGCTAGCGACTCCACATTGTCCACCCTACCTAGAGGAATAATCTCACTTTTGTTTAGATTAATTTTCAATCCTGAAACGGCTTCGAACCACATTAACGTCCACCTTAAGCACATCAACTGTTCTGATTTGGCTTCACAAAAAACAATAGCATCATCCGCATATAAAAGGTGAGAGATGACCATCTCCCCACCCTCTCTATTCCCCAATCTGCACCTAGAAATAAAATTGCCTTCCACTCGCGAGCGTGCATTAACCCAGAACTTCCATAATCATCAGAAAAAGATATGGCGATAGAGGATCCCCAGACCTGCACCCTTGAACTCCGAAAGAACCCAAAGAGAGGGAAATCATAAACATGACAGCAGAACGGCTTCTGAAATGCACCAATGAATCCACCTAATCCACTTGGCCCAAACCCCATTCTTCATGCCCGCAAGAAAATCCCACTGGCAAGAACATAGGCCTTTTCAATATCCAACTACACATAAGCCCTTTCTCTTTCCTTCTTAGAGGCTAGTCCTGACCTCATTTCTTATCCATATTGCCTCCCGAAATTTGCCTCCCTTTTACAAACGCATTCGAGGCGGAAATGTCCTTTGTAACCGCACCCAATTGTTTGCAACACTTCGATAAAATTTTATAGAGGCGCCCACTAAAGCGATTGGTCTCAAATCCTTAAGATCCTCAGCAGTACTACCCTTGAGCAAGAACCCGAAAGTAGCATTAAGACTTTTTTAACCAAGCGCTCGTGCGGAAGAAATCCTTAAAAAAACCCCTTAACCTCCTCTTTCACAAAATCATTTGAAAAGACCGAAGCTATTGGAAAACCATCGGGTCCGGTGCTTTATCATCGTTAAGCGGCAGTACTGCAGGACTTCCTCCTCTGTGAACATTTCTTCCCCCGGCAATGGCGATCTTTTGATCAAATTGAGGTGTAGGTCTGAGTAAGGCGGGCACCAATTGTTTGAGGCTGAGAGGAGACTTTGAAAAGCACCAACCAGACCATCTTTAACCTCAGCCTCCTTAACCAATCTTCTCCCATCGATGCTAATACTACTAATGGAATTCCTCCTTCTATGAGAATTGGTCATTCTATGAAAAAACCTAGTATTTCTGTCCCCTTCTTTCAACCAAATCTCTCTGGATTTCTGTCTCCACGAGACCTCTTCAAAATCCACCCACTCCTTAAAATCCTCTCTAGCCTTTCCTTTCTTCTCTTAGCTTCTTCGAGACGACACCTTTTCCTTTTTCACATCGTCGAGAAGATATCCTATTTAAAGCCTCCTTTTTCTTTTTATCCACTGCCGAAAACCTCATATTCGGGCCTTCAAAATTCCTTTCGGGGCCTTCAATTTGACTAAATAAAACTATAGGAATGGAGAAAAATCACGAGACTTTGCCACCCGGTCTCTAAGGATATCCTTAAAACTGCGGAACTGACCACATATTCTCGAACGGGAAGGGAGAAGGCCGGATTTAATCCATCAGCAATCCGGCATCACGGGAGAGTGGTCGGACAACTGATCTCGGGAGTACTTTGAGGTGCGTTGCTAAAGCCGGATTTTCCCAATCACGTGACACGAATCGTCCGGGCGGGACATCAGGCGGTTGTGAGGCTACCCTCAGTGAAAGGGTCCCCTTGCAAAGGAAGATCTCTGAGTCCCAACTCATTAAGAACTTCATTAAAACGCCTCATAGAGTGCGAAAGCCGACAATCCGAATTTCTGTCATTGGGGGAAAGGACCACATTGAAGTCACCACCTATGCACCAGGGCCCTCCGTAAACCCTTCTTGCACGAGTTCTTTGCGAAATAGTTCCTTTTGCACTCTTGTGGGACCGTAGACCCACGTGAAGGCCCGCCCAGAAAACCATCCTCCACATTTTTAAGCAATGCGATAGCGAAAAATGGCACAGTCGGCCTCCGCTGTACCCGATTTTCTCGTATCGAGAAAACTAAAACACCCCCGGCTGAGACCCTCGGCCTCCACGACCCTCAGATTCCCGGCTTGGCTACCCACCCCACAAACTACGAGCATCGCGAAACCCGAGTTTTGAATTTGGTTTCTTCTTGAAATGACCAAATCCACCCTCACGAGGCAGAATAAAGTTTCTAATAACGTTTCCTTTGTTGATTATTCGCTCCTCCCAACATTCCACGAGCGACTTTAACTTCATTTCAACTTATGAAATTTCTGTCTCTTCCACCTCTAATTAGACCCTTTCCATTGTAGTTTGTGTACATTCGACTTCACCTTCGACTCCCTCATCTTGTCTCTGCGGGACCCCTTCCTTCGTCACCATGTCGAAACTCCATTTTCGCGGCGACTCAGAGCTTCCTCTTGAAAACCGGTTTTGACCTAAATTCATAAATTTAATAAAGCTGACCTATCTTCCCGGTGTTATATCCCTTGAACTACGAGTTTGCCTGATGAAGTCTCGCTCAGGGCAGAGACCTCTGGCGATTGACCCCTTCCATAGAAACCCATTTAACCCCTTTCCCCACTCACCGCCGTCAGCCATCACCACCCTTAATGGTTCCGTCTCCCCCAAGTCCTCATGCTCATGGGACTCCCGAACTGAAGAGCCCCAGAAAGAAGAGTAGGCCTTGAGAGAAAATGGGAGGAGAAAAATCATTCGAGGACGCAGTTTCAAACTTGGAACCTTGCGCAAGGAATCGAAGAGCTTCGGGGTCATCCTCCTCGGGGCACCTAGTTTCCGCCTGTAGAGACGAGACTGACGGTTGGACATCCCTCTTACGACCTTGGTCATGAAAACCCGTTAAAGGCGAGATAGGCGACCCTAGGCCTCGGCCCTTTCTCCCTTGACTCACCAGGCCAGTTTCCCTCGAACCGAATTTTGTCTTCCTGGGCATTCGGCGTGGATCCGACACGAAATCCACCTTAGGATCTGCGGGAAACCAACGAAGACATCACCCCTAGGCTAGAGTCCCCGTTTCCTGGGAGGCTCAATGTCATGTGTTCAAACCTTACTGTATGTTTATTTATCTATGTGAAATGAGAGAAGAAAAGAAAGTTTTTCTTTATTGAATGGGTGAGTTAATTACATAGTATAGAGACCTATATATATACAAAATAATGGAACAAAAAGGAAACAAAATAAAGTGTAAAAGGAAGGAGGATAATGTGCAAAACAAGGTAGGAGACAAACCAAAGAATATCTAGGAAATATTATTTGATTCTTAAAACTCCCCTTCAAGGTGGAGTATATAGGTCATATGCACCCAGCTTGTTACATATGTACTTAATCAAAGAGGGTCCATCAAAGAGAGTCCGCCATAAAGGGTCCCCGGAGAGGGTCCCTTGAGAGGGTTCGTTGGAGAGGGGTCCAACGGAGAGGGTCCGATGGAGAAGGTCCGACGGAGAAGATCAATTGAAAGTCTATTAGAAGATCCAGACGGAGAAGATCAGAAGCTGAGAAAATGTCCAGATGGAGAAGGTCAGGTTAAGAAGATATGTTGGAGAAGATGTGGCTCATCCCGGAACCCGATCGTATTTCACGTCTATGTAAAAATGAGAAGAAAAGAAAGCTTTTCTTTATTGAATGAGTGAGTTAATTACATAGTATACAGACACCTATCTATATACAAAATAATGGAACAAAAAGGAAACAAAATAAAGTGTAAAAGGAAGGAGGATAATGTACAAAAAATGGTAGGAGATAAACCAAAGAATATATAGGGAATATTCTTTGATTCTCAGCAATCTCAAAATATGAAACTATAGCTGAGGTGTGGGACCAAACGGTTGGCAACGAGGTTGGAATCTCAATTTTTTGAGAGCCTTTAACAATTGGGAGTTGGAGCTGGTTACAAGTCTTCTGGATGCCCTGCAGAGTGTAAGGATCTCCTCAAGGCTGGGCAGGGTTTTTTGGAAGGGTGCAGGGGGAGATAGATTCTCAATTCGGGATGCTTACAGAATGTTAGGTCAGAGGACTAGGACTGTTTTTCCAGCCAGGGGCATTTGGATGTCCTGCACTCCTTCAAAGTCTGTTTTCTTCGCATGGGAAGCAGCTTGGTGGAAGGTTTTAATGCTGGACAAGTGACAAAGAAGGGGTTGGCAGCTCCCTAATAGGTGTTATCTGTGCGGTTTGGCAGAAGAGACCGTGCATCATATCCTGTTGCATTGTTAAGCGACTAGCCCTTTGTGGGACATAATCTTCTCCCTGTTTGGTGTTGACTGGGTCTTCCCCAGAACAGTCAAAGAGGCTCTTTTTAGTTGGAGGGGATCCTTCGTGGGAAAGAAAAGGAGAAAGATCTGGAAGTCAATCCCTATTTGTATTTTTTGGACAGTTTGGAATGAGAGAAATCGTATAGACAGTTTGGTCTATGAGGATGTTTTAGCCAGTTTTTTCAGTATTTGCTTCTGACTGGAATGCTAGAGTGGCTCATGCTTGGGCTACTGGACGTTGGGTCAAGGGAGCTTTCTTAGGAGCTGGAGACGATCAAGATTTTTCTCCAGCATATTCAGTTAATGGGAGTGAAAAGATAGTATGCTCTGGGGATGCATAAAAGATCAGCATTCCTATCACCAATTCTTCAGTAATCTGTAATTCTTTATCTCTGGGGACCTCTTTCTTCTTTTTTCATAAGATCTCTAGGGACCATAATGGACCACACAATTTTTTATTTTTTTATTTTTGAAAGATTAAGTTTTTTTTATAGAATAGTTTTTGAAGACGCCACTTTCTCCTACGACAGACTGAAGCTTTCCTTCATTACTGCATTAAACTCCTTGGCTGGTTTAATTTCAAAAGTGGATCACTCTTCTGTAAGAATTCCTTTGTGCATTCTCTAGGGCATTGTCTTCTAAGGGCTGCAAGTATTTTGTTTGCCCTTTCTTTTTTGTTCAGGCCCGTAGCCCCCTGTATACCTTGGGGCTGGCTCTTGGGCTCCCCTTTTCTGTTCTAATAAATTGTGCTGTTTGCCTATTAAAAAAAAAAGGATCTCTTGGGACCTCTTTAGTTTTGCATTGAAAGAACTTTAGGGTTCAAGAGCTCATCCAAACGTTGGTGTCTTTGCTTAGGGCAGTATGGAGAAGATTTCAATAGTTTTTTTTTTTTTTTATCGATAGGAGAAGATTTCAATAGTTGACCAGTTGATTACGAGTTGATCCTTGTTACAGCTGTAGTTAGCTCAAGTGGAAAGTGGAATCAGCTAAATATATCTTTATTCATGGTGAGAAGACCCAAATTTGGGGCATCTTACCTTCTCCTTGACTGGTTTAAGAGGGAAAAGGAACCAGCTAATAGCATGTTAGCTTAGGTGGGAAGAGGAATCAGGTAAACATACCATCATTCATTATGGGAAGACCTATATCTGGGGGCATCTTTTTTTTTTTTTAAATAAGTAAATGGTTATACACTTAAACGTGTCAAAAAGGTGCACCAAAGTACACATGATGTATACAACAGGTGCCTAAAGGCTCCAAAAAGGACAAGGAAAACAAAAACTACTACCCCCCTCAAACCGTACTCAATCAATCAATGAATCAACTATGGACATCTTGCATTCTCTTTGTTTGGTTTCCTTGAATGATGCCTTGGTACATGAAAGATTCCTTGTTCAGTTGACATGGTAGATTTTGGGGGACGAGCCATCCTGAAGTGTGGAGGATGGGTCCTTTGTGTTTCCTTTGGTTCATAGAGGACTCTATTTGAATTATTTTTAGTTACATACAATTTGACTACAATTATATTTTTCCACAGTTTAGCTGTACATATCCACACAAATCAATGACAAATATACAAATATGATAATAAAGGCTAATCCCCACCAGCGAGGTTTGGTTGAAACACCAGCAGTCTCATCACAATCAGCTCAGTTTGACAGTCAAAAAATTGGTAAAGCTAGTTATATATATTATATAGAATCATGATAATTTCATAAGCAAAAAAATGAGAGAGAATGAAGCAATCAGCAACAGGTAAAGTTGAAAATTAAGGAGAATGAAGAAACATACTGGGGCGTGGCTGTACTCCCTTTCACAGGCACTTGTGCTTCCAAAACAGTGCATGTCACTTGTTTTGGAACTGATGCAGAAGTTGGCTTTCCATCACATAAATGCAAGGTAACTTTCATGTCTTCTGTTCATCATAAATATCACATTTTAGCCTGCTAAATACACACCTTGCCATGGGAACCAATGATGATTAATCAGTGAAGAAAACAGCACAAAAATTGCACACTCACATAACAGAGCAAAAATACCGAATGAAGGTAAAATATTATGTTGCACTGTGCTATGTTAGGGTAGACAGGTAGTTCTGGGTCTGATAATACACAAAATCTCATTTATACCCAGAAAGGAAGAAGGAAAAGCAAGCTGAAAAAAATTCTTTCAAAAATTGAAACAAGTTCCCTAACAGACAGGGAATAAGCATCACATGTATACAATATAGTGCACCAGTGTCAATTGCACTTATGGAAAGGGAAAAAATAAAAAGGAAAGTATATTGAATGGTTTTGCATAAATAATTATTATAGAGAAGAAAGAAGGAAAGAAAGAAAGACGCCACTCCAGGAAAGGTGGGACCGTTGCAGTGTGACTATTGATCTTCAGTAGAGCACATCTTGGTTGACTAGCATGGGGAGATCACACTGCTCCTATAGTATATTAAGGTCACGTAGATGATAGTGACAGTGATGGTGAAAGCAATTTAAACTTTGATGAGGTAGAGCAGTTAGTTATGGTTGTGCCCTGGTGGCTGAAAAGCTTAACAATGCTACAGATTCATGTATCATCAAGGGCCCATATTGACATTTTTATGTCAATCTCTTAGGTCATGAGGAGGAAGAAATTCAAGCCAGATTAGGAAGTTCTTGTTTCATATAATAGCATAGACAAAACTTATCAATATATATATATATATATATATATATATATATATATATATATATATATATATATATATAATAACATAGAAAAAATCATCAAATAAACCAAACTCAGTTAGATGCCTGGACCTAAAATTTTACCTTTGAGATATGCAGCAGTTTTTCCAAACAAATCCTTCGAGACTTCCATTTGCGAAAATGTATTAGGCCTGATTTATATAAAAGAGAATCACATCTAGTAAGTCGGTACACTATGATTGACTATACAACTGCATATTATTCAAAGTGTAAAAAGACACCCAATAGAACTCACTCCATCAGCACTATGTTGTCATCCTCAGCATACAAATATAAGAAAGATTTTTGTTCAGTAAATACACCTGCAGGACACCAAGTGTGCTTAGTCTAATATACTTGCACATATGCGGAAAACTGTCACTGTCAGACAGCATTTATAAATTCAATCTGTATCAAAGTGAAATGTTACAAAGTTGTGTAACAGAATCGACTATTAACAGCTTAATAACAATAAGCAGCTGGTACTTTAAATTGATATGGAATTGACCTACCACTAGATGGCAGGTTGTGGGTTGTCCCAATCAAAATAAGACCACACTTGGTTAGTCATGTGATGAGACCTCAAGGTCCCCTTACAATAGGCAAGCCAAAACTCATAACTCAAGACTTGATTCTCATTGCAAAACAGAAAAAGTAATTACATATTTGTAAGGCTTTCCACCTCCACACAACACTCACAGCAGGTATTGCGCCTGCACCTCCACCCACAACCCTGTCCACACCTCCCTCTAACAAACTAACAAACTTCTTCTAGAATAAGGACCTCAATGCCCATAATGCCCTTTACAAGAGCCACAAACACAAAGGGGCAAAACACTAAGGAAGGCTACAAAATTAAATGAGGAAATTGAGTCTGGACCGTTTCAAAGGTCTCCCAGGAATCCTCATAAGCTGGTAAACCTTGCCAGTGAATAAGAACTTCAGGACCAACTGAACCCGGGGCTGTGGATGGGCGAGCACCTTGAACAATAGCTGGTTGCACCAACTGCTCCATGTCAAATGTTAAAGACGAGGGAATAATAGGAGAAATTGGTTGGGACCCCATAGCCTTCCGAAGGAGCGAAACATGGAAAACCGGATGGATACGAGCTGTCTTGGGTACTGCCAGTTTATAGGCGACTAGTCCAATTTTCTCAAGGATTTTGAAGGGGCCATAAAAACGGGGACAAGTTTTTCATTTGCTCGAAGAGCCAAGGTGGTTTGGCGGTAAGGGCACAACTTAAGATACACCAAATCTCCAACAGTCCATTGCACATCCCTATTTTTCAAGTCGGCCCGCTCTTTCATTTTCTGCTGGGCTTGATGTAAATGATGCTTTAGCTCCTCTAGTGTAGCATCACGCTGTAGTAAGAGAGTTTCCACCTCATGATTAGCGGTAGAGCTCCACTCAAAACAAATCACAGGAGGTGGAACTTCCCGGCCATAGACTATGGCGAAGGGAGTCACATCTGCAGCCGTGTGGAATGTGGTATTGTAGTTGTATTCAGCCGAAGCTAGCCAATCTGACCAGTGGGATGGTTTATCTAAGGAAAAACACCTGAGGTAGGTCTCAACACAACGGTTGACCACTGCCGTTTGGCCATTGGATTGAGAATGATAAGCGGAGGTGTGGCAAAGGTGTGACCCCAACAGTCTCAACAATTCCAACCAAAAACTTCTGATAAATACTTTGTCCTGATCAGAAACAATGCTGCAAGGAACACCATGTAGCCTTACTACTTCAGAAAAAAAAAATTGAGCCACTTGCGGTACTGAGAAGGGGTGGGAGAGGGACATTTAAATGGGCATATTTGGATAATCGGTTTATCACCACCAAGATAGAATCGCGACCTTTCGACTTTGGGAGTCCTTCAATGAAGTCGATGGATATATCGTCCCAGATCTGGTGGGGGTTGCATCAGTCTGGATGGGGAAGTGGAATCATACTTGTGGTGCTGGCATACCTCACATTTAGAGACAAAGTCTTGGACAACCTTCTCAATGCCTCTCCAATAAAATTTGACGGACAAGCGATTTTAAGTCTGCCTAACCCCACCATGACCTCTCATAGGACTACAATGAAATTCACGGAATAGATGCGGGATGAGAGGGGAAGCGGCAAGTAGAGCCACGAGTCCCTTGTAACGTAGAGTAGTTCCGGTCTTGACAAAATGTGGATAGGCAAGTATTACAGATGTAATATTTGCTAAGTAGGGATCGTCCGCTACCTATTCATCCAGCTCTTTGAAATCTGAAACAAATGGGACTGAGAGAGTGGCCAAGGTTGCCTCAAATGGAAGTCTAGAGAGGGCATCGACAGCGGTATTCTCCTTTCCAGGCTTGTAGTGAATGTCAAAGTTGTAGCCAAAAAGCTTCAACAGCCACTTGTGATGTTCTCCTTCCACAACTCGTTGCTCCAGGAGATACTTGAGACTTCGCTGATCAATGCGAAAGACAAACTTATGCCCTAATAGGTAAGGTCACCACTTCCTAACCACTAACACCATGGCCATCAACTCTCTTTCATATACCGATTTGGCCTGAGCTCAGGGACTGAGTTTGAGGCTGAAATAAGCAATTGACCTCTCCTCCTACATCAAGACAACTCCCAACACCTAAAGCATCAGTTTCAATCACAAAAGCTTTAGAAAAATCTAGCAGTGTCAGTACGGGTAGGACCATTATAGCATCTTTTAATTTCTAGAAAGCTCGTGTAGCCTCTGCATCCCAGAGGAAGGCATCCTTCTTTAGGCTCTTTGAGTTATTAAACTGACTATGCATTTTGTGGTTGGCCAGCAGATGGCGATAGTATCCAGGACCCGAGCCGATGAAGAGCCCATAGGAATTTAGGCAAGGACCAATTCAACATGGCCTGCACTTTGCTAGGATTGGTATTGACCCCTGCTTCATCAATTACATGACCCAAATATTCAATTCTTTGTAGGGCGAACACACACTTTTTTGCTCTGACAAATAGTTGTTGTTCCCGATGGATCTAGAACATTACCTGTAGATGAATTAGGTGATCAGTCTCAGAAGCACTATATATCAGAATATCATAAAAAAAAAAACACCAAGACAAATTGGCGAAGATGCTCCCTGAAAAGATCGTTCATGAGGGATTGAAAGATTGCTGGCAAAGAACTCATAGTGGTCGTCGTGAGTTCGAAAGGTTGTCTATGGAACTTCAGCAATTGTAACTCAAATTTGGTGGTATCCAGATTACAAGTCAATCTTGCTAAAGATCCTTGCCCCATACAGTTCATCAATGAGCTCTTGGATGATAGGGATGAGAAATTTGTCTAGTATTGTAGCCTTTATTACTTAACCTTTGGGTTTGGAATAAGGAAGCGTGCGGTTGTATAATCCTTGCAACATTCTACTACGAGTCGTTGATCTCATTCTTTTGGCGGCGAGGATATCATAGAGTCGCCCGATCGGTGAGATTCGTTTATCAAACAATGGGACTTTCCTGGATGAGAAGGAAGACACAATGATTTTATGAAACATGCACTCGTCAAATGCGTTATCATTAATGGAAGCGAGAATGATTGTTGGAGCAGCCGCATCTCGTCACTATTATGACGATTGCGCTCAGTATGTAACCTCTTTGGAACAATGATTCATTCAGACTGACATTGAATAGAGTGGGATCTACTTGGATCTTGATCTGTAACACTCTGGGGATGACAGTCAGTAGTTTCTGATTCATCGTTGAATCTTGGAGTAACAAACCAGCTGAGTAAATCATATATCATTGACTTTGGGTTACGACTTCCATGCTCATTCTCTCTAGTTATAACAAACCTAAATAAAAGTACTAAACATTCTCTCGTTATCAGATACCAGGTGTAAGGATGATAGCTGGGTTGACTCATTTATAGGATATCTAATGAAATTAGGAAATGAGTCAAATCTGGATAAACTCTCATGGTTCATCAAACCTCAAATATAATGAATTGTGGGAGAGCTTTCAATACAATGGGAGATGGAGATGGCGCGTGGACATAGTCTGGGATAATCCTCTCAGCGTTAAATCAGAAGAGTGAATATCATCATTTCGTCATATAACCATGAACTTGAGAACATACAATGTTGTTGGGACTCTGAGAGAAGGCACTTTCTTCTCTCAGCAGCGATCAATAAGTCGTTTGAATGGGCATGAGGCGGGCGTGTTGTAGTGAAGTGGTGACCACGACATGGCGGTCAGACGTAGAACTGGCCTGTGATAGTGATGGTGTGAGCTAAAAACCGCGACAATCGAATATTACATGTGTTGCAAGCGGGCCTATGTTGGAAGCTGAAACAATGGGTTTCAACACGAGAAAGGCGATAAACCAAAATATCTGTTTCTCTTGATCCTACGCACCATTCTCATCTTAATCGGTAGCCTAGCGTGTATGCACGTAGATTCGGCTGAATATCAGTAGTAAACCATTCAGCCCGGGATGAAGGCTTAGAGTGGAAGTAGATAGTGCTTTCGAGTGTCGCGATAATCTGAGAACGTTGATGAAGCAAAAACATCAACTGCTCATGGAGATTCCCTTCTTGACTCATTCGGAAGCGGAGCAAGAGTAGCTCCTTGAACTCCTCCCACCCACGAAATTGGTGTTGCCTTCTCGGTTGGCCTGCGCTGAGGGCTTCTCCCTCCATACGGACCATGGCGCTACACTCTCACATTTGCGGCGCTGATCGAGGAGTTGAATCCATCAAAGATGGGAAGTTCGTGTCGCCTTGGAAGTCTTCGATCACATTGACCATCGGTTGCGACACAGGAGAGGTCCCCTTTCCCTTGTCTCCCAACTGTCGGAGTGTCGGAGGTTTCTGAAGTTTGGAATCATATGAGAGTAAACGGCGGGGCAACGACTTGCCACCGTTAACAATATTTTCCGATCTCACACTCCTTAGACAGTGATCGAGTGCTCCATGTGAATACAGCTATACCCTCGCCGATCCTTTGGGTTCAGCTGATGAAAGACGTTGGAATTAACCTATCTAATTCTTACTGTTTGATTGCAAGGACACCATCCGAGCCTCCATGCCCTCCACCTAGGAAGCCATGTCCTTCATTGTCACCATGATCTAGGAAGGTCGTGCTCTAATACCACTGATGAGACCTCAAGGTCCCCTTATAGTAGGTAAGCCAAAACTCACAATTCAAGACTTGATTCTCATTGCAAAACAAAAAAAGTAATTACATATTTGTAAGGCTTTCCACCTCCACCGTTCACTCACAATTGTGTAGCTGCACCCAGCCTGACCACATTCGCACCACCCTCTGGCTCAAACTTCTTCTGAATGGGACCTCAATGCCCATAATGCCCTTTACAAGAGCCACGAACACAGGGGCAAAACACTAAGGCTCCAAAATTGCCTCAACAACCAAATTAATTATTACTAATATCACCTGAGGTTGTTGCTTTCCCCTTCTTTGTCCTTGCATAAGTGATTTGAATTTGGGCCTATCATCATGTTAGTCCTATAAAAGTCCTGTGATAGCTGCACAATCCATTCAAAGACTTAGCTACTAAAAGGAGCAAAGCATCGGGTGAGATTTAACTGGTCTTTGCACCTAGCATGTCCTATTTTAAAGTAACTGAATAAGGTTAACCAAATGCAATCAATCACTATGTGGGTCCATTTAAACCTAAGAATAGGTTACCTAAATCTCATCCCCTCGTTCCTCCCTCCAACATAGCTAAATGGCAATGTTGCTTTGAAGACTAACAATGAGACAAAATGTCATACCACCCCCACCAACAGAGGGTGGGTGTAAGCTTGTATCGAGGAGGCCTAAAACCAGGGAAGCAACTTAGTTTCTTACATGGAGATCAGACACAAGTCACATTCAAATGTAGTAATGCTTGATGAAGGCGATAGGGCCCTCGAGCCCATTGGCTTCGATCAGCAGGCTTGATATGTGAGAGAACCTTTCAAGCTTAAGTACCACTCCACACTCTTGTGTGAAACAGATGTGGGATCATATCATTCCATACCCCTTGCGAAACCGGACGTCCACGGATGACATTCACTCAGGGTGGCTAACACTCTGGATAACATTCACTCCGGACCCACCTTTGGGGCACCGTATAGCCCTCTTCCGCCTTGGCCCTCACTGCCCATCTGGCTCCTAATAAACACGATGATATAACTCAAGCCCCGATTAGAGGCCCAGCCAGAAAATTTGGCACGATAGGTGGGAGAACCTCTCAAGCAAGTATCCTCCACACTCTTGTGCTGGAACCGTGTGAGATGGCTAATCATTATGCTGTGAAAGCCGGACGTCCGTGGACAACATTCACTCTAGGTGGCTCACATTCTGGATAGCATTCATTTTGAACCCACCTTTGGGGCACCGGGTAGTCCTCTTCTAGGTAGCCCTACTGAGTAGCCCGTTCACACTTTCGTCTAGTCTCTCAGATGAAGCGCCGATGATAGAGCCTTAAAAGTTGATGAAGAGCCTTTCCTTAGCAGGTTCCATTGCATAGTTGATATAGAGATCTCGAAGCATTGGGATCTAGGTATATAGAGAAATTTCTTGATCATATGGATGCAGAAAAATCTCATCCTATTAAAAGAAATTTCATAGGCATTGGTACATCCTTTGGTTCTACGATCTAAAAATAGTTTCCAATAATGATGTGGGTTTGTTTGTAAATTGTTTTCTAGAAAGCAGTTTTATTCATTTATTCTTTTAAAAAAGTGAAATAGAGAACATTTCTAGATAGCAACTAGAAGTTGTTTTTAAAAACAAGGAAAAAAAAAAGGAAACCATAAAATAAACTAAGTTTAGCACAAATTTCTTTCTTCTTTCATCCTCTTTCCACCAACTAATATTGAAGTCTTCAAATATGATATATCCCTTAATCATACACGTTTTTCTTAATTTTTCTTTAACTTTTCAAATTCATTGTATCATGCAAACAGATTCCAAATCAAGTGACGTTTGGTTTGATCGATAGGTTTTTCCAAATTTTAAAAATAACTTAAAACTCAGAAACTTTTCAAATTAATGCTCGAAAGACATGAAACTTACCACAGATCCAATTAATATTAAAAAAAAATCACATACAATCGCTTACAAATAACTATATTTTTCCAAGTCTTTTCATTAGACAAACAAACTTCAAATCAAACAGAACTTAAGGCGTTAGATTTTGTGACTAGTCTAATAATTTTTAAAGAAATTTTGAAACACAGATACTACTAGAATTTTATGAACAATAGTTGATCCAAAACAACTATGTTGTTTTTTTATCTATGTAAAACCATACCTTTTTTGAATTTTCTTACAAGACAAACAGACTCCAATTCAAGAAAGACTTAGTGCGTTGAATTTCTTAACAAAATTATTAATTTTAAGAAATAATTTGGAACATAGAAAATAATATACTAGAAAAATAGATTTCGAATTAAGAAAAAACTTAACGTGTTGGATTTGTTAACAAATTCATCGATTTTAAAAAATAATTTGGAATTCAGATTTCAGAAAATTATCCAATCATGACTAGAAATTCAAAACTAACACTAGTTTAGAATCACTCTATTATTTCTTCTCTGCACATTACTATATAATGAATTTTCTCACTAGACAAATGAACTTCCAATCAAGCGAAAGATAATATGCTACATTCATTAATGAGTTTACCAATATTAAAATAATTTAGAGCTAAAAAATATACCTAATCCAAACAAAAAATAATATACCAAAACTGGTCCACAATAAGTCATGACTTTACAATTTCTCCTTTGTACAGAATTATACGTTTTTTTTTTTTTAAATTCATTAGGCAAATACATATTAAATCAAGAGAAGGCAAATGAAACGATACTTTTTTTTATCAAAAACAAAACATGTATTAATATTGAAAAGTGAAAGAATGAGAAATCCTACCAAGTACAAACCTGATCAAGTAAATGTATACTTACACTTCTGAGGACAATCTAAAGCAGATGAACCACTAGATACCTTAAACGAAGGCTTACAAAGGAGGTGCACTCTCCCCGAATGATCAGGCGATTAAGGAGAATAGAATTGAGTGAGACTCCTTTAAAAGGACTAGTACAAGAAGCCCATAACGAGGCATAAATTGAATAAGATCTCATAACACCTCTTCCGTTCTACACCTCTCCTCAAAAATCCTTGCATTTCTCTTGCCCTTACTATGAAAAACTGATGAAGACATCTGATATCCAAAAGTCTTGCCTTTGAGTGATTTCCCGAACCTTTGGAAATAATAAAAATGTCTTCAATCCTCACTTGGTGTTACCCACTCCAAATTAAATGCTCACGAATAACTTGGCTACCTGTGTTATTGGACAATGAAAAAAAGATGATCAGGCGATTCACCACTCCCCTTGCATAGAATGCACCAACGTGGACTAAGGGATTTGTAGGGTCTTCTTGCTTGTAGCATGTCACTAGTCTTTACCTTCTTAAGCACCACTAACCAAGCTAAGGCCTTTACCTTTGATGGGGCTTTTGATTTCCAAATAAAATTGGCTAGAAGAAAAGAGATTATGTTAGAAGATTTGGACAAGGCCATGAAGAAAGACTTAATTGAGAATAAATAGGTGGGTGACAAGCACCAGCCTCTAGAATCCACAGTGGAAGAAGATAATCGCACTGCACTAAGTGAAAACAGGAGTCTTTCAAGCAGATCAATTTCTAGATCAGTGAGATTGCAACGAAAACTAAGATTCCAAGAAGACGGATAGGAACTTCCAAGGACCTCTAAGATGGTAAGATTTCTCACTGAAATGACTCTATAGAGACTTGCAAATTCTAAACTCAAAGGTTGCTCTCCCCACCATAAATCTTCCCTAAATTGGATTCTCTATCCACTCCCTACCACAAGGCGGATATAAGGGGAAAGACTTGAAAAATAGCCTTCCATAGAAATCTATGTGACCATCTCACCATAATGTTGGCATCCCAACCATTAAAATGTGTCCCATAAATGCTCAATATCACCTTGTGCCACCGACTACCCACTCCTTTCCTTGAGCCTCCAAAACCACTTTCCACCCAATAAGCACAATTTCTCAAGGATGTCTTCCCTAAACCCAACCCTCCAAACTCCTTTGATCTACACACTACATCCCAACCAACCAAATGATCTCTGTTTTCCCCCCCTAAACTCAAACCATAGAAAATCCCTCTGTAATTTTTCTATTTTAAAAACTACCGATGATGGGATCTTGAAAAGAGAGAGGAGATACGTTAGGATGTGAGATAAACAAGACTAAATTAAAGTTATCCCCCCACCCCCCAAAGACAAAAGAGTCTTCTTCCAACCATCCAATCTCCTTGAGATCCTATCAACCACTAGGTCCCAAAAGCTTATTGTCATTGGATTTCCTCCTAAAGGTAGACCCAAATAAAACAATGGCCACTCTGAAACTCTACACTCAAGACTTCATGCCAGACAAGTAAGAGACTCTTGGTTAACATTGATCGCGAAGAGGGTACTCTTCTTTAAGTTTATTTTCATTCCTCACAATTGTCCAAAAACCAGAAGAATCAGCTTAAGGTTTTGTAGAGATTCTGGATAAGCTTTAGTTGTTAAAAAGACACTCTAGTCTCATCTCTGCCAGCGGTGGGGCCCTCGAAAGGACCTCTCATAGCTCATCCATCGTCACGCTAAGAGCATGCGCCGTATAGTAAAAGAGAAAGGGGGAGGATCACCTTGTCTTAAACCTCTAGTAGCCTTGATCCAACCTCAAGCAACCCTTCATCCAAGATCTCTATTTAGCACTAAAACCTTTCCTTTCAAGCACATGGTTCAAAAAACCCCAATCTACATGATCATAAGCTTTTTCAAAATAAATTTTAAATACCACCCCTTCTTCTCCTGATATCTTTTTCTCGTCCACCACTTCATTAGCAATCAACACTGCATCCAAAATTTGTCTCCCTTAAACAAAAGCTCCTTGTGACAAAGATATTGTTTCATTTAGCACCCTTCTTAGACGACCTGACAAGATCTTAGCTATAAGTTTATATAAACTTGTATCCAAACTAATCATTCTAAAATAAAAAAATTTGGAATCGTGAGGTTTTTGGAAATGTTGAACAGAAGAAAAAATGGGCTTTGAACTGCATTGCTGCTTGGGATGAAGTGGAGAATAACTGCTCTCTCACAGTGATTGAGTTGGGAGAAAGGAAGGAAGCGAGGGGAAGTATAGAAAGTGGGCATTGCTTGAAGAGATCTCTTGGAGACAAAAGTCTAGGGAGGTATGGTTGAAAGAGGGGGATAGGAATACAAGGTTTTTCCATAAGATGTGACGCCCGTAGACGAGAAGAAATCATATGTCGGGTTGAAGATCGATGGTGATTGGTTCATTGGTCTTCAGGTTGGAGGCGGGTGGTTAGAGACTTCAAGGTTTGCTCTCTTCCCCGAAGAATTGCTTGACCTAGTTCTATGGGTTTATCTTTTGAGAGGTTGGACTTTTTTGAGGCCTCTTTGTTAGAGAAGCCCTTTTCTAAGGAGAAAGTTTTCGCGTCTTTGGGTGAGTTTAGTGGTGATAAAGCCCCTAGTCCCGATGGTTTCTCTATGGATTTTTGGCAAAGCTTGTGGGCTTTCGTTAAAACGAAGGTTATGAGTTTTTTTAAGGATTTTTTTTAACATGGCCAGTTCGTAAGAAGTATTAATGCTACCTTCGTTGTTTTGATCCCGAAGATAAGGGGGACAAAAGATCTAAAGGACTTTAGACCTATAAGTCTTGTGGGTGGTTTGTATAAATGGTTGACAAAAGTATTGGCAAATAGGCTTAAAAAGGTGTTGACGAAGGTAATTTTGAAGACCCAAAATGCCTTTGTGGAAGGCAGACAGATTCTAGATGTTGTGCTTATGGCAAATGAAACTATTGATTCCATTCTGAGAAGCAATGGAGGTTTCATTCTCTGTAAACTAGATATAGAGAAAGCTTATGACCATGTGGATTGGTCTTTCCTTTGTTAGGTCATGGAGAAAATGGGTTTTGGTGAGAAGTGGATAAGTTGGATCAGATGGTGCATCTCCACCGCTTGCTTCTCTGTGTTGATCAATGGTACTCCTCTGGTTTTTTTAGGAGCTCTAGAGGTCTAAGGCAGGGGGATCCACTTTCCCCTTATCTCTTTGTGATTGTTATCGAAGCCTTTAGTTAGATGATTGAGAAAGCAGTTAGTGGAGGTTTTTTGATCAAGTAAGGGGAAGGGGAGGCGCGGGAGAGAAGGTATCTCATCTACTTTTCGCTGACGACACCTTGATTTTTTGTGAGGCATCCAAGATCAATTGACCTATCTTTGCTGGTTGTTAATGTTGTTTGAGGCTTGTTTTGGTTTAAAGATTAATCTGGAGAAGAGCAAGTTGTTTCCAGTGGGAACGGTCTCTAATGCAAAGGTGTTGGTTGACGAGTAGGTTGCAAGATGGGTAATCTTTCCACCACCTATCTAGGGTTACCTTTGGGTGCTCATTGTAAATCTTTGACTATTTGGGAAGGCGTGGAAGAGCGCTTCAGGAAGAAGCTGGCTTTATGGAAAAGACAGTATATTTCAAAGGGTGGAAGAATCACGTTAATTAAGAGCACTCTATCTAGCTACCTCTTTATCTCATGTCCATTTTGCCATTGCCAAGAATGGTGAAGTTGAGGTCGAATCAGATCCAAAGGAATTTTCCGTGGGGTGGAGGGGCTTTAGTTCAGAAACCTCACTTAGTCAAGTGGGACACTATTTGTTCGGAGAGGCTGGGGTCAGGTGAAAACTTGTATCGTGAACAAGGCTGCGCCAAATGGAGTTGGCGGTTTACCAAATGAAAAGGGCTTAGTGGATTGAGGAGTTATTAGAGAAGAAGCTGGAGGTGAGGAGGAAGGGGGGGTAGATTTCTTGCAATCCAAGGGAAGGTTTAAGGGTGGGTTTGTGGAAAATTTTGAGGAAATGGGATTACTTAGTGAGCAACCGTTTTTCTTATGTGGTGGGGGATGGAAAGAGGACAAAGTTCTGGAATGATAGATGGTTTGGCGATTTGCCTTTGGATGTTGCTTTCCCCTCTCTGTTTTCCCGCACTATGGCAAAGGAGGCTTGGGTGGGGGATTTGTGGAGTTACGAGTATGGGGGAGGTTGTTGGAATTCCGTTTTCTCTCGTTCTTTTAATGATTGGGAAATGGAGGATGTAGAGAGTTTTTTGGGCCGAATAGGGGAGAAAAGAGTGACTAAGGGAGTGGAAGATACAATTCGTTGGGTGGAGGCTAAGAATGGTATGTTTTCCATTAAGTCTATGTACAATGTGCTACAACAAAGATCCGTCATCTCATTTCCTTGGAAGTGTATATGGAAGAATTGTGTTCAACCAAAGGTGTCTTTCTTTGTAGGAAGCTTCTTGGGAAAGATCTGACTTTTGACCCGGGTGAAAGAGGGTTTTCTCTTGTAGCCAGTTGTCCCCTTTGTCAATTGAGAAGTTGTGGACACCTTCTCCTTCAGCGTACAATGACAAAGTCACGTAAGTTGCTTTTCTCTTTATTTGGTGTCTCTTGGGTTTTGCCGGCTTCGGTTAGGGATTTCCTCTTGGGTTGGAAGGGTTCTTTCCTTGCAAAAGATAGGCGAAAAGTTTGGAAGGCGGGTCCCTTGTGCATCTTTTGATTGGTTTGGAAGGCTCGAAACGGTATTGTATTTAGGGATGAGGTTTTGTCTATACAAAGATTAAAGTCTTCTTTTGTACATCTTTATTGGTCGGAGACCAAGGTATATTTTGTTGATGGTCCTACAGGCCTTGTTCATTTTTTGATTGAGTGAATACAAAGGTGTTTTTAGGGTGTTGTCTCCTTTTTGGTTGGCTTTTTGTAAGGGGGGTAAGCTTTCTCTCTTGTTTTCCTTGGGCCACTTTTTCAGCGCCTCTTTCTAATATATGCTCTTTTTACATATCAAAAATAAAAAATTTTGGATGTCATTCTTTTTTTTGGCACTAAAGTAATGAAAGTGGCATTGGTGCCTTTACTGAGGAACTCCACAAACACTCTCAAAAGGCCCTCTTCAATCTCATCCCAACATTCTTGATACAATGCCAAACTGAAACCATCCGGGCCATGAGCCTTTTCCTTATTCAACTAGAACACTGCAAGGCGCACTTCCTCCTCGGAGAAAAGTCGATCTAACCAAGCCGCACTTTCTCTAGAAATAGGTGACCGCTATAAACCTTTCATTTTCCATGTATCATCAACAGATTTGGAGTAAAGTTTTCTAAAAAAAAAAAACCCCCGAGATCTCCTGCGAGATGTTATCGATTTATTGAATCACCCTTAACAGACTCTAAAAAGAAGTGTGAGTTTGTGGCCACTCTAAAGAATTAATCAAGCGATACTTATTGCTTTAGATTCTTTTTCTTTTCTTTTCTTTATTTATAACAGTGGCTATCCAGGCTAACTTGCAGCACCTGGCTTCATCCCGCAGTACTTACAAAGTTGGCGACCCGGGTAAAACACTCCAATGACACGAGGAAACTCAGGCAGGTGACCATTGGGTAACCTACTTGATGCATTACACAGTTAGGCTACCTACGGGTTGCCTTTAGATTCTTAATCTACTAAGTTAGTAAGTTTTAAGAATAGCCTAAAATTTAAATTCAAAAACTGACCCAATTAATTACATAAAACTGTCAGTCTTTGGTTTTGGCGGTTTACTGCTTGACGAAGTGCTTTGGAGAAAGGTTGTTGTAGTAATTTGGTGAGTCTATTAGTGGGCGGCATACCGTGACCTTAGGGTGTCATGGGCCCAGCTATGGAAGGAAATTAGGAAATAGTGGCCTATTTTTTTCCAAAACGCGGTATTTTCCCTAGGGGACGGAAGGAGGATCAACTTTTGGAAAGATGTTTGGTGCGGAGAGGAGGTGTTGTGTTGTAGTTATCCCTCCCTTTTTAATTTGGCTCTGAATAAAGAGGCCAAGGTTGCGGACATCTGGGATAGAGGCGAGGGGGCTGGGTGCTGGTCCCCAACCTATATAAGACCTCTCAACGACTGGGAGATTGAAGAGATGGTAAGATTCCTACAAACTCTTCACGATCAAAATTTCCGTCCCATGGGTGAGGATAAGCTATTGTTGAAGGATGTTAAGGAAAAAGGGTTCTTGGTAAAGATCATGTATAAAGGTTTTGATATCTCCCCTGCCTTTGATTTTCCTTACCACTTGGTTTGGAATCCAGTTGTACCTCCAAAAATTGGATTCTTTGCTTGGGAAGCTACTTGGGGTAAAGTGCTCACATTGGATCAACTTAAACGCCATGGAATGACTTTTGCGAATAGATGTTTTTTGTGTGAGGAGGACGAGGAGACCATAGACCACTTATTGATTCATTGTAAAAGTGCTAAAATGTTGTGGAATATTTTTTTGTCAATTGTTGGGACTAGTTGGGTTTTCCTGCATTTGGTCCTTCACACCCTTTTAGCTTGGCAAGGAGCCGCCGTGGGTAAAAAGCGCAAAAAAATATGGATACTTGACCACAGCATTACTGTGGACTCTCACGGCAGCTAGAAATGGGTTGGTGTTCGAGAATGAGGTTACCTACCTTGAAAGTTAAAGCTAACTTTGTTTTGATTTGTGGTTGGAATTTAGCTTTGTATAGTGTTGATAATACAAACTCTGTTATGGATTTCCTCACATGGTTGGGGAGTAGGTAGGGTTTTTGGGTTTGTTTCCTATATGGTTTTGTTTTGGCTCCCTTTTGTTCATGACCTATGTACTCCTGGAAACTTTTCCTTACCTTTATAATATTTGCTTTTTACTGATAAGAAAAAAAACTTGTCCAAGTACTCTATATGTAATTAAATATTACATATGCCTATGCAATAAGAACTCAACTTATTTACATATTAAAAAAAAAAAAGAATTTCTCTTTGTAAATAAAATATTATTAACTTATTGTTTTTAAATTATTATTATTATTACTCCATTTTAACAAAAGAAAAACTATGTCTTCATGAAATGTTAAAATCCATCTTTTATAATAAATACTAAACTGATACCTATCATAAATAATAATAATAATAATATGTTAGACCTACTATTCACTTTACATACTGAAGGCACAAAATTGTAAGATTCCTAAGAAAGCGTGACAAGCACGTGAGGGAACCTTTTCTGCTATCAGGTACTATTTGTAGTGGAGTGGTGCAGGGGTGTGAGGGCATTCTGAAAAGTAAGGGTATAGGAGAGTAATAGCCTCTCGAATTGCTTCCATCACTGTTATTCTGTTATTCCTTCTTCTATTTATTATATTAGAACTCTATCATAATATTAATAATAATAATATATACTAAACTGATATCATCTATTTTTTTAAACACAATTTATGATTTTTATTACAATATTGATATCGTCTTTTACTTAAAAATGTTTGTTTTCTTAATTGTTTGTAATTAAAAACTATTTTCATTTTTAATTAAACTTGAATTGGATACAATTAATGCTATGTAAATTGAATTTACAATTTTTTTTTACAAAATTAAAAAAAAATCATTTTTCAAAACAACTAAATTTATTCATCCAAATTTTGTTCTTAACCTACAAAAATAAAATAAGTTCCAAAAAAGATGGTCATTGTCACAAAGTTTAGCATTCACTCCAAATAAGGAAATATACTACACAAAAATAAATGCAGATTTGCGTAGAAATTTGCAGTAAAATCTTGACAATAAGTCAATATGCATACTTTCAATTGCCTCATCAGTACGGAACTTCTCATTTACTTTGCTTCCACTGTCAATATCACGGAGCTCCACCTGTAATGAACAAAATCGGATTCACTTTTCAGTGAACAAAGATTACGCAATATAAAACTTAAACACCTATGGAAAATGCGGTGCTCACAATTCCACATTATCATGTATTAGACAGCCAAAGATCTAACAATTGAAGTCAAAATAGAATCAAGATTCAAGAATGAAATTGGAACATAATATCTTATATGAGGATTTGTTCACGTATAGTGAAGAAGAAAGCAAGGTCGCTCACAGATGTTACCTCAGTTCAAAGGACAAAAGCTACTTTCTTGAGCAATTTATGGTCTTGAGCAAATTTGTATAGTGTGGATAACACGAACTCTTTTTTGGATTTTTTAACTTAATTGGGCTGTAGATGAGTTTGTTGGTTTTTTGTTTGCGCTGGTAAGATTTTGGCAGCAGTTTGTTATGCTGTTTTTTTGTCCCCCTTTTGGTTTCTTCTTGTATACTTTTAGTGTCCTTCTTGGAACCTCTTGGTTCTTTTTTGGTCAATATATTGCCTTTTATCAATCAAAAAAAAAATGAAAGCAAGGTCGTTCACATCCGAGGACAAGATTAGGCTATATTAACTTAATCTAGAAGCACTTTAAGAATATCTGTAAATTTTGAATAACAATGGTTGTTTTTGCCTTGGTTTTACCAACTATGGTTGTTCTAAAGCTAGCGATTATTACTATTATTATTTTCATATTAAAGATTAAAGATAATTCATCATTCTTTGTAATTAGCCCCTAAGTGAAGTTTCCAAGTTAAATTCTACATCTAATTCTAAATAGAAGTTTTAATTTGAATCTGTATATCACTTTTTTGTTTTTCTAAGAAAAGAGAATATATATATTACAAAAAAGGCAAAAAGAAGGCAGTTTACATCAAGGTACACAATTTGTACACAAAGGATAAAAGAAGGCATAGCCAGTGAGAAGTAAAATGCAAAAGCATGTCCTACCTCATTTAGATCCCACACAACTTATAAAATTGATTAAAGGCAGTGATCCTTCTGCTATGAACAACTTAACCCATGTGACAAACTTTAAACAAAAGAGTTATTCCATTGTTGAGCTAATCACTCCACATTTTAAAGGCTTTTTGGTTTCTTTCCTACCACAAAATCCAAAATATCCACAACAGGTAGCTCTCTATACCTTCTTGCACTTTTTTCCACACAAAGGAACCATGAAAACTTAAGAGGGTCTCCATAACTAAAGCAGGAAGGACCTAAATGGTTTTGAATAAAGAAAACAGTAAGTGCCACAACTTCCTAGCTTTAAGGAAATGAAGAAGGATGTCATCCATAGGTGCCATCTCACTTGTATGAAGATAACATCTATTTGCCAAAGACCATCTGCACCTCTAAAATTTATCGAAAGGTAATGTCTTCCACAACAAGTTTTCCAAGCTTGGGAGGTGTTTTAAAATTCACCTTTTTATTTTTTATTTTTTGATTTTCATTGTTGTCTTTTGATATGAACAACTTTATACATAATCAAATTCGGAATCAGAGAAAAATCTTTGGTTTCACCCCCTTTAGAGCTTTTTCAAAGGCCAGAATCACTTCAAGATGCACATCCCTTCAATAAGCTGCTAAGGTTTTCATACCAGTTGGTCTGAAGTGTTGTTCCCTAGATTTCGATTGCCCCAACACTTTTTACTCTATCCTTGCTATCCTAACCTTTATTTAGATTTTATCTTCAATTTTTTCTCTTTTTGTACCATTCACTGTCTTTAACCTTCAATTGGAAACCAACTAACCTGACATTATAAGACCTCAAGTCATTAAGGCATATTTGCATCAAACTGGTAATAAACCATAGGCCACCAGTATGCTAAATGTTTACAGCTAGATCATTAGTGCCAAGGCACTGCTGCAAACCTATTTTTAATTCGAAATTAGATAAAGTACAGTTTGCATTTTTGGCAACGTAAAGGAACCAGAAAGAAAAAAGCACAACCTTCCACAAGTTTCACCATAATTTAATGTACCCAAATCCAGAGGGATTGAATTAAGTAGATCGTAAAATCATTATGAACATGAGAGGATTGAAACAAACCTGTATTGTTGCACCTCCTCTTCCATGTTGTGTGTGTTGTGCCTTTACCACCTAAACCAAGTTTATGTCCAAGAGGATTACATTACATTAAAACAATGCTACAAAAATTTTATTCTTAAACAGGAAACACACAGGATGAGAAGACAGGACATGGTACTAATTACCTGGTAGATGCGCCCTGAAGCAGGTTAGATCCCCAGATTACAAGAAATCGAAATGAATTATTCTTAGTATATATAGTTTTAGGAGATTATTCAAATTCAGACTGGTTCAAGTAACTGCAAAGTAACCTTTTCTTCTGATGCAATTTCCAGGTCTCACCTGTGACCAAATTGAAAAAACTCCAGAGTAAAACACCTCAACCAACAGTTAGGGAAAAAAAGTAATATATTGCACAAGAATTCCACCACAGCTGATTTCATAAACCATTTGGTGATAAGTTATAAAATAATATTCTATGACCCACAAGAGGTATCAATAATATCTTGGACATTACTTCAAAACAATTAGATTTGTTGAGTTTGTTAGATTTTTGGGATTACAGATTTTACTTGGAATATGAAGTTCATGATGTTCAGCTTATCTTAATGAGTTCTAATCATCTCACTCAAGTAACTTTCAAAAAATATATCACTCAAAAGTTTTTGATAGTTCATGTTTGATTAATATTCACTATGTTGCAGGGATAATTAAAAAAGAACCAAAAGGAAAGGCAAAAAGATGACTGATGACCCTTCTTTCCTTTATCCCCATGTGACTTTGGGAAAAAATGCCAAAATGGAGGGAATTAATTTTGACATTTTCAATTCCTAATGTTACAAAATGTTAACTAGTAAAAATTAAAAATAAAATTTGAAAACCACTTGGATATAGTTGTAAACATCATTTAAAAAGCTTTCCTACACAGATTCTGCCAACCTTTCAGAATCTCGGATGAAGTCAACACGGTGAATCCATAGATCTATATCCCTTTTGATCCTTTCCTTTCAATGATTTTGTCCATACCAATTTACTTTTCTTTTCTTTATTATAGGTAAATGTTTTCCATCATATTTGTCCACATTGGAACTCGAACCTCCCATCCCTTTACCACTTGAATCAGGCCTCAAAGGCAATTTTTCCATACCAAGCAAGGGAATTGGCACTTTCAAACCAAATCTCCCCCTTTCCTTTTGATTTCCTCCTCACCAAATGAGCCACATAAGATAACCCATCAAACAGAAGGACCCATCTCGTTACATTTGTGTTGTATGATTCCTTACTAACGAGCAAATCATAGATGCCAAAAGTGTGAGTTATGCAAACCCCAATCCTCATACATAACAAACAAAACAAAATGATGACAAGCTACATAAAGTCATAGATATCAACATGATCATTTCATGAATTTTAGCTACATAAGTCATAAGATTCAAAACTCAATACGCTCATTCACAAAAATAATAGAACGCTAATCACGACCAAATATTCAATAGCAACACCACTTTTCACTACAAAATTTCTGAGAATCATGCTCAAAATCCCGATTCCTCATATGCCACGAGTCATGGTTTTTTTAAAAATCTTCACGAACAAATTTTCAATTTCCAGGCCTACATTTTAAATGAATAGCCAGAAAACAATCTTTGCTCAACCGTAACCCATCCTTCAACGATTCAACTCAAACGAAAAAAAACAAAACGCATGTTCACAATTCCACAATCAACACAACTGCGATCTCTATTCTTCACAAGATCTTCGAAATCAAAGATTCCATTTGACTCCAAATCCCAAAATGACCACAAACATCGTTTATTTCTTGAAAAGAACAGCTAAAGCAACATGGATTTGATACGCGCATTGGACGAAATTTGAAGAACCTTACCTCGGAGCCGAAAAACTTGGCGCCGCGCTGTTGAATGACGGACCACGGGGATGATGCGAGTATGGTTCGGGGGAGAGGCGTGTGGTCTGACGACGATGTGAGTGAGCTTAGGGTTCTGAATCTGAGCTTATGAGAACGTGAAGAAGACGAAGAAACCGCCGCTCCGTAGAGAGATCGAGAGAGTCGCCAGCAGAGGAAAGCTCGCATTGTGTACACTGGCTGCGGACTTGGATGAGTTCCGCCGTTTCGAGAACTTGGAGGTGGGGGAGATGATTGCCGAAACTGTGTCGTTTTGAAACCTATTTAAACGGTGCCGTTTTTTTGAAACCTTTGGAGATATTCGAGCCTAAGATAAGGCGCGCGCCTTTGATGCCTTTACTACGTCCGTGGGAAGGGGCATCGCCCTGGCTAAGGCAAGGCGTCGCGACTGCGCATCGTGTGCTCCTATGCCTAGGTGTGTCTTTCATAACTATGCATAGTCTAAATGTAATTAATAATTAAAAATATTTGATTAAAATACATCGATTAACCTTTTTTTTTTTACACAAATATATCAAATTACCATAAAAATTGACATTTCCCATGTTCTTTATTAAAAAATAACCTATTTTGGATAAAAATATTCTTCTTCATTTCATTTATTTATATTATCCCTTAAAACAAAGGGATTTTTTTGCAAGAAAACAATGAGGGCATTTATGTCAAAACATACCAAAATTTGGTTGTCAAATTTCGAAATACAGATTTCTGCCATTCACCAATCAGTTTTGGATATCTAGATATTAGTTCATTTGAGATGGGTGTTAATCGTTAGTCTGAGTATATTTTCAAATACTAACTATTAAATATTAATATTTATCATAATTAGAAGGTAAATTTGTCTATATAGACATTGTTAAATTATTTTGTAAAATCAATAGTATTTATTAAGCCCTAAAATAATTGATCAACAATCAATAATACCCAATAAATGTATTATTTTGGCAAGGTGTCTAGTTGACAACGATCTGACTATGAGAATCTTCGTGAATGTTGGGTAGCCAGACCTCTCACAAAATCAGACAAAGTTTCGGCTGTGCAGGGAGTTCACGAAGTCTGAGCAATAAATGAGTTTCTGATGACATACCAGGGATATACACAGATTAAAATGGTAAATGATTCACTTAGGCCCTTAATATTAATACTCACAACAAGCATATCCCAACCCAAATATACTATATGGTTCAAAGAGTTTTACATTACTCTTAATTCAGCATATATTAAAATTTACAATTCTAATACATGTTATAAATCAAAGCTATGAAGTCAGGCTTTCTTCTCATACGGCCTCTAATGAGTGTAAGCTCTCGATCGCTCCTTGTGCACCGAAATAGTGATCCCGACGGAATTGAGCAAAGCCTAGTAGATATAATTTCTATGGGTTACTCGTACAAGTGTAGCGTCGTAGCGAACAATCACGTTCAACGGTTAAATAGCCCTCTTTCGAATGTCTCATGCCCGATCCGGTAATCTCGAAGTCTCGCTGACTCCCACTCGCGTATGCTGGCGAATGAGGATTCTTTGTCATTTTCGATGACAACGAGATTTACTCTTAATCTTTTCATTTTCATTTACAACCATTTACCTCGAGTCCTCACTAACTCCCTCGAACATGCATTTGCTATGAATGAAAATCATTCCAAACAAAGGTATTTGTTTTTAGCGTGGACAATATAGATATAAATAATTGGGCCAGACTCGGTAATCTATTTTTGTGAATAACCTTCCAATGTATATCAATTGGGTGACTCGACGATTAATATTATATGAACAACCCTCGGAATTAATACGTGATTGGGCTGGCTCGACAATTGATATCATATGGACCAGCCCTCCGTGTTGTAATGGACACACTAGATAAGTATTATTATTGGTCAACCGAGTGAAGCAGTTATCTCAAAAACCACCTCGTGCATAACCACTTATTGTTTCTAGGGTCTTGCGATTGCATATGGAATGCATGATGCCAATTCGATACGTTCATGCTAATATATTTACATGCATATATATTTAACATAATTAAATCACATAAAACATGTTATCGCGAAATTCACCATCGATTACACGAAATTAGCTCACATGGGGCAATTAACTTAAATCTGGCGATTCATTTTGAATGCTGACGAAACGCATTTTAAGCACTACAAAATTATTTCGTGTCGCTTTATTCATGTGAACGATAAAACCACCGGGTTCTGCTTGTTCCGCGATGAAAATAGAATTTTTATTGTTTCGGTTTAAAAGACTTTGAGACGAATTTACAATTTAAACAAGCCTCGAACATTCATAACCATTTACATTTAGTTATTAAACAGGATTAACACAAGTAGGAAAGATCCCTTACCTCTTGGAGGTTATTGAACTCGCTGAATCGATTGCAGCGTAGTCGCCGCCCGGCGTAGAGCAGCTTTATGCGCTCCGTCGAGAGCGGAGTAGTCGGGTCGTGAATCACAAGAAGGTCTTGCGCCTGCCAGCCAGGCTCCGAAACCGGCGACCTTTGTCGATTTTCCCGACCTCACGTTTTGATCTTCTCATTTTGAAGAAGAAGGCCTTGACTTTGTCTCATTCATTTAACATTTCTATAATTCCATTTATGTCCCTTCCTTTCACTATTTGACACTTGCGCGATCTGTCAGTCGATTTATCATTTATCTACTATGCGGCGTGTGTCGCGTGATCACGTGTTATCGGTGACTTTGTCGCATCGCGTAATAAGTTTTATATTTTAGATGCTGATTGCCCTCGAAAAACGATGCAAATTATTGTCTCGAATTCGACGTGGTAGCTAGATTTTGTGAGACGATTCCAACGGTGAAGTCCTTTTCGTCATCCAAGATCTAGAAAAATTTCGGATTTTTACCGAAGTTACGATTTTACCATTTTTCCGAAAATTGGAATTTTCTCGGGTCTTACAATAAATACATTACAAAATATAAACTTTAATTGTTCAAAAAAACATATCAATCCATAGTGTGTAGAAAACATACCTAGCATGGATCCAAAATTATTAGCCGTCATTTGTCTTCCAAATCTACAAGAGATGATATCAAATAAAAGCTATGGTTGAAGATGATTCTTTCCTTCTCCCAAAAGTTTGTTATACCAAACCTTTGTAAAATTTTAGGACTCTATTTACTTATATATATATATCGCACAAAGGAACAATTGAGCTTTGGTAAGCCGATTTGACCAAAGCTCATAGCTAGTTGATATTAAACCATCTCATAAATGTCTCATAATTAACATGCACAATTACACAATTAAAATTGTAATATGATTATGCTTAGTTTATAATTAATAAATTAATCTAATATTCTCCCACTTTGATGGCATAATATAACTCAAATGATTTCTCAATAGGTTTACATAGTCATAATCAATCATATACAATTAACATACCAAAATGATATATAAATTGTACATAATCAAGCGCTACTAATCAAAATTATAACTCAAATGCTTCCACAAAAGACTTACATAGTTATAACCAATCATATACAATTAATACACCGAGATGATGCATAAATCGCACATAATCAGGCGCTACTGATCTATAAGCATTACAAGGACAACGGTATTGATTCAATAGAAAGAAAAAACATCATTCAATCATTCATCTTGTCAAAATAACACAAAATCATAAGATAATGACAAACGTCAAAATTTCCATGTAATAATGAAAAACATAATATTTCCTTACAAAATACATGGAAATGAAAAACTCCCACTAAAACAAAGAGTCTAGGCTCTTAACAATCTCATGCGGGTGACGTGTTCTTCAAACACACAAATAGGTAAGCTTGTTATTAGTGGGCCTGTCAATATGCTAGTCGTAGTCATGTGCTCAACTGAAATGAGAGACTTTGCAACTTTCTCTTTAAAAAAAAAAAAATTCACATAAATGTGCTTAGAGCGAGAAGTGCTCATAGTGTTCCTAGAGAAAGATACAACTGCAAAATTATCAAATAACAATTTCAGCGGTCTATAAATGGAATGAATAACCTCCAAAGTTGAAATGAAGTTCTGCAACCATATTGCATGACAAGTAGCCTCATAACACGCCCGTATCCTACGCCTCATAGTAGAAAAGATTTGTAAGTGTCTGCGGCACTTTTTCCATGGAAGCTCCTTGACCATCATGAATATAACCGAAGTGGATTCTTTTTATCATCCATGTAGCCCAAATAATCGAAATAACTAAAACCAACACCTCGGGTGTCGGTATCTTGGAGTATGTCAACATGAGATCCTTGGTACCTGAAGATACCTCAAAACTTTCTTAGTAAGCTTTCAAGGGTTTTGACCCGAATCACTCGGATACATACCGCTGCTTGTAAAACCGGGTAAATTTGATTTTTTTTTGAAAAATGGCCAAGAAAGCGATAAATTGTCATAAAGTGCGGTTGCAAATGCGAAATTTTTATAGATCTCGGATAGTAAGCAGACCTCATCGTTGGATTCGTCTCCCCAGAGCCTAGTTACTGGCCAGTTCAGTGGTCAGAGAATGACCGGATTTTTCGCGATTTTTTAAGAGACGGGTGTCTAGTGAACCCAAAAAACATGATTTTTAAGAAAAATATTGAAAGTGGAAAATAATTTAATTAAATTTCATTTTAAAATAAATTGAACTAAGCTGGAACAAAATAAATTATTGTGGGACAGAAACAAACCTGAGTAAGTCAGGGACATGTAGCACAACGTGGGCCAAGCCTTTAAGTTGTAGATAAGATTAGACAAAAGAGAGTTTTGGGAGAAAAGGAGCCCATTTTTTGCTGTTTGGACGTAAAGAGAAGAGGGAGAGGGAGGGAGAAATGTTGACCAATTTTCCGACACGGCTACCAAAAACTAACTAAAGTCCTCAGCAACGACGCCAAAAACTTGTTATGGACCAAACTTGATGTGTGCCCCTTTTCTTAAATGAGTCTCTGTTTAAATGTGTTTTGGTCTAATTCACTGCAAGTGCACAGGTCATGTAAGTAATAAAAGTGGATTTTTAAGTCCAGATATCGTTCCCACGAGGATTGATGATAAATCATAGGATTAACTACCTCAACTACTTACAATCCTTACTATTTGAACTCCATTGTTAAAATGATGGGAGAACTAGTAAAGTAAATATTAAACAGTGTACATAAAGAATTTAATAAAAGTGGAATTGAGAATTCACTGAGTGAGACAACACTGGGAAATAGACCAATGAAGAATTGTCAATTTCTGCATCATTTAGTTCGTAACTAAGCCACTAGTTGAAAAACCGAATTTGTCAAAGATGCACTGTAGTATAGTTTGGATTTCTCCCTTAACTAGACATTTCACTAGTTAGAAATTCATGTTTCCTTCGAAATCATGGATCTAATTAGTTACTTGTAATATATAATCCTCTTTATAAGATACGAGTATTTTTCTTTTGTTATTTCCTCAGATCAGGATTGAATTCTGCCTATGAATAAAGTGTTAAAATTCTCCGGTTTCATCCGCTCAAGTGTGGGAAATTCTCATCTATGATGGATCTATAACGAGGGATCGGGAATCTTTCGTCGAGAAGAGGAGAAACCTCTTAATTGATTAAGCCAGAGTACTTCATCCAACTATCCTCACATCGCTGAGTAAGTTAGTGATCTATCGAGGTGTCATTCAAGAGTTCATTGGTTAGAAGTATTAGTCTACCATATCCACGAAATTGCTTTGTACCATCGGAGATTCTCCATCTACATTGTCCCTTATGAAAGGGCCTCTTGGAAGTCAGGCAAGATACGATCCCGGATTGGTTTTTGGGTACATGGTACTAGCACTTGGAACAATTAAGTTCAAGAATAATACCAATCAAATAAATTTAAGAATTCTAACTATGACGTTCTTCTAATTTGTACAGAAAAATAACAATCACCATCGACCCATTCTTAGATGGAGCTCAACCTATCAAAACTAGTTCACTCATATAGTGACTAACTAATTAGGAAAATTCACTAAAATTGTAAGCAATTGGAAATAAATAGACTTGAGAAATTTTCACAACTCATTTAAATCAAAACGGTAATAGAGAGGAATTTTAATGGTATTTCCAACTCGAAAATTTGCACTTGAGTTCATTACTCAACTCTAGAAAATAAGCGAAAAGCAAGTAAAAACTATTCTAAACAAAATCGACTAAAGGAAATAAAAGAAAAATAATAGCAAAGAGTCTCCGATGCAAGGAAATTCCTAGTTTTGCGAAAGCTCCGCACAGTACCCTAGATGTGTCTATTTATAGACTTTCCAATGTTGGACCGCACTTCAAAACTGTGTAGTGGATCCCCAAATTTCTGGCCCGATTTAATTAAACTCACATTGCGACATAGAAAGTTTTAATGACGAGTCTTTAGTCTTTGTCGTTGAAGCCTATCCCTTTGACATGCGGTTTATGTTAATGACCAGGTTTATAAGTTTTGTCTTGGATTCTATCGCGACAAAGTTTTGATGCAGTTGTCTTGTTCTTGTCGCCACAGGAATGCCTTATGTCGTGACACAAAATTTGTTGCACCCAGATCTTTATACACTTCTGCCTCTGGAAACTGTTGCGATATAATTTTCTTTATCGCGACAAGCCTCTTGTATACTTTGTTGCGATAGGATTTCTTTGGTTCCTTAACAACTCTGTGGCGACATAGTTTTTCTTTTGTCGCGACATACTTTTCTTCTCTGGTCCTTATTGTTGGCTGAACTGTTTGTTGCAACATAAAAATCCTTGTCGTAACACACTTGTCTTGGTTGATCTCAGTTCTCATCCATTTTTGGCCAGCGGCCAATTACATCTATCTGTAGCTTTTATTTGTGGAGTGACCGAAAGCCGTTGTGCGACAAGATTCACCTTCAATTCTTAATTATGTCGCAACATGAATTTATTTGTCGCCATTCCTCTTGTATTGCTTTTCAACTTTTTGTCGCGACATATAATTCCTTGTTGCGATAGAATTCACCCCAACCTCATGTTTTGTTTGTCGCGACAGAAATAATCTTTGTTGCGACAAAGTTTTGTTGCTCTTTGTTGTGAACTCTGAATGTTATGTTGCGATAGAGTTTTCTTTGTTGTGACAAAAATGCTTCCTTGAGCTGGTCCCATGTTAAAAACTTTGTCGCAACAAAACAACACTTGTTGCAGCTGACTTGTGTTATATCCTTGCCATTTTCTGTCATGACATAGTTCATTTGCTAATCTTGATAATTTTATGTTGCGATAGAGTTAGGATTGTCGCGACAAAGTTCCTTTGCCATTTGCCTTGATCATTGTCGCGACAGAGTTAAGAGTATCGTGACAATCTTCTTTACATTCTTCTTCATCATGTCACGACAGAAAACTCTTTGTTGTTCTGACGAGAGATTCTATCTCTTGCTAGGTTCGACTTGGACTTTGTTGTATCTGACTGTGGCTACGACATAGTTCTTAGTTTGCTTGAAATTTTGTGCGACCATGGACAAAAATCGGATTTTGGCCCAAATATCGCGGCGTCAGGTTTTCGGCCCTGGCGCAGAAAAGATTTTGGCAACCGATAATCGGTTGGAGGGAAAATCATTTAAAAATCGGTAAAATCGCCGATTTTTCCACCGAAAAATCGAAAGTGTGGAGCATGCGTTGTTGAGGCGCGTTTTTCCCCAAAAAATTGGCGATAAATCAGTGATTTTTTGTCGATTTTTTTTGGAAAAAAACGCGCCTCCATTATGACCCTCAAATTGTTTCCTATTTTTCATCTAACAATCCAGATTTCGTCTGCCTTTTTAAAAGAATCCAACGGCTATATTTTTTAACCAACAGTTGATTTTAAATCTGATGCTTGATATAATGGTCCAGAATGATTTCTAACGGATATATGATGATCCAACGGTCAGATTTGAACCAAAATCAAATCCAACGGTTATAATAAATCACAATGGTTTTTTGACAATCTAATGACTATTTTGACTCCCAAAAATTACATAAATACACAATCATGCAACTTTTAATTTACAAACTTATCCCATCAGCATCTAAGCTCTATTTCACTCTCAAATAATTTTTTCTTTGTTCTTTATCCTAATTTTTGGAAGATATTTATGAATTAAGGTATGTTCTTTGTTCATTAATTTTTGTTTATGCATATTTTATTTAGTTTTTATTTTGGTATTAGTAGTTTATAATAAATCTTTTATACTATAGTTTAATTTGATAATATAATTTTTAGTTAATTAATTATATTAGTTATTTAAGTTAATAGTTATTTTAATTATATTAGTTATTTAGTTACATAATGTTTTAGCAATTATAATTCGTAATGTTAGAAATTTAGATATTTTTACTTAGATATCTTAATAATATTATTTTAGTTCATAAACATATTACTAACTAATATAATTTTGAATTAATTAATTATATTACTAACTAATATAATTTTTTAGTTAATTAATTATATTAGTTATTTAGTATAATCTTATTTTAGTTATATAATGTTTGAAACATTTTTATACTATAATCTATATTTTTATACTATAGTTTTATTTTAGTTTAATTTGATAATATAATTTTTAGTTAATTAATTATGTTAGTTATTTAGTTAATAGTTATTTTAGTTATATAATGTTTCAAGCCAGATTGTTACTATAATCTTATTTTAGTTATAATGTTTGAAGCATTTTTATACTATGGTTTATTTTAGTTTAATTTGATAATATAATTTTTAGTTAATTAATTATATTAGTTATTTAGTTAATAGTTATTTTAGTTATATAATGTTTCAAACTTGATTTATTTACTATAATCTTATTTTACTTATATTATGTTTGAAACATTTTTATACTATAATCTATTTTATACTATAGTTTTATTTTAGTTTAATTTGATAATATAATTTTTAGTTTATTGATTATATTAGTTATTTAGTTAATAGTTATTTTAATTATATTAGTTATTTAGTTTAATTTGATAATATAATTTTTAGTTAATTAATTATATAAGTTATTTAGTTAATAGTTATTTTAGTTATATAATGTTTCAAACTTAGTTATTTACTATAATCTTATTTTACTTATATTATGTTTGAAACATTTTTATACTATAATCTATATTTTTATACTATAGTTTTATTTTAGTTTAATTTGATAATATAATTTTTAGTTTATTGATTATATTAGTTATTTAGTTAATAGTTATTTTAATTATATTAGTTATTTTAGTTTAATTTGATAATTTATGCAAAAATTTGAACAGAGTAACAGTAAATTGCAAATATTTGAATTGAAATAGAACAATATTGAAACTTGAAATGAATTTTTATTGAAATTTGAAACTTACAAAAATTTGATGAAGAACTTTGATCGGGGAAAACTTTAAGCAGTGAAATGAAATTTGGATCTGATGCTCACCGGAGCTTCTCTCCTTCTTACCGGCTCTCCAGGCTTTATCGCAGCACGTTGGAGACAACCCTCATATATAGGCAAAATCTACGGACTTCAACATGTTTGGAATCCGAGGATTTGAAAATAAAAATTTGACGTCCACACAGTGGAACACATGTGACTTTGAAAAGTGAGGAATCTTATCCTACTTTTTGAAAAGCAATCTGCTTTTGAGTCATCACTTTGTCTTTTTCTGTAAGTGGAGCATCTGTTTTTTGAAAATGGGAGACAGTCTGCTTTTGTAAAATCTTCTTTTTGGAGGAATCCAAAAGCCTGTCACACCATTTGTATGTCCAAATTTTCCACTCTTCATTAAATCTGTCAGTGGAAAGCATGAAAGACCCAGTCTCTCTTAGATTTTTAAACTGTGTTTCTCACGAGAGGCAAAAGGCTTTTGAAAATATATTGACATTCCATTACTCCAAAGGGTGTATGGGAGGCCCGTAGCACATGTCTTAGTTTTCTTCGGAGGAAGGGTGAAATTTGTCTCGCTGTGTCCTCCTCATCTGAATTTGAGTTTAGTGCAGGTCGACAAGCAGACAAAGACTCGGTACAACGTCTTTAGACTTTGAGATAGACATAATAATTTGAGATTTGAAGGAAAGGAGTTTTTAGTTTGAGTCCAAGAAGTTGGGCCTGGAAGAGGTTGGGTCCAAAATGGTACCTTGGATTTTTGTTTTAAAGGCTTCTTTGGTTTGGGCTTTTGGGCTTCAGCCACATTCTTGTGACTTCAAGGATTGGGTTTGGGAAATTTGCAGGCGGCCATACATTTGGACACAAATTCCTAGCCAAATACTTAGGGAATGGGCTTGGATGGGTTTGATGGAGGCAATCTGACATAAAATCAAGGGATTAAATTGGGCGCAGGAAAATAGTGAATAACACTATTTCCCGGAAGGGAAAAAAGCTATCCTTTGTTTGCTTTGAGGTATTCAAAAGATTTGTTGATTTCAGGGCAGAAAATATTTGGAGTGGCACCCATAAAAGCCACCATTCTGAAGCAAGCTTGGAAAAAGAGTTTTTGCATTTTTTCATTCCAGTTAAAAAACCAGGAATGAGAATTTGGCCTGATACAAAAAGTATGGTACCAAGCATTTTTGTAGTCATAGAAATTAAAAGATTGTGGATCAAAATGTTTAGAAAATCTTTTGTGGGTAAAAATATTTTGATCCCAGTCTTTTTCATTTAAGACTTTCAAAATTTTGCATTTTGAATATGCAATGTCATTACCCTCAGGATTTTTGACATGCGAAATTTATCTGAGCTACGTATCTACGAGAATAAGCTAAGTAAATTTACGGGTTTTGAGTATTCGTTTGAAATGAAATGCTTTTCATTTTGAAAAATCTTTTTAATTGAAATTTCACCAGAGACTGATATATGATCAGACTCAAGAATCTGGAGCAGCAGTCTAGATTCTTTTGTTTGGTATGCAAACTTTTGGGGATTTGAAGAAGATGGTTGAGAGGGTTTTCCCAAAACTTCGAAACGATTTGAAGCTTGGGATTTTTGCATAGCACTTAGATACTTTTAATGAGTAGTTGATGCAGTTCTTGTTCTTGCTCATTTTCCCTGTAAAAATTCCCGTGAGAGAAAATCAGGTAAAACATTTGAAGAACCTTTGATAAATTCAATTTCAAAATCAAACACAGATAAAATTGCTTGCCATCTTGCAAAAATCTGTTTTGAAACTAAATTTTGAACATCTTTTTGTAATATTTCTTTTGCACTTTTGCAATCAACTCTTAAAAGAATTTTTGTAAAACATCACTTTAAAATTTTGAATGCATAAAACAATGGCTAAAATTTCTTTTTAACCGTTGGAATATTCGGTGTGGACCACCTCGAGCACCGAGTGAAATCTAACAATTGAAATTTTGTTTAGAAAATTTTGTTTCAAAATCCCACCATATCCTATGTTTGAGGCGTCTGTTTCTATAATAGGAAAGGCTTCAGGATGAAGGATACCTAAACAAGGGAGTTCCTTAACCTGGATTTTGACTTGTTTGACTACCTGGGTATGTTCATCAGACCAAGGTAAATGATTTTTCTTTAACCTTTGAAATAAGGTTTAATTAAATCCCTAAGATTTAAGGTAAAAGAACTTCATTACTATAGTTAAGGCTACCTAAAAACCTTTGTAACTGTGTCTTATCTTTGATTTCATCAGGAAATTTATTAGTAAATTCTATTGCTCTTTGAATTGGTTTTATTTGTCCTTGAAAAATATTAAATCCCAAAAATCTAATATTTGTTTGAAACAATTTGATTTTTGTTGCTGAGATAACTAAACCATTATCTCTTACAATTTTTTGAAAAATTTTTAAATGCTTGAAATGCTCCTCTATTGAATTTGAAAATATGAGAACATCATCAATGTATACAATAGAAAATCTAGTGTACTCATTGAATATTTCATTCATCATATTTTGAAATTCTGAAGGGGCATTTTTGAAACTTAGATCTTAGACATATTTAATGTTAGAAATTTAGATCTTCTTAGATATCTTAATGATATTATTAAGCTATATATCATGTTAGAAACTTAGATTTTACTTTTATGTTAAATTTCATTTATATAATGTTATTATAATGATATATCATATACAAGATCCTGTGATTCAAATTTTATTTACAATAAAATCACATGTGTTTATAGAATGGCTAGTGGAAGTGGAGGCCGAGATCGTGCATGGAGGTATTGCGCACCTTTGGAGGGACATAGAAATGGAACATTTTGTAATTATTGTGGTTTAAGCATAAAAAGTGGTGGATTACTAGCTTAAAGTTTCATCTGTCACATACGGATCCCCATTAAAATACTAAGAAGTGTCCAAATGTACCGCCGGAAGTAAAACAAGAAATGAAGTAACTTTTAGAATAGAAAAGTAAATTAAAAGCGAAAAAAGCAGCTGATATGGAAGAAATTAAAGCTGAATTACGAGGCACAATGGGAGGAAAACATCATAGTCTCATTGATGATGATGATGAGGATGAAGAGGATGGTGATGAGGATGTGTATATGTATTCGGCTGACATGCACCCCGATGAGAGATGATTATCGAGGCGATGCGATCGTCAGCTAGTGAATAGGCGGATTCTGGGGTTATGAGAGGCAAAGAAAAATGAAATCTTTATACTAATTCATTTTTTACATAATTATGTATAAAATAATGTAAGTTGATTACATTTTTTTGCATAATTTTTAATAAACCGAGTCTTCAAACCAAGTGATCCTATCAAGGCATTATCTGAGATCACAAAGTATTCGGCATATGGATCCATCACCATCAATTGCACCATCATTATAAGTCTTCATTTTATAAAATTAAAAAAAAGCTTCAAAAAATGTGTTCAAGGTGGTTGATCAAGGAAACAATGGGACGTTAATTAGAGATTATTCATATATGAAAGTGTTCCACCTCAAAAAAGCGGATTAGCACCATTTTGAACATGATTTTGGTGCCACAGCAACTTGAGGTTTGTCCCAATTGTATAATATGTTTTTACATTGTGTATCTCCATATGAATATTTTTAATAATGACATTATTGTAGAACGAGAAAAAATGCAATTTATGGAAAAGGGCAAAATCGTAATTTGGATAAAAATCAGGAATTTTTACAGATGCCAGGATGATGAAGCGGATTTCACTTAGTTGGAATGCGATGTCACCATGAAATCTAGTTAACACGTCGAATTTCGTCGAATTTCGAGACAGTCGGGATTTGTATGTTTTTCGAGGCACCGAGTATCGGGTGCCGTAAAATGACATGTGATGTGACGAAAGTCACCTAGAACATGTAATCATGTGACACATGTTGCATGAGTAGAGAAATGATGGGAACGGACGGCCGAGATCGTGACAGGTGTCAAAATCTAGAGGAAGGGACACACATGGCATTATTGAATTTGTTTAAATGATAATAGGACAAAAATCATGAATAGTGTCGTCTCCTTCAAACAAAAGAACAAAAATGTACAGGAGGAAAAGAAAAGAGACAGAAGCTTAGTTTTTGAGGTTTTTAGAATGAGGTGGTGACTTACTCCCAGGTTTTAGGCGTCCGGTCGTGTCGGAGTCGTTGAGGCAAGAAGGAAAGTCGGCTCTCACGCGAGTGGGGCCTGCAGCGTGGGCTTGGTTTTGAGGAGTTTCGACAAACTCCATGAGTGGGGTTTGTACCTTGTTTTACTCTTGATTTAAGAACTGTTGATGTTTCGGTTGGGTTGAGGCCTTGAGCAGTAGTTTGATCGGTCTGAATCTTGAGCAGGGTGTGAAAATTTATGAGGAAACCCAATTGTGCAGTCTGTAATAGTTTTATGGGCTGTTTTGGGTGTTTGTGTTATGATTTGTGAAATAAATTGTATTGTGATGTGTATGAGGCCGAAAATGGCCATGGTTTTCGGGTTCACAAAGTGGAACCGATGCTGGGTAGTGGTCGTGAACATTAACCCGAGGGTTTTACTGTTCACATGAATAGTGTTCACGAATTAATTTTGTGAGAAAATGTGTTTGGTTGAGTAATTCAAATTGAATTGCTCGTGTTTGTAAATTAGCCACGTGAGCTAATTTTTGGTGTAATGGATTGTGAAATTGCATAACATGTTTGTGTGATTAAATTATGTAAATGTATATCATGTTATATATATATTTGCATGTGTTACATAAATTGTGTTGAAATGGCATAATGCATTTCATATGCACCGGGGTAACCTAGAAACTAGGTGTGTGTGTGCATGACATGAATTTTCTGGAAAAGAATGAAAATGGTTGTGAAAGGAATTTCACAGGATGAATTTCCGGAGAATGGGTTTGGGAGACGGTCCAACAGATCATTTTGGATGAGGACCATGACTGTTCGGGAAGTTCTCCAACACATTTGCCTTGGAGGGTAGTCCCATATTTTTATCTACACGTCAGTAGTGTAATTTCAAAAACAACAAGTTTTGTTTTGAAAAGTGATATTTTTCTCATACATGGCTTAGGCAGGTGTGAGGAAGTTAGTGAGAACTCGGGATATGGGTTGGTCATGTAGACATTCAAGTAGGATCACGCATTTACTTGAGTGTGTGTTTACATAGGAGCATTGCATATGCACTTAGGTGGAGAGTAACCCATTTAGGGTGATTCCACTACTAGACGATAGCTCCTGTCGAGGGATATTATTTTTCGAATTTCATGAGGGCAACGAGAGACGGCTCTCATCCTAGAGTAGATTTTGAAGCGGGTTGTGGCTTTGGCGATTTTGGGATAACATGCATTAGAATTATAATTTTAATATGTGTTTGTATTAAGAGTATTATAATAACTCTTGAACTATTGTATATAGTTGGGATATATTTCGATGAGTGTTGGTTTATGGGCCCAAGTGGCCGTTTTTACTCATGTTTATGTTTGTGATGTTGATTGGGACAGGTTAGGTATCGTGGGTAGAGCTCCCGGAGTACAGGGGCTGCGCGGGGTGCTCGTGTTGTCGGGTTATCCCGACATTCCACGAGTATTCTAACGGGTTGTGGGTGGTCAGCGGACCCCGGAGTTTGGGCGTCCTGATTATCTCCATATGAAATATGTTTGAATAACTAGCTTTCCTTGAATTGTATATGCAGGATGGGCATGAACCTGCTCTCAGTATGAAAATCAAAAGCAAGTACTTAGAAATGGAGTATAAAGATATGGAAGCTTATGTCAACATACAAAGGGAGAAATGAGAGACATATGGATGTACAATTATGTGCGATGGATGGATCGGGCCAACTAAATTGAGCATAATTAATTTCATGGTATATTAAAAAGGAAACATAATTTTCCTTAAATCTGTTGATGCGTTAGATAAGATTAAAGACAACAAATACATATATGGTTTGTTGAAGGACGTTATCAAGGAAGTTGGAGAAGCAAATGCGGTTTAAATTGTAACAAATAATGGATCAGCATTTGTGAAAGTAGGAAAGTTGTTGATGAAGAGATGCAATATGTATTGGACTCCATGTGTAACACACTTCATTGATTTAATGTTTGAAGATATTGGTAAAAGGGATAGTGTTGCTTTCAGGTTGATCGGGAATGGCCAGAAGATAACCGGCTTCATTTTACAATCATGGTGGTTGCCCCATGAAAATGCGATAGGTGCATTGGTGGGATATCTCGTCGATCACAGGCAACAGATTCTGACAAACTATATTGCCCTTGTGATCTTCTAAAAGGGTTGATTTGAAAGTCTTTATTAGTGAATAGTCTCCTTGAGCAGCGGGACGGAAGTTAGACATGAGGTTGAAGGGCTTCATGTTTGATCATGAATATTGGGGGAGAAGGTGGAAGGTAATTGTCCGTCTATGAGGCACCATACGGTCGCCGCGTGTTGATTCGAAGTCGTCCCAACCATGCCATTTGTCTCTGAAGTTGATTCAGTTGATGAAGGTAAATTTAGATCGACTCAAAGGCCCCAAAAGTGGAGTGGGAAAACTTATCATAGTAGATCGTTTGCGATAGAACTCTTAAGCATCCTCTTCATGCGGCGGGTAACTAATTAATATCCTCTTATTTGATATTCACATTTAATAATATTATGTTTATATTGTGCTCGCATACTAATTCTCGATAACTATTGCGGCATATTATCCCCAAATCCAAAATTTCAATATAAACATGGGTTAGTTGTAACCTGAGCTATGGCTGGATTCATAATTTTTCTAAATTCAGATCTGATGCGAGGCCTTTGTAATTTTGGAAATAAGATAATGTAGTTATAATTCTAAATATTAATTCAATTTATTGATGATTATTTATATTACATTATTTAATTCACATTATATTAGTGATAAAGGGACTGAGTGTGCAGTAATAAACAAAGATAAATATTTCTGTAGCCATTCTCATTATAAATCATTATATATTATTATTATACTATATTAAATAAATGTTTTATTGCGGTTGAATGGTGGTTTTGTATGGAAATCACGTTCGACGATAGGAGATTTGACGCTTAAGGTTCTTTCCCCGAAGCAGCATCATCTTGACTTGTGAAAGAAATTGGAACACATTGCTCTAATTCATACCAAACAAAGAAATGCGACTTGCTTATCGCAGGCTCGACAATTGGTTTTGTTATTACAACATGAAACTAAGATCCAGAGTGATATAGAGCGGCGATAAAGTTGCTAAAAATAATTTTCTCGATTTACTTGAAATTCCGAAATTTGAGTTTGGTGAAGAAGAAGAGAATCAGCTATTTCAATGGGTTAGACCTCTGTTTAGATGATGGTCCCGGAAATCTTGATCACAGTGCTTTGCACATGTTCGAGCGGGTGTTAATGTTGAAGCGGTTTTATCTAAAGAAGTTCGCTAGTGGTTGAAGTCGAGAGCGCGAGGGTTCATTTCGGCCCATTGTTAATTCTCGACCTCTTTTGATTCGAAGTGTTGAACATAGTAGTAGACCAAATATTGTTGGTACTTCTGCTACCGGGTTATGATAGCTCGAGAGGAGAGGGGACGATGATGAAACAAAGAGGAGAGGGACCCGGTAGTGATGCGGAAATGATGGTGGGGATATTGTAGATCCATAACAAAGTCAATATCCATTGAGCCCATTCACCGGTGAAGATGATTTCACTCATGCTACAAAAGATGAAGACCATGGGTCTAGGAGAGCCGGTCCAGGTATTGGAGCCATTGGAAAGCCATATAGAGGAAGATAACGAAGGATGACACCATACAATGAGGATTCGTTTCGACCGGAGTTTTTGAGTCAGTGAGTATTGGAACTCGATTCGATGATTTATTGAATAGAAAGCGACATATTTCCTCCTTATCTGATGAGTTATGGTCGACCTTCTTCACATCCTTCGGGTTCCATTGGTGAAGAATATGGAATGTTTAACTATTAAGCGGTACCAGTAATGTTCCGGAATTCCGTATCAAATCTGTGAAGGATTTCAAATGGGCATGGGTGAGCCAAATTTCTGTCACGCGGAGAGGTTGTGAGTAGGAGTTAATAGATTTATGCATGGCGTGTTCGAAGTTCGTGATATTATCAGCTTAGCCGTGTCTTGGTATGAATATTGTACTTGTCGAGATGAGATCCGCCGTCGAATAATGTAATGGAACCCTTTATGCAAGACAGAAATTCAATTTACGGAAAAATGGTAAAATCGTAATTTCGGTAAAAATTCCGAAATTTATTCTCTAGATCTCGGATGATGAAACGGACTACGCCGTTAAATTCGTCTTGCGAAATTTAGTGACCCAGAAAAGTTTCGTCGAGATGCAGGACAATCGGAATATTTTGCAATTTACGGGTGATAAATGTGATGACTTGAGGATGGGCACTACGAAAATCTCGGAGTCGAGGAAAAATGGCTTGGGTTAAAGTTCATTTAAAATAATTGAACTGAAAAGAAATAAAATTTTTTGGAAGAGAAACGGACCCGAATGAGGTAATATAAGTTATGTATCTAAATAATAATAATAATATTATAATAATAATAAAATAAAAATTCAAATAAAAGGAAGCAAAATGCCATTATTGGCGGGAGGAGACGGAGGAAGAGGCGTTGGAGAGAGGAGATTTTAATTTTTATTTTTCTTCTCTTAGCTAACTGCCAGTTCTGAATCGGGCCGTAGGTTTTTCATGTTTGAAGGCAAAAGAAGTTGATCTGTGACTGAGGCTGCGCGTGGACACCAAAAAGTTGGAGTTTCGACAAACTCCGTGAGGTAGGGATTTATCCTACTTGGGTTTTACACTTTATTTAAGTGTTTTATAATGTTTCGGTTGGATTGAGGCATTGAAGGGCCGTTTGATCGGTCCCAAAACTTGGGGCCGGGTGTGAAAATTTTGGGAGCCATGGAGCGGCCGTAACGGTTTATGGTACATTTGGAGTTGTAATTATAAATTTGTGAAACAAATGATGCTTTGATATTAATATACAGTGAGAATGGCCATGAGTCGGGTTCCCAAAGTGAGCCCAGATGATTGAGTGAAATTTATGGAGCCCGAATACCTGATCCGTGACGTAATAGGAGTTGCTGGGTGTTTATTTCATAGATTTATGAAATAAATCTTGTGTTGATGGTATGAGGCGGAAATGGCGGGTGTGTGGAAAATGTTATGTGGGCGTGAGCAGCGACGGTAACCCTAAGGGTAATCATGTTCGAGAATAGTGTTCACAAAATAATTTTTGTGAAATAATGTGTTTGGTTGGGTAATTCAAATCGAATTGCTCGTGTTGGATAATTAGCCCAAGTGAGCTAATTTTTGGTGTAATGGATTGTGAAATTACATAACATGTTTGTGTGATTAAATTATATAAATGTATATCATGTTATATATATTCGCATGTGTTATATGAATTGTATTGGAATTGGCATCATGCATTCCATCTTGTTGGGGCACCACTAGAGCAAATAGGAATTGAGTGCAGGAGGTGATTCTTGAGAGAATGGTTTCGGAGGGTTGACTAAAAATAATAATTATTGGAGGGTAGTCCATACAAAATATCAATCGTCGGAGTCGGCCCAATTGATATACATCGGAGGGTAGTCCATATAAAATATCAATCGTTGGAGTCGGCCCAATTGATATACATCAGAGGGTAGTCCATATAAAATATCAATCGTCGGAGTCGGCCCAATTGATATATCTCGGAGGGTAGTCCACTAAATATAACATCGGATTCGGTCACTACTTGCCGGAGGTAGTCACGAAATAATAACAAATATCTTTGTAAAAAATAATGTTTCTCATACGTGGCCAGGCAAGTGTGAGGGAGTCGGAGGATTTCGGGATATGAGTTGGCATCAGACATTTCAAGTAGAATCACGCATTGCCCCGAATGTTTTGTTTTCATTGGAGCATTGCATATACACTTAGGTGGAGAGTAGCCCATTTAGGGTGATTCCACTACTGAGCATTAGCTCACCACATGTCGAACATATTTTGGTGCGGGGGCGCGTGCGAGGGACGGCTGTTTGAGGCGGAGTTTGAGAAGAAAGCCGGGTTGTGGCTTTGGTTATCATTATTTATACATGTATTAGAATTCTAGAATTTTGATATATATTTGTATAAGAGTGAATTATCAACTCTTGAACCATGAGATATGTATTTGGATGGGATATATTGGTTGAGTAATGATGCAGGGGCCCAAGTGGCCATTATTTACTCTCATTTGGACCTATGTGGTCGTTGGATGTGTTGGGACAGGTTATGTACTAAGGGTAGAGCTCCTCGTACAAAGGAGACTCTGCCTGATTTTCATGAGAGATGTCGGGTCACCCGACATTCACGAGTGTTTCCGCGGGTTGACGGATAGTCAACGGACCCCCCCGGGATTTGGGGCGTCACAGCCACATCGGTCTTCATTTTGGTTTTAAATGACTATTGTGATGTAATTTCTTGATAAATTATAATGAATATCGTCTTCAACAAGTGTATATTTTCTTATTTATGCCTTTTTTTTATAGTTCAACAAAGTATTTCCATGAATTTCAAAGTATTTTTGTTAATTTTTGCATTCTGCGGAATTTTTTTGTCAAAATATCCACAGATGTTACTCGATATTTGGGGCTATATCAAGTAAAATCCAGAGTCTTGGAAATATATCCGTAATTACTGATATTTTGTTCCTTGGTCGCGACACACAAAAACTATGTTGTGACAGACTTTGTTGCATTTGCCACTTTTTTTCTTATTTTATGTTGGAATTATCTCATTTTTTGAATTAAAACCTACAAAACACAAAGTTAGTGAATATTCCATAATTTGACATTAAAATAGATCTGAAACTGCTAAAAATATGCTAGAAAAATGGATTAAAAATAGATAAGTTTAGGACTCATCAAATTCCCCCAAACTTAAAGTTTTGCTTGTCCTCAAGTAAAGAAAATAAAATTTTGTTTGTCCTCAAACAATTTAGCTTTTATTTTTAAGGACATTTTTCTGTTGAATCCACAATTAGGTAGGAAATATAAGTCAGTTGTACAATTATTTCTAAACGTGTTTCCAGTCTAGAATTAGGAAGATTTTCAATTAAGTTCACTGAGTAGACAAATAATTCATATAGTGTAAACAATTTAATCTGTTCGGCCCGGATTTTGTGTGGTGTCTTTATTCTTCCTCTTTTTCCTTGGCAGATTAGTTAATCTTCTAGGATAATACTCAATTAGCATGCTTCTCTTTCATTCTTAAAGTCCCATATGCTTGTTTGTCATATTAATCTCCACTAATGTAAGCATATCATCACCTTCATGATCAAATAGGTCTTTTAGGCTTGTAATGTGTGGCTTGGGTAATTGGGTAGATAATTGGACAATTTAAGCTCAATTTTATCCAGACTTTATTGACAACTTAACACTCTTGCCTTCATTATGCATCCTTGATTTCTCTTGATTTCAAGTTTCTAACCTTCCCATCAGGTTTTGTGCTTCTTTCTGCATATTCTCTAGTGTGGTATCATTTTTTCTTTTCATTGACCACACTTAGACTCGAATTTCTCTTCCTTATCTTTGAAGTTTTTTTCACTTTTCATCTCTCACCAAGGTTTATGGAATGGTGCAATGTTTTTTTCTTTTAAGCTTTCTACCACCCTTAAAGAACTTTGAGTTAGTAACTCCCATACCAGTTGACATTAGGGTACTAGGGGTTGAACACCCCTAAGAACTTAATTGTTTAAGGGACGAAGGCTACAAGACCAAACTCATTCCTCCTTAATGTTTTTCTTTTTACAACTTCTTTTCTTAATTTTCTTCATATCTCCTCATCTCAATGAATTTTTCTTTCTCAACCATTTTCCTTATTCTGACACACCCCCACCCCTCTACCAGCGGCGGGCGTGCCGACACTTCCATAAATCCCGGTAGTTACCTCCCCAACGACTGAAACTCACAATGAAAGCGAAGCTGGAGTATTGCTTGCTAAAGCCTCTATAAAATTTTTCTTTTTATTTATAACTTAGGATTTGGTAAAAATCTTAGCGTGGAAAAACTTGGCGGCATGGCGAGTTGCACCTAGTATAATTCCAAATCCTGCCTTACATCAAGTTTACACTATATCCAAATATAGCTTGACATACCAAATATATTCTCACAATACTCTTATGTACATACGTATGTTCCTTTATCTGAAATTCAAGTCTATTCATAATATTCTTATGCCTGACGCGTGCAATGTCGGGGCGACACTGTGTGCTCGGCATCTTCGGGTACACATTGTGCACGGAAAATAGTTTTTAAAATACAAAATAATGAGCTAAACGAGCTCAGTGAGTGTATGGTTTTATAAAAGGTTTTGATTTTCCGGAAAACATCTCAAAATGTAAAACTCTCTTTTACAATTATTTTCTAGAAGTTTTTCTTTGCTTTGCTTGCTTTAAAAGTTTCTAAAACTTTTCTTTGCTTCTTTGTATAGCACTTTTAAAAGTTTATAAAACTTTAATGTCTTGTGAACTTTGTTTTGCTTTTCTTTAAAAAGCTTGTAAAACTCTTATTTCTTGCTTGCTTGAAGTAAAACTTCTCATAATTTTCTTTAACTTGCTTGCTTTATCATGTGAAAGTTTGTAAAACCTTTCCTGAACCTTTGCTTTAAAAGTTTTCAAACTTTTTCATAAAAATAGAGTGGGCTCGACCACATGCTTTGAAAATAAAACCCACGCGGAGCTTGGCTCAGCCGTCGTTTGAAATCTAAGCGGGAGCCTAAACCCGACCGTTTGCTAAAACTCTTCGGAAGCCTAGGCGGCCAGGGAACTTGATAGTTGATTTTTCAAATTGTATATCATGTTTTGTAAAACATCAGCCCCTTTGGAGAACTATTTTTGCTTACTTTAGTGAACATGGGAACTGTGCTTTCAGATGCTTGCAGGTGGAAGGACCCAGCTGTCAGCATCACCTTTTGGTGAATATGGTGGAATTGACCTCGTGTCGCCATCACCATAATTTAGTTAGAGCTGCATGTATATCTTTCATATGCAGTATAGTCTCACTTAAATGCATGATGTATGTCTAAGTTTCAGGCAGACCAAAAATTCTAATCACATGTATGAAATCCTAACACCCTTTGTGCGCGTCACGAATACCTCGGCCCAGTTTGCTTACTTAGAACTAGGAAGAGCATGTTTGTAGCCTCTTTGCCTTGCGCTCTTTGAAAAATGGTTTAATTTAAAACCATTTGCTTGCTGCTAGAAAAATGGTTTAATTATTCAAAACCATTTACGTACTTGCTTGCTTGCTTGAAAAATGGTTTACAATTCAAAAACCATTGACTTACTTGCCTTGCTTGGAAGAATGGTTTTAATCATTCCGCCATTTGCTCATTTGCTTAATTATGGTTTAATTTAAAACCAATGCTTGCTTTTCAAAAATGGTTTAACTCAAAACCATTGCTTTGCTTTTTTTAACTCATTGCTTCTTGAAAATGGTTTGCATTCAAAACCATGAAATACCAGTGTAAACAGTTTATAATTATAGTAATAATACACTAGTATTTGGAAAATGAGTTTAGAACACTCACTGTTTCCTTCTTAAACTTGAAACAGGTTACCTTTTCCGCCTTTACTTTTAACTGCAACTCAAACGAATCTGGCCTTTATGTCCCCACTTTGAGTGATTACGACGCCCACTTAGGGTCATAATTTGACGATTTCTATTTCTTTAGGTTTGATTCTCCTTGAAGTCTATTTTAATTGGCCACTTGGATATCGTCGGATAAGAAATAGGCAAGTTATGGCAAAATCAGCCGGTGGCGGGGAAAAACGAGCAGTCTGCAGGGTACAACCACAATGTATCACCGGTACACTTTTGCTTACGGTGGGGTGTAGGTACCTTACTGTTCATGTGCCCGGTACATCTTCAAATTTTTGCCCGGATTTACATTTGTTTTCCTTTTGATGCCAATTCATCATACAACTTCTATAATTCATAATACCTCAAAGCAAACTTGAATTCATCTTAAGCTCTTCTGACTTATTTGAATTGGTGCTTTGGATCCTGAAACGCCACAAAACCTTAGAGTGAAAATCCAAGAACACTACCTAAGGTCCACACAATTCTTCTACACATCTTATGTAATTTGATGATTCCAAGTTTTCTCCCAATTGAGGTTTCTCTCATAACCCAAACAATTCAAGGTTTGTGAACTTTTTGCACAACCACAGATCAAGGAGAAACTAATCTCCATCCGAAGCCTTAAGTTCATATCAAAACCCAAAAAAATAAGAATTCCATACCTTGATCTTCTTACTCCTCTTCTTGCTTCTTCCTTCTCTTCCTCTTGCTCTTGACTCTCTCTCTCATCCTCCAAGCTAGTGAACCCCTAACACTGGAGACCAAAAATGACATTTGGTTTATTTTATTTTATATTTTAGCATTTCCTTTTAATTGCAAATAACCTCATATTTTAATTATTGCAATTGTAACTTATTCAATTTCTACTATGGCCCCATCTCTAATTTGTTTCTAATTTCCATATCCATTTGTAACCGACCATTGTACATGTTTATATACAAAAATCTGGGGTTCCATAATTTATCATTTCTACTTTGATCTCAAAATACTCGATGTGACACTTAGTGCTCTTATACACCCCTACAGTATCATGTACTGTACACTTTCTCGGGACGGGGTGTTACATATTCTCTTAAAATAATATTCCCCCAAACTTGTCATTTTCTGTCATTGATGATTTTGTCTTGTAATATGGGCAAATAAGAGTTCTTTACTGTAGGATTATGTTTAAGGAATGAATTGGGCTTCTCATTTATTGGTTGATGATGAGATTGGCTATAGGCTAAAATAAGGAACTAGTGTGTATGCTTATGCATATCATAGGGGTAGGCTTTGAAAGGCTCAAGCACCGAGGATGGCTATATCATTTCTGGTGGTGGTATTACCTGGCATTTCGCCTTGACTAATAATCCCGACAAGTTCTAGGACATTGGAGAGATTATTGTGATGGATCCAAGAAGATGTCCCTAATCTTGGCACAATTTGTTTCAGAGCTACTGTTGACCATGTGCAAAGCTTATCAGGATTTTTATAACCAAACTGTTTACAAAAACAGAATTATAGGTCTTATATGTTCCATCATTTGTTGCAATCTTCTTTATTCCTGAAGGTCAACACCTTTATTAATATTCTTACAACTTTCCTTTTTCAATTCTACTCATCCTACTCCAAATGCATCTATTAAATTGTTTGTTTGGTTTCCCGATTTGTTGTTGTGTTGTTTAACAAGTCAGAAAGTTCATTTAAATCAAACATTCAACTCAGAAAAATTCAACACAACCACAATTTCATTATTTCATCACTTCCATTCAACCAAATAAGTCACATCAATTTAACAATTAGATCCATGTAAACTGGTTTCTCCATTATTCAATCAAGTTATTCACTGAAACTTCATCAATTTCAATTTATTCAAAAGCAAACAAAAAGAAAGAAAACACAAATAAGACACACAAGAAATGCAAAATCAGAGTGAACCAATTTCTGTAAAGAATTTTTTTTTTTAATGAATTTTTTCAAGGATGGGATATTAGGTACAGAGAGGGAAAAGGGGATAGAAGAGCAGGGTGAGCTATTTTCTTCTTCTTTCCTGCCTATGAGAGGAAGGTAGATTCCTTTGGATCTAACTTGTAACCGGTACGTGAAGATGAGAACTCAAAGAATATGGACTTATTATTTTGCCTTATATGCCTTCTCCCACTTCACATTGAGTGGACCACTCCATTGATAGAGTATTTTCTTGATTAATTCATTGTCGCGATAGAGTTCGAGTTCTCGAACTCACCACTGGCGAGAATGCGTCTTGATCAAGTTGTTGTTGATCATATCCAAGCTTTCAGTCCAACACTTTTCCTTGCAGTTCAGGGTGCCCTCCATTTTCTTATCCCTTTTCTCTATTAGAGTTCTTATTTCCTTATGATGTTCCTTGTACAGATACCTAAAAGCATATGCCTTATGCAACAAGTTCTTCTCCATGGCATCTTCCCTTTCTTTCATGATTTTGATTAGCTCATTATCTCTCCTGAGCTGATCTGAGAGAAAGGCATCTTCTCTTGCCTTTAGTTCTTCACTCAACTCTTGTTCTCTTAGTTCCCATTTACTCTTCCACTCCTCATCTCTCTGCTTTAGGGCTTCTTCCAAATTTTGGTCCCTCCTTTTCAACTCAGTATCCATATACTCATCCCCGAGTTATAGTTGGACTTTCAACTGGTTGTCCCTTTCTTGCATTTCTTGCCTCATGGCTTTTAGCATTTCTAGCACAACAACATTGTTACCTAGAGGCTCTAAGCTTTCAGCATGCTCTTGGTGGACTTGTCTCAGCTCAGGGGAGAAGGTCAGTACTAGGCTCACACTTCTTTGCCTCTATTAGAGCTATGGAGCCTCACTCTTAGGCTGTGGTTGCTGTATTTATGTTGGTTCTTCTTCTTCTCTCACAGCTTCCACTTCTCTTTCCCTGCCTCTGTTCTTAGGCCCTTTGGTGATTCCTGTCAGTGTCAAGGTGATGTCTGGGGCGGTTTTCATCTCCCGATCTCTTTGCTACCACGAATCACAGGCCTTGGGGTAGTCTGGGTATGGAATTAGCCCCTTGTAGCCTCTTCTGTAATAACTCAGAATTGAGTTTTCAATATTTTACCAACACTGAATTTTTAGCCCTTTAGGATGGCATACAATAAGACTGCTTCCTTCTCCTTGACTGTACACAAGTGCTTTGAAGGTAGAATGTCTGAACATAAGAAATAAAACCACACCTTTGCCGGTTTAGTCAATGCTCCTCTAGTGATGGACTCATGTGGGTTTTTTCTAGTGGCATTCCCCTTTCCCTTGCCATCAGTTAGCAAGTCTACAATCTTTTGGAAGTCAGGTGCTTCCACCAGTTTCTTGAACTTCGACCCATCCTTCCTCTCAGTAAGATTGTAAGTTTGGTCAATCTGTTCTCTACTGAAGGATATCCATTTCCCTCTAACGTACACTGCCTTATCCTTCATTCCCACCATGGTTGTAACACCCCAAATTATACCCTGACAGTTTTATAACATGTTTTGGGTATAATAAAAGTAAATGTATATTTTTCTGGAATAAAATAATGCTTAAAATAAAATAAGCAAAAACCGGAATTAATACAAAAGTCAAGGGTAAATTGGTAAATTGCCAGTATGGATTAAATGACATAAGAATAAGGTGTATGCCAAAGTAGGAAATTGTAAAGTTTTCAAAGAATAGTGGCACTTTTTGCAATTAAAGGAAAGTGGAGGGTGAAAGTACAAATCATGAAACTTTAATTAGTTAAAGGATATGTAATAAATTGCGAAAATGGTTCGAGAAGCACAGAAAATTCCTACAAATCTCAGGCTGTGGCAGAAACGGACTCTTATTTGTTAGAATTCGTCTCAGCGAAATCTAGTGACTTGAGAGAAAGTTTTGTTGAATTATGAGATAATTCGAATATTTACGATTTTCTTGGTGATAAGTTGCCCGATGGCTTAAGGAATGAATTTTCGAATATCTCGGAAGTCGAATAGCATTAGGATTAATTAAAATAAAATGTAAGGCGAAAAAGAAATAAAAAATTTCGGGGCAGAAACGGACACGACGAGACAATATGAGCTATCTATCAAATAATAATAATAATAATAATAAAAATAAAATAGAATAAAAAATCAAGTTGGTATCAGGAGGGACGAGGAAGGCGTGAAGAGGCGTGAGAAGAGAGAGATTTTAGAGAGAAAAGCTTTATCTACAAGATCTGTAAATCGAATGATAGATTTTGTCGGTAAACAAGTTGGTCTACGGCGAGAGTATGCGTGGGCACCAGAATCTTAGCGTTTACCGTCGAAGCTACAGAGGTATGGAATTCTACTTGGGTTGTTATATCTAAAGGTCATTTAATGGCAGGATTTGATTAGAGGCCGTGAAAGGTCGTAAAATCCAGTCCCAAAATTTTTGGATTGAGTTTAGGAATTTTTAGGAATTTTCGGGACTATTTTCGGACAATTTGGGCTGAATTTCGGGACTGTTTTCGGATAGTTCGGGTTGAAATTTTGGGATTGTTTTCAGATAGTCCGAACAGGATTTTTAGAAGTATTTTCGGGTGTTCTTGGACTCTATGGAAAACCCTTTGAGTCTAGAATCCATCCATATATATAGCTTGATGAAATTGGAATGATAGTAAATACCTCATAAGCATACATGATAACCATAGTTATTCATGTATATAATGAGATATGAAAAAAATGCAAAGATACAAATAAATGATTGTAAATATCGATTATGATTACCGGATGCCAATAATTATTCGTGAATATGAGATATGTACTGAACATAAAATACACATGGATTGTATGCTTAGAACCTTGTAGAGGGATAGATGGGCATGCCTATTGAGAAGACAGGATGCCTTGACATGCTAATCAGTTGGCTAGTTTGGGTCATTACGGCGCCTTTAGGCCTTATAGATCGGTCATTGTGTATCTGTGTGTGCAGTGCCTTAGGCCCTTATAGATGGTCATTGTCTCCTGTGATGATAACAGGCGCCTTCAGTGTATAGACCCATTTGTTTCGTACAATGAGTACAACGCCCTCGGGCCCTTATAGTTTCCTTTATCAACTTCTAAGATTTATGCAGGCATGAAACATAAAACAAATGACTTGAATATGACATATGAAATGACATGACATGATATGAGAAGCATAACATTGCTATATGATGATATGTAAACAATGACAAGTACATGTTGACAAGAATAAGAAGAAAAGTGTAAATGACATGAAATGAAATAAGATATGGTAAGAAAGTATAAGATTGCATAAGCATGTGTAAATTATATGTATGCAACATATATACATGTGTATATATGACAAGTGGAATATGAGATAAGTATTTGATATGTTATAAGTATATATATATGTGTAAATTGTGATGACTCTATTAGGGTCGCCCACAAGTATTATTCCCACTCGTTATGTTTAGCACGTGTTTCATCCGTGTAGGCAGCCGTAAGAGAAAACCAAAGCGACAGGATAATCCGCATCGCCAGCCAAAGCCAACATCACCAGTGCCCACCGGGAAGACCTTTTGGTTTGTTTTTACATGTAGTTTTGCCTTTGTAAACAATGTAAATATTGTAACCGGCTTAACACTTCCATATATGAGCTTGTATATATTTTGTAATCCGTTGCTACAAAATATAATACAAGTTAAATGTTTAACATTATATAGTAATGAAAGCTAAAGTTCTAAGTTTCAGTACTTTTAGCATCAGTGCCACCCCGATCAAGTTCGATCCGCCTAATCGGCCTGATCCGAAGGGGCGCTACAATGTTAGCATAGAACTCCTTCATTACATCTACGAACCCAGGATTCTTGTGCTTATAGAAGAGGTTCCATCCCTTGCTCTCGACAATCTCTTGGGATGGAGAAATCCATTTGCTGAAGCCTCTCTCCCCTATGAAGTCTCTGTGATGTTATTTATCCCTCCAGGCAACATAAGCCTGCTCTGAGACCCAGTCGCTTGCTTTCTCCTCTGTTCGCTCAACACTAGTTTCTTCAGCTACTATTTTCCTCTTTCTAGATTCTTCCACTGGCTGCTCAGGTTCTTTGCTTACTTCAGCCCTTTCTTCATTATGCCCTGTTTTTGCCTGAGCGGCTTGAACTGTTTCTTCTTCCCTCTCAACATATTCTTCCATGATTTCGTTGAGGTTTGGAACCAGATTCGTTGACTTAGACATTGTGAGAGAGATATTTAGGGATCTAGGGTTTCGAAAGAGAGTGAGAGAGATTTGGTGAGGGAAAGGAGTGGGTTGAAAGTTTGAGAGGTAGGTGACTCTTTAGTTTTCAAAAATTTTCTATTTATAGGCCAAAGGTTGTTGTGCTTTCATTAATTGTCGCCACAAAAATTGACCTAGGGTTTGTGCCCTTTTTAATATTGTGTCGCGACATAGAGAAATAATGTCGCGACATAAATTTTTCAATTAATTTTAGATTAGAAAAATTATTTATCGCGATCGAGCAAAAATTGTCAAGACAGAAATTTGTCCATGCTCCAGTTGATTTACGTCGCGACATAGAGAAGTCATGTCGCGACATGTTTTTTTTTTTTTTTTTTTGAGGTTCATGTGTGCTGCTCGTCGTGACATAAAGGAATTATGTCGCGACAAACTTTTTCTTATTAAATCAAATGTTAGCACAAACTTTGTCATGACAGAAAGAAAGTATGTTGTGACAGAAATTCCTGCGACTGAGCTGAGGTTTGATTTTTCTTTATCGCGATAAAAAGAACCTATGTTGCAACAAAGTTCAAACAGTGTCGCGACAGAATTCTGTCCTACCTCAAAATTTTGCTCATTTTGATACTTTCAACCGTTTAACCCAAATGACATTATGCAATAAAGTCCTTCCACTTAGTTCATACTTGTGAAAACACATATTACATCAAACAATCTCAATTCAAGTATGAACAACAAATCGCATTCTTCACTTAATATCATTCATCAAGATATTCAACAATGCATCCAAGTCATGAGCACAAGAAAGCTGTTTACAAATTTTCTGCTCTAAAAAAATTTCGCATTCCCCCAAACTTCAACTATGCGTTATTAGTAAGGCCAAAGTGAGGGAAATGGAAATACTCCCCCTTGTATCAATTTTCCGTGATATTTCGCTGAAAGCAGCTCTAATAACATCCATTTCTAATTCAGCTTCCTTGTCCTTGAAAAATCAGCAAAAACTACAAAATAGAATCTCTAACAAAATTAAAACTAAAAGTTCAAACACATAAAAGTTAACAAAATTAATCAAACTTCCAAAATTAAAATCCCGCTGGTCAGCTCTCCCAAGAAGCTTCAAGCCGCTCACGTTTTAGCCGTATACTACGATAATGTCTTCCTTTCAGCAAAGTTATATTCCCTCTTCAAAATCGGTTTAAATCCCCACTTATGCTTCCTCAAAGATACGCTTAGTCTTGACCATTTACTTTAAATTCACTCGTATTCAAATTTTTAGTGTTATTGCTCCAAATGGTGAACTTGTTACCACTGTGTAAGGACCACTCCATCTTGACTTCAATTTCCCTGGAAGTAGCTTAAGCCTGGAGTTGTATAAGAGGACTTGTTCTCTTTCCTTGAATTCCCTCATAATCTTTTGATCATGCCACTTCTTTGTCTTTTCTTTGTAGATTCTGGCATTGTCATAAGCTTCATATCTCAACTCTTCCTAGCCATTCATTCGGGAGTAATCTCCTTCTCGCAACCTTGAAAGTCACACCAATTTCTCGATGGCCCACAGCTTTGTATTTCCAAATTTCTAAAGGGATGACAAGGTTTTCCAAATACAATTTCGTATGGGGACATTCTAATGGAGTTTTGTGGGGGCAGTTCTATAAGCCCACAATGCATCATCTAGCTTTTACAGATCAATCCTTTCTTGTATTTAATGCTTTCTCCACTTTTATCTCCATTGAAATTTCACTCGCCATTTGATTTGAGTGTATAAGCCAATCCTATCATGTTTGATTCCATATCTACTCATGAGTTTTGGTAAACATTATTTGCAAAATGGCTTCCTCACTTATGATTGTTTCTGGGGTGCTCCAAATCAAGCCGTAATATTTCTTTGTATAAACCCAACCACTGTGATGACATCATTTCTGGGACAAGCTGTTGCTTCCACCCATTTGGATACATAATCCACAGCTAGGAAAATGTATATATTTCAAAATGATGATGGGAAGGATCCCATGAAGTCTATCCCCATACATAAAAAATCTACTCTACTAGGATTCCTTGTAGGGGCATTTCATTTCTTTTGCTTATGTTGCCTATTCTCTAACAATTATCACACTGTTTTACCCATTCAAAATAGTCTTTGAATAGAGTAGGCCAATAAAAACCTGATTGGAGAATTTTTTAGGTTGTTCTAACTCTTGCAAAGTGTCCTCCCATATTATGATGGCCAACTTTTTCCAAAAATACCACCTTGCTCTGCTTCTAGAACACATCTCCGAAGATCATATATGTTCATCTTCTAAAAGTAGAAAGTGGTCATCCTAAATATAAAATCTCTGCAATTAGTTCTCAATTTTCTTTTGGTCGGTAGCCGAACTTAGGGTGGCACAACTCACAAGCTGGGCACACAATATCAGCATACTCGGTGTTTGAACTACAACAAAAATAGTCAAGCCATCGTGCCAATTTTTTGCTATGTTAGTTTCCTTTTCTTTTTTAGCAGTCTCTTTCAATCTAGACAAGTGATCAGTTATCACATTGTCACTACCCTTCTTGTCTTTGATCTCCATATCAAACTCTTATAGCAGTAATACCCATTTGATCAGACTTGGTTTGGCTTCCTTTTTTGCCATCAGATATTTAAGTGCAACATGATTAGTGTGTATTATAATATGGGACCCCAATATGTCAGGCTTGAATTTTTCACAAGCAAACACCATTGCCAAAATATCTCCTTTCTCGTGGTAGTGTAGTTCTCGTGCTTCATCAAGGCTCGCCGCATAGTATACGGCTCAAATACCCTTTTCAGTTCTTTGTCCTAATACAGCTCCCATTGCATAATCACTGGCATCACACATACTTCAAAATCATTGTTCTAGCTCTGCATCACCATGACGGAGTCACACCAACTGATTTAATTTATCAAATGCCATCCGCATGATTCATCAAAATCAATTTCGTGATCTTTTTCCAAGAGTTCACACATCATTCACTGAGATTTTCGAGAAGCCCTATGAATCTTTTTGTAAAACTAGCATATTCACAAAGCTTCTATCCCTGATCATAGAGGTGTAAGAGTTGTTATAATAAAACTTTTGCTTGGTTTACTTCAACTAAATAAGGGAAATTGCGGTCCCAAGATAACACCTTCTCGTTACCATGAAATGACATTTTTCCCAATTTAGCTAGATTTTTGTTCGACATCTTTAGCATCAAGCTTAAATTTTCCAAACAATTCTCAAAACTAGATCCAAGATTTCATAGCTTCTTCCACAAAATTAGAAAACATGGACATCATACATTCTTGAAAGGTGGCAGGAGCATTACATAACTGCACCTTCTAAAAGCAAAGGTGCCAAGTGAATACAAATGTAGTTTTCCGATCCTCTCAAAGGCGAATAACTGTTGAGAACTGAATATCATCAAGAAAATGAATGGGAGTGCCTTGCTAACTCCGTCCAAAGACGGTCAATGAAAGGTAGAGGACAATTGGTCCTTCTGCAGAGTGTTAAGCTCGTAGTCTATACACACTCCACTCCGTCACAGCTCTTAAATCAATTCATTCTTTTCCCCATTTATGATCACAGCGGAATCCTCGGGTCTGAATTAAGGGTCGCTAAGATTGCATATATGGTGCTCTGATTTAGCCATTTCAATACTTTTTTTTTTTCTGACTACTTCTTTCATTCGAATTCAACATTCTCTGATGTTCTATAGAGGTTTTAGCATTCTCCTCCGATAGGATCTTGTGCATACAGATAGAAGGACTTATTCCTTTCAAATCTTCTATAGACCAAGCTATTGCTTCCTTGTATTTTCTAAGAATTTCCAACATTTTTTGTTCTTCAAGCTCAATTAATCTAGCTGAAATGATGACTCGCTTTGTGACGCCCCAAAACCGGGGTGTCCGTTGACAACCCAACCTCATGAATACTGCGACGCCAACCCGACACCACCCACGAAACGGCAGAGTCTCCTTGTACTGGGAGCTCACCCAAAGTACAACCCGGTCCTAATCTACATGGCAACCTATCCCAATATTTACAATGACCACACCCCATTCCATGCTAGTAAAATAATTGGCCACTTGAGCCCTTGCATCAATACTCAAAATACATAAACTATATTACTACAGTTCAAGAAGCATTAATTCACTTAATTAACATATTAAAATGTACAATTTCTAATACATGTTATACAAAAATAATACCAAAGCCACTAATCCATTTTCTAAAACACAAATCTAGTGAGCCGTCCTCCCAGACACTCCTCGTACCTGTGCCAGTGATCCGACAGGTGAGCAGCCCACAGTGATACTTCACACGGGTTACTCCCACCTAAGTGCACACATGTCATGGAAAACAATCAATTAAGTAAATACATGATCTTACTTGAATGTCTACATGCTAATCCCATGTCTCAGCCTAACCGACTTCACACATGCCCGAGCCAAATGCGAGAAATCACAGCTTTCAAAACAAAAGCTTTTTGGTCTCGAAACTTACTACCGAGATTTGGTAAATATATTGGACTACCCTCCGAGGCGAATCTGTTGGATAACCCTCCGAAACAATTCATGGGCCCCTCCGATGTGAATTGTTGGACAATCTCCCAACTCAATTCTCAGGAAAATCTTCCGTCGAAATTCCTTTCACAAACATTTTTCATTTTCTTTCATTTTCGTGTCATGCACTCACTCCTAATATCTAGTGGTGCCCCAAGAGCATACGGAATGCATTACGCTAATCCTTAAAAATATTCATGCTAATATATAAAACATGTATATATTAACATAATTAATTCACACAATTCATGTTATTAAATTCACATCAATAACACCAAAATTAGCTCACGGGCTAATTAACAATTACAAGCAATTCATTCTCAATCACTCAACACAAAATCACACAACTATTCACGTGAACAAGTGAAACTCGGTCAGTAATGGGCCATGACCACACAATTAGAGATTTCCAATTCTGGCTCAAAGCTTCGAGATCGGGATATCACGGCCCTTCAGGCCTCAACAAATCCCTATCCATAAAATGGTTCTTAGCCAAAGAATAAACCAAGTAGGAAAAGATCCATACCTCTTGGAGTTTTTGGAACTCCACCAAATCGGTGTCCACGCGTAGTCCTCACTGCGTAGATCGACTTTGCCTCTTGCTCCGTCGAGAACTGACGGTCCGAATGGCCGAAAATCTAGAGAAGGAGTTTTCTCTCTCTCTAAAACTCAAAAATCTCAGCCCACTGCACCTTTTTCCAGCCCCTGCACGTTTTGCCCTTTTGTTTGGAGAAGATGACTATTCCATTTTGTCTTTATTCTCATTAACTTTTCATTAATTCCCAATGTGTCCATTTTTTCTTGATTTTTGACACTTGGCACAATCTAGGCCATTCATTTCATCCTCTCACTAATCATGCAACATGTGTCATACGAGCATACGTAGCGAGCGACTTCACACATCACATGCTCTTTCACGAGTCAGCTTTACGAAAGACCCTATGCCTCGCACTTGAAATTTCGATTGTCTCGCACTGGCGAAATTCCGTGATAGCTGTTAGATTTCACGAGACGATTCCAATGGTGAAGTCCCTTTCGTCATTCAAGATCTAGAAAAATTTTGGATTTTTACTGAAATGACAATTTTAATCTTTCTCGTAAAATTGAATTTTCTCGTCTTATAGGCTCGTTTGTTCTAGTCAGACTGAATATTACTCTTAAATATTCAGCAACTCTTTAGAATCAATCCTCCGAGCTTTTATTTTCGAACAACTTTCTCTTCATAATCGCCGGATTTTCCGCATCATTTTCTTCAATATCAGTAATCGCTTTAAATTAAAATTGGAGTTCAGAAATTCAACTTCAAGATGCTCAAGATATTGGAAATTCATCTCATTCTCATTCATTGAACTCTGAAAATTACAATCATTGATAAGTTTAGAACTGATGGGAATTTTTGTTTCTACAATCTCATAATCAGCATTAATAAGTTCTTGATGTCTTAAAATGTGATTGAGATTGAATTGCATTGCTTCATCTCCAACCTTGAGAGTCAATTCTCCTTTCTTCACATCGATCAAAGCTACTCCTATTTCTAAGAAAGGTCTTCCTAACAGCAGTGAGACTTATTTGTCTTCTTCTATATCAATAACTACAAAGTCCATTGGGAAAATGAATTTTCTCACTTTGATCAGCACATCTTCTAGAATGCCCTCAGGATGGGCTAATGTTCTGTTTGCCATCTGCAAGGTCATGGCTATGGGAGTAAGCTCCCCCAAGCTTAGTCTTTTAACCATAGACAAAGGCATCAAGTTGATGCTGGCTTTAGAATCGCATAGTGCTTTTCCCATATTAGCATTCCCACTTTGCAGTGGGTATAGTGAAGTCATTCCTGATTATGCATTTTCTCCGGGTAAAGACCCTCTGATCACCGTATCGCAGTGTCGCCGGCTGTGCCCAAGATCCCTCTTCGCATCTTTCTTTTTCGCTCAATATATCCTTCATTAATTTTATAGTGAGGATTTCCGAGTCAATGCCTTCGAGAAAGGGATGTTGATTTCTATCTTCTTAAACATGTTCAAGAATCTAGAGAATTGCTCTTCAAGCTTCACCTTCTACAGCCTCTGAGGGAATGGAACTTGAGGATTGTAAGCTTTAACCTTTTCCATTTTCCCATATTTCCTTTTTCTACTTGCTGCTCTTGCTGCATTTTTATTATTTTATATTCTTTAGCGCTAATCCATGTCGCTTAAATTTTTCTCCAATTTCTCGCATGTTTCTTTCCTCGTCCTTCTTTCAACTCTCTGCGGCCACTCTTAGAAAGACAGCCCACGCAGCCCTTTCTCGATTCTTCCTCAGGTCACCCGGGAATGAACTTGACTATCTCGCATGGTTGGGTGGCTAGCCGCCCTACCCGTAGCCCTAGGAATCTTCAAAGAGGCATTTGCATTAGCCTCAAAACACGCTTGTGTTTGGCCCGGAATGCCGTTAGCTCAAAGAACTTTTGCTCATGTATGTTTGAAGAACTTCTTATTTTCTCACATGGAAAGAAAGCTTCCGTCCTCAAAGGAATTAGACTTCCTCCATTCCTAATTTTTTGCACTCGCTGCTAGTTGTTGTCATGCTTGTCGGGAACCCCGAGGGAGGCATGATATTGCCGCACTCGTCTGGGGTCTATGATCTTTAGTACAGGCCCTTCCTCCATATGAGAAGTTCCTCACGCCCTAGAGGCCGTGCATGTCGAGCAGGCAAGCTCGAGGTCAGGGTCGGAAGTGTAGCTCCTTATCGACATCGAGGTACCGCGGCCTCAACTTAGTAGGGACCCTCATGGGTTAATCCTTCTTCAACACTATTTCTTCTTTCTCCTTCATCCACTGCCCCCACTTCAAGTGCAATATGCTTTCTTCTCTCAGTATTTCCAACCTTGCTCATTAATGCATCCAACTTTGCTTCAATGGTAGTCATTCAATTAAGCTCAATTACACCACTCCCCCTTAGTCCGGGCCGCTACTCCCGCTTATGCCCCTATAGCCGTGATTCGCAAGGTCTTCAATAAGTCATTTCGCCTCCTTTCAGACTTTTTCTTTTGAAAGCCCCACAACAGGCGCATCAATTATACCTTTTGAGGCATAATTCATGGAATGGTAGAAAATTTCCATCTTAGTGGTCAAGTCTATCCCATGCATAGGGCATCTTTTGAGTAGTCTCTTGTATATCTCCCAATTGTTGTAGAGACTTTCATCCTCCCCCTGCTTGAAGACTATAATTTCTCTTCTTCTTTCAGACGTCAGGGTTGGAGGGAAGAATTTGCCCATATAAGCCTCCACCAACTCTTCCCAATTTGTTACTGATCCAACCGGCAGCGACTCAAACCACATTGCTGCCACATCTCTCAATGAAAAGGGGAAGAGCTGCAGCCTGATCACTTTTGGCCTTACCCCATTCAGCTTAACCGTGTCAGCCATTCTCATAAATCTTCCCATGTGTTCATTGGGGTCTTCACTTGGATGTCCAGTAAATTGATGTTGGCTGCATCATCAGGAGTGTGAGCTGGTTTCAAATAAATTGTTGGCTTCTATGTATAGTGCTTGTCTCTGCACTTTCAGAAAGTACTCATCTCAGAGCATCAGCCTCTCTAAAAGTCCCATCGTCATTCGTTTTCGAGGTCTATCTAGTTATGCTTCTTCTCGAATAGGATGTAATATGTCTCTTTGATTTTCATACGCAGAGATTCAAAGATTCAGTAACTTTACCTTAGATTCTCGTTGTTTTCTCTCAATTTCAAGATCCAGCGCGCCAGACCGCTTCTGGTTTTCTATGCATTTAAAATCTTCTTGAAATAGAAACACATTGAGATCAAATTAAATATGTGGGAAACAGATATCTCCATTTAAGCTCATAGATAAATTTCAATAACATCATCAGCTACTGCCATTAAAATTGTTTTTGTGATTTTCTGAAATTTATGATAACATAAAGAAAAATTCCCAAATTAGTAATTCCCTTTTTGGTTAGAATATCGATCTTTCCATTCATCAATCAATCCTCGACAATGATGCCAAAAACTTGTTGACCAATTTTTCGACACGGTTACCAAAGACTAACTAAAGTCCTCGACAAAGGCGCCAAAAACTTGTTATGGACCAAACTTGATGTGTACCCCTTTTCTTAAATGGGTCTATGTTTAAATGTGTTTTGGTCTAATTCACTGTAAGTGCACAGGTCATACAAGTAATAAAAGTGGATTTTTAAGTTCAGATATTGTTCCCATGAGGATTGATGATAAATCAAAAGATTAACTACCCCAACTACTTAAGATCCTTACTATTTGAACTCCATTATTAAAATGATGGGAGAATTAATAAAGTAAATATTAAATAGTGTACATAAAGAATTTAATAAAAGTGGAATTGAGAATTCACTAAGTGAGACAACATCGGGAAATAGACCAATGAAGAATTGTCAATTTCTGCATCATTTAGTTCATAGCTAACCATTAGTTGGAGAGCTGAATTTGTCAAAGATGCACTATAGTATAGTTTGGATTTCTCCCTTAACCATACATTTCACTAGTTATAAATTCATGTTTCTTTTGAAATCATGGATCTAATTTGTTACTTGTAATATATAATCCTCTTTATAAGATACACGGTATTTTTCCTTTCGCATTTCACACCTAAGTTCAGAACTCGAAGAATTCTCGCCTCTATGTACATGATATCAAGTAGTTTCTCCAACTTGGTTGGCACCTCATCCTTCAGTGCTGATGAAATTCTCCATCTCCTTGATTAGATCTATGCTAACAAGGGATCAGAATCCTTTCGTTAGAAAGAGGAGAAACCTCTTAGCGATTAAATTGATACTTCATCCAACTATCCTCACATCATGAGTAAGTTAGTGATCTATCTGAGTGATAATTCAAAGTTTATTAGTTCCGAAGCATTAGTCTACCATATCCACCAAGAACTGCTTTATACCCTCAGGATTCTCCATCTCTGTGTCACGTAGAGGGCCTTTTGGAAATCGTGTAGTAAGATACAAATCTCTCACTGCTTTTTGGTACACTCAGACTAGCACTTCTGGAACGCTTTAAGTTCAAGAATGTAATACTAATCAAATAAATTCAAGAATCTCTAACTACATGCCTTAATTTGTGCAGAAAAATAACAATCACCATCGACCCATTCTTAGATGGAGTTTAACCTTTCAAAACTAGTTCACTCATATTAGTGACTAACTGATTAGGAAAATTCACTGAAATTGTAAACGAACTGAAATAAATGAACTCCATAAAATTTCAAACTCACGAAATCAAAACAAGAATGAGAGTATAGAATTTACAAAGTAATTTCAAATTAAAGTCGCACATCATTACCCAACTCCAAAGATAAAATGTAAAACTCCACTAAAAACTATTCTAAAACATAATCGACTAAAAAGGAAATAAAAGAAAAATAATATACAAAAAAGTCTCCAACCACTAGAGCCTTGTTTTATAAACTGACAGCGTTCTAGATGCTGCCTATATTTATAGACTTTTCAATGTTGGGCCGCACTTCAAAACTATGTTGTGGATCCCAAAATTTATGGCCTAATTTGGTCACTCTGTCACGACATAGAAAGTTCTGTCGTGATAAAGATTTTAGTCTTTGTTGCTAGCTTCTGTTGCAGCATGCAATTTTCTATCATGACAGGTTTTATGAGCTTTGTCTTGGATTCTGTCGCAACAAACTTTGATAATGTCGCGATAGAGTTTTGTTTTAGTAGTCTTGTTCTTTGTCGCAATCAGAATGTCTCTGCGGTCGCTTACACAAAATTTGTCGCGACCTAAATTTTTATACACATGCCTTGGAAACTGTCAAGGATAATTTTCTTTGTCGCGACAAACATTTTTCTCTTCAACTTGTCTACTCTGTCGCAACAAGATTTCTTTGGTTCCTTAACAACTCCGTCGTGATAGAGTTTTTCTTTTGTCGCAACATACTTTTCTTCTCTGGTCCTTGTCGTTGGCTGAACTGTTTGTTGCAACATAAAAATCCTTGTTGCAACACACTTGTCTTGGCTGATCTCAGTTCTCATTCATTTTCTGTCACGACATAATTTTCTTCCGTTGAGACAGAATTCTATATGTAAAAACCGAGAAAATTTAAATTTTCTGAAAAATGGTAAGATTAGTAAATGTTGAATGGCCTGTGGAAGCTCTAGAAAATTATCTAGATCTCTGGCGACTTAAATGGATTGTACATAAATTTGGATTCGCTGCTAAACCAGTACCTTAAAAGTTTTGTGGTCATATTATGAGATAGTCGGAATTTTTACAATTTTCTAGGTGGTGAGTCGTTAGTGACTTCAGGGACGAGATTTTTACGAAAATATCGGAAGTTAGGAAATAGCTTGAGCTAAGTTCATTTAAAATAAATTGAATTGAAAAGAAATGAATCATCAGATGTGAACCCAACCCGGACCGAAGTGGACACGTGGCGTGACGTGGCCACTTAACAAACTTAAGTTAATTGGAATAAAATGAGGGCAAAATGGGAAAAGCCCATTTTTTTTCCGTAGAATGTGAGAGAGAGAGGAGAAGAGAGGGTGTAGAGAGAGAAACTCTAAATTCTCTCTAAGATCTATGAAGCTCGGGTGGTCGTCTCGCAGCGGGCCAAGACTTAAAGTTAGAGTACTCGTCGAGGCAATGTGTGGACACCAAAACCAAGAGTTTTCGTTGGAGATTCAAGCGGAAAGTTCAGGAGGCCATGGGTTTCGAGCTTTCGAGTCTCTAAAGTCATTTCACCTGCTAGGAACCTTCCTACTGGGCTATTTTTCATCTAGAGTCGTTTTGGTTCCTGTTCTAGGGGTTTGTTTGGATGGAAGCCTTGAGCACCAAAGAAAGAAAAAAATAATATATGCTACGTGAGTAACGTCTTAGAAGCCCAACTTGATGACCATAACTTTTCGGGGTCCGAACTCTGATTCATATCGTTTGTGACTTTGAAATATCTTTGAGTCTAGAATCCATCCACATATAGCTTAATGCAATTTGAGCTCATGTTAGGTCCAAAAATGATGAAATACAATGGCCTCTACTATTATAGGTGTTGCATTGTTGCTGATATTCTTCATGGTTTGTAACTTGCACAACTCCTTCGTGTGGACTCTAAATTTGGTGTTCTTGGACTCTATGGAAATATCCTTGAGTCTAAAACCTGGCCATATTCTGTGAATGGCATTTGGTGCCCACATATTGTTTAAAAATTTGATTATAGCACCAAGTGTGCAAATTGCTTGGTTGTGATAATATGCGTGGTCTAATACATTGAAATTGGTGTATGTTGTTTTGTAATTATATGCATGTTGATATAATTATCCATGAGGCTTAGGGAAATGCATGAGTTTGTGTATGATTGAGGCCATTACATGGCTTGGTTGTAGGCTATTTGTGGACATGGTGTCACACTAGACTCCTGTGAGGATAAAGTAAGTCATTACCCGATCATGGCGATCAGGATGTCAATGTATGTGTGTTAGGTATGTTGGCTTGAATTGTATGATTTAAATTTTAATTTATGTGTTCAGTGATATAAATGTCCAATTGATGCATGGGTTAATATGCGTGAGTAGGCATATGTGCATATAGCACTCATTATATATGTAGCATGGTATGAGTAGGCAATGACACATTTGCATTGCATTTCATATGCACAGGGACATCGCATAAAATGGGTGGGTGTGCATGGTTGTTGTCTTTCACCATTCTTGGAGAATGGGTGGTGGACCCGATACATTGGACGACGTCCAATAGAGCTCCACGATCTTCATGGTTGTAAATCAACATTGTGTATGGTGTTTATGGTGCGGGCTCGGTCTAAGGACAATGTCCTAAAGAGTCAAGCGGTTTTAGAGATTATCCAATGCTTTTGTTTTAAGGTAGTTTCGGAGATTGTCCAATGCTTTTGAATAAAGCTGTTTATCGGAGATTGTCCAATGCTTTTGTTATAAAGCTATTTATCGGAGATTATCCAATGCTTTTGTTTTAAAGCGATTTCGGAGATTGTCCAATGTTTTTTATTTATAAAACAAAAAGCTTTTGTTTCGATAAATGATCAATAAGCTGAAAGACCAATGGTGAGTTTCTCACTTAAAGTACAAGCATGTGTGAGGGAGTCATTCGGGACTCGATTTAAGAGGAGCTCAGAAGGGCTGGCACATGGGACATGTTGAGTCGCACCTCATTCATGACATGTAGGTTTCCATTCTAGGATGGCATCTTCTGAAGGTGAGTGTTTATTTGTTGCATGACCATTGCATGTGCACTTAGGTGGGGAGTAGCCTGCTGAATACACAAAAGAGCAATAATTATATCGGAATTTAGCACCTTCAAGTCATACTTTGCTCACATTTTGCATAAGAATAGGTACTTTTAATTGTTTTCGTGTTTTTGACTTTAAAGGTGCTTTTTCTGTGTTTCATACATAATTGTTATGGTCAGGTCCGTGAAGCGAATATGGATCATTGAGGATGATGGCAACCGCTTGGTGAAGTTTCGGGAAGTGCATCAATGCTGGAAACACTGCGCAGGCAGTGTACCGGCACTCATTTAACTCCGTACCGGTACACCCATGCGTAGTGCCACCAGTAGCCAACCTGTACCGGTACAACCTAACCCCGCACCGCTGATTCGCGCCACTTAGTGGTAAGGAGCTTTAATCAACAAAATTTGTTTCCTATAGCCCCACGTCAGAAATTAAGCCAATGCAAAGATAAAGGCTTCAGCAATGTAACACTTAATGGCTTCTATCCTATGAATGACTCGTGATCGTTGTTGAAAATGGTGCGCTTTTAGTTTGGATTTTGGAATTTTTTGTTTTTAAAACAAAGGGGGAGTTGTTTAGTTAATGAATAACTGTAATAACTGAAAATGAAGTGTGAAATGGTAACTTTGAAGGTTTAGGCTACTAGCTTGATAACATGGGCAAACAAGTGTCCTCAAGTTATATCCACGCATTACAGCAACCTATAGTCCAAGCTTGCATAACCGGATCTTTGTTTAACTATAAACTTAACTTAAAACCAATTCCTATTTTCGAGAGTCAACACAGCAAACATGCATCCATAGCCCTTTTAGTTCAAAACCTAAAGACTCAACCTCATTTCAAGGGTTCGAAGACCATCTGTTAGAATAACAAGGCATCTATCAATAAGATGTAATCAGACCCTAAAGCATGGTAAGTATTAATAAAGTAATGACATTAAAATGACATTCAACCCTAATTTGAAAGATATGAAGCCATAAAATACAAGACTCTGTAGTATTTAAAACATGAGGACAACCTCGTAATCGCCACAACCAAGCTTTCAGCAACCTCCTAAAGCTTATAAGGCTTAGCCAAGCATCTCTTGAGTCATCCTGCAGGGTGTCATAAAATGAGAAAATGAAAGAAAGAGGAGAGAAGAGAGAAAAGCAAACCCTAAACTGAAGTCAGGGGAGAGGTTTACATAAAATGAAAAGTTGCCAAAAGATTGCTTAGTGGTTACAAAACCACGGGGGTTTATAAAGACTACCCAATGTGTGAAAACTACAAGAGTTTGAAAGTTTTGGCTTATACAAGGGGCAAGGAGGTCATACACCAAAACTGGTCGTTTACATTAATTACACAAAATTCAATAAGGCAAGGAATTCGCTTATGCGAGAATCCCTCGCTAGATATTTAACTATAAATTTCAATAAATTCGCTAGCCTAGCTTAAATTGGTACAGAGATAGCGAACCCACAAATTTTCGCTATGCACGTGAATTCGCTTATTAGCTTAAATTCGCTAAATTTAGCGAAATTTGTGAGAGATAGCGGAAATTTCGCTAGCCTAGCTGAATTTTATGAAATTTTCGGCTGTGATCGCGAAATTTTCGCTTAAATTTTCAGAATCCCAAATGGGAATTCTCGCAAATCATAGCGAAATTTCCCCGGGTTGCTCGCTTCACCGCGGCCTAATGCACTTCTATCGTATCTATTTTCATCATTTTGCCTTCATTTATTTATTGCATCTTGGTATTTGTGATGGCTGAAAAATAGTTTCAATCTTCATGGCTCCGCACATATCTCGATATCGAACTCCCAAGGTATGCAAAAACCTGCAAAATAACAAAAAATAACCTCGAAATGGCATAAGGGATACTAAGGACTCAACACCTCAATTGGCTCAATTGATACGATTAGTGCTCAAAGCACTCAAAACTCATTCCCAAATAAGGGCCTCAAAATATCACTGGGGGCACTAATCACACTCTAAACCGACGCGCTAGTCTCTTAGCAATGTCAAAACAATAAGGACATGTATGCAAAGGATTTTCAAAAAGTTTATGGTTCAAAAAAGGTATATACAACAAGTATTACCTTTAAAATGAAGAATTGATACCAAGTTTGAAAACCAGCATGAGAGAACATAAACCATATAAGAAAAAGTTTTAGGTCAACATCGGATCCATGGTTCTCAATCTGAATTTCCACCAAATTCTAATGATTCTAAATGTAACCAGATTGGGCCAATAAAATGCAAAATTATTTCCTCCCCCCAACCTAGCTGTTGGCATGGCCTTAAGCTGTTGAACAACCTAGATAGGGAAAGCTACACTATTCTTTCTTTATTCAACTACATTGTAGGGTGCAATGCTCAAAACTTGATTTCACCAAAGTCCGTGTAACGGGGGTCCACCGATGACTCCCAACCAATTAAGGTTTAGGGCATCAAGCCAAAAGGATCACTGACCACAAACTCTACAAAGCCAATTCCTGACCGAATGACTTCAAAATCAAGCACCCATACCTCTGTTAAACTCTACCTATCCACCCATGTAATTTAACACTAAGTCGATGACTTCAACCAATTAAGGCTTAGGACATCTAAGCCAAAGGCTTTCGCCATATACCCCTGACCGCGTTTCCTAAGCCTCTACACAAGTGTCACTATTCTTTTCTTCCTTTTTTTTTTTCTTTTTCTTCTTTCTTTTCTTTTTCTTTTTCTTTCTTTTCCTTGAAGACTACATCGGGTCTTCATATACGGGTAACACAAACCTATTATGGATCGCCAATGTGCCCATGCGCCCGCCAAAAGTGAAGGGAGGTATAATTTCACAAACACGCATAATCCGTGTGCAAAGTGTGTGAATTAGCTCAAAGGGAAATGTTCAAGGTCATAATGCCGAACTTCAACCGACCAAAATCGCTTCAAATATGACTGTTCTAGCATTAAGGTAACATGCAAGGTTTCAATTTTTCAATTAGTAAGTAATCTAATTGTCCACTAAAGTAATTCTAATGTTCAATTGAAGACAAAATGGCGTTACACAAAATGGGACACAAAAAGATTTTTGCAAAAGTGAAGTAAAATATATATATAATAAATAAGATAGCTTTGATATAGCCATAAATGGCTAGTACATGCATAACAAAGCTAAACATACAAAAATATCACCGCTCACTACACATTAAGATGAATCTTATACAAAATTAGTAGGCAGCTGATAAAGCTGGTAACTATACAAAAACATAAAGAAACCCAACCACCTCACCGCTGTGGGCGGTGGTGGGTTTGCAAGAATGTCGCCACGCCAACATATCCAAAGAGGCCGCTGGTGGCGCCTACAAAGCTCATCTCGCCAGTACGCTGAATCGACCATGGCTCCGAGGCGGGACCCACCTTTGGTACGCACCATAACTGTAGTCTGAACAGGAGTAAGGCTCCGCTAATGAGAATGAAACCAGTAAGATCGCTGAATGTGGTAATCGTGACCGAACCTGGGGCTCAGGGGCGGAGACCGGCACTGGCAGTTGGTGTGCAACCAGGCCTAATCAAGGCCCTGCAGAAGGGCGTGGCTATAGTGGAACGCTGCGGTGTGCTCGTGGCCTGTGGAGGCGCAATGCAGTCAAGGCGGGTAGCCGGTGCCTAAGATGCAAAGATTACGCCTCAGCGGTGGCAGCTGAATGGCAAGAGCCGCAAGGGCCTGTGGCCCGCCAGATGCCACTGGGCACAGGTCACCAAAAATCTGGCTGCAGGTCACCGGTCACAGCAGGCACACACACAAGACAGTGACTCTGTGGCACACTAGGAGGGAGTAGAAAATGAAGGATCAAAACTTTGGCCCTCCCCGGTTTAAATAAAGTCTCACTTCAGAAATGCAAGAATATTTCCCATTTGATTATATATTAATTTAGTTTAATTTCTACATCGGCATGGTGGGAATCTGCACAAATGGTGTTATAATTAAATAGGTTTATTATATTTATATTCACTTATATTTGTATTTACATAAAAGGCAATATGTGCCAATGAAAATTTTAACAATAATTAATTAAGAATTGTAAATATTAAATATAGAATGATCTAAATTAAAATAAACCAAATTTATCGAATCGCACTGGTTTTTGAGAACACCAAACTAATTAATATCACAAAATTACCAAGGAGGTCAAGGAGGATGATCTCCAACTCAAAGGGTCCTGAGTCAATTCTTGTGTTTAATTTTCCATTGTCAGCTCGGGTTCTCATCGATTGAATTCAACTGAGCAATTGCCCTTATATGTGGTACCGATGGCAATACCAAAACCTCCGCTTCACCTCGTCGTCACTTCCCCGCATTTCCCCCGCACCTCAAATTTCTCCCCGCAGATCCCGATCAACTGAGTGGCCACTAGCCCTCCGAGCCATCTTCCCATTAATTTGTGCTTGTTGTTCAAGTGGAATATGTCTGGCCCCAATGTCATGTTGCCAAAGGTGAGCGATGACTCCATTCCCAAGAATTGATGATCGTATTGGCAAGGCCGTAAATGGCCTTCCAAGGATGATTGGTACATGATCGCCATCATTTGGTAATCGTCAATGTCGAGTACCATAAAAAATCTATCGTAGTAGAATTTGTCTACTTTTACCAAGACATCTCTAACTATCTTTGTGTGATCTTTACCGATTCATCAAATCAATGAAAGGTGATGTTAGTAGGTTTAAGTTCACCCAAACCTAAATCGCTTTTACACCGAGTACGACAAAGAGGTTCACACCGCTCCAAACCAAAGAAGGCTCGTTTATGCATCCCACCATGTCGGGACCGAACGGGAGATCCAGATCTCAGATTCGAACGTTCTCGCTTGGATTATGGCAATCGACTCGTTCGGGCTAGGAAATGCCTTCTTCAACGCCTAACCCTTTTGATTGTGCAAAGATCCTTCAAAAACTTTGCATAGGCAGGACTCGTTTTGATGATGTCCAAAAGAGGTATGTTAACCTCACCGCCTTTGCACTTCTAAGATACCCGCTACGGGATGCCTTTTCACGGCGCTTCAGGAAATGGAGGTATGCAATGCTTCATTGAGTCCTCCTCTAAAAATGTGTTCTGGCTCCACTTTCCTTTCCGGTTTCTTACTGTGCCTGGGTACCGGCTGATCAACTCCTTTCCACTCCTCGTATGATTATAGCCTTCACCTCATCCATTCCCGAATTACTGGATGATCCTACCTCATGGACTCCTTTACGATTCGCAATGTTTGAGAAGGAACCCTTCCTCTTCCCGTACCCAGACATTGACTTTTGTGATCGGTCACTAATATCTATTTTCTGATTAAGATTGCTCTCAAGCCCATCTATTCTCTTATTCAAGAAGCTCTCTACAAAGAAGCCAATCCTTTCAGGCTAATCAGGCATTGATCCCTTGTTCTTCCACAAAGTTGCCCACCACTCGCTTCAAATCTCAAGATCATTGCTCAATTGGAGAAGTGGATGATGGTGGCTGTGGTTGAGATGAGGAACCAAACTGTGGTTTGGCACTGGGGCACATAAAGTGTGGGGATTAGGTTTCCAGAGAGGTTAGTGGGTGATTCCTCCAATTGGAATCAGAGGTATTACCATATGGGCATCGGGTCATGGAGGCTTATATCACCTACTTCGCATTTGCATTTTCGACATCAAATCCTTCACCGAAGGGGCCATAGGATAATTGTTTCTTCCGCGGCGCTGGATTGAAATCATGCATGGATCAAGCTCATGTGATTTTCGCCACCGCCTCGCACTTCATGGAGTCGCTTGTCTTCTAACCTCCACCTTTCCAAATCTAGGGTCGAGATTTTGCTTTCATTTCCATGTCCTCTCGAAAGTGTAAAATCCCTCCCTCGTGTGCCGAGGGCCTCATTTTCTCTCCACCCCTGCCTTATCCTAACCCTCAGAAGTTTCAAACACATAACCTAAGAACCATGGCTCATCCTGTTTTTGCTCAGTGTCACCTCCACACATGGTTTCTAAGAATGCTTCATAGTTAGATTATACTGATTAATGCCTAAAAGTGCAATTTGAACCCTAGCATTAGATAGGTTTCGAGTGCTTTATGACATCATGTCATTTATACCAATTGAAGTGTTCAGTCTTCTTAGTAGCACTTATGCCATTTGCAGAGTATTTTCGTCAGTTGGTGTGTTTTTGCGGCACTTTAGTTCAATATCGGATGTATGATGAATCATTAAGCTTGAACTCAAGGTCACCCATCAACCAGCCCAAGAATCAATGAAAACTCAAGGCAAAGTGAAGAAAAATTGATGCAAGAGGAAGACAGGAGTGCAAGCGTTGAAAATCAAGAAACTGAAGACTTGCTAAGCCTCGCGAAAAATTTTCTACCGGGATTGCGAAAATTAGCAGTTTAGCGAAAATTCTCGCAAGTTCACCGAAATCAGGATTTTCGCGACACCGTGTTCGCTAGGCACCGCCTTTAGCGAAATTTCATGATTACATCACTTAAAATTTCGCTTGTTAGCTAAATTTCGCTAGCTAGCGAAATTGCCAAGCCTAGCTTAAATTTTCTATTTTCATGCATGGTGATTTCGCTTACCTAGCGAAATTCTTAGTCCTAAATAAATTCACGCCTCATGTTTTTGTAATTAATGCCAACCGACTTCAAATTTGTGTATTACTTTCGTCTCTTAACTTAGCCAAATTGTTAGGTTTTTGGTATTTTCTATGTATTGAGGTGGCCTATATAAACCCCTCTTTCAGAATCAAGAGAGAATTTTTGGGGCTAAATAATTGGGGGAGAGAAGAATTTGTAGGTTTTCATTTTTGTAAATAAAGTCTCAGATTTTATTTAGGGTTTTATTTTCCTTTCTCTCTCCTTCTTTCCTTATTTTTTCTACGCTAAACACCCTCGAGGATGACAACTCAAGAGATGCTCACTGTTTTTCTTTGAAAGATAAGGAATAGCTTGCAGTCAAGATATGCAGCTGTTGTCCTCTCAGGTTAAAAAGCTGTGTAATCGGTGATTTATGGCCTCTCATCTTCTCAAATTGTGGTTGAATAATAGCTTTGAATGTTATTGATTTGGCCATCACTTCATGCGAGGATACAAGGTATACTTATCACAGATGCACTGTGGTTCATTAGGATTTGTCTTTACGAGCCTCGAAATGATATTTAATGCTGTACCTAAACCGAAAAGGGCCATAGATGTATGTTACCTGTGTTAACTAAAATAGGAGTTGTTTCAGTGGTGAGCTCTAGTTAAATATAGATCCCTAAGTATGCCTCGACTATAGGCTGCTTGTCATAACGCGAGATAAACCCGAGGACTTTTGTCTCGTCTCTAACTTACCAAAGTTAGTGACCTAAATCTTCAAAGCTAACTTTTCCCCTCACACTTCACTTTCGCTTACAATTTCTCGCCAACCTACTCCACCTAAGCTTTTGAAGCAACCAAAGTCCAAATAGAAAGCCCACCTTTTACACTCATGCGCATTACCTTAGATGAAAACCCATCCTCGTTGTTCGACCCTAGACCACTATACTCAGCAGCTCGACTACTAGCAGCAGAGGGAACTTAGGTGTATATAAATTTTGTTGATTTGTCAAATTTAACAGGGTACCTAATCAAAATGGCGCCGCTGTCGGACGGTGCCAAACTACGAATGATGTCATGTACTCAGATCAACATCACAAGTGAAGCGTAATCTTTTTAACTTCGTAACTCAGTCAAGTAGAACTGCAAGTTTTCATCACTTTGCAGTAACTTCACTGTTTTTGTTTTTTTTATTTATACAGTCAGTTTTAATTTTTGTTATTTAAATTTAATCTTTTGCAAGCCTTAGCTTGCTCGTTGTCTCTAAATTTCAGAATAAAGGTTTATGCAACAAAGGGGATGTAGACACACGGACAGATAGGATAAGTACAGTCACTCGACCTACCGAGAAGCCGCACATACTCGATACCACGGATCCTATACCCGAGGAACAATGTAGTCAACCAGAACCCCCATGAATCCAAATTTGAGAACCATGAGGGATCACATCCACCCTCCTAGAGTTGTCCCATCCCGTATCATTCCTCCTCAAGATGTGTTAGTTGAGGCCATATTCGTACCCCTACTCCCCACATATCATGGTATGGAAAACGAAAAATCCATACACTCATATTGGGTGGATTTTGAGGAGGTTGCATACTCTTAAGGAAGGTATGACGGATACGGATTCGCTAAAGCCGAAAGCATTTCCATCAATTCAGCGTGACTACTAAGATTCAAGCAAACTCACCGAGGCCTAACCATTAGAAATCAATGAGTCAAGCAGCGTAATCCCAAGAAGTTCTTCGCTCATAAGACTCACAATTCAAGAGACAAATTTACACCTTTGCAACCTGTGACGCGAAGAGATTTTACCAAAGGTTTGGAGAGATTTATGGAAACCATCGCGTCTCGTCCACATCACGGGCCTGACACTGGATGCCGGGTGAACCACTTCTATGGTATGTCTCCGCCATGAGGCAAATTGGAAACCATGTAGTGGAGGGACTTTAAGGCAAGCATCCCGACGGCCATGGATTTTTTAAATTACGTGGTTGAAACTTCTAAGGGTCAGGGATGAGCCTAACCCTAGAGAATTGAAAGGATGAGACCCACAGCTAACCCTTTCTTAGGAGGGATTTATACACCGCTGCAGGATATAGAAATGAAAGCTAGGATTTCAACCTTACCAGAAGGCGCGGGAGGAGCTTGAAGGAAAGGCTCCATGAAGCACATGCAAAGGATCGAAAATCCCGCACACACCAATCCGCACTCACTCTCCAACTCGCATCCAAAGCAGAACCATGTCCCACGGCCCCAAAGGGAAGGACAGATGCTCGAATGTGCAAACACCGTAGACAATTCAAAACCACAACAATCCAATGCTCCATATGGCAATACTTACAATTCCACTCGAGGAATCACTCCTAACCTCACGAGACCCAACCCCGCTTATGTACTTCCCAAGGGCCAAACTCGCCTTGGTACCACAATCACAACAACCACCATCCTCTTTCTCCAAAGGAACGCTTCATATTGAATTTGAGTAAGGTGGGCAGTAACCTTTGTCGAACAAAGGAATCAATGCAACCGGCACAAAGGATTGACATCACTGAGACTACACCGAATAAGAGAATAGATGGGCTTGAGAGCAATCTCAACTTTAAAATTGACACCTCCATGTGATTCAATCACAAAGATCAACAAGTCACAGAGTACAAGAGCAGGAGGTTCCTTCACAACACTTCCCAAACTTAAGGGAATTCATGAGGCAGATTCATCCACAACAATCAAACATATTATACTATAATTACCTCGAGAGTTGAAGAGGCTGATCAACCTATGCCAAAACCCGTTGAAGAACCTAGGCAGGAGAAGAATCATAGCCCGAAAGATATTCTCCTAAAGGAGGATTCAATGAAATACCGCATACCACCTCCATTTCCACAAGCACTTAGAGGTAAGAAGAAGGCATCTCAGCAAGCAGGTATTTTAGAGGTCCTAAGGTAAGTGAAGGTTAACATACCTCTGTTGGACATAATTAAACAAGTCCCTGCTTATGCAAAATTTTCAAAGATCTTGCAATAACTCAAGAAGGGATTAGGCATCGAGAAGAAAGTACTTCACCGAACAAGCTCGCCATAATCCAAAGAAAATACCACAATACAAGGATCCGTGATCTCCCACACCCCCGCCAATATTGGTGGAAGTGCATAGACAAATCATTGTCACTTAGAGCCAAGCAGGACCCACGTCGCATTCGTGATACAAGGCTAGGTTCAGGTGAACTTAAACCTACCAACATCACACTCTCATCGCCGATAGATCGTTGAAAATCCCTAAGGGATAGTTGAGGATGTCTTAGTGAAGATAGACAAATCTTACTATCCAAGAGGATTTCAGGGCGCTGACATCGAGCCACCTGCAAGTGAACCTAATCATGTACCAATCATCTGGGGAAGACCATTTTTGGCCACAACCAATGCAATCATCAATTGCCGGAATGGAGTCATGCAACTAACCTTTGGTAACATGACTTCGAGTTAAACATCTTTCATTCAACAAACATGAGTCATGAAAATGAAAATCAAAGAACTAATGAAGCCGTTTCCAACTGGCCGTGCGTGAAAGCAAAATGTCCAAAGAACTGCAGGAGAGATCAGTCAAGAAGATGAAAAAGGTTTGGCTTCTTGCCATCAACACCAACCTGTAGTCAACCGCTTCAATCTGTAAGCCATCAAATATGGCTGCATCAACATTCGGGGCACCAACACCATGGAGTCAACCCAGTTAATGCACGGGTCGGGAGTAGATCATCTCCTCGACCCCTTGAGTAATTTTGAGATTGAACTTGTCTTGTGTTTTTAAACCGAATCATAGCCTGCACAATTTTTACTTTCGTCTTAATTTAGTTAATTTAGTTAATTTCATTATTTTTAGAAAATTTTTAATTTTAAATAGCTACTTTCGATAATTTAAATAGATATTATAGTATTTCAGAGGTTAAATTTTAATTATAGTTTATATAATAATTTTACTTATAATGTTTCTAAAATATCAATATTTAATCTAAAATTTTTGAATCTGTTGTGTGGTGTACTGTGGTTTTGGGCCAAATTCACAAAAATAGCTGAATTAAGGTGAGATCTTCACGCACAAACAAGCCCATTAAACCGGGAGGGGGTTTGTCCAAATTCACACTTCACATTCTCCTCCCAAATAAGCCCCGTATCTCCCAAATACCTTCTATCACGCGATTGTCACTGGTCGCTGCTCCCGAGCTTTCCAACTCACACCGTCGCCACGCATCACGGAGTCATGACCGCACGACTGAGCCTCTCATACCGCCACCGCCTCGCTGCAGATCTCACCCTACCACGCACTCATCCCTGCAAGACCATAGGAGCCCCCGCACTTTCAAACACGTAGCCGCCGAACCACACGCACTCTCACAAAAAGGGCCCGCAGGTCGTGTCTTGTCTCGCCAACCCGACCGAGCTTCACCACCACGCGCACGAGCCCCGGTTTCACAGCCCCTTCAGCCAGCCGCAGCCAGCGGAGCCCCTTCCGATTCATCGCCTGATTCGGGGAGTGATTCAAATGGGCTCTCGTGGAGCCTCATCGGTAGATACAGAGCTCACCGCATTTTCAAAGTGAGCCGAGCCCCTTTTCCAGTATTTTATTTCGACACGCATGGTTCAGATTTCAAGTGGGTCCGCATCTCACTGGCGGTGAGATTTAAGATAACCCGAGAGGGAGGCCCTAACCTGGGGCCCCAACCCAAAGAGACATCACCGATCCCCGAGGCCGACCGAGGAGCCCTCAGTGGATTCCGACGCCATCGCACACCTGATGGGACCCCGCCCCATCAATTGCACTGCAGGGAGAGTTCGAGGCCCATGCTCTGCCGGCCCGCACATCGCCCAGCGAAATATCATCCCCTGCCACACTACTAGTCACATTCACGCGGAGGCGACTTCATCACCTCAGCTGTCGCCTGCCTCGAGGATTAGACGGCCATTGTTCGTAGGGAACCCCATTCCGGGGAATGTGCGACTCCATCGCAGACCGTTCCATCAAGAGTCGTACTACGACGTCCCCGCACTGAGGGCTGATCCTAGATACCGGGAGTCCATGAGATTGATCGAGGATTATTCGCTATTGCCTTCACGCACTTCGAGGCAAAAGATACTACCCACCAGCAAATGGACGCAGCTTATCATTTATGACATCTCTCGAGCGTGCCTAGTCCGCGCGGAGCTTCGCTCGTATTGATGATCGCCGCGAGTACCGTGAGCGCTCATACCTCAGCTCGTCTGCGGTGATACCGCCGCCAACGTGCAGGGTTGGCAGATCAGCCCACCCGCCCCATGTGGGAGATGAGTCTGAGTTAATCGCCTCAGACACCACCGCCGGACTGCATTTTACAGAGGCGCCCCGCCTCATGTTGTTGCTCTCACCATCTGTTCAGACGGAGCTTATTTCCCGCTTCAACACACGCATACCGAGGTGAGCCATATCGGGAGGCCATATACCGGATCTCGAGGATATCAGTTCAAATTCCTCCGAGCTGGTGATGACCTCCTTGCTACATTTTGAGGAGAAGGTCCACAGGAAGGACCTGGTACGAGCAGAGAGCATTCCACTACTTATGCCGAGACTCCTATGCCAGGTTCTCGAGCATATGGGATTCCCAGAGGAGCCCAGGATCGAGATGAGGGTTCGATGCCCCCTGGTCATGTCGAGCTGGGTGATGACTACGCCCGTATCTTCCACTTACTACCGCCGGTGACCAGGAGGAGGCACTGGTCAGAGGCCGAGGACCACCATACAGATGATATACACCTGCCCCCGAGCCCGAGATGTGCCAGAGTCCTGGGCCCAGGTATATCACCTTCATCCCTCCCACAGACACATCAAGAACAGAAATGATACTAATCTACCATCCTATTCAAGACATCATCTCGCCGAGTACATTCATGCCACCTAGAGAGATAGCAGGTGTGATGGATGCCATCTGCTCACTAGCATCTTACACAAGCCCCCAGATCAGGCCGCCCAAGGTCACTCTATGCTCACATCATGACGCATCTGGGTCTTCCTCGTGTTCCTGATCAGAGAGAGGAGCCCACTACAGACGCAGCCTATTTGGATGTTCTGGCAAAGAAGAAGAACAGCCTTTCAGCACCCACCACCACCATGAAGAAGGAGGTGGTTAGTTTTTATGATTTTGTATAGTTACCGCTTTTATCAACCGCTCTTTCTAATTTTGATTAGGATTCATGTATTACCCATAGTAGCAAAGTGATATTTTTTGTATGTTTAGCTTGACATGCATGTAATAGCCACTTCGCTATATCAAAGCTATTCAAGATATATACAAACTTTTGCATACCATGTTTTGTGCCTTTACCATGTATATTTGTTTTTCTTTCAATCGAACAATTGAATTGCTACACCGACAATTGAATCGCTTTTGCCGAAAATCAATCAACGTTGGCCACCTTTAGTGTTAGCAAATTCCATGCTTGAATCGCTGTCGCTGCGCCCAAAGATGCTTAACTTGAAAATTTCTCCCTTAAGCTAATTCACACACTGCACACCAGATTGTTTCAATAGGTCGAATTTGTTTACCTCTTTCGCTTGCATACCACTAGGTACGCTGGGCAAACCCAGATGGCTCAGGTTACCCATACTTGAAGACCAATGTTGTCTTCAAAAAGGAAAAGAAAAAGAAAGCAAAAAGAAAAAAAGAAAAAGAAAAGAAGAAAAAGAAAAATAAAGTCGTGAAGTTTGCTCTTGAAACCCGAGCACTGGCCCGAGGGGTGTAAGAAGCTCTTGGCCCGATGCCCAAGCCTTAATTCGCTGTCAATGATTTAGTGTTCGTTAGGCATGGGTGGATGTGTAGCCTAACGAATTCAGGTGCTTGATTTCAGTCATTCTCGAGTCCGGTGAAGCCTTTAGAGTTTGTGGTCGTGCTGGATCTTTCTGCCTATGCCCCAAACCTAATCAGCTGGGAGTCATCTATGAACTCGCTACACTCCGACTCTCAGCGGTCCGACTTTAAGCATCGCATCCTACAGTTGTAGTCGAACAAAGAAAGAAGTGCGTGAACTATCCTTATCTAGGTTGTCTCAACGCCTTAAGGCCATGTCTAGGTCGGGGGAGGGGACAAATTTTGCAATTTATCATGTGAATCAAGTTAGTATAAAGAACCATTAGACTTAGGAAATTCAAGTTGAGAATCATGGAACCAATATCACCTAAAATTGTTCTTGTATGGTTTTGGCTCTTTCTATGTTTAAGCTAAACTTGGTGTCCATTTTCAGTTTAAGGTACCGCTATATGTACATAAACCCATTAACTTTTTTGAAAATCACCACATGCATCTCCTTTTAGCTTTGCATTGCTAAGGGACTAGCAATCGCTTTGCATAAAGGATTAATGCCTAAAGTGCAATTAACCCTATATTAGATAGGTTTTGAGGCTTTTTTGCGCATTAATCATGTGTCATTTATACCAATTGAAGTGTTCAAGTTCTTAGTAGCACTTATGCCATTTGTAGAGTATTTTGGGTCAAGCTATGGTGCTTGTGCACTCTTAGGTTCAATACTCTGGATGTATGATGAATCATGAAGTTTCAACTCAAGTGTCACCATCAACAAATCCCAAGAATCAATGAAAAGTGAAGGCAAAGTGAAGAAAATTGATGCAAAGAGAAGACAAGAGGCAAAGCAAAGGAAAATCGCCAGTTCAAACAATTTTCGCTAAACCCGCGAAAAATTCTCGTCGGGATTGCTAAAATTCGCAGTTTAGCTAAAATTTCGCAAGTTCAAATAAAATTCTGTGGATTTTCGCCAGACACTGTAAGTTTTCGCTGTAAGAATCGCTCCTAGCGAAATTTCATGATTTTCATATTCACTAAAATTCCTCGCTTGTTAGCTTAAATTTCGCTAGCTAGCGAAATTGCCAAGCCCAAATAAATTTTCTATTTCTATGCATGGTGATTTCGCTACCTAGCTAAATTCTTACCCTAGCTAAATTCACACGCTCGTCATGTTTTGTAATTAATGCCAACCGACTTCAAATTTGGTGTATTACTTTCTTGTCCTTTAACTTAGCCAAATTGTTAGGTTTTTTGGTATTTTCATGTATTGAGGTGGCCTATATAAACCCCTCTCTTTTTGTAATCAAGAGAGAATTTTTGGGAAACGACAATTTTGGGGAGAGAAAAGGAGAATTTGTAGTTTTCATTTTTGTAAAAATAAAGTCTCGTATTTATTTAGGGTTTTTATTTTCCTCTCTTCTCTCTCCTCTTTCCGCTATTTTCTCATTGCCAAACACCTCTTGAGGATGACAGCTTCAGAGATGCTTGGCTAGCCTCTTTTTCTTTGAAGAGGAAGGAAGGTAGCTTGGTAGTGGGGCATATGCATGTTGTCCTCTTGTGTTAAAAGCTACAGTCTTGTATTTGGCCCTAAATCTTCTCAAATTAGGGTTGAATAGCTTTGAATGTTGTTGGTTAGTAATACTCTCCATGCTTTAGGATACAGTGCATACTTATTGCTAGATGCACTGTGGTTCATTAGATGGTCTTTACGAGCCTCTGAAATGATATTTAATGCTAGGGTTTCAAACTGAAAAGGGCCATAGATGTATGTTACCTGTGTTAACTCAAATAGGAGTTGTTTTTAGGGTGAGGTTTGCTAGTTAAATATAGATCCGGTTATGCCTTGGACTATAGGTTGCTTGTCATAACAGCGAGGATAAGGCTTAGGGACTTTTGTTTGCCACTGACTTACCAAGTTAGTGACTAAATCTTGAGAAGTTAGCTTTTTTCACACTTCACTTTCGAGTTTTACAATTTCTGGAGTTTTCAACCTACTTCCAGCATTTTTTGAAACCGTCGAAAAGTCGAATAGAAGCCTTGCCTTTTTACACTCATGCGTATCATTCTTGGGATGAAAACCCGTCCAGTGTTCGGCCACGAGCCATTTTATCTTTGCCCATTAGCTTGACTACGCGATGAAGTAGGAACAGAGTATTATATAAATTTTGTTGATTTTAGCTCGACTCTTGTAGTACGAATCACATACCATTATGAAATGATTCACTAACATCCGAATTATCGAGACCCGTGATGTGGACAAGCATTGATGGTCTCGATGAATCTCTCGACAACGATCAAAACTTTTCATTGTCATAGGCCGAGTAGGTGTAGATCTGCCTCTTCAAACTGTTGGTCTTTGTGGCACTGAAGAATTTCTTCAAAAATTCAGCTTGAAGATCGGCCCAATTTCTAATCGTTCTCGGCCTAAGTGAGTTGAGCCATATTTTGGCTTTGTCCTTGAGGGTCAACGGAAATGCCTTCAGCTTGAGCAACTCCATGTCGGTTATACCTTCCTTAAAAGTAGTGCACACCTCTCGAAATCCCTTATATGCGAATATGGATTTTCATTCTTATCTGCGTGAAAGTGGGAGCGGGGGGCCAGCTAGGTAGGGTCTCTTGCTATCCGCCGCGGGAGGTATGATCTGAAGGGCACTCACTCTGGGAGGTGTATGTGGTCCCTCATGGACCTGTATCTTTGTTAAGTTCTTGGGGTACTACAGCTGACTTCTGCTTTGTTCCTCGAATTGAGGCTCCATGTTTTTCTTTGTGTACAACGACTTCACAACCTTGTTCGATTGGTGTCTTGATTCTCACGTAGTCTACGAAGTGTCTGCATCCTTTGGTGCATAAACACACATTACACAATTTTAGACCTGCAACCAAAGAGCACAACAAACTTGGCAAAGGTTAGTGTTAGTTAAAAATAAAAGCGACGTATCTGCGAAAACAAAAGCGGTGCGATAGCGCAAAGTAATGGCTTTTACGATTCTGACAAGCTGAAATTCAAAAAAGAATTAAAGGTCACCTTCCTTGTAATGTGAATTACAAGTACACTTCAACATCATCGTGGTTTGGCACCATCCGGCGACCCGGCATGGCTGATTCGTGCCACGGTAGGGTGAGCGGAATCAACAAAATTTGTTTCCTATGTTCCTCCTATTGCCGTAGTCAAGCTACTGCAGCATAGTGGTCTAGGGTCGAACACGGGGATGGTGAGGCTTTTAGTTTGGATTTTTTGAATTTTGTTTTTTTTAAAGAAACCGGTGGGGAGTTGTTTGGTTCTTGAGATAAGCGTAATAGCCCGAAAATGAAGTGTGAAATGGTAGCTTTGAGGTTTAGGTTACTGAAAGCGGTAACATGGGGCAAAGCAAAGTGTCCTCGGGTTATATCCTCGCATTATAGCAAGCAACATATAGTCCGAGCCATAGCAGGATCTTTGTTTAACTATAAAACCTAACCTAAAAACCACTCCCATTTGAGTCAACCACAGGCAACATGCATCCATAGCCCCTTTTAGTTCAAAACCTAGCCTCAGCCTCATTTCAATGTCGTAAAGACCATCTAAAGAATAGCAGTGCATCCCAACAATAAGTATGCCTTTGTACTTACTAAAGCATCGTTAAGTATTGTGAAGTAATGACGTTAAATGATATTCGATGCTAATTTGAAAGATATGGAGCCATAAATACGAGTGCACAATAGCATTTAAAACATGAGGATAACATGCCTTATGAGAAACCATTGCAGCCCTCCTCTTTAAGTATAAGGCTTGGCGAGCATCTCTTGAGTTGTCATCCCTCGAGGGGTGTTTGCGGCTTTGAAAATGAAAGAAGAGGAGAGAAGAGAGAAAAGCAAACCACAAAAAGCGAAAGGCTGCCGGAGATATTTACATAAAATGAAAAGTTTCCAAAGATTGCTTAGGGTTACAAAACCATGGGGGGTTTATATAAGACCACCCGATGTATTGAAACTACAAAGCCTAAAGTTTTGGCTTATCTGAGACGGGAGTATACGCAAAGCAGGTCGTTTGGCATTAATTACACAAAATTCACGGGGCAAGGAATTTCGCTATGCGGGGAGGGGTAGCTAGGATAACGAAGATTTCACTATTTAGCGAAATTTCGCTAACCTAAGCCAGTGCACAAGATAAGCGAAATCCTGGAATTTCGCTATCTTGTGGAGTCAGATTTAAGCTAGCTAAGCGAGCCCGCTAGCTAGCGAGGCCCTGTGAGAGATAGCGAAATGGAATTTCGCTGGGCACAATGATTTCGCTATGTGTGAAATTTCGTAACTGTGATTTCCCGATTTCGCTAGGATGCGGAATTTTCGCTATGGTTGCGAGGAATTTCGCGATCGAGCGAACCTCACCGATCATAAGCGAAATTTCTGGGTTGCTGCTCTTCACTACTTTGCCCCTCTTGCACCCTCTCTTTATCACTTTTTCATCATTTGCCTTCATTCTTTATTGCATCTTGGTACTGTGATGGCTGAAAAATAGTTTCAATCACGTGTCTTTGCCTTTATCTCGATGTCGAACTCCCAGGTATCACGAAAACACAGAAATAACGAAAATAACCTCGAGGAATGGCATAAGTGATACATCGTGGACTGAACACCCTCAATTATTTCGATTGATACGATTAGTCATGAAAAAGCACTCAAAACCTATCTCGAATAGGGCTCGAAAATATCACTTTTTGAGCACTAATCAACGTCACACCCTTACGAGAAGAAACCTTGTGCTTGACACATGCCGTCTGACACTAACTTTGTCTGTGCGACATGTAGATTTGTGGGAATTGAGGCGGGAATACGATTGTCTGCAGTGCACGATCGTCCTTGACCATCGACTCGAGATCACAAGGAAAAAAGATTATAAAAGCGAAGGAAAGGTGGGAAGAATGACTTTGATTCTAGGGTTTGGTTTTCATAAAAGTGTTATTTCTCATAGTTTTTGCTAGGGTTATAGAGTAGGGTTAGAAGACTTCACTTTTCTTGATTTTGGATTTCAAGTTCATGTAACCTTTTCGGTTAGATCCACACAACTCGTTTCTTCTAGCCCCCGATTATTTACGTGTTTTTGAATATTTGGTTTTACAATTGAAGTTTGATTTTCTCAAAGTTCCTTTTATGAATAATTTCTCATCAATTATGATTTGCTTTATAATTTCCATGAAGTTCTAAACTTTTATGCTGGGGTTCTACGGTGGAAACTCACCCTGATCAAGGTAAGAACCCTAAAACCTTAGTTGGGCATCCTCTTGACAACGTGTGAACGAGAGATCCTCGGTACACGTTGTACTTGATTACAAATGCAAGCTAAGAGTCTGAATTAATTGTTGAACAAGTGTTTAACATCCCTTGATCGTTTTTCATTCTAAAAGAGCGTTTAAAGCAAATCTTCCTCAGACCATTCATCAGTAGCTCTTAGATTGGGAAGGCGTAAACTAAGAGGTGGGAATGCAGTGATCGATAGTGAGGTGGAAACCTAAGAATCCCAGCAATTAGCTTTCTATTTTTAAATAATCGATTTAATTAGTACTCGATCAACCCAGTATGACCCAGTAATTTCCTTTTCAAATCTTTGCACCTTTTGGAGAATAGCTCCCACAGGGGATCAACTAAAGACCACTCCTGTGGAGATGACATGGACTCCCACCCAGTATTACAATGCTAGACAACCTTAAATTCCTACGCTTGAGATAAATTCAGCATACGAGAATAAAACGAAGCATTTTAGGCGCCATTGCTAGGAGTGGTGATCAATCCGATTGATCGAAGAGAAGCGAGGTAATTTGCAGAATTGCATTGCAAATCCGGTCACGTTCTCTGCCTTTTTTAATTTGTTTTTGTAGGAATCTAAGTGGGTGTCTGCTTGGAAGGAGTAGGATTAGTGCATGTGGTTTGGGCTACTTAGCGAGCAAGCAGAGCTGTAAAATTGTACCTCGAAAGTGCGAAGAACCAGTATTAAGTCCATTGTTTTCAAGAGAATCCTACACCTCAAATGGACCATCCGAGGAGTAAACAACCTACATTTAATCAAAATGCTCAAAAGGGATACTGTTAACCTAAAGGACTCCATGAACCTCCACGACATGGAGACGGTGTTGCACTCCCGGCCAACACCGGTAATAGGAGGGAAATGTGCTTTCGGCGGAATCAATATCGAGCTCCCTTGCTCCTTTACCCAAATGTGGAAAAAACTCTCAGGAGATTTTGCAACCTCAAAGAATACAACAAACTCATGTTCGCCTTCACGAAGAAATTTAATCAATTCCTCGTAAGTCGGAATGTCAAATGTCTTCTACACACAGTAATACGAGGTCGGTCGAGAACCCTATTCATTCCTCCAGGGACTTTGAGGATGTTTGCAGTGCATTTCTCTCCACTGGATCACCTCTCCACATAATCTGTATGGTTCTATTCCCTTTTGCTTTAAAGGAGAAGGCCAAAATCTGGTTTCATTCGCTTGCACCCAATTCGATCTTTACATGGGAAGACATGCGGAATGAATTCCTTAACAAATTCTTCCCACTCCCTTGCGTACCAGCGGCTCTTATCACCGAGCAATTGAATTTTACGAAAAGCCGAGGTGGACAACACTGAGTGGTATGGGAAGATACAAGGATCTCCTCCATTCTATCCCTCATCTATGGTTTGGATGTGGAGATAAATATCGCGTATTTTAGTGAGTATCCTTGAATAATAAACAATACATCGAATGATGTGTGGGAGAGTTTTATGAGAAAAGTGCTAGGGAGGCAATTTACTTCTTTGACACCGTAGCGAGGAAAATGCTCGAACATGGGAAACTAATACCTCCGTGAACTGTTCTTCCAAAATGCATAGTACACTACGGGGAGGAATCCATCACTTAAGAGAGAATGATGATTTGCGAAGCAAAAAATCGTAATTTAACAAGGAGGAAGTTGGAGGCTATAGAGTTGAAAAAGGTGAATAAGGTAATAATTATTGCCTCAGTACCCTCGGTACCTATTGGACCCAGTGGAGAGGAGCCATCGTCATTGCGATGACCCAGCCCCTTGACTATTAACTACGAAACCTTCCCGCCGAGTTAAGGGAGGCGATTCAGGTAAACGAAGCTAATGCCCTTAACTGCAAAGAAACCTTCCGATTCTTCATACTGAAACATATTATCGAGGATGGGAGCAAGCACCCAAATTTTAGTTGGAGAAATGAGGAGGCCCACATAACTGTAGAACAATCCAAGGTCCCCGATTATCGAGAATCAAGGTTTTCAAATCCCGGCTCCTCAGTTTAGATAAAGGTCCTCGAGATTTCCTGCGAACCACAATCAAGGTTTATCCCAGTCAGTCAGGAATCAAACCCACGAGCCTTATCAACCTCCACATAAGAGAGAGTTTGGAGGATATTGTGACCACGAGTTAGTATAGACCCAACAATCTAAGCTCTTGAATTTGAGCGCCTTGAATGATGTGAGATCCTGAATCCACTAAGCTAACCTCTTATATGGGCAATTTTCAGCAAGAAGGAAACTCCATCTTAAACCATCCAAAACCCTCGAGGTCAAAATAGTGTTGGAGTTTAGGTCAGTGAGGGCACCTTCAAACATGCGGTACATCACCACTCTTCGAAGTGGTAAGGTAATTTATGAAAACTATTGAGCAAGGAACCAATCTGAGTCTCAGAAATCAAACCGAGTCGAATGATGAGGTGTCGGACCAAACCTCATGTTCCTAGGATAAATATTATTGATGGTGAGTCAAAGCAAAACGAGCCTACCCATATCCCTTCAGCTCCATACCCTCATAGGTTGAGGCCTTAAAGAAAGTGAACAATCGTGCAGGATCTATGAGTTGTTCAAGCAGAGTGAAGTTGAACATTCCTTTACTAGATGCCATTCGCGAAATTCGTCATATGCGAGTTTCTAAAGATTTGTGCCTGGTAAAAGGAAACTAGGTGTCAACAAGGGAGGCATTTATGGTAGACAATCTACCTCGTTGATTGAAACAATTTGCCCCACGAATCTGAGACCCTGGAAACCTCTTATTTCCATGAGTGGTAAGGGAATTCAAAGTTAGGACATGCTTTAGTGGATTTAGGGGCAAGTGTTAATTTGTTGCCTTACTCAGTATATGTTGATCTAGGGTTAGGAGAATTAGAGCCAACCAATATCACCCTCCAATTAGCTGACCGTAGTGTGAAAATTCTTAGAGGGATAGTGAAGGGTTTATTGGTACAAGTGGATAAGTTCTATTTTCCGATGGATTTTGTTGTGCTTGACACTCAACCTGTGGTGAACCAAGGAACTCAGTTCCTAGTGATTCTTGGTAGACCATTCTTGGCTACTGCTAATGCCATCATATACTGTAGAGGAGGCCTAATGACACTATCATTTGGTAACATAATTGTTAATTTGAATATCTTTAATGTTATCAAGGGAATGGGAGATGAGGAAGATGTTTGTGAGGTAAACATGGTTGATTCTGTGGTGCAGAAATACTTAGATAATGTCTCACATGATGACCCTCTCATGGCGTGTTTAGTAAGCCCGAGTTGGGATGAGGAAGTGACCACATCAGAATCGGAGTTCCTACACTCCATAATTGAACACAATGAGGTATCGGAAGTGAATGGGTGGGCACCTAAATTTGAACCATTGCCACCAATTGAGGACATGGCATTACCTTCGGAAGAGAGACCACCTAAGCTTGAGTTGAGAGCCTTTACCCATCACACCTGAATATGCATTAGGGGGTAGAAGCGTTTCGGTAATCATATCTTCCTTCTTAGAGTTAGACCCGAGAACATAAACTTTTGGAGATATTGAGAACCCCTTAGAAGCGCCTAGGATGGACAATTACGAGATAAGAAATTAACCCTTTTGATCTGCACACATAGAGATTCACTTGGAGAGAGAGGGATGTTAAACCACAGGCAATGCAGAGGCAGTGAACCTTGATAATGAAAGAGAGTGGTCAAGAAAGAAGTTCTAAAACCCTTGGATGTAGGTGTTATTTACCCTGTGCGGATAGCAAGTGGGTCGACCAACCAATTGGTCCCTAAGAAATGCAGGAGTCAACGTGATCGCAAATGAAAATAATAGACTAATTCCGCTCGTGTCACCTTCGGTTGGAGGGTGTGCATAGATTATAGGAAGCTTAATGCGGGTACTAGGAAAGATCACTTTCCTCTACCGTTTGTTGATCAAGTGTTAGAGAGAGTTGTAGGGCATGAATTTTATTGTTTTCTCGATGGGTACTCAGGGTACAATCAAATTGAGATAGCTTTAGAAGATCAAGAGAAAACTACATTCACGATCATTTGCTTTTTTGCCTTTAGGAAAATGCCCTTTGGATTATGTATTTTTTGAACCTTCCAACGATTGCATGATGAGGATACAGGTGATATGATAGAAATCATTTTGGAAATTTTTCATGGATGATTTCTCGATTTTGGTGACTCATACGAGGATGTTTGGAGAATTTACGTAAGGTTTGGAGAGATGTTAAGAAGAACCTTGTGTTAAATTGGGAAAAGTGTCATTCATGGTGACCGCGAGGTTGTCTTAGGCCACATAGTATCGAAAAATGGAATTGAGGTGGATAAGGCCAAAGTCAGTTGATCTCAACACCTACTCTAAGTGATTTAGAGACATAAGGTCATTCTTGGGACATCTTGGATTCTATAGGAGATTCATAAAGATTTTAGTGCTATAAAGCGGCGTCCCTTATCTGATTTGCTTGCGAGGATGTCAGCACTCGCATCAGTCACGCCGGGCTTGTGAAGTGCCTTTGATAAGCTGAAAACTATGTTGAGTGTCTCCTCACGTAAATCGATCTCCCTAATTGGAACCTTCCATTTGAGATCATGTGTAGCGCCGGTGATTATGCTATAGGGGCTGTTTTGGGACAAAGGGAAGATAAAAAAGCTTTTGTGATCACCACGACCACTCGAAAGCGAGACTAAGGTCAGCTCGAGTAAACTACCTGACCCGCGAGGAAAAGAGTTTTAATAGTCGTCTTTTGCCTTATAAAGTTCGGTCATGCATTGTAGGGTCTCCTGTCAACCATTTTCCTGAGATCTTGCCTTGACGTTGAAGTACCTACTCTCTAAGCAGGATACCAAGCCTCGGTTGACTAGGTGGATCTTACTGTGCCAAGAATTTAACCTGACTATTAAAGATAAAAAGGGGGTCGAGAATGTGGTAGCTGACCACTTATCTCGGCTAGTTTTGGAATCCAGTTCTCATGGCGTACCCATAAGGCGACCGGTTTTCACGATGAAAGCGACTTTTGCTCTTGTTCCGCGCCCGTGAATGCGCGGACATAGTAAATTACCCCAGTGGTAGGTGAATTCCACCTAATGGACTTCTCGACAAAAAGGAAATTTTTGGTGGACATTAAAATATTATTTTGATGATGATCCATATACGTTTTAAATATTGTCGGACGATTGATGAGAAGGTGTGTACCCATGATCAAGTGGGATACTCACCTTTGCGATCGAAGCTTGTGGAGGGCATTTCTGCGAGAGAAAGCGGAGAAAAATAAAATTTTGCAAGCTGGTTTCTACTGGCCCATACTTTTTAAAGACAACTTTGAGTTTTGCAAAACTTGTGCTTGGTGCCAACAATTAGGCGGAATCACAAAAAGGAACATGATGCCTCTTACCCCGATTTTAACTATTGAGATCTTCGATTGTTGGGGTATAGACTTCATGGGGCCTTTTCCCCCTTCTTGTGGGTACCTTTACATTTTGCTGGTTGTTGATTATGTGTCAAAGTGGGTGGAGGCCATCCAACGAGAACTAATGACCACAAGGTTGTTTTGAAATTTATAAAAGAACACATTTTTTCTCGCTTTGGAGTACCTCGTGCAATTATTAGTGATGGTGGACTCCATTTTTGTAATCGATCTTTTGAGAATTTGTTGAAAAGTATGGGTCACCCTGAGGATTTCAACAACATACCACCCACAAACCAATGGTGAAGCCAAATTAGCTAATAGGGAGATCAAACACATTTTGGAAAAAAGCAGTTTGCCCCAGATCGCAAGATTGGTCGCCGACTGATGCTCTTGGGCTTCTGATGCGCTACTAAAACTATTCTTGGTATGTCTCCACATGGAAGCTCATTTATGGAAAGGCTTGTCATCTGTAGTAGAAATGGAGCCGCGGGCATGTTAGGTACATTAAAACTTTTAATTTTAATTTGGATCAAAGCCGAGGGTAAACAGTATGGTATTTGCGGATGAATGAGCTTGAAGAATTGAGGCGTGAGTCGTATAGAGCTCCAGTTTACACAAGAGGCTCAGAAATTTGTTCCATGATAAGACCATTGCCGCGAGAAAACTTTTTGAACCTAACCCAGGTCTTCTTTGTCTGACTCACGGTTGCACATGTTTCGAGTGAGCTAAACTCTCGGTGGACTAGCCCTTTCGTTGTCAAATCGTTTTGACTTACCCCTTGCACCTATTTTGAGCCTTGAGTTGCCAATTTGGTTCAAACCTAAGACACGTCTGAAAATCACGGTGGGCCCCATGTAGGTGTGAAAGTGTCAAAAGAAGGAAGTACAATTGTTAACTCCGTGAACACTATCAGTTTGGGCAGAATATGAGCAGGGAGAGAAATGAGCATGTAGTGAAATCTGGGATAGAAGGCATTTGAAAAGGATATATTTTACATCGGCACTACTGTTCCCAACTTACAAAAAAAAAAAAAAAAAAAATGAAAAAATTGGGACACTGTCTGGGTACCCTTAGTCTGAAAAGTGGCGGAGAATGACTGTCTGCCGTCTGCCGTTAATCGATGCCGTGTAGCGTATTTTGGGCGATTAGGGTTTTAAACCCCTTTTTCGATGTTTTCATTTCCCTATCCTCCCGTCACCATATAAAGACAACCACTAGCCCTTTTGTCACTCTCACCTGGCCAGTCGAGGTTTGCACGCTCACTGCCAGGTGTTCCATCGTTCGATTCGGACTCTTTACCTCGGTCAGCGATGCGGGATGTGAGTGGCCGCTGATTCCTTGGAGCGTTGTTTATAAATGTTACATTGGATCCATGGAGTTGTTTGGTTGGTTCGGGTTAGTAGTATTTTTCTCTCTGTGGTTTAGGGCTTCTTCGGCTGATATTATGGGGAGGAAGTTTTTATTTGATTTGCACGGGGCCAGCCCGGTACTTATGGAGATTGGCTACTAGGACGTTGTTTTATATGTTTGGGCTGTCTTTTCCATTTTTTCTATTCTTGCCATATCTATGGCAAGATCTGAATCCTTTGGAAAGGCAGCGCTGGCTCTCCTCCTATGGAGGCGAATTTTTGTGAAGAAAAATCCCAGGCACCCTCATAGGCGTAAAGGCGAAGGAAGCGAAGAGATTCATCTTCGAGGTGAGGAGTGTATCGAGAGAGTGATGATGAGGAGATCGGGGCCATGTTCTTTGAGGCTTGATTGAGCAGGGGAAAATGGGCCCGATCGGTTGCGAGATGGGATTTCATTACGACGGGGTGAAGGTGGACACATTTTGTTCACCCATCTGTCCGGAACCGTTATTCAAGAAGCGAATTTCTTGGTTGTGTATGCCCCGAGTTCAAGGATATCTACCTACCTTGGTTCGGGAGTTTTACACTAATTTGAGATAAAATCAGCAGGTAGATACCTTACTAGAGACCACTGTGATGGGTAAGCAGTTTAAGATCACTCCTGATTTGATAGCTCACTCTTTACAGTATGTCCGCCCTGCTGCTTCGGATCGACCTTACCCCCTTAGAGCCATTACTGATTTCACTTCATTTGTTCCGCGGGGCTATGTGCTCATCCCTGTTGCCATGGTGGTTTTATACGTAAAGGAATTTATGCGGGAAGCCAAAAGCACAGATATGCGTTGATGAACAAAATTATTCATGATAGGAGATCGGGCGAAGAGCGGTAGAAATATCGAAGCAAAGAAACTTAGTTTTTATATGAGGTGATGTGGGAAACTTATTGACTATGCCTTAGTCATATGGTCGCGTTATGAGGGACTTTTCTGCCATCCCAGGCGAAAGTAGGCACATTAGATTTCCATCTAAGTAGCCAAATCTTGTGGAAGGCTGCCGGGGATGAGGGGAGTGGTTAAGGAAAGAGAATAATTCCAAAGCCCAGGGCCATTACAAGCGACGGAGGCGAGCGAGCTACATCTCTGGACCCCAGCCTTCCATCCCCGTGTATTGAGGCCTCTTTGTCTTCAGCGCCTGCGTCGATGAGCACATCCCCTCTGAAGAGAATGGAGCGTCGAATTAAGGGGTGGTTCAAATGCATTTTGGGGAAACAGAAACAGCTTTACCATAGGCTCTCAATTCGAGTCATATTTATGAGAGGCTTTGCATTGGGAATGCCCCCTCGACTTGGAGGAGGTCGGGTGAACAGCTGCGTCGATGAGGACGCGTTTTCTTCGACAAACGACGGGGAAGCCATTGAGTAGAGCATAGTAGGCTAGATTAGGGTGGTGTTGGAAATTGGGTAAAGACCTCAGCCATGTCATGCTAACACCCATTTTGTTCATATTGCCCTATTTGTGTAGCCTTTGGTCATTACAAACCTTAAAGACCTCTTTGATTTCAGTTGTGTTAGTTGTGCCTCTTGACTTATATGCATAGTAGTTGCGTGGTTATGTTAAACTGTTGCCTCTATAATATCGTTCATTTCATTTCAGTGCTTGCATGGCAGCTTTTCTTTTCTCAATTCCATGGTCCTTTATATGAATAGCTTGGTTTTGTGATAGTTTGTTGTTATGTTCATTGCTTGAGACTGTGGTTTCGATTTTAATTGAGTCAGACGGGTGCACACTATGTCAGGTTGAAGTACTATGTTTAATTTTTTCCTTTTTGAGAAACTTGCAAAGCTTAACTGCACCTAGCGCATTTGTTGGAAATCATAACCAGTAGGTGTCACTAGTTTAAATCTTGCTAGGGACTGAGATGCGGAGTTGGGGGTGTGTTGAATACCTGAAAAGCCCCGATAATTATATTGGAATTTAGCACCTTCAGGTCATACTTTGCTCACATTTTGCATAAGAATAGGTACTTTTAATTGTTTTCGTGTTTTTGGACTTGTATAGGTTTTTCAGGTTTCATACATAATTGTTACAAGGGTTCTTGTCCAGAGAGCGAATATGGATCATTGAGGATGTTGGCAGCCGCTTGGTGAAGTTTCGGAAGTCCCAGCCCAGGAAGCAGTCTGCGGAGGCCCGGGTGTCTGGGGTGTCGCTCCTGCTTGTACCGGGTACACCCATCTGAGAAAGCACCGGTAGCCAACTGTACCCGATTACAACACTAGCAATGCCGGTACCAGCTATGAATTTGCGGGAATTGAGCGGGAATGCGATTCTAATGCAAAGTGCAGTCGTCCTTGACCATCGACTCGAGATCCGCGGGGAAGGGTATAAGCCAAGGAAGGTGGAAAGCGAGGCTTTTTTGATTCCTAAGGTTTGGTTTTTCATAAAAAGTGTTATTTCTCATAGTTTTTGCTAGGGTTTATAGAGTAGGGTTGAAGACTTCACTTTTCTGCAGATTTTGGATTTCAAGTTCATGTAACCTTTCAGTTAGATCCACCGCGATTCGTTTCTTCTAACCCGATGTTCGTGTTTTTGAATATTTGGTTTTGCAATTGAAGTTTGATTTTCTCAAAGTTCCTTTTATGAATAATTTCTCATCAATTATGATTTGCTTTATAATTTCCATGAAGTTCTAAACTTTTATGCTGGGGTTCTACGGTGGAAACTCACTTACGATCGAAATTAGAACCAGATTGTCTTTATACTTCAATGGGAATGTGTGATGTTCAGCACTTGTAAGAAACTTTATAAAACCTTAGTTGGGCATCCTCTTGACAACGTGTGAGCGAGGAGATCCTCGAGTACACGTTGTGCTTGATTAAATGCAAATTTAAGAGTGCGAATTAATTGTTGAACTAGTGTTTAACATCCGCCGATCTTTCATTCTAAGGCGTTTAAAGCAAAATCTTAAAGTCGAAGACCATTCATCAATGGCTCTTAGATGAGATTTGTAAACTAAGAGGGTGGGAATTACGTGATCAATAGTGAGTGGAAACCTAAAATTGCGACAATCATCTTTCTATTTATTTTAAAATAGTCGATTTAATTAATTACTCAATTAACTGACCCATGACCCAGTAATTTCCTTTTCAAATACACACCTTTTGGAGAATAGCTCCTAAGGATCAACTAAAAGACCACTCACTGTGGAGATGACCTGTGGACTCCCATAGTATTACAATGCTAGACAACCTTAATTCCTACGCTTGGGAATAAATTCAGCATACGAATAAGAACGAAGCATAGCCCTTGTAGGATTTCACTCTGTTGGGCATTGCTCACCTTGTCGTGGGACCCCTTTTTAGGTATAGGGAATGTGCAGGGAGACGAAGCTCACTAGAGGCCGATATTGAGAAGAAAGCTGGATTGTGGCTTTGATTTATATTTTGTAAAACATGTATTAGAATGCTTAATTTTGATATATGTTTTGTATAAAAGTAAGGTAATTTAAACTCTTATGGACTATGGTTTTATAGTCATGTGCTTATATGTTTGAGTATAGATAAATGGGCCCTACGTGGCCATTTTTACTCATATGTGGACTCGGTGAGGTCATTGTATAATATTGGGCCATGTTGCCATGTCATTGTACATGTTGTATTTTAGGTAGAGCTCCCCGTACAAAGGAGACTCTGCTCAATTTTCGTTAAATCTTAGGTCTCGGAAAAAAGTGACTCAATGGTGTGGTGTTAGGTTACCTGACATCCACAAATCTTCTGCGGGTTGACTGGTTGTCAATGGACCCCCGGGATATGGGGCATCATACTATCTCTCTGTAGCTTTTATTGTCGCGATAGACAACTTCGTTGTTGCGACAAAGATTCTGCCTTCAATTCTTAATTATGTCGCAACATGAATTTCTTTGTCGCCATTCCTTTTGTATTGTTCTTCGACTTCTTGTCACGATAGAGAATTCCTTGTTGCAACAAAGTTCACCTCAACCTCATGTTTTGTTTATCGCAACAGAAATAACCTTTGTCGCGACAAAGTTTTGTTGCTCTTTGTTGTGAACTCTGAATGTTATGTTGCGACAGAGTTTTCTTTGTCGCGACAGAAATGCTTCCTTGAGGTGGTCCCATGTTGAAAATTTTGTTGCAACAAAACAACACTTGTCATAGCTGACATGTGTTATATCCTTGCCATTTTCTATCGCGATAAAGCTGTCTTTTGTCGCGACAGAGTTCATATGCTAATCTTCATACTTTTATGTTGTTTTTTTTGACGAGTTAGGATTGTCGCAATGAAGTTCCTTTTGCCATTTGCCTTGATCATTATGCCTTATGAGTTAAGAATGTTGCGATAATCTTCTTTACATTCTTATTGGCCCGATGTCTGATAGAAAACTCTTTATGCATAGCGGAATTCTATTTGCCTTAAGTTCGACTGGACTTTGTTGCGACATCTGTTCTTGGCTGCGACATAGTTTCTTCGAGGGTACGCGAAATTCTATCGCGACACACAAAAAAACATGTCATGTTGACGGACTTTCTTTGCATTGCCACTTTTTCTTCTTTTTTGTTAGAATTATCTCATTTTTCAATTAAAACCTACAAAACACAAAGTTGGTGAATATTCCATAATTTAGCATTAAATAGATGCAGCGCTAAAAATATGCGAGGAAAAAATGGATTAAAAATATGATGATTTGGTTTATCTGAAGCAGACTTTCTTGGCGTTCTGCGGACTGATTGATTAAGATTTACGTTGAGCGAACCAAAGTTCATCGTCTCGACAAGGGATATGTGTGGGGTACAAAAAAAATGAGGTATTTCACTGAATATCAAAATGAGCAGATTTGGGGAAATCAAAGTTTTCGGGCTTAGAAGGTGTACTTGAGACCTCCTTCGGTTCTACTACGCTCTAAGAGGTAGAGATTATTTCTACTTTGGTTTATTCCTACTTTTTGTGGATTAAAAATATGTTTGGGGCTGATTTAAGGGTTGTTTGGCATTAATTCTACCCTTGTGAACTGTTTAGGACTGATTTAAGGGTTGTTTAGCATTAATTCTACCCTTAAGGGCTGTTTAGGGCTTATTTAAGGGTTGTTTGTCATTAACTCTACCCTTAGGGGTTGATTTAAGGATTATTTGACATTAATTCTACCATTAGGGGCAATGTTTGGGGCTGATTTAAGGGCTGTTTGGGGCTGATTTAAGGCTTGTTTGGCATTAATTCTACCCTTAGGGGATGTTTGGGATTGATTTAAGGGTTGTTTGGCATTAATTCTACCCTTAGGGGCTGTTTGGGGTTGATTTAAGGGTTGTTTGGCTTTAATTCTACCTTTAAGGGATTGTTTGAGGCTGATTTTTTATTTTTTATTTTTATTTTTTATGGCCAGTTTAAGTGCTTGTTTGGCCGGTTATAATGAATTATGGGCCGATTGGGGTCGTTATTATTGGGTTGTTTTGTTATAGGACAAGACATCCCTGAGTATGACATCATTACGAGAGCGTTATTGTCTAATCCTCGACAGCGGCGCCATAAACATTAGCTGGACCATTTGATGTACGCAAATTCATGACGGTATACACCTAAGGACTATTATCTAATCCCGGTAACAATACCATAAAACTCGTTAAGACTTCACATGATAAATTGTTATGGATCAAAATTACTGATAAAATTTAAGACTTATTACGAGGGTGGCAATGCAATCTCGATAAATAAACCATTAAACTTGAGTGTGAGTTTCTTTAAGTATCACTTGATTAAAGATATTTTGTAAGGTAAACCATTTTTAAATTATTGGTTTTGATCCGATTATCACTATAGCAGTGCCGCAGTCGACAAGTAATAAAATGGTTAAGTCCCGGATATCGATCGAGATCTCGGAATTTTCAATCTGACTACCCAGCTACTTAAGCTCCATACTATTTGGACGATAATTCGATAATGAGATTTTGCCTTGAAAGCTTGAAATGAATGATGTAAATGAAAATGAATGAACAATAAATGAATTGAATATTGAAATATTAAAATAACAAATTCAGATTTAACAGTTATCTCTAAAGAAAACATTGAATAATCAGCTATTGTGAAGAATCAATTCCTACAGTCTGTACTGCATCTTTGGTTTTCTGAACTACAGATCTTTAAAAACTAGTCAAGGATTAATATAGTGTATTTGGATCTCCATACCACACGAGTTCATCATCTCACCTTAAGCATTTCTCTCTCTCGGGCTCACGAGGGGTGAAATAACTACTTTTAAACCTAGTTGCCTTGTTACGGGTATTTTCTTTCTCAATACTTCATACCACAACATGAATTTGAGACACGAGAGCTCCTTCAATTTAGTCATTGTTGAGGTTGCACTATCTTTGGTTCCCTCACCCTCAAAATTAGAATAGCTTACTCTTTCCGCGATTAGATCGCACTGCTCACGGGATCGGAATTCACTTGTCGGTGGGGTGAACTCTGTCTACTTAAATTTATAACTCGCTCAACTCATTCCACTCGGTTACAAGCGAGGAGGGATGTGATTTAAATATGCGAGGAGCGCGATGGGTCGGCAATATCGAGGTTGAATACCTTCCACGAGCTGCTTTACTCAGGGAATGCCTTCTCTGTGTCACCCGAGAGGAGCCTCACGGAAATCCAGAGAAATATTTGAAAGCGACCTCGTTATGGAGTCTGCAAAGAGACTGAAATTGGGATCGATTCAGAACACGCAAAACCGACAAAGTCGATTTAACATACGGAGATTGGTGTATGAGATGAAATACTTTGCGGGAAAGATTATTTGGCTTGATAGCATTCATTGATGGAAGGCGGTTTACAGAATTGCGATTATACCATACATTGGCTTCTTGCGATCAAAGAAAACCCCTTGTAAATCGAGCTGGGTGTTAATCCCAAAATTTATGCAGAATTCAAACAACCCGGGCAGGTAATTTTAAGAAAATAAACATACACGTCGACTCAATCCTTTCTGACTAGTTCAAATCAAATTAGAGCGAAATACAAACTAATCTAATCTAAAATAAAATGGAAAGTTGAAAACAAAAGAAAGAAAAAGAAAAATAAAAATATCTGAGGGCATAATGATGATTTCTCCTTGATGCTGAAATTTGCGTTTCTTCAATAGCAGTTGTGTATTTATAGGGTTCAGAAGTTGGGCCCTAATTTCGATGCACCTCATTGTGGATTTCAAGGGTGTGGCCCGATTTGTTGATCTTGTCGCGACATCGAGTTCTGCATCGCGACCTGCATTCGCATCTCGGAGTCTTTGTCGCGAAGCCTTTGTTTTGGTTGCGACATGTCTTTCGGTGGGCGATGTCGCGGCACGGCTTAAGGGCGTCGCGACCTTAGCGGCGTGCATTTGATGTCGCGACAGTGGATGTTATCGCGACCTCTTTCTCTGCTGTAGTGGTTACATTGCCTGCGGATGTTGTCGCGACTTCCGCCTTACACACGTGCCAGTTGATGTGGCGACAACGATGTGTCGCGACCTTGCAATCTTCGCGATTGATTTCGCGACATCCGGTGTTGTCGCGACCTTCTCTTCTTACAGCGGTATGCATGACGCTTCTGCGCATTGTCTGAGCTTCCTTTACGCCAAATTGTTGTCCACGCGGCGACCCGGTGAACGGCCCGTACCTCTTTTCTTCCACTTGTGGCGTAGCGACCTACGAATGATATTACGCGACCTTCTTCTGAGTTGATGTTGTCGCGACTTCTTTCTCCTTATGGCGATATCGGCGGTTGCATCGGATCATCGCGACACATCATGTCTTCTTCTTGCGGAATTCCTGATTGCTTGACGCGAGTTTCTTCGCTCCAGCTCGTTTTGTTTTCAATTAAGCTTCATTGCGGCCCGGAGTTTATTGTTGCAACACATATGCACATTTTGATTCTTTGTCAAGGCTTCACGACATGGTCCTTTCATCCTTGTGCGCCTTTCTGGCAATAACACATGACCAGTATATCGATACTTGCTCGTCCACCTTACGCTCTTTTTATGTAAATTCTTCTTTTCTTGAATTCACGCTATATAACGAGTTTGGTTGAACATTCCATGTTTTACGCACATAAATCCCGGTCTTTTAGATAAAAGCAGATCAGAAAAATGGACTAAAAAATAGATGACTTTTAAGCTCATCAAACTCCCCCGAGCTTAAAATTTTCAACTGTGGCGGCGAAAAGAAAATTTTGTTTGTCGCCGAAGCAAGGACGATTTTTACGTTACGTTGTCGCGGTAACAACCAATTTAATTGAAGTGAAATTGGAATTTCTTTTTCTTTGTATTCAGCTTTAAGTCCAGATAAAGGTTAGTTTCTACTCAATCAGGTATACATAACGAAATTGTTGAATTTGTTTTACAAGCGATCTGATTAATTGATTATCTTGAAATGTGAGTTGATTTTCTTTCTTATTTTCTTAATGAGTCAATTAATCATAGGGGATGCTCACGAGTTTGATCTTTTCTGATTTTCCAAATTCCATGAAGCTTGTTGTTCTGATCTCCACTAATGTAGGTGATTACAGCGCCCGAATCGTCAGTCTTTTGGGCTTGTAATGTTAGGTTTGGGTAAGGGGTAGGATGGATGGAATTTTTAGGTTAAGATTACCAATACTCCTTTTTCCTTTCTTACTCATCTTTTGTCCCCTTTTCCTCCTTGTAATTTCCTTAATAAACTCCCCCAGGCTTCATGTTTGGGATACCACCAGTTTTCTTATTCAAAGCTTGTATGTTCCCATTTCTCTAGTTCTTAATTCAAGGCGGGAAATTTTCTTTCTTGTCACCTTTCGGGAATAAATTGCAATGTTTTGTCTTCTTAGGCTTTCTAACACTCTTAACGAACTTTGGGTTAGTAACTCCCATACCGGATGTCATTAGGGTACTAGATTTGAAACACTTTAAGAAAATTGTTCGAAAGTTAGGCCACGAGAACAAAACCTATTCCCTTAAGCCTTCTTTACACATTTGTATTTCTTTTTTTCTCTTCATTCACTTTTACGTATTTTCTCCTTGAGTTCTAAAATTTACACTCCACAAACTTTATTTGTTCCTCTCTTTTTTAGAGTTCTTTGGTAATCACGGGGTTCTTTAGAAGGGATTGATTGCGCCAGAGATGAGTTGTGTCTCCATTGGCTTCTTTCCAAGAATAAGGCTTGTTTTGGCTCAATTTACGGGGCTTAAAGTGTATGCATTAGCATATGAATAGGAGGATGGCTAGAATGGCTCAAACTTTCCAAGAATGGCCGCATCATTTCATTGATTATATCACCTAGGATTTCGCCTTGATCATTAATCTAACAAGTTCTAGAATTTGGGTTTGATTAAGCGTGGTAACCTTGAGGATTTTCTTGACTCATATCAGTGGATGAGAATTTAAATGATGTTATTTCCAACAGGTTCCTTGACTCACTGTTCATACCACAAACTCAAGAAAATTGTTTTGTTCCTTCAATTGTAAAACCTTCCTTATTCTAGACTTATCAGCAAAAATTCAAACTAAATCACAATTTATGTTTCAATTAAATTGCCTGTGTCAACTAATACATATTTTCAGTGGTTCATTCATCATATATTCCTAATCAACTAACCTATGCTATGTCATCATTTTCATTGCGATCTATTTCTTGTTATTCTTCTAACAATTAAAAAGCGAAAAAAGTAAACACACAATTTGACTTCAAACAACTTAACATCAAACAAATTTGATTTTATTCATTAGATTGTATAAAAGTTGAGAATCAGCAGTGGGAATGAGGAAGAGAGATGGATGAGGTCGGTTGGAAGGTTTTTTTCTTTTTGAGGGAAGTAGCAAATATGTTTGGAGGATCGAGGATCCATCCGAGGGTTGCAGGTTTGGATTGAACTTTGGGAATTTCATTTAAATCTCTTCTTCGGCTTGGCACTTTCTTTCTCCGTGTTCTTCAAGAATCGAGTTCATTGGTGAGATCAATTTTTTTATTCAAATCATCTTGCCTCGACCCGTGTATTGTTGTATGCTCCATTTACGTCATGACCTGCAAAAATTTGGATAGATTGTTGTTGTCAAATCAGGAATTTTCCGATACACTATTTTTCTTCTATAAGCATCATTGTCATCAAGCACTTTGTCTCTATCTAACATCTTCTTCTCAAACTCCTTTAACAATGACATATAAAGAAATTTGAACCCCTTGATATGCTCCTTTGTCTTGGCTTCTTGTTCTGCATCCCTTTCCTTGATAAGTTTCGGGGAGTTGAGAGTCACGATCCTCATTGATTATTGTAGAGTGATTCATGGCTAAGATTGCGGCTTTTTTGATAGATCTTTGTCTCTTCCTCCCATTTCTTTTTTTGAATTTTTCTTCTTGATGTTGTAGGATCTTTTTAAGTTGTTCTTCCTTTACGCTCCAATTCCTCTTCCCGTTTACGCTCTCACTCTCTTCAACTGCTTCATACATTTTCCTCTTTTCTATTCGGTTCTTATTCCCCCTTTGTTGATCTCTTCTTTTCAATTCGACTTCATACACATCTTTCTCACGAATTTACGATTTGAATGCTCCATTTCTCTTCTAACTCTTCCGCACTTTTCTGCATAGAAATGAACATCTCCATTATTTGGCTATCTTCTTGGGCTCCTCTAGGCTTTCTCTGCAGTTTTAAGATTCCTGTTTCTCATTGGTGGAGGCGGCGGTGGGGGTGGTAAAATCCTATAGGACTTGTCTCATACGGTTCCTGATCCTCTGCCTTAAGTATTCCCTTAGGTTGTGTTCTGGGTTTTGTTATCCCTTGTTGACAGAAGAGTGTCCTGTTTGCCACATTAACCATTCTCATATTCTTTACAGAATGCAGCTACCATGATCCCCTTTTTCTTCGAAATTCACTTGGCCTTACTTGCAGTTAGGGTTAATGGTGAAACCTTGGGAGTCTTCTTCTTACGCCAGTGTTCCCTTCACCCGAAGCCCATTCAAAACAAGCCTGAGTGATTGTTGTTGGATGAGGGATCAAACCTCTTTTGTTTCCCTCGCGTATCTTAATATTGAATTTTCAATTGCTCACGTTGAGCTTGTACCCTTTCGGTGTGCATACGGAATGATGGCTTCCACCGTTCCCTTCTTTGTGCATACATGCCCGGTTGGAACTAACACAGACGCCAGGAAATAAAACCATACCTTAGCCTCCCTCTGCCAAGATCTCTCCCATGGCGGAGATTGTCTTGGGTGCTGCTCCGCTTTCTCTTGATTCCATTGAACCTTACCATCTGTCCAATTTTAAACAATCTTCTCACGGTTCGGGTTTCTTGGCTAACTTCTTAAATTTGGAGCTATGCACTTTGTCCTGCATCGTACCTCGTTAATGGCATTTGCCTCGTATGGAACCCTAAGCTCCACGATAATCTGAGTTGTCCTTTCTTCCTACCAAGTTAAGAGTGAGATTCAGGGACCAGCTAGCGCACGCATATCAGGGCCTCTGGTGCCCCCGCGAGAAATTTTTCGACCTCGTTGTTCATCGCATTTCCTTGAAAAGGGAAATAGGGTTCTTTGAATCTCTCCAACAAACCCTTTATCGGCGCCAACACCTGCGCATGTTAACAGCCTCTTCGACACAAGCGCATCTTCTTCTTCTTCCATCGCCTTGTCCTTCCCTTGTATGCTTGTTCCCTTGCAATTGGTTGACTCTCGAGGTTGGATGAGCGCTGCCCGGTTTGAACATGTTCCTCCATGATTTCGTCGGATCGGGGCCAGTCTCGGGTTCGACCATTAGGAATCGGAAAGGTTTTGGGAGGAAGTTTGGATTGGGGTTTTGCGGGAATCTAATCCGGAGAATGTGCGAAGGCGAAGGGTTGGTCGCATCGAGAAGAAGAGAAGAATAACAATGGGAAGAGTTTCTCAACCGGTTGCAATTCCTAAGTTATTGTATGGTGGACTATTTATGATTTCATTTATTAATGCTTGTCGCGACTTAAATTCGGTACGAGTGTCGCGCGTCATTAAATTTAGGGGCAAAATTGAAAGCGCCCGAGTTGGCAGACGTTTATCCTCTTTGTCGCGACATAAATTATCCGTGAGAGGACAAGTCCTCTTAAGGTTGCGACATCAGGCATCTCAGGACATTGTCAAGTTGTGACCCTCTCTTTCTTACGAAGGGATTAATGCTTGCTCGCGACCCCAAAAATTTACGTCGCGACCTCGATTTCTTTCTCCCGCGAGAACTTTGGTCGCGGCGTCATCCTTGTTCTTCCTTGACATTGACTGACTAAGTCACGACATCAACTTTTGTTGTGATTTCATTTACCGCCCACGACATAGAAGTTTTTTTTTTTCGCAGCGTAGTGCAATTTTGCCTGAATTTAATGAACAACGACTTTTCACTCTTGTCGAGTAGCAGTTGCCAATGCATCGAAGACAAACCCGATTTCACGACAATTAAAGAATATTCAATTCAAATTTCACGGAATTTATATGGGGAAGGAGTGCTCCACGCTTTTTTTTTTTTTTTACGTAGTTCTCTTAAAGGATTCTTTGGGTTGTCTTTGAAGTTCATTCCTTCTTAATACGAGCCATTTTACGCATAAGTACTTCTGCAGCTTACAGGTAGGATTCAATTAAACAAAAATTAACTTTTTAAGTACTAACTAATCATTATAATAACTATAGGAAACAAAATCAAGGTTAATTCAAAATCTAAAAACAGAAATTAAAGTCTCTATGGGTTGCCTCCCATCATTTGCTTTCCGATTTTTAGTCCCTTAGTGAACAACTGTTTTGATTTTCCTTATCTAGATAACTTTTCTTTGGAGCTCTTCCATTCTTTCCTCCTGCTTAGATAATGCTTGAGTCTTTGTCCATTGACTTTGAATTCTTCTCTGTGTAGTCCTTAATGTCTTTGCTCCAAATGTATTGCTTGACACCCTTTGTGTATGGCCTTTCCATTTGGATTTTAAGCTTCCTGGAAACAATCTCGGTCCCCAGAATTAAACGGTCGAACTAGTTCCCTGCTTTGGGCTGCTTTTCTCGGGATCCTTTGATCATGCCATTTCTTTGTCTTATCATACGAATTCTAGCTATCATAGGCTTCATTTCACCATTCTTCGATTCGAACCGGTTGGAGCGATCTCTCTTCCCGCTGGGTTTAAAGCCAGAAGTTGACTTCTTGATGGCCCACATTGCCTTGTATTCCAATTCCAAAGGTAGGTGACATGGTTTACCAAAAACAATTACGTATGGGGACATTCGATGGGAGTTTTGGCGCTGCGATCTGTAAGCCCCGAGTGCATCGTCGAGTTTGGAGACCGATCTTTCTGCTTGAGCTCACCGATCTTTTTCAAGTATTCTTTTAGCCCAATCTCCACTGTTGGAAATTTACGCATTGTCCATTGGTTTGGGGATGATAAGCTGGACTCGTATGCTTGATCCCATACGTTCGCTGAGTTTTGCAAATATTTTACGTTTTGCCAGTAAAGCTACCCACCATCGCTTTAATGATAGTTACGGGTGTTCCCGAATACGCTTCCGAAATATTCTTTTTGAGAAACTCCACAGCGTATTAGCATCATTCCTTGGACAAACCTTTAGCTTCCACCCATTTGGAAACATAATCAGCGCCCCAGCCGGTATGTACGGGTTCCCAAATGATGGTGGGAATGGATCCCATAAAATCTATTCCCCCGTATCAGTTTTCCTGTTCATACCTCTTAGAAGGGCATTTCATTTAACTTTGATATTTCCAATCTTTTTGGCATCTATCCTGATTTAACCCACTAAACACAATCTCTGAGAATGGTGGGCAAACGTGACCAGGATGAGTATCTTATGAGGCATTTCTTTCTCTGAAAAATGACCTCATGGTGATTACATGGCATTCATTAATTTTGCCTTGTTCATTTAAACACATCTTCTTATTATCATGTCATCACCTCTTTTAAATAATAGTGGATCATCCGATATAATACTGTTGTCGATTCTTGGTTTCCTCTTACATTGGTAGTGAGATGCGAAGGAACTACCGAAGCTAAATAGTTCACAATATTTAGCATACCAGCGGAAGTTGGAAGGAAACTTTAAGCAGTTTACTTCGTCTGGGAGTTCTGCGTGCCTCTTCTTGGTGCATACTTTCTATTCTTGGCAGTATTGGTATCACATTTGTCACACCCGCATCCTTGATCTCCCGAGTCAAACTCTTGCGATACTTGACGCCCGCCTTATCAATCTTGGCTTAGCTTCCTTCTTTGACATCAGTACACAGTTGCATGATTAGTACATGAATAATAACATGGGATCCCCAAAATGTATTGCTGGTGCTACGAGCAATACTATGGCCCAGCATCTCTTTTTCGATTGTTGAGTAATTTTTCGCGCCTTAGGTGAAGGTTACCCCAGCATAGTATATGGTCTGAATATTTTCTCCCTTTCTTTGCCCCAGGGCGGCTCCATTGCAAAATCAGCGGCATCACACATTATTTCAAATCCACGATCCCGTGCAGTGCGACCGTTATAGGTGCTTGAACGATTTGATCTTGATTTCTTAGCGACCTTGCGAGAGTCATCAGAATTAAACCTTGTATCCTTCTCGATGTGCATAATTGATGCGGCTATTTTGAGAAGTCTTTTGATGAATCTCTATAAATCCACCATGCCCAGCTTCTTACTCCTTTACTTGTGGTAGGTATTGCCGTGATTTTGATAATGAGTGCACTTAGTTGATACTTCCGATCCGATAACCTTTTTGCCCGAGAACAATACCTTACGGTACCATAAATGACATTTTCCAATTAGTTGCTAGTTGTTTATGCCATCTTTGAAGCAGCATTTCCGGGTTCTTGAACAACGATCAAAGCAGTCATACGCAGTAAAGTCATCCATAAAAATTTCCTGTTGTCTTGACGGGTTTGAAAATATTGACATCATACTGCTGGAATGTAGCGGGGAGCATTACACGACCCAAATGGCATCATACGAGCCCAGTACCGTAGGGGCATGTGAATGTGGTCTTCTCTTGGTCTCGGTGCGATGTGTCGATTGTATCTGAATACCCATCGAGAAACAAAAATGAGGGTGTCACGCGCTGTCTGTCAACATTTGATCAATGAAGAGACAGAAATGATCTTTTCGGTGGCGTGTTCGACTCGTAATCAATGCATACCCTCCCGTCCACATCCTTGTTCTTGTTGGAATCAATTCATTTCATTCGGGATCTGAGTAAACCCACACCTTTGGAACCACATGGGCCAGGGCTCACCGGATATCGATGTGCATAGATAAAACCGACGTCGGCAATTTAGTACCTCCCCTTCACGACACTTCCTTCATTCACTTTTAGTTCGGTCTCCTTTGATGTTCAGCAGATGGCTTTGGTTCTTAGCGAATTTTGTGCATGCAAATTGATGGTGATACCATGATTGATTCTTCAATGGACAGAGCTATAGACTCTTTTATGCTTCTTTTAAGATTTGCGGCAACCTACGTTTCCTCATCATCACTAAGTCTGCGAGATAATCTTGGTCTTCTCTTTGGTGATTCTAAGTAGAATGCTTCAAATGACTTGGCAATTCTTTCCAACACTAGCCACTCGCGGTTTCTTGATGATTCCCCTTTTTCATTATTTTTCCCCTTTGTCATTTACATTTCTTCGAGCTCAACACGGTTTCCTATAGAATGAAAATTGTTGTATGGAAAATCGAATTAGTCATCTTCAACTATCTTGGGGAATTCATCTCTTTTCATTGATAAAAATTTGAGCATTCTGATCATTGTGAACATCGGGGTTGTGAAGTATAGACATCATCAATTACATTGCAATTTTCTCTGTCTGTATATCTATGTGCATGCTTTGATCAAGTTGAAAGCGGCCCGACTTTCTCTCCAACCCTCGAGGTGAGAACTCTTTGCATGTCGATTCAGGGCGGCTCCGGTGGCTAGGAATGGTCTCCCGATAGCCGAGGTACTTGTGAATCTTCTTCCATGTCGAGAATGATGAAGTCTGGGAAGACAAATTTCCCAACGTTGACCGACACATCTTCCACTTGACTCGCCCCCGGGGTTTACCATCGATTTGTACGCCATTTGAAGAGTAATAGTGGGTGGGAATAACCTCCCCCGAGCTTAATTGCTTGGCAGCGAGAGAGGAGCATCAAGTTTATACTAGCTCTGAGTCACGAGCTTCACGAATTCAACCTTTACTCTCTCAATGATGCGAGGAATTATAGAAGCTCCTGGATCCTTAAGTCTTTTACGGAAATTCTTTCTTTATCGCGACCTTTGTGATGGCGGTTAGATTCACCCGATCACTTGCTACTATCTTTCTTTTTTCTTGCTCGGCATGTCGGCAGGGAATTTGCATATAGTGGCATGGTTACCATACGTAAAGGGCATCGCGATCTCTAGCACGAAAGGTTTTCAAAAAACCTTGCAAGCGCTCCTATCCGCCAGAAGTTTAGGTCTACGTGGAAATGGGATGCGGGTAAGAGCGCTTTTGATATCCCTTCTGTCCCTCCTTCTTTCTTTTTCTCCAGTGCTTCTTCTTCTTCTGGGCTTTCTTCTTCTTTGTTGTTGTCATTTTTTTCTTTCATCTTTTCAACTCCTTCCCGCTCCTAGGCTGACCGTACGGTCTTTTGGATTCTTCTTTGTGTCCGCAGGAAAGGTATCTTTCCTCGGCTGCGGGGGTTAGGGCCATTTTACGCCCTGCTTGTGTCTCCGGGTTCTTCGAGGGATGCATTGGTGGTGTTACGAAAATTTGAGAATTGGTAGCGATTCTTCCGGTCCTGAAACTTTATTACGATGAGGGTTCAACGACTTCTTATTATCCCCATTGAAATGCGACATACGTTCTTGGTTTGGGCCCTCCTCGACCACGATATTCATTTACCTACGTGTTCATTTCGCTAGCTGCTAACTGCTTTGGAACCTTGGTGATTGTTGATAATATTTTTGTTGAGGGTTACCATCCCGTGCAGGCCTTGGCGAAACCCCTGCAATATGAGAAGTTCGTAGTTCCTCGATCTTGGGGTGATAATGTGTCTTGGCGGGTTAGATAATGTCTTTGGCGAGGTTGTATTGGGTTTGAAATGGTAGTTTCTTGGCTCCCCGGATATAACCTCTTGACATCGCTGAATTGTTGGTGGCTCTGCCCATACTTATGATAACTCTCTTTATTTGCTCCTATCATGGGCGGTGTGTGTCTTCCTTTCTTACTTGTCCGGCTACGTGCATAATGGCATCCAACTTGGCCTCCGGCCATTTGTCATCTTGCTTTCGACTCCATGATCCCCTTTCCTGTACATTTCCTCTTAGCTTCGGAGAGAGTTTTTCATATTGCATTTAGTCAGGTCTTCGATCAGCTCTTTTGCTTCTTCAGCACTTTTTTGTTTGAATGCTCCACAACATGAAGCATCAATGATCCCCCTTTGATATATCATTCAAGGCATGATGTACAATGTGTCCATCACGAATGTGAGATCTATCCCATGCATTGGACATCTTCTCGGCAACCGTTTGAACCTTTCAGTATCTTGGGCTTTGTCTTCCCTGCTGGCTCCTGATGATTTCCCTCACTTCTCTCACGAAAGGTGTGAGGGTTTGGGGAGAAGAATCTACCCAGTAGGCCTCTACTAACTCCTCCCAGTATGAGCCATATGGTAGAGATTCATACCATGTTGAAACTATTGCGCCATCTAGAGAACAGATGATGTTTGGGACTTTGGTCTCACCACAAATTCAACTTCCTTGTGTTAGCCATCTGAGAAATCTTCCCGGGTGCTCGTTTGGGTCCTCGGTGGGATGACCGATGGCCCGATCTTTCTTCGGACCATTGTAATTAGTCTTTGGTTTTAAGTTCAAATTGTTTGCATCGATAGTGCACGATTGCGAATACTCATCTTGAATAATAGGCTTCGGTCCTCCATAGTATCCCGGTGATTGGAGGCCTTCTAGATGCTATTCTCCCATGTCTTCATTACGATCCTGTCTTTAGATGCGCCATGGTTGAGTTTTGCCTTCTTTATCTTTCGAGCTTAGTGTTCTCTAGGAAATGCGGTAATGCCTGTGGGAATCGGTGGTGTTACATTTCACATGCATTAAAATTTTGTCCACACGAAATCAAAAACACTTGCATTAATAGGATTGATACGGTCAACAAATATTTTCAATATGGTTTGTTAAAGGTTGATGGCCGATGTAGTCCTTTGCTTAAACATTTTTGTTCTTTTTTCTCAAATGTCCAAATTTAGCATTTCCTTCTTTTTCGTCGGAATATTGATTTACTAAGTGCTTTCGATCCCCGACAGCAGCGCCATAAAACTTAAGCGGGACCAAAAAGACATATACAAATTTATGACATCATTATTACCAGGTAATTGTGGCCAATCCGACACTTGGCGCCATAAACATTGATGGACCATTTGATGTACAATTTATGACATTATCACCCTAAGGACTATTATCTAATCCATTAACAATACCATAAAACTCGTTAAGACTACATCAATAAATTGTTATGGATCAAAACACCACAATGAAATTTAAGACTTGTGCAGGGTGACAGTAATCCTCGATAAATAAACCATTAAACTTAGTGGCTGAGTTTCTTTAAATTATCCTTGATTAAAAGATATTTTTGTAGAGTAAACCATTTTTCGTGTGGTTTGATCGGTATCACTGCCCAGTGCACAGTGGAGACAAAGTAATAAAGCGGATTTAAGTCCGGAATCATCGATCCACGAGAGATCTCGAGGTACTTTCAATCAACTACCCCCGCTACTTAAGCTCCATACTATTTGGGCGATAATTCGATAATGAATTTTACCTTGAAAGCTTGAAAAAATGAATGATGTAAGGAAAATGAATGAGCAATAAATGGAGTGAATATTGAAATATTAAAATAACAAATTAGTTTACTTGAGTTATCTCCTAAAGAAAACATTGAGAATAATCACATTCTGCGAAGATCCCGAATTCCTACGATGCATATGCGCATCTTTGGTTTTAAGACAGGATTTTAAAACTAGTCTAGGGTTAATATAGTGTGGCCCGGATCTCTCCATACCACCACAGTTCATCATCTCACCTTATTGTTTCTCGAACACGGGGTGGCTTAACTACTTTTAAAACTGAATTTGCCTTGTTGCGAGATTATTTTTCTTTCTCAATACTTCCTTACCTGACATGAATTTGCGAACTGAGCTCGCCCCGATTTAGTCATTGTTGAGGTTGCACTATCTTTGGTTCCTCACCCTCAAAAAATTAGAATAGCTTACTCTCACGATTAGATCCTTGCTACGGGATCAAATTCACTATTCGAATTGAGGTGAACTCTACGTCTATAAATTTATAACTCACTCAGCAACTCATTCTCGATTTACAAGCGAGAGAGGATATATGATTTAAATATAGGGCGCATTAGATCGGCAATATCAGGTTGAAATACGCTTCGACATTGTTTCTTACTCGGGAATGCCTTCTGTGTCACGGAGGGGCCTCACAGGAAATCGAGCTGAAGCGACCTCGTTATGGGTCTGAGGGCGAAATTAGGGATGGAATTCAAGAACACGCAAAACCCGGCCAGTCGATTTAACATCGTAGTTAGAGCTATTACGCGAAGAGATGAAATCTTTGCCGGGGAAAGATTATTTCGGCGATAACGTCAATTGATAGGCGGGTTTCTAAAAAATTGCGATTATACCATACATTGGCTTCAGCGTCGAAAACCAGCGTAAATGTCCAGGCGGGTGTTAAATCCCGAATTTAATGCGGAATTCAAACAACCCGGCCGATGTTTTAGAAATAAACATGCGCGTCATTTCGATCGCTGCATTTACGTTAAATCAATCCAGCGGTACAAACTAATCTAATCTAAAATAAAATGGAAAAAAAAAACGAAAACAAAAGAAAAGAAAAGAAAAATAAAAAATACAGGAGCCTTCAGCAACCCAGATTTCTCCTTCAAGTCGCCAAGAGCTGCGTTTCTTCAATAGCAGCTGTGTATTTATAGGGTTACGAGTTTGGGCTGGATTTCGTGCACCTCATTGTGGATTTCCAGTTAAGCGGCCCGGTTGTTGTGCCCCCGTCGCGACATCGAGGAGTTCTGTACACACGCCAACCTCTGTTGTCTCAGTCTTTGTCGCAGAAGCCTTTGTTTGGTTGCGACATGTCTTTGGTGGAGCTGATGTCGCGACAGCTTAAGGACGTCGCGACCTTAACTGTGTGCATTTGATGTCGCGACAAGTGGATGTTGTCGCGACCTCTTTCTCTCTGTAGTGGTTGTCGCGACCTCTGGATGTTGTCGCGACTTCGCTTACATTAGTTGATGTCGCGGCGACTTGATGTTGTCGCGACATACGGTCTTGCAATTGATTTCGCGACATCGGTGTTGTCGCGACCTTCTCTTCTTATGTTATCGCTACCGCTTCTTTGTTGTCTCGACTTCGCTTTGCAATAAATTGTTGTCGCGATGACGGTGTTGTCGCTACCTGCTTTCTTACGCTATTTGGCATTGCGACATACGAATGATATGTCAGCGACCTTTCTTGGTGATGTTGTCGCGACTTCTTTCTCCTTGTAAGCTGATGTCGCGGTTGCATCCAGATGTCGCGACATCATGTCTTCTTTTTCTTCAATTCTTGATTGCTTGACCTTGAGTTTCTTCCGCTCCCAGCTCATTTTGTTTTCAATTAAGCTTCATTTGCGGCGGGTTTATTTGCAACTTTGCATATGCATTTTGATTCTTTGTCAAGGCTTCACGACATCGGAGTCCTTTCATCATATGCGCACTCTTTGCTTTGTGGCACCTTTTTGTAATTATATCATTAAACAAATACCTTACCGCTCATTTTTACGCAAAATTCTTCTTTTTCTTGAATTCCCTACTATATAACAGTTTGGTTAGTTATTCCATGTTTCTTCACATAAATCTTTTAGATAAAAATAGATCAGAAAAATGGACTAAATATAGATGACTTTTAAGCTCATCATTTTTGTGAGCATTTTATATGTCACATTTGGCCTTGTGAGTTAAAGTTGTTATTACTTGATTTTGTAATAACATGATTTGGTTAATTGTTGTTGATGAATGTTGATATATGTGTGCTTATATATTGACATTTAACTGAATGTTTGTTTTAAAGATTATATGCATGTAATATAATTGTCCATGATACATGGTAAAATGTATGAACCATATGGCATTCATCACATATGTGACATAACATTGACATGAAATGGTGCATCACATTGCATATGCACGGGGATATCACGTTTCATGGGTATGAGTGCATGGTTGAAATCAAACACCGTATTTGGTGATTTATGAGTGGGCTCGGTACCATTAGACAAAGTCTAACAGAGTTGCAGTGTTGCATGAAATGGAAAAACTTGTGTTGGGTAATAGCAAGAAGGGCTAGACACTCGCTCGAGTGAAAGACCCGGTACTGGTTCATACACTTTAACGATGAAAGTCTAAAAAGTGTAGGAAGGCATGCGGAGCTTGCGGTGAGACCTCGAAAATTCGCTACTTGAAAAAGACATGTGGTTTTGTATATGAAATGATCATTCGAGGTTTAATATCCATAAAGCTTTTGGTTTATAAACAAATGATTTTGTTTCGAAAATGATCATTAGATGTTATCCATCGATAGCCAGTTTTATCACACGTGACATTGCGTGTATTGTGGTGGGGTCGTGAGACTTCCGGGTGATATGGTGCGCTGGGTGAGTTTCATCTCATTTCATGGCATAACATGTAAAAGGTGAACATTGCATGTGCATTTAGGTGGGGAATAGCCTCTATAGGAATTACTCTATTGAGCATGGTTCACCCAGTAAAACCTAGAAAAAAATTGAATTTTTCTAAAAAATGGCAAAACAGTAAATTACTGAAATAGTATAGGTTGAAAAAAACCTAGAAATTTTCTAGATTTTGGGCGATGAAACGGACTTCACCATTGGATTCGTCTCGTGAAATCTAGTTACTTAGACGAATTTCGTTGAATTCCGAGACAATCGAATTTTTATGTTTTTTAGGGTGATGGGTGTTCAATGACTTTCAGGGACGAGTTTTTCACGAAAATCTAGAAAGTTAGGAAATAACTTGAGTTGAGTTCATGAAATATGATTTGAACTTGAACTGAGAGCAAATAAATTGTTTCGGGGCATAAACGGACCCGAGTGAGTGTGAACACGTGGCACGACGTGGGCCATTCCCTTAGCTTAAACATAAGTTAGAACAAAAGGGGACTTAGGGCAGAAAAATGACTTTTTTCTGTTGTGTTTGACGTGAGAGAGAGGAAAAGAAAGAGAGGAGACCAAACTTCTCTCTTCAATCTTTGGGGTTCTGCCGGTCGGAATTCATCGAGCTAAGAGTGAAAGTTTATCTACTTGACGAGGGCTATGCGTACATACTAAAAATGAGAGATTTCATTGAAGATCCAAAGGAGGAGATTTCGAGAAATTAAGGATTTTGAGCTAGGGAGGCTTCCTACCTGTGCTACTACGCTTCAAGAGGTAGGGATTCTTCCTATTTTGGCTTATTTTCCACCCTAAGGGTTGTTTGGTTGTGTTTTCTGCCCTAAGGGGCTGTTTGGGTCGGATTTTGGGACTATTGGGAATGCTGCCCTGTTTTGACCCTACACACTGTCTAGAATTTGAGACTAGTTTTTGGTTGCGAAACGGAGGGAATTTGGACTCGTGTTTTTCATAGAAGTTGTAGCTACAATTGTGAACTTGATGTTAAGCTTTTGAATTACCAAATTGGACCTCTACAGCTCAAGGTATGATCCATTTCATTTCCCGGGTTGTCATAGCTTAGGTTGTTTAATTGTTCCTATCTAGAATTCAATACTGGTTTTCGGTTGGGAAAAAAATGGAATTTGGACTTGTGTTCTTCATAGAAGTTGTATATGAAATTGTGAACTTGATGTTAGGCTTTTGAATCACCCAAATTGGACATCTACATCTCAAGTTATGGTCCATTTCATTCCCGGGACTGTCATAGCTTAGGCTTTTTAATTGTTTATGTAAAAATTTTGGAACTGGTTTTCAGTTGGAAAACAGGGGGAATTTGGATTTGTGTTCTTCATAGAAGTTGTAGCTGCATTTGTGAACTTGATGTTAGGCTTTTGAATCACCCCAGTGGGATTTTACGAAGCAATTTATGGTCCATTTCATTCCACGGGATACGCCACGTCTTAGAATTGTTTATTTGTTTGTGTCATATTTTTAGGATTTGATTAGGCGAATTGATGCTATATGAGACTGAATTTAGGTTGTTTTCACGTCCCTATTGAGGGCATGATTGAGGGACTATGGATGGCTGGTTTGGTAGCTGTTATGTGGCTTTGTCTCGGTAGTTTATTGGGCATAATTATATACTTACGCTTGACCTCCCGGATTAAGGTGTTGTCTCTTGGTTTTTTGAATAACATGCTTGGTGGGCGGATTGTGTGATGAATGTTGATATATGTGTGTATAAATATATTGACATGGAATGTGTGATTGTATAGAAATTATATGCGATTAAGATAATAGTCCATAACACATGATGAATTGTGTTGTTTAAGTTGTCTGTGTTGCATTCATTATACATGTGGCATGATATAATATGTAATGGCACATTGCATTGCATATGCACTAGGACATCGCATTGAACGGGTGTGAGTGAATGGTTGAAAAATCAACATTGTGTTTGGTGTTTGATTGGGTGAGCTTGGTGAAGTGGGACAAAGTCAATAGAGTTGCACGGTTGAATAATGTGATAAACAAAACTTGTGTCAGGTAATAGCAAGCAAGGATACCGGTCAGCGCCCTCGAGTCCGACCCGGGACTCCGTGAACCGAACTGGGATCGCTTAACGCTTCTGGTGTCACCACAAAACACATTTCATATAAACATACATACATACATACATATATATATATATATATATATATATATATATGATGTCATTACTAATATATTCATTAATAATATGAGAAATATAATAATTAAGTATAATTTCAAGATGGCCCATATCTATTTCTTAAGATAACATATTGATACAAATGGTACATCCATGCCTTTCAGAATATACATGTAAAATATTATTGTGAGTTCACCTATTTTTCGTTCCTAATAGTAAAATACATTCCATGAAGATTTATATATATTTATTCTATATAATAATTGTACGATAACAAGAAATGTAGTGGTATGTATGAAATGTGAAAGTATTTAATGATAATTCCGAAACCCTATATGATCTGGACTATTTATTTATTTTAGCTCGCTACCATCTACACTAGTATCTAATTGCGGAGAAAACTAAATACTAAGCATTTTCATGAGTTATTTACATTTCTATTCCTATTTACATAATCAATACAAATATATATATGCACATATAAACATATAAACAATAATGTCTCTATAATAAAGACTAATTAATCATCTAAATTACATCCAATATGTTTATTTTCAAACAACATTTCGGCTTTTGTTCATGTGATTCATGCAATATATATGACTTTATAATAGTTTAACATACATTCATTTTATCTTGCATATAAAAGCATAATGATTCACACTTTTCATGTTTACTTATATTTATATTTTTAGCACAGAAACCCTAATACACATTTATTACATTTGAGAATTATTCACTTGAGTATCAACAGACAATCTCAGAAACTAAACACTACATGTATCTGCTGATCAACAGATCTTGATGAACCAGATCATTCACCAGATGCACTATGATTTTTGTTTTTAGAAAGACCATCGAGCATCAAGTTCTCACAAGTTACTGATCTAGATGTCACTATCAACTGCCATAATTCACAAGATCGCTTACATTTATCTTTACTGGAGCACATCAATCTATCCCTAACTCGAATATGACTACAACATTCTTTAAGGTAGCTAATAATGATCATAGCTTGCTAGGATTTTATTCTATTCCCTATATTCACATTTTCATAATATCGACCATATTTGACTGATTCGCTTGTATGCACCTTATCCGTTATGTTTACCACTTGATAGATCATTTATCGATGATCTTTCCACACATTTAAGAGGGCAATTAAACACATAATTTTCATAATAACACAAGTTGATACTCAATTTCAAAAAAAAAAAAAACTTAGTCAATTAACAGTTCCAAACTTTGCTATAATAATAAGCGGGGGAGCAGAATTTCACAAGGCACTGTGAATTTTGCTGTGAAAATTTGCCGTGAATTTATGTCTTTGCTGTTTTCTTTCCCCTCGCTCCACTTGAAATCCGCTTAATCAACACTCAATCAATTTATTTATGGTTCAAAACCAAAAACACATGATGCATTCTATGGTAATCCACGAATTCAATTAACTAAACTCAAACTAATCTGAAAAAGATATGGTTCAAAACAAGAGTACATATGTATTTCATATAAAACCTTTCAATTTTGATGACATAGCAAAACACAAACCGAAGTAAGAAGAGAAAACAGAAGAACAAGCCAAAAGGGTTGTCGATTCTAACTCCTATTCCTGAATCCCGATTCAGCACAGGTTTTATCATTCACCAATTTCAATCCATCAAAGGCAAATACGTCACAATCAGAGAACAAACAAAGAAAAATAAGCCGTGCATGCTTAGGTTTCTGGTTAGGGTTGATTTCTACCGAATACACCTTCACTTGCAAAATTTTATGGGAACAATTGAACCATATTTTACCCAAAATTTCTTCAAGATAATGATAGCTCTATGAGTCTATTTTCAGTAGAAATTGGAATCATCTCATTTGGATCATTACAACTTAAATTATGGCCAAAACACCAAAACTCGGTACTAAAATGTAGGATAACCTAAAGAGCCTTACGATATTTTCACTCGGGCCTCAAAACAAAGGGACTTAGGGTCAGGTTTTACTTCTTCGTACCTTCTATAATTTTGGTGGTCTACTCCTCTTAGGTTCTTTCCACTCAATCACTCCAATCTACGCACTAATGGCTAAGTTATGACCAAAACAAAAACATGACACAACCTAGAAATTTTCCTGTTACTAGACTCTATTTTGGTCAATCTCGAAAACACCAACATGGATAATATTTATGGACTGATTTAGGTCTCTATTTCTTCTAGAAATTTTCATCCATGAGTCTTATGCATCATCTCCAATTGGAATCATCCACCTGAGGTTAAGAGCTGTTAAGGCTAAAACAAAAAACATGGGTTTTTGAAAAAAAAACTTTGACAGCATTTCCCTTCAAAACCTATACATTTGTTTTTTATACTTCTCTGTCTTTAAGACCCCACAAGCCAAAAAAACCAACCCAAAGGAATAAAACTCCAATTCAAAATTAAATTACCCAAAGATAGAAGAGTTAGGTTCTCCCTAAGCAAAAAAACGAAAATGAGTTAGGACTTTCCAACAATCAAAAGGAAGAATCCATACAACCCAAATCCAAATCAAAACAAACATCAACCCAACTCTAACAAGTATAACACATGAATGAGAAGAGTTAGGGTTCTTCCTAACCTTAAACATGAATAAATAGGGAGTTAGGATGGTTTCCTAACCTTGATTTCCTTGGAATACTAAACCTAGCTTCCTTCCTTCTCGATCAAGAAACCCCGAACTAATGGATAGATAAACCCTCAATCGCTTCTCTTCTCCTTCACATGAACCCTAGCCTACAAAGTGTGAATGCCCAATTTATGACTAAATTATCTTATCTCATTTCATGTATAAGGCCTGTTTAAATCTCATTTCGCTAAGTTTTCCATTTTTGTAGTAAAGTCCTTTATTTCATTTCTATTAGTAATTCATTTATCACATATTCAACTTTAACATGTATTCTTCTAGCGTTATGACCCTTGATCCTTAATGTAACATTTTTCTATTTTACTCGACTTTAGACACTCTGGTTTTATCATTTTTTCACTTAGTATTTAATTTTCCTAAAATATAGATTTAACTTATTTATTCCCAAAACATGTTATAAAACTGATTATGGTATAATTCTGGGTGTTACATAGACACTTCTGCAGACCCAAGCACTGTGACAGACATAATTCCAAATAAAAGACCAAGTGAAGGTGATTAGACATAATTCCAATGGTGAAGCCCAGAAAGTGTTCAGGTGCGAAGCCCATGGTGTGACACAAAAAATTGCCACCAAAAAAAAAAAAAGACATACTTAGCTTTTCTAGATACAAATGATCATCGAGGTGTAACATCCAAAAGTATTTTGAAAATGAATTTTTTTTTGTAAATGATCATTGAATGTAATCCATAAATGATGGATTTTATCACACATGGGCTATTTCTGCATCAGGTGATGTGGAGTCCATAAGGACTCGTGTATGGGAGTTTGGTGAAGGGCTTCGGGGGAATGGTACATGCTCGATTATCATCCTATTTCATGGCATGTAGGATCCCATGGTAGAAGTTACATTTTTTCTTAGAATGTGAGTGTAAATTGTGAACATGACTATCAGATTACAAGACTTGCATGGTAAGGAGCCCTCGTAGGAGTTTTCTATCGGGCATGACTCACCCTGAATAAGGAGCTGTGAAACTTATCTATGTTTTAAGTTCATTTCACATGCTATTTTGAGCATTTTATATTCATATTCATGTAAAACTCATAATATTTCCTCTAAACTTGGTTTTGTAGGATTCTTGATGAAAAACAAGTGATTTAGCAATAAATTTGCAATATATTTCCAAAAGAAGAGTCAACCGGGTGTCTCACACCGCGCCATTGGGAAGATGAATTTTTATGTACCATATGGAACATCAATTGGTTAAAATTCACCAATGATTTCATTCTACATTCAAAGAGCTTTCCAACGAGTCCTTACACGCTCAAATCCGAGTTAAAACGTAAGAAGCAGGACTCGACAAGTTGAGAAGAAAAACCGCTGCTAAGCGTAGTGGTCATGACAAAGCAAAACAATGTCACGACAAAGCAAAAAAAAAAAAAGTTGCAACAAAAGCCAAAATCGTAGCTAGAATGTCAGATGTCGCGACTCAAAACATCGGGAGCATAGTGACTCGTAAATTTCTAATGTCACGACATAGTAAAAAAATGTCGACAAAGCGCAAAAACGACGATGTGTTTGCCATAACAAGGCTGTGAGTGTTGATGTCGTGACTCACCAATGCTGATGTCGCAACTTCAAAATACTGATGTCATGACTCAAATGTTGGAAAAAACTAGAAAAGCCAGAAAATTGATATTTCGGCCTGTTTTCAAGCCCATTTTCATCGGAGGACTATAAATACTAATTTTGTAGATTTTTAGGAAAATGAAAAACAAGGAGGAGAGAGAAAATCTCTCATGAGGGTTTCTCTCTCTAGAAACCTACTCATTGTTTTAGTTTACCTTAGGGATTTGATTTTTAGTAGATCTTAGAGTAGTTTGAGAGTAGATTTTTATTTGTACTGGCTAGATTTCTTGGTTGCATTTCTGTGAGATTCACTGATATCATGAGACGAAGATTGAAGCTTAAATATGGATTTTTCTCTCACTCCTTGTCTCTTAATTTCTTTCTTCATTTTCTTACTCATGTTTGATTTTTTGCCGATTGGAATCTCAAAGATTGAACATTAAACACCCTCTGCAGGTGGGGGATTGAATGTTGAACATTCGCATTTGTAGATTCTCACTATTTTGCGGGCTCAAGCATCGGTTTTATAAAATTGGTACTGTTCATATAATGGACTGTTCTTAATATTAGTAGCTTGTACCCACAAAAAGGGATGTATCTTGCTATGATTTTCAAGAGGCCCTCTAAGTGACACAGAGATAGAGATTCCTGAGAGTATGGAGCAGTTACTTAGGGGTATGTTAGATTAATATTTTGGAACTAATGAACTCTGAAAAATTACTTTGATAGTGTGAAGCCCTAAAACCCGGGGGTCTCGTTGACCACCGTCAACAAGCGGAAACTTGTGTGTCTCATATCATTACACCCATACACGAGTAAAAATGGCCACGTCGGGCCCATATATCCATACTCACCGAAACATTATCAACTATATTACGATAGTTTCAAGAGTTAATTACACTCTTAAACAACATGCATCGATTATAATGTTTCATACATATTTTACAAAATATATATATAAAGCCACATGTCAGTTTTCTTCTCAAAAGCGGCCTCTAGTGAGTGTCGTCTCCCTAAATACTCCCAGACTGAAGGGATCCCATCGACGGTAAGCAATGGCCCAGAGGATAATCTCACGAGGTTACTCCCCACCTAAGGCTCATGCACGACACACCATATTTGGCAAACATGCAAGTTCCACTAAAAGTCTATATGTCAAGGATGAGAATGTAACTCACCCATCTCTGGCATTTCTGAGTCCTCACCTAACCCCATGCATGCCTAAGCCAAGTGTGAGAAAACACTATTTTCAAAACAAAAGGTTTTTGTTTTTGAAAACATAATACCAATTTCTGATAAAATTCTATTGGATAACCCTCCGAGGTGATTACTGGATAACTCTCCGAAACAGTCATGGGTCCTCCTCCAAGATGAACTATTGGACAACTCTCCAAGGCAATTCTTCGAAAAATCTTCCCATCAAATTCATTTGACAACCATGTTTTTCATATGTCATGCACCTACACTTTATTAATTCTAGTTTCCTGAAGGCATATGAAATGCACATGCCATTCTACAATAATTCATGTTAATATCATGCATGCATATATTAAGGAAATTCACACAAAAGCAAAGCATATTATTCATTTATAAAGAATAATACCAAAATTAGCTCACATGGGGCTAATACATTAATCCGATACCCATCTGAGTCAGCCAAAGCATCACACCAATAACACACACAATTTTCATGTTATTTAAACACCAAACAATAACATACAACAATAGCATACAAGGACCATTTCCAGTCCACAAATCAGTCCGGGATGATCTGAAGTCGGTCCCAAAATTTCCAACATTCAGTCCCAAGGTTTTGGGACTGATCAAACGGCCACTCATGGCCTCACACCATCCATTCCATTTGAATGGCTCTTAAGCAAAAAATAACTAAAGTAGGAGAAGAATCTCACCTCCCTGAGCGCCTGTCGAAACTCTACAGAACCCAGACCCACGCCAGAAATTCTCAGAAATGTGGGATTAGCCACTATTCGCTTCTAAGTCGACAGATCGATCATCTGAAATCTCTAGGGAAAGAAGGTAGAGCCTCTCACTCTAAAATCTCTCCTATTTTCTCCTTCTATTGCTATTTCTTTCTCTTCCTTTCCTCTCCCAAACCAAGCTTTGGTCTAGTCAGTCAATATAACTTTTCCTCTCATGCCACTTGTCACTCTATCGGGTTCCTTGGATTTCAATTTATCCTCTTATCCATCTACTGATTTCCTTCCACAAGATGATGCCATGTGTCTCTCATGGGGTCCCACTGTATTTCTCATAGTTCGACCAAATTTCTTTCCACTTGACACGTGTCTCATCTTGATCCACTCAAAATGTGCCAAGTGTCCCACACTACCCTTGTTGCCTTGAAAAACATGAAATTCCGACCGTCTCGAAATTCGACGAAATTTCGACCGTCTCGGAATTCGATGAAATTTGATGTGGTAGCTAGATTTCGTGAGATGATTCCAACGGTGAAGTTCTTTTCATCATTCGAGATATATAAAAATTCCAGATTTTGATCGAAATTACCATTTTACCATTTTTCAGAAAATTAGAATTTTCTCGGGTTTTACAGATAGATCACTAATTTACTCATGGTGTGAGGATTATTTGGATGATGTATCAATTAAGTTGATAAGAGTTTTCTCCTTAGTCTGATGAAAGGATCTTGATCCCCGTGTTAGCAAAGATCTAATTAAGGAGATAGAAAATTTTCTCAGATTTGAAAGACGAGATACCAATTAGATTGGAGAAGGCTTACATAATCTTGTCCATGGGGCAGAATTTTCAAACGCAGATTTAAAGTGGAAAATCGAAAAGAAAAATACCTTATCTTAGAAAAGGATTATATTCCATATAACTTATTGTGACTCATGATCCTAAGGAACGTGGATTCTCTAATTAGCTGTAATACGGTGTATGAAGAAATCCAAGCTATACTATATTGCTCGACAAATCTAACATTCAACTCATATAAACGCTGCGGCTTTCAAGGAAATGCAAATTGATTGTTAAATGATTATCAATATCCATAGTACCTCTCTTCATACATTTTAGACTTTAGTAGTTGTTCGCTTGATAGATTTTAGAATTAGTTCATTAGTACTTTAGTTAAATTGATTTGATTCCACATCCTATTTGGTCCCCTAAATAGTGAAGAGCCCTTGTACTCGGGGTGCTCAAATTCTAATTAAAAAGAACCTCCAATCCTCGTGGATACGATATCTGGACTTCTAGAGTCCACTTTATTACTCAGATTTAATTCGTGGCACACTCAGGGAAAGGGGATGAGTGTTGGTAATACTTTTCATTTTAGTTTTTGAGTACACTTACTTTTTAAAATTAGTTTTTTTTTAGATGTACTACATCTACCCTCGCTGGTTATTTTCATACACATCATTCGTCCTTACAAGTTTCGTACTGCTATCGGACTTTAGGTTACTTTGCAAACAGGTTCAAAATCTGTCAACACCCATATAAACATCGAGGTGCGTGACGTATACACTGGAGGACTGCCTATCTACCACTTTAATTATGAAGAAAGCCTGATTGTGGCTTTGAGAGTTATTTGGTAAAGAATGAACAATCATTTGATGATATATATTTCAGATAAGAGGCAACGTATTTAAACTCTTAAGGACTATCATGATATAGCCTCAGATATTTTTTTAAGAGGGATAAACGAGCCCGGTAGTAAGTAAACTTTTTACTCATAAAATGGACCGACGCGATCATCAGGAGTATCAATTCCTACGGGTCATATGATTATATATTGTATAGGTTGTATTTTGGATAAAGCTCCTTGGACAAAGGAGACTTTGTTTGGGTTTTTTTTTACTAAATTATGGATCCTGGTAAATGGGTCATAACAGTGCGATATCAGGTCACCTGATATCCACAAGTTTTCCGCAAGTTGACTATTAGTCAAAGGACTCTGTGCCTTGAGGCGTTTGACAACCTATACGGATAAATACTTGTGTGTGCTGGTACGCGTAGGTGGGCTAGCCTCATATGAGGTCGCGAGGAAGAAACCATTTTTATGGATTTATGATTATTTTTGTAATATTTTAGCATGTACCTTTATGTAAAAGAGCTGTAATTGAACTCATATGGACTATTTTAATATGGTCTTACATGTTTTTATACGAATACAGATAAATGGACCCGGTACGGTCATTATATTATATTGGACCTCGGATGGGTCATGTTATTGTATATTGTATAGGTTGGGTTTTGGATAAAGCTCCCTATACAAAAGAGACTCTATCCGATTTTGCTAAATTATGGATCCTGGTAAATGGAACACAATGGTGTGGTATCGACATTTGATATCCATGTGCTTTCGAAGGATGCGTAAACGTCAAATTCTGATTGGGGCATCAAATCAAAGCCATAGGCATGCGATTACCTAGTACTGACAGTATGAGCTTAATTCATCAGATTCATCAGGCATTTCATGTTTCAGGCTCCCAATATGCTACACGATCAGGTGCTATGTTGTGTGAATTCATATTGGCGAAATGTATATGGAAAAAAGGAACATTGTGGTTAGAAACATAACCTCGGGGTTCGTAAAGAAATGACCGGATAGTTCGATATCGAGGTCTTATTAGTGGTCACAGCGCCATTAGTTAGACAAGGGAGAAACTCAAGTTAAACTGATCCCCATTTTATACTATGCAGAACTTGTTGTTATCCCATGTGTATTTAATAATGAGGAAGAGAACACCCGAGGCTGGGTGGCGCAAACAAAACCCACTACCACTAGGTCGACACACGAGACCCGGATCGCCTCGTGCAGGCAAGGGATCCCGGTAGCTGGTGGACAGGCCTACCCCAATCATCGCTGGGACGTCTACAGATTCACCATGGCCAGGGGAGCCAAGATCGGGCCCTAAGGCGCTGTCACCAAGCCCCTACTACTTCACAATTAGGGCCTGATGTACTCGAAGGCATGGGTCACCGAGGTCAGCCAAGGCCCAAGCCGGACTTTGGGGGACCTGTGGTCGTGTCTACGCCATTACACCTCATGTCGTTTTTACAGACGCTGCTCATTCAGAGTATATTTTACTCTCTCGTTTATAGGCAAGGGTATTATTTGATTATGGTACATCCTTGCCTTTCACGTCGATCACGTGGTGAAAGATCGGCCAGAGGTTAAAACCTCGAAGAGCCACGGTGATATGAGTTCTCCTCAGAGTTAGCGAAGGCCGATCGATATAGCCTGGGTGCGAAGCTAGAGATCTCGTGGATTCATCACTCATGGACCTTAGGTCATAAAGCATGCCTGGGGTTTGATTTCATCCTCAAGACGGATTAGCCGACGTACATCGAGTCGCTACTGGACAGATTGTAAAGAGGGTTATTGCTCGCACACCAAATGGTACTGTTTATGTTTTAGGGGATAAGCACGATGTTTTACCCAAGTCGCAAAACAGACTTACTGATGAGCAAATTGATTTGGGTCACAGCAAGCCTTGACTCGGAGGACGAGGCGGACAAGAGTTAGGTCCACCGCACTTCGTCATGAGCATGAGGACGACGTAGAGTACGAGACTTACTTCCGGATGAACTATCGGATTTGCTTCTGCGTGTAGGGTGATTCAGGCTACGTGATACCGAAATGAATCAACAATATTTATATACCTGTTCCTCCTAACGTCAGAAATTTCAAGCCACCCAGTGATAAATGTCTGTAACGAACACGTACGGCCATCCTAAATGGTTTGCATGGGCTTCTAACGGTTGCAAGGCTTTCTACTGACTTTTAAATTGTGTTTCAAAACAAGTGGGAATAGTTTGAACCGAAAATTGTAAAACTCGAAAAGTTAAAGGCAGGTGAAAAAGTTAACTTTGAAGATTTAGGTTACTAACTGCGTTGTGGCAAACAAGTGTCCCTTGCTTATCCTCGTTATGACATGCAAATATATAGTCCATGGCATAACCGGATTTATATTTAACTAGCAAACCTCACCATGAAATATATTCCTATTTGAGTTAAATGATAAAGATGCGCTATGGCCCCTTTTAGTTTAAAAACCCTAATATCTAATTATCATTTCGTAGGCTCAGAAAGACCATCTAAAGAACAATGTGCGGCATTTCACCCGAGCACCGTGATCCAAAGGCATGGAGAGTATCACAAAATAATAACAGGAAATGTTACTTAACCCTAATTCAAGAACCTCAACATGTAACATATCTCAGGTCAGAAGACCATCTAAAGAACAATGTACCCTAAAGCATGGTAGTGGAGAGTATTGGCCAACCAATAATATCCTGTTATGCAACTATGTTTTGAATAAGGGCCATAAATACACTACCCGTGAGCTTTAATACAAGAGACAACATGCATATGCCCCACTACCAAGCTTAGCTTCCTTCCTCTTCAAAGAAAGGAGTTTAGCCAAGATCTCGAGTCATCATCCTCAAGAGGTTCTGGCAAATGAAAGTGGAAAAGAAAGAAGAGAGAAAGAAGAGAGGAAGGCAGTAAAAGAAATAAAAGCAAGACCTAAAAAAACTTTATTTACAAAAGCAAGAAAGAAAATAACTTACAATCACCAAAACTTGTATTCCTCCTATCCCTCCTCTCCCCTTTATTACAAAACATGAGGGGCTTGAAGTAAATTTCTCATACAGAGGAAATAACAAAACCCTAGCAACTAAGCTAAGTTATAGGATAAGAGAGTAATTCACCAAGTTTGAAGGCGGTTCAGCATTAATTACAAAGCATGACGAGGCATCATTTTCGCTACAGGTAGAGAATTCACAATCCAGCTAATTGGCAAGTGTATAGCTTAAATCGCAAGGGTCTAGCGACCCAAGTGCGTTTAGCTAATTTGGCAAGGTGGGAATTTCGCTGTTAAATAAAATTTCTCGCCAGCTTAAGCTAGCGAAATTGTCAAAGTGAGAAGCGAATTTCGCGAAATGCATTGGGCAGGCAGGTTGGCTAGCCGTAATCTCAGAATGTGTGTCGAGGATTGCGAATCGCTTATGGTCACTTGCTAAATTGGCTAGGATTGCGAATTAGTTATAACAGTTAAATTGCTGGCATCGCGACTGATTACAATGCTGCTAAAATTCCTCGCTTTGCCGTTTCCTGCATGCCTTCTCATCCTCTGTCTTCTTAAATCAGATCTCATTTCCTCGACTTTTGTTTTTCCATTGATTGGGTTTGTTGATGTATCGGTACTAAACTTCCAACCTCGCGATTGATCATTTGTAATGGGCGGCCGGGGTTTGTGGAAGTATAAATACCTACAAACAAATCCAAAAACATGCCCCAATGGCATAAGTGTTACTAAGGTAACATGAACACTCAATCGGGATATAAGGACATGATTAATGATCAAAAAGTACTCAAACCTATCTAATAGGTATTCAAAATTGCACTTTCGAGCACTAATCACACCCCAACCGAAACGCTAGTCCCTTTACAAATGCAAATAAAAAGGAGATGTATGTGTGATTTTCAAAAAGGTTATGGATTCAAAGCATTATGTACATATAAACAATACTCAAACCTAAAAATTGAAATCAAATTTGAAACCGATATTAAAGAATCAAAATCATAAGAGAACAATTTCAGGTCAAAATTGGTTCCATGATTCTCAACTTGAATTTCCACCTAAGTCTAATGGTTCTTTATGTAACCAGATTAAGCCAATAAATTGCAAAATTTGTCTCCTCCCTCTTAACCTAGTAATCGACATGGCCTTTAAGTCATTGAACAACCTAGATAAGGATAGTTTACACTTCTTTTCCTCAGATTCAACTATATCAGAGGATGCAATGCTTAAAATTCGACTTCTCACCCAAAGTCCGTAATCCGGGGTCCACCGATGACTTCCAACCACTACAGCAGGCATCAAGCCAAAGGATCTTTCAACCACAAACTTAAAGGTTTTTCCCCTGGATCTCGAATGACTTCGAAAAATCAAGCACCTACAAATCAAGTTAGGACTCAATTTCCATCCACCCATGTAACTAACACTAAATCGATGACTCCCAACCAATAAGGCTTAGTGGCATCGGTTTCAAAGGCTTTCGCCATACACCCCCTGACTGCGGTTTGGGTTTCAAAGCAAAATCTACTACTTATTTTTCTTTTTCTTCTTTTCTTTTTCTTTTCTTCTTGCTTTTTCTTTCTTTTTCTTTCTTTTTCCTTTCGAAGACAACATTGGTCTTCAAATAAAACTCCAAACCTATCCTAGGGTCACAACATACCCAAGGCCTACTTATGCAAAGCGGAAGAAGGCACAATTTCACACTTATAAGAAAAATCTGGAGCGCAGCAGGTGTGAATTTAGCATACTGTGGGAAATTTCAAGTCGAAGGCACGGAATGTTGATTGAACACAAATTGTTTCAAGTATGGTATTTGTTTCAAGATATAGGTGTGAAAACATGATGATTCAACTATCCAGCCTTATAGCAATTCAATCATTCACTTTGTAGCAAGGTCTGAATTGGTCTAATCAAGCAATTCAATCATTCAATTGAAAGAAAACATTTACACATGGCAAAGCACAAACATGATATGCAAAAAGCTCAGATATATATATGGGGATCGAATAGCTTTGATATAGCCAAAAATGATAAGACTTGAATACAAAGCTAAACACAAACTATCACGCTACTATAAAATGAAACTCGCTTAAGTTAAAAATTTTCGAAAAACTAACTAAAACTAACAAAATTAATACTTTTAAAACAAATAAATGTGTGGAACTGCACCCGGCTTTTTGTAAACACCGAACCGGCCCACTTCCGACCACTCAAGGGGGTCAAGGAGAATGATCTCCTCAACCAGCACTCTGACAAATGGCTCCATGGTTTCGGGGTGACCAATCGTTGATGTGGTCTTTGTCATGGCTTTCTGGAATTGACTAAATTGACTTGTACAGGTCATTGGCAAGACCAAAATTTCTTCATCTCCCCGACCGGGATTACTCCCTCGTAATTCCTCGGGCACTTTTGCTTTTCCCGCACACGACCAATCAACACTTTCACGAAATTTCCAGATTTCGCCTTAACAAATTTTCGCTTTGTTGTTCATATGAAAGATGTTTAACTCCAAGGTCATGTTACTAAATGTAGGTTGTATGATCATTTTTAATTTATTATTGTATCAATGTGGGCTGTAAATGGTCTTCTAAGATGATTGGTACATGATCGGGTTCATTTGCAATCAGCTCAAGAGTCAAGCACTACAAAATTCCACTGCAGAATTTGTCTATTTCACCAAGACATCCTCAACTATCCCCTTCGGGGATCTTCACCCATCTTATCTACCAATGATGGCAGGATGCCGGGTAGGTTTAAGTTCACCTAAACCTGGGATGTCAGATAATCGAATACTGCAGATTAGGTTCACACTGGCTCCTAAATCACAAGGACTTTTCTATGCACCCCACCAATATCGATCGAAATCAGGAGATCCGTGATCTTCAGATTTGATGTGGTATTTGCTTCTGATTATGGCAATCGACTCCACCAAAGGAGAAATGCCTTCTTCTCTCAATGCCTAATCCCTTCGATCGTGCAAAGATCTTTCGTGGGCTTTGCATAAGGTGCACTTGTTCGATTATGTCCAATAAAGGCATGTTAACCTCACTTCCTAAGACTTTAAAATGCCCGCTTGTCGAGATGCCTTCTTCTTTACCTCTAAGTGCTTCAGGGAAATGGAGGTGGTATGCAAAGATTTTTACTGAGTCCTTCAAGAAAACGTGGTTCGCCCACCCTTCCCTTTCGCTTCAATGTGCCCGTATCGGGTCGATCAACTCTTTTCCACTTCTTAAGGTAATGACAAATTTTCTGACTTATCCATTTTCGGGAGGTCTGACCGAATAGCCTACCATTGACTCCTCGATTCACAGAAATGTAGCCGAAGGAACCTCCCCGCCTTTGGCCGAAGGGATTTCCATTCTTGTTGGTGGATGCCCTCGCAGTCGCCAATTCTTCTAAGCAAGGCTACTCTTCAATCCATCTATTCTCTCGTTTCAAGGAGCTTTCTACATTTTCAATTTTTCAATGAATCGAAAGATTGATGCCGCTTATTCCTCCATTAAATTTCCCACCACTCCGCTTCGATTCACAAATGGCTTGCCTTGTAAATGTGAGAGGAGGGTGCTTGCCGGCCGGTGAAGTGGTGGTAGAATATCACGTCAGGCTCTGGTGCACATGGCTGGGAGGTGGGAGGTTTCCAGAAAGGTTAGGGGTGACCTCCAATTGGGTGGCTGTAAGCGCTTGCCATATGGAGCATCTATGGGTGGTTTATTTGATTTAGACATGCATACTTGACAAGTGGGTTCCTGTGTGTGATTATTCGATTGAAAATTGAAGCAAGAAAGTCAATGCAGAGTAACTCGTTAATCGTTTCAGATTTCATGCTATTTTTCAAACAGTATGCAGGTATATTTCCAAGATCATCTAATCTTTGAGTTAAAATGGTCAATTTCGTCATCTCTCGTGTTCTCGTGAAATGCATACTTGCCTACTTTGGTGATTCAATGGCCCCGCCAACTTCCCTGTGACTAGGTTCATCCTGCTTTGGAGGTTTCAGCTACATAGTTCAAAAACGCAGTCACTGGGATGTTTACTCAAAAGTTACTCCCACACATAGTTTCCACAATTGCTCTATGGCGTGAGACATACCACCATGGGCGGGTTCACCAACATCCATGTGTCAAACTCCATGGTGTGACATGCACCGATGGTTTCATAAATCGTCCTAACACCGATAAAATCTCCTACCATCCCGAAATGCAAAGGTGTAAATTCTCATTTTTTCAAATTATCGTTTCAAGTGAGTACCAAAAACTCTTCGTGACTCGTCGCAAACAAATTCCCAATTTCTTGATGGTTCTAGCCCCAATGAGCCGGTTTACACTTGGCCTCATTCCCAGAGTCAATGGAAATGCCCTTTAGCCTCAAAGAATCCATGTCCATCATACCTTCCTCAAGGTGTATTAAACCTCCTCAAATCCCTAATATGAGTGTATGGATTTTCATTTTCCATACCATGGTAAAGTGGAAGTAGTGGGTACAAATAAGGCCCCCCACCGCATCTTCGGCCAGGAGAACACACAGACGGGCACTAACTCTGGGGAGGGTGGATGTGGGATCCTCATGGTTCTATATGCATTTGATTCATAGGGTTCCCGGGTCGGGCTCGTTGTTCTCGTGCATGGGATCCATGAGTCCGTGTGTACACTAACTCACTAGCTGTGCTCGGGTTGTGTACTAATCCTATTCAAATTAATTATGTCTCTATCCCACTCTCAGATACACAAATACACAATTGTGTAGACAAAGAATAGAACCAACAAAGAGTGCTAAAGAAAAATTAAAACTAATCTAACAAAATAAAATGGATCAATGAAAACTGGTCGAATCGCTGGGCAAGACGCCAGCATGTAAACTGGCGCTTCTCGTGAATCGAAGCAAAAAGAGGTAAGAACACTTTCACTGTGTGATGTGGATCACAAGTACTCTTCAACTTACCATAAGTAGTTCGGGCACCATCCCCTGCAGAACGCGCCATTTGATTCGCGCTACGAGCCGAGCCGAATCAACAATATTTATATACCTGTCTTCCTAACGCTGTAGCTAAGCTTACTCTGAAGATAAAGGGTCTAGTGGTCAACACTGGGGATGGGTTTTCATCCTAGAAATGGTTTGCATAAGTGTACGAAGGTAAGGCTTTCTACTTGGACTCTTTTGGAATTGTGTTTCAAAAAATGCTGGGAATACTTGAAATCGAAATTGTAAACCGAGTTAAAGGTGAAAAGTTAACTTCAAGATTTGAAGCACGCAACTGGGTGTTAGAGAAACAAGTGTCCTGGGCTTTTTATCCCCGCTGCTATGACATGCAACATATACCCATGGTATAACCGGATCTATATTTAATTAGCAAACCTCACCCAGCCAAAACATTCCTATTCGGTTAAACAGATAAAGACACATATCCCTTTTAGTTTAAAAACCCTAACATTCAATTATCATTTCGTAGGCTCGTAAAGACCATCTAAAGAACAATGAAGGCATCTCTCACCCGAGCACCGCATCCTAAAGCATGGAGAGTATTGGCCAAAATAATACCAGAAATGCTATTAACCCTAATTAAGAACCCTAACATGTAAATATATTATCCTCGTGAGGCTCAGAAGACCATCTAAAGAACAAATACCCTAAAGTATTGAGAGTATTGGCCAACCAATAACATCCCATGTTATAACCAGTGTTTTGAGAATATGGGCCATAAATACACTCACCCGTAGCTTTTAATACAAGAGGACAACATGCATACCCACCACTAAGCTACTCTTCTTCCTTCAAAGAAGGAGGCTAGCCTAAGCATCTCGAGCTGTCATCCTCAAGAGGTGTGTTTCATAAATGGAAAGTGAAAGAAAGAAGAGAGAAAGAAGAGAGAGAAGAGAGAAAAGAACAAAAGCAAGACCTAAAAAAACTTTATTTACAAAAGAAAAGAAAATAACTTACAAATCACTCAAAACTCGTATTCTCCTATCCTCCTCCCTTTATTACAAAAAAAGCATGAGGGGTATTTATAAATTCCTCAAGGTATGAAAATACCAAAAACCCTAAAGAACTAAGCTGGTTAGATAAGAGAGTAATTCACCAAGTTTGAAGGCGCTTCAAAGATTAATTACAAAGTTAATGACGAGGCATCATTTTCGCTACTGTGTAGACTTCCATTAACTAGCGACCTTATAAAGTGTATGTGCCAAATCGCGCGGTCTAGCGAATTTGGCAAGTGTTTATTGACTCGCGTGGGAATTTCATTAGTTAGCGAAATTTCGCTTAAGCTAGCGAAATTGTCGCGAGAAGCGACCGCAAATGCACAAGCAGTCAAGAAGGACCAAGAATAGCTGAGATTTAACCTGCTTGCGGTCGCTTATAAATCTCGCTAGGGATTGCGAATCGTCATGAACAGTTGCGAAATCTCGCTAAGATTGCGACCGATCGCAATGTGCTGCGAAAATTCCCGCTGGTCGCTCTCGTATGCCTCTCATCCTGTCTTCAACTGCATCTCGTTTCCTCCACTTTTCCTTTGTTTTTCCATTGATTGGGTTTGTCGATTATCGAGACTAAACTTCCAACCTCATGATTGATCAATTACTGTGGCCGGGGCTTCCGTATGCATAAATACCTACAAAACAACCAAAAACATGCTCCAAATTTACATAAGTGTTACTTAAGGTAATACAACACCTAATCGATATATGACATGATTAATGATCAAAAAGTACTCAAAACCTATCTAATATAGTGGTTCAAAATTGCACTTTTTGAAAGCACTCCAATCGAGGGATAGACTCATTATTGAGTTACACCTGGTACATCTCCCATTTCGTGACTAAGATAGAATGGCGCCCCGCCGAGTCAGTAAGAACTCAAAAGCTCCAATTACAAGAATCATTGGATAAAGGTTTTTGATAGACCGAGCACTTCACCTGTGGCGCCCGTGCCGTTTCTGGGCAAGAATAAAGACAAAACCTTCATTATGCATGTATTATCGACGTATCAAAGGGTTACTATCAAGACTAGGTACCCTTTGCCAATGATTGATGATTTATTTGATTAATGGTAGAGGTACGAAGCCATTCTAAGATAGATCTTCGCACCGCCAATTTCATCAATCGAGGGTTGTAGGAGGTATATATCCCTAAGACTCGCTAGACGTGGATATGCATTTTGGCGCTCACTAAGACGTTATTCAAATTGATGAATGCTCCAGGGGCATTCATGGATATAATGCATAGGGTATTCCAACCCTACCTAGATCGCCTCGCGCGGGCCCTATCGACGACATCTCGATCTACTCCAAGTCTCGAAAGAGCATGAGGGTCACTGAGGATTGTTCTTCAGATTCGAGAGACCATCGCCTGTATGCCAAATCTTAGCCGCGTGAATTTCGCTTACTGGAGGTGAGATTCCTCGGGGCATGTGGTGGCCTGGCTTCAGTGTATCCTTCGACCTCGGCTAGCGTCGAGGCACTATGAGTCTCTGAGAGACCGGGTTAGTTTTCGAGGACACGTAGTTTCTTGGGATTGACATGGTATTACAAAAGGTTCATTGAGGACTTCTCCCAATTAGCTGCACCTATGATGAGATTGACTCGAAATAAGGTCAAGTTTGAGTGGAATGACCCGTGTGAGAAGGCATTCCAGGAATTGAAGATGAGGCTTACTTCAGCTCCTATTCTAATAGTTCTAAAAAGGGGACAGAGGTACATAGTGTATCAGATGCTCACAATTCGTGACGGGTAGTGCTTGGTGGTTCTCTTTTGCAGTAGCTTAAAGAACCACGAACGGAGTTACCCCACACATGACATGGAGTTGGTGACCCTTGTCTTTGCCTTGAAGGTTTGGCACCACTATCTATACGATGAACAATTAGAGGTGTTTTCAGACCACAAGAGTCAGAAGTACATTTTTACACAACGAGACTCATATGAGAAGATTAGCTTATATATATTCAGATTATGACACTTTATCATATCGGGTAGAAATGTAGGACAGCAGAATCTGATCGAATGACTGAGAAAGAACGTCAGGATTCGTGAGGATACATTTAGTCGCAGACAATCGGTCGATCGACTCAGGTGGTTTGAACGACGACACCCCACTTAGCACAAAGACAACAGACACACGTCGTCCATCAATGATCCACCATCGACGTGGACGGTGAATGCGATCACACGGCGATGGCTCACATCGCGATCGAATCGATGATTCGAGAGAGAAGATCCTGGCGGAGTCCGTCCTCCGCTTACCGCGCACCTCGTGTGACACAAAAAGATGTACCATGATCTTCGCCATCGATATTACCGGGATGACAGAAGAAACATCTGAAGATTTTGTTCATTGATGTCTCACATGTCACAGTAGTGTCGAACACTCAGAGACCAAGTAGGATTACTCCAAATTTTCTGATAGTCGAGTGGAAGTAAGATACGTCACGATGGATTTGCGGATTCCACCGCCACGTGACAGCAAGGCATGACGCTGTGGGTGATAGCGGACTGGGCCTTACTAAGTCACACTTTTCGGGTCAGGCAGATGACCTTCACTCTTAGAAGAGCTGACAAGACCCGGTTCCGCATACCCTCCAGGTTCCCGGTGGTCTCGCCAGCTGGAGTTCCATTGTACAACTCTAGGGAATACACAAAGGACCCCACCTAAAAGAGAAGTAAAACACATGCAAGAACACAATACCCCACCTTATATAGAAAACCCACGACCGACCCATCCAAATGTGTCATACAACCACAACATACACAGGACCCATGAGTTTAATATTAATATCGCAGAGCATTCCTAAGAGTATTTCACACTTAGGTTACAAGATAAAAATAAATAGGTCCAAATAACCAAAGATGTATGGATTGGGTAGGAGGTTGAAATTGTCAGCAGAAGAGCAAAGGTTGAATCAAGTACGAGGTAGCCCTCACTTAACCCATTCCTACCTAGGGAATATATTTAAAACAATAAACGTGAGAAATAAATCATGAGTGTAGTATAATTTATACTAAAATAATACTTTTATTTTTCGAAAAATTCTTCTCTCAAGACTCATCTCCACTCTTCAGCACGTTCCCCGTTTAGCAAACATTTCACAAACCCAACTTTACTCAAAGCCCAAATACATGTAACCATGCCTACCAATTTAGCCGACACAATGTCAAGAAAACTATAATCGAACCGCATAATAACATAAAGCCAATCATAAAGTATGATTACCACCATGTAACAAAGTAACTATGATAATGCACTACAACCATAAGTATTAAAATGGTTATACCATATTCGTAAAATCAACAAATGGCATCATTCCATGTGTACCCATCATAAATCGCTTCAGAAGCGACCTCACGCATAATCGCGGGTAACTAATAAACTCAGGGTTACACCCGGCCATCACGTTGGCAAACTAATAAACCTCCGTGTGTAATTGTGCCACCACGTGGCAACTAACAAAACCTGTAACCCGGCCACGTGGCAACCATCAATAAACCTGTGTAGACCCGCCATCACTTGGCAACTAACAAACCTCCGGTAAAACCTTACCATCACGTGGCACCTAATAAACCTCCAAACCCCGTCCATCACGTATAACTAATACAATCGCCTTTACTCGGCATGTACTTTCCCAACAATACCGTACCAGAGTCATTCCACAAAATCTCAAGATCCATTTTTTTAAACAATAGTTTTTCAAGGTGGTTTACAACCTCAATCCACGTACCCAAAATATTCAAATACCATGACTACATCCACCTAACTCAAGACAACTTCTAAACAGATAAAATATTGACAAAATTCACATGAAATGATAACTTGTTTTATATGAGGACCGATAATCACATTTATATGCAACCAACCATTCGATCGTGAATGCAAATATGGAAAGTATTAATCACAATAGATATATCAACATAATACCCCAAATCATTTAAAACATATAAACCACTCACACTACGTGACGCCAAATTGCTCCCCCCGGTTAGATCGCTCCCACTCTACGCGAGTCATCAGAATATAAATAAAACACCATTTAGGGCTCCAATAATCGAATCCAACAACATCGATACCCCTCAAGGCCTTAGGAATAATTTTAGAACTATGAAACCATCCAAATCGACTTACGGTGTCCACATAATGCTGGTGCCCCATGTTCCGATATCCAGCACTGGGGTTCAATCAGAGCTAATTTCGAAATCAACCATCCAATAATTCCTAAAAACATCTAATTTCACTAATCCAACTTCAATTTTGTCCAATCGATCAATCGGGTACTCTATTCTACCCCAACTTTCTAAGAATTACCAAACAACCTAAAAATGGAAAACCAACCAAACGATTCAAAATTTACAAACCATATCAATGGAAAGCCCAAGATACTGTGAACTCATCGTTATCTACTACCTTGGTCCAACAGTCGCCTGTGGTGGCTGGAAAATCCTGATCTGAACACACCAACTTGTCACGTAATTTTCTAAACTAGCGGAGGAATCGCAAAAAGTGACCACGAAATGAGTTTAGTGGGTCCAAAATGATGGAAAGGAGCTACAGGGCCTGGCGCCTGAATGGCCTAAAATCAAGAAAACCCAAGTGTCCCACTACGTCGCGTCGTCACGGCCCGATCCTGGGAGCCGCTTCACGGCCATCGTCGGAAATCCTCACTACCGACGTCGCCTGGGGATGTCCCTCCTCCTTGTCCCCGGTGGTGTTGCAGGTGGCCGTCTAAGTGGTGCCTTTTCTCAACCAACCCACGGCCGCAATGTCAAAATGACCTACTGGGTGTTCATGATTCGGAGAGTTCTGTGGGCTCGAGCTCAAGATGGTGGTTCGGGGGCTGTGGTTTCATTCGCATCCAAAGTTATGTTTATATAAAATTAGGGTCGCTTTGCTAAAATTAAGACATCGAGACTGGCAACACCGTTCTTTCTGAAATACTCAGTGGTTATGTAACTTTATCCTGTAGGTCACTGGACGCTCGACCGCCTATGAACTTTGCATTTCCATGAGGCCTACGAAATGGTGTCTTAGTCATCCAAAATTATTCATCCTTGAAAAAGTCAAACTCGGTCAACCTACTCAAGTAAGTTATCAAACCATTAAATGGTCAACTGAATAAATCCCAATGTCCGTGTTGTAAACTTGTATTATTCTTGGTACGGTCATTACAATCTACCCTAAAGAAAATTTCGTCCACGAAATTTGACTGCGTCGCTGAAGAGATGAGAGTACGTTTCAAGATTCGTCCTTCGCTCCCGTCGCCACCAGTGGTTTCCAAAGGACTTTCACTAAGGATATGGTCTCATGGAGGTCTCCTTTTCTTCTACCCGTGACCGTGACCGGGCCGGTCTTCATAGGATAAGTCGTCCTTCAGCTCAATCTCTGTGCCTCCAGCGACATGAGGGTCTCGAGATATACACAGTACGCAGATGCCGAAACATTACGGACTCGAGAAAACTCTCCGGCAGCCCACTCGATAAGCCACTCGGATCTATCCTCTCAACAATCCGTGTCACATAAAAATTACTCAAGTGGTCTATTACTTTACCACCACCGACTCACATATATCCTTATACCTAACATAAACTCGATCCCCAAGTGCGCTCTCTCTCTTACACTTACTGGGGATCAACATTTAACACTCATTATTGGGTGGTTACACAAACAACGCACCTAACGCCAAACACTCGTATTCCTATCTCCATATTACTCATTTGAAGATAAAGTGTGCGTTAAGAGTTCCTTTCCAACCTGAATCACTCAATCTGAGTTAAATGATCAAGTTATGGCCAAAATACTACGACTGACATACGTAAAAATCCAAATTCTACGAAAATGCCGAGAATTTTATGATTTTCCCCACTTTTTCCATAAGTTTCCAACCAAATCAATCCCAATACTAAAAACACATCAAAGCCACTCTATCTAACCCGAAAGATCTTCCAAAACACATCTTAAAGCCACAAGAATCAAGGGTTTCTTTGCTAACTCATCACTCAACTAATCTAAGGTTGTGATGAAATCCTAACTTCCAAAAGAGAGAAATCCACAATCATATCCTCATACAAAATCCCCCAAATCCTTACACAACCAAGGATTCTGGCTTTACTCTCCCATATCCCCAAATCTAGGTTGAGAAGTTCCCCAACCAAACCTTAGAAAGAACCATTTTACAAGTGAATCAAAACCATAAAAACCTTTTACCTTTTCGCTCAATCTCCTTTCCTAGTCAAACAATGAAGTGGTCCTACTATTTTTGAGAACCCTTCTATGAAATTTCTACGATAACACCCCTAATCCTAGAAACTCCGGCACTGGCCACCGTAGTCGGGGTTGCTCCCTAATTTGCCACGCTTCTACTTCTTTATAAGGATCCACCTAAATGCCATCACAGAACTACATGTCCGAGAAACCACTCCTAGCCAACCAAAAACTCAAGATGGCTGAACTCTGGCATACAACCTGTGATGCCTTAAAGTCCTGCACAACAAACCCAACGTATCTCATGCTCCTACTCGCTTCTCGAGTGGCCACCCAAGATATCAAGCTGATGGAGACAATGATGCAACCGATCTAAGTATGGACTAAGACCCTGCTCATCAAATCCATGAAACTCACTGGGCATTGGTGAGTCCAGTGATATCGAAACCTATACGCTTCCATCTCTTTGGCCCCACGCCGCCTGGAATGTCCGATTCTAATCCTTAATCGATGGTACCGACTCTCAAGTCAATTCGAGAACACTTTTGCACTCCTCGGAGCCGACCAAATAGCAACAACTGAGGCAAAGGAGGTCACTGGCGAATTCGCGACCTTTATTCAACTGGTTCGTAGTCTATACACAACCCCAAGTGCCATAAGGAAGCAAGAACTATATCTCCAAGAATAAATGAAACATAATCAATTTCAAGGATAAGGTTAGGAAGGTATACAAAACACCGATGAGTCGCATGTGCTGAATGTACAACCCCCAAGGAACAGAAACCCAGAGCCTCGATACAAGCCGAGCAGCACGTATTCGACATATTTCCAGTATCCCTCGGTGATCTCGCGCTGGAGTCTCCATCATATTAACTCGAATACACAAATCCCATCAGCAGAGTAGTCACAGCGTAGCATCACACCACTATAAACACATCGGCCTATCCAAATGTAGGTCATAACACAACATACATACACTCCATATGAGTATAATAATAATATAAGAGCATTTGTTATATTTGGTAATTTTAAGGCTACAAGATAAAAATAAATATCCAACAAACATAAGATAGAGGATTTTAGTGTAGTATCATAGCCGTCGTTGTAGCATAAGAAAGCTAATTGCTGTTGGTAGTCTCATTTAATCGGCCTATCTAGAACATATTTAAAATAATAAATGCGAGAGTCAGTTCATGAAGTGGCATATTTATGCATTTTAAAATAATACTTTTATTTTCGTGTTTTCTTTCTTCTTCACTCTTACTGCTTAGCAAACATTTCAAAACCTGGCCCTTATTAAAGCCTGCAATAGAAGAGGTAAATACAATATAGAGCTGACACACAGTCAAGAAAATATACTGATTGCATTACTGACATAAGTTGTCATAAGATGCATCACCATCATAGTGGCTCATGACGCATCATACACCATAAGTATTAAAATAGCTATACCATCTTAAAATCACCGCCGCATCATCTATACCCATCATAAACTGTTTGTGAAGTCCGACCACGACACCGTGGTAACTAATAAACTTGATACACCATCGTGAAATTGATTAAACCTCCAGTTACCGACCATCACGTTGGTAATTCAACAAAACCTCCGTGCTTAACCCCAGGCTTGGCTAGGTTCCACGTGATGGCCAGGTTTACTCGGAGGTTTATTAGGTGCCACGTGATGGCCGTTTACTCCCGAGGTCTGCTAGCCGCACGTGATGGCCTAGTCTACTCCTGAGGTTTACAGCTGCCACGTGACGGGCCGTAACCACAAGTTTATTACTACCACTCTGTCGGTGAGGTCGGGCTTCTACCGACCAGCTTATGATGGGTACATGGACTCGCACGTTGATTTTCCAATATGGTATAACTATTTTAATACTTTATGGTCAGGGTGCATGTCATGGTTACTTTATTACTCGTGGTGATACATGCTTTATGATCGGGCTTTATGTCAGGTGCGCTCAGATTATACTTTCTCGACATTGTGTCATTTAAATCAAGTTGAGCATGATTTATATGTATCTGGGGCTTTGATAAAGCTCGGGGTTTTGTGAAATGTTCGCTAAATCCGGGGAACATTACAAAAGAAAATGTAGATGGTGGTCTCGAGAAGAAATTTTCGAAAAATAAAGATTATTTTCCTGTATAAATTATGCCACTCACCGAGATTTATTTCACGTTTATTGTTTTGGGGCTATGTTCCTAGGTCCGGCAATTACAGTGGCCTACCTCGTACATTCAACACCGCCTTCTCGCGATGTTCGCAATACTCTACCCCATCCATCCTGTCGATTCATTGACCTATTTATTTTTATCTCAGAATCTCTAAATTCGCAAATACTTAATGCCTTCCGATTAGTATTAAACTCATATGGGTCCCTTTATTATGTATGTTGTGGTTATGACTCATTTGATAGTCATTGCGGGTTTTTCTATATAATCGAGGTATCAGGTTATCGCATGTGTTTAATACTTCTCTTTAGGCGGGTCCTTTGTGTATTCCCTAAGGATCAGATACAATGGAACTCCACTAAGTGACTCACCCGGGAACCCCGGAGGGGTATCCCGGCCTGGGTCTCACAAGAGTCTCCGCAAGTTATACATACGGGAGATTGTTTGGTTGCATGGGGTACCAAAGATCTATAGTATCGGATCTGATCCCAGTTTACGTCTCACTGGAAGAGTTTCAGTGAGCCACAGTGGACACAATTGATGTCAGGCACTCCGCTTTCATCCCTAGATTCCGATGATCGCCGTAGAGTACCATCCACTTAGAGGACATACTACGTGCATGTGTCCTAGATCTCAAGGGAAGTCAAGAGCATTCGCTCTTAAGTGGAGCCCTCCCACAACGACAACTTATCATGGAATATAGATGGCACCCGCGAGGCACTATACGGGAGGCCTTCACGATTCGGTCTGTCGGATTGAGTAGAGAGAGAATTCACCACGAGTTCGGATTTGGTTAGAGACATTTCTTAGAAGGTGGATTTGATAATGGTGTTTGCCTTCCACTCGCTTAGATCTCAGAGAGTGCTTCATGCTGGGTCGCACTACGACGACTTCTAGAGTTTGAGCGGAGATCATGTCTTTTCTAAGGTGACGGCTAAGAGGGAAATGGTCGTTCTATGACCTGGGAGTGTTTACCGCCGAGGTATACTGGCTCTCAGCCTATAGGTACAATTTTTACCACTGGGCATTACCACCAAGGCTATCGGTTCATGCAGATTCCATGTCTCCAGCTCCGAAGTACACTTTATATGATCCACAGGGTGAATTCATAGCTTCATTAATAGATGGTCCTCTCAAGGAGGGACTGGTACGTATCATGGATAGACGAGATCGGTGCTCTCGGTAAGCAAGTGTAGACTGCGAGGATTAGTAAAGGTGTTGTGGCAGCGTCTAAAGGATGAGGAGGCAATATGGGAACACGAGGACACTATACGTACCAATTATCCTTTCCTATTTGAGGATGCATCTATGTTTTTTTTTTTTTCATTTGAGATTAAAATGACTGTTGCATATGCATGTGATTGTATGTGTTTATGTGTGTGAATTTCGGGGAAGAAATTCCTTTAAGGGGTGAAGAATGTAAAACTCGGGTAAATTTGAATTTTTCCGAAAAAGGGCAAAATAGTAAATTGTAGTAAAAGTATAGGTTGCAAACTTGAAAATTTTCTAAATCTCGGATGACGAAAAAAACCTAACTGTTGGATTCGTCTTGCGAAATCTAGTTGCCTAAATGAATTTCTTTAAATTCCAAGATAGTTAGATTTTTCACGATTTTCAAGGCAATAGGTGACTAGTGGACCCAAAAAATGGGATTTTTAAGAAAAATCTTGAAAGTGGAAAATACTTTAAGTAAAGTTCATTTTTAAATAAATTGAACTTAAGCTGGGATGAAATAAATTGTTTCGGGGCAGACACGAACTCGAGTAAGTCGGGGACACGTGGCACGATGTGGGCCAAGCCTTTAAGTTGTGGATAAGGTTAGACAAAAGATATTTCGTGGAGAAAAGGAGCCTATTTTCCTCGCTTATCAGTTGCAGAGGAGATGAGAGATAACGGAGAAGCTCAAAGACTTCTTTCTATTAATCCACCGAGTTCCAGTCAGTCGACTCGCCGAGCTAAGAACCAATGGGGTATACAGCATTTGCGGGATTTTACCGAAGATCCAAAGAGGATTTGGGAAATCAAAGCCTCGCTTAGGAGGTGTCATTTGAGACTCTTCGATTCTACTACGCTCCAAGAGGTAGGGATTCTTCCTACTTTGGTTTATTCCTACTTTTTATGGATTAAAAATGTGTTTGGGGTTGTTTAAAAGTTGTTTAGCATTAATTCTACCCTTAGGTTGCCTGGAGCTACTTAAGGGTCGCTTGGCATTAATTCTAATTCCTGTGGGTCATTTACCGATTAAGGTCGTCTGCATTTTATTCTACCCTTGGGGGTTGCTCGGGGGTGATTTAAGGTTGTTTGACATTAATTCGAATTCCTTATTGTCTGGGACTAATTTAAGGGTCGCTTAAGTAAATTCCCACCCGTGGTTGTTTCGGGGTCGATTTAAGGGTTGTTTGACATTAATTTTACCTTTAGGGGCTATTTAAGGACTACTTGGCTTTAATTCTACCTTTAGGAGCTGTTTCGGGCTGATTTAAGGCTATTTGACATTAATTCTACCCTTAGGCTAATTTAAGGGTTTTTTGGCATTAATTCCACCCTTAGGAGCTGTTTAGGGCTGATTTAAGGGTTGTTTGACATTAATTCTATCCCAGGGGATGCTCGAGGTCGACTTAAGGTCGTTTGATATTAATTCTACCCTTGGTGGGTCAAGCAGGGTTGATTTAAGGGTTGTTTGGCTTTAATTATACCCTTAAGGGACTGTTTGGGGCTGATTTTTTTATTTATTTTTTTTATTTTTTAATTTTTTAATTTTTTTATGGCCAGTTTAAGTGCTTGTTTATGGCTAGAGTTAAGGGCTCTGGGCTTAGTCATAGTGGGCTGCTTCAGGAGCATTTATGTCACATTTGGTCTTGAGAGTTAAAGTTGTTATTAAATGATTTTGTAATAACATGATTTGGTTAATTGTTGTTTGATGAATGTTGATATATTATATATTGACATTTAACTGAATGTTTATTTTTGAGATTATATGTATATAATATAATTGTCCATGATACATGTAACACTACAAATTATACCCTAATAGTTTTAGGACATGTTTAGGGTATAATGGAAGTCAAATTTGTATTTTCCGGAAATTTAAGTGCTAAGTGTGAAAAAGGGTAAACTGGTAAATTCCAATTAAGGACTCAAAAGACATAAGATAAGAAGTTAGTATGCTATTGTAGAATTTTGATAATTTAGTTGTCAAAATTGAATAAAGAGGGAGGACTAAATAGCAAAGGGGAAAACTTTGAGTCAAATTACATAAGACAATAACTTGTCTTGTAGAAGGGAGAAAATTCTCTAATTTTAGGGCTTAGACATTTTGGCATCCGGTTTGGGAGAATAACCAATTGTTTTGGTTTGATTTCTCTCCATCTCTTGAAGTTCTCCTTGTTCATGAAAATAGAAGGAAAGGAAGAAGAGAAGACAAAGAAGAAAAGTAAAGCTTGGTTTATAAGCCTTCAAAAAAATCAAGGTTAGGAAAAATTCTAACTCACCCCATAATTATGTTTTTGGTTGGTTTGAGTTAGGTTTAAGGGTTGCTTTGATCTGGTTTTGTTTTAAGATGGGAAGTGTCCAGTGGAAAAGGGCTAAAATGCTACTTTTATGCTCCTACTGTGACGCCTTCGCCTTAAATACAAGGTGTGTCAGTCTAAATTGGCTATGTCTCTTCGCCTAGGTGAATGAGAGCTTGGGCTGGAAGGGCTCCCACTGAGGGAAGGTTCGTCCCGCCTAAGCCAACCCGAGATCGACTCGATCAATGCCCCTTTGCTCCTAAGAAACTACTTATCGGCAAGCTTTGTTTTCTTGCCTTTTCTCTTCTTGTTTTGTTTCTATTCCTATTACGCCTAAAAGAATGGGTTACATAAATACATGAATGATATTAAGAACAATATAACATGCTCTGCAACACATATAATTGTATGTCCCGCTTAAAACTGTATAGTGAATAAATGTGACTAAGGCTACCCATCATTTTTGGCCTCGCGGCTACCAAGACGCCCGTTCGTACTATTTAGTACGTTTGTTTAGTGACATTCAACACTCCTGTTATGATGGCACTCTTAAGTGGATTCATGTCACTTCCTATTTTGTAATATATATCAGACTCGCTGCATCTATTGTATCAAGAGTGTTCTACCGCCTCTCAAGTGACGGTGGGCTGGAACCTGTGATTGGGACTCTTTAATTTCGCTTTTCATTGCAAGATAGACCAAAACTTGCTTGGGGATGTGACTGCAATGATGTGGGAGGCGGTAGAAATATGGTCAAGGGAGCACGTAAATACTCAAACCGATTTGAAACAAAAGTGGTGATACTCAAAAATCAAAACAAAAGTATTACTAACACTAACCCTCTCGGCAAATGGTCATATTAAGTAATAAAGTGGACTCTAGAGTCCTAAGATCGTGATCTACCGAGGATTGAGGTTCTCACCTGAATTTGATCACTCCCGATTACAAGAGCTCTTCACTATTTAGGCGGTATCAAGCAGATGTCAATAAAACCAATTTAATTGAAACAAAAATCGATTAAAACTAATCCTAAAAAATCTACCAAATAAACAACTACTTAATTCTAAAAAGGTACGAAGAGAGTCACCAGTGATTTATAATTATTCATGAAAAATGCTGCATTTCCTTGAAAGGCACATTTGTGAGTTGAATGCTAGATTTGTCCAAGAGCAAATGTAGTATAGCCTGGATTTCCATACACCATACATTTCACTATCTAATACCTGTATATTCCTTCGTGACAAATGGGCTCCAAATAGCTACTTATAAAATTTGCATTCTTTAAGATTTGACGTTTTCTTTTCAATACTTCATAATCATTTCTCAGATCAAGAATTCTCGTTTCCATAGATGTGATAATGTAAGCTTTCCAATGCACTGTATCTCGCCCTTCAAATCTAATAAAATTTCTATCTCCTTGATTAGATTCGCTAACACGGATCAAGATCCTTTCATCGCATTTAAGGAGAAACCTCTCGATAACTAAATTGACACGATCATCTACCCTAACTTTACACCATGAGTAAATTAGTGATCGTGCATTTCAAAGTAATTTTAAGTCTATTAGTTCCCAAGATATTAGTCTAATATACCTGTAAGTTACCGCTCTTACTCAGGAATCTCCATCTCTCGTGTCACCTGGGAGAGCCTCCTCGGGAAATCCTCGTATAAAGATACAACTCTTGGTATAAGCTACTAATATTCGAACACCCATTATATGAACAAGATTCAATTATATAAATTCAGATTCAAACCCACAAAAATAACTCGAAAATCGCAAATCAATGTTCAACAATTAAAACCCCAACCCTATGGTGTTTAATCTTCCATTACCTGATTCCAATCATCACTAATCAAACAAAAGTAAGAAAATGAAGAAAGAATCAAGAGAAAGAAGAGAAAACTTATTTGAGCTTAAATCTTCGCTCCACAAGAAAGAGAATTGGTCTATCCAGTAATAAAGACCGAAATCTCTTCCAATAAATAAAATCGTCTAAACTACCTAAGATCTATTAAAATAAAAATTGCAAAGAAAAACTAAGAAAATGGGCAATAGAGAGAGAAAACCTACGAGAGAGAAAATCCAGATTCTTAGCTTCAATCTTCGTCTAACCCAAGAATCACCCCCATGACACAAAGACCGAAATCTCTTCAGAATAGAAATGTAATCGTCTAAAACTACTATAAAATCTAAAACAATTCAAAATCTACGTAAAATCGAAAATGGGCGTCTAGAGAGAGAAACCCCATGAGAGGCTCAATCTTCCCGCTTGCCTCTTACCTAAAAACGAGTATATATATGGTCCTAGGGTAAATGGGCTTGAAATTAGGTCAAAATATCACTTTCTAAATACTCTTTTAGGCTTCTCAGATTTGGTCGCCACGTGTCGCGAGCATCAAATCCTGGATGAAAGAATCGGTTTTTCTTCTAACCTCGTCGCCATAACTCTTCGCTTTAACCTGACTGGGCGTGCAGTACTACTGCTGGAAAGCTCTTTGTTGTAATGCAGCCATTTGGTGGAATCTGAAAATATTTGACGTCAAGATGGTACAGAAAAAAATTCATCTTTCCAGTGGTGCAATATGAGACTCTCGTCGACTCTTCTTGAAAATATATTGCCTTACTCCTTTGCCAAATCACTTGCTTTTCATCAATAATCCTACAAACCAAGCTTAGAGGAAATTTTATGAGTTTTACATGAATATGGATATAAATGCACAAAATAGCAATGTGAAATGAACTCAAAACATAGATGAGTTTTGCACTCATCGCCACTTATTTTGTACTATAATGTACCTACCTGCATCTATTGTATCGTTACGCCCTACCGCCCTCGGGCGACGAAGGGGAGCGAAACCCCAGACGGGACTTCACCGCTGTACATCAGGGCCACCCAAGTCTTATAATTGAATCACAATAACATAAACAAAATAAAACTACCGCCGTAGTTGTAAGACCCTAGAAAATTTATCCTTTCAAAATGATAAAATGGTATTTCGTCAAAAATCCTAATTTTTAACTGCGATGATTAACTGATTCACCGCTGGAACGCCCCTACGAAATCTAGGTACCACGCCCACTGCCGATCTCTCGGTGACAACCCACTCCATGTTCTTCGAGGTATCGAGGCGTAAGACACCGTACACATATGGTTCAAGATGTTTTCACATGCTCATGCACGAGTCAACATGAGCTGGGTCAGACTCCATGAGAGACACATGACAGCGTGATTTGGCGGAAATCTATGCTGGGATGGACAGTGAATGCGTGTATCCAAAGTCAATCAATGTATGAGTCGACATGCGGCAAAGTAAGAGACATCACATCTGACCCCACCTCGACCCATGCTCGATCAACTGTGTCGAGGGGAGAGCAACAGTTAGCGACGTAGAAAGAAAAGAGAGAAGTTTTAGAGAGAGAGCCGATCATATCTAGAGCCTTCGACTATCGTGTTCGGTCGATCTGGGTGGTGTGCAGGCAAATGATTCACATCAGCACTACGCGGAAGCTGACACTCGGAGTGTGGGTTACTGATATACCCAAAATCTATAAATGGCTTGGTAAAGGCGCCGAAATGCTATGGACGGGGTTCCAAAGCAGTTGGAACCGATGATTGATGAGGCCGTCCATTTACACCCCACGCACTATTTTCGTGTGACTATTAAAAGTCTCGGCCGGGACAGGTTGGATCGAGTTCGCCCATGCGCTTATTTCGCAGTTATCGCGCCTGATGATATGATAGTCGCGCAATGAATGGCTTGAAATGTGTGGCGAAATGATAGCACGCATGCATCTCGATGTGTTGGCTACGATCGCTTATTCATATGAAATATACTGTATGAGCACAAATCGATATGAATTCGCATCATTGCATTCATGTGCACCTGTGACATCGCGTGTCTAGCGCTGATGGATTCGTGATGGTTGTTCACCACTCTTGGTGAATGCGTTGAGTTTGTCCCTTGGACACGTCCAACAAAGACTCACGTCCAAATCATAAAATGAAAAGTAATTAATGTGTTAGCGGCAAGAAGTGGGTCAAGAACCCTCGTGTGAAAAGCTTGGAACATGGGTATAAGAGACATGCCGTGATGAGCCAAAATTTCAGATAGTGTAAGAGACCCGCGTGTGTCGGAAAGTTCTATCGCCTAAAATAAAACACACCTACCAGCATTTATCACTTCGCTAGACTCCAGAGGTCAAGTGATGTGGAGCCTGGATCGACGGATCTCCGCCACCCATCGCTAATGTACTGGGTGCTGGTGAGCGACAAAGGCTCTGGCTTCCATGGGTGTCATCGGGTATTTCTCCACTGCACACTCGCATAATATGTGAGCGAGTCAGGAGTGACTCAGATACGGGCATGAAAACATCTCATGCATGATATAAATCATTCCATGGGCAAATTGTGTTGTATGGAATGTGGATGTTGGTGGATGTACATTGCATGTGCATTTTAAAGTTACCCCTTCGTGTACAAGAGCGTTTAGGAAGATGACGCCTCCTTAGAGGCTCAGATTATTGCCGCGGAATGTGCTGTTCGCGAATGTTGTCAATGAACAATGATCTAAAATATGACTCCCTAAAACAAGCAGTAATCGCCTCAAACCGGGTCGTGTGCATACGCGCTGGGCATCATACAGATCGTGACGCACATTATCAGCAAGATCACAGGCACATCAGACGCAGTGTTGTGCATACGCCTGTGTCGTGGTGCACTCGCAGACTACCGTCGCCAGATGCTGTGGCAGGGCCGGGGCGACCAGTCACCGACCAATTCTCGACACTAAGGCCGTCGCGACGCCGCTTTCCCGCCAAATTCCCAAGATAGGTCACAACATCAAAACCATGTCGCGACACCCTTATACAAACCAGTCGCGACTAGAAACTAGTCGCTACACCACCTTCATCAAGCTGTGTCACACCTAAAAACCATGTGGCACTGACTTCTTCGCCTATTCAACCTACGTCGCGACATGAAAATCCTTGTCACGATAGGCCTAGGCTGCCCAACCACTACGCCTATGTCACAACCTCAAATCGATGTCACGACCTGTTGGTCGCCTCGTACCCCATCCCCGCCATGTCGCGGATGCCACTTCCCATGTCGCGACCGGGGCCATTCAACTCGCCGCGACCGATTGTCTCTATCGCGACTCGTGACCACCCAACCTGCTCAGCTTTATCGCTGAATTCAAAATGGTGGCCATCACCTAGACCACCATGTCCAACCTCACCGTAATGCGGACAAAAATTCGTGTCACGTGTCACGACCCCGCGCCAAGAACCAGCCATGGGCCGCGCACTCACGCCGGCTTCGCACGCGGCCTGCTGTCACGCTGTGAGCGCTGCCTCTACCGCGCTCCGCCATGTAGGCTAGCCGCACGCCCAGGGCCCTCGCCTCGTCGACACGACCGCCGTGGTCGCGACCAGACTAGAAAACGGGCAAGAGCCCATCCCGCCCTCCCCTCGTACATCTCTTCTATTCTACCCATCAGGAACCACATACCCTTTTTTCAAGGCTACTAGAACCTAGAAAAACTCACCAAATTAAAGAGTTTAATTATAACTCTCTTTCCTTGTGCAAAAACTAGGATAATCTTCCAGAATTCCACAAAATACAAGCTGTTCATATTAAAAAACTAGAACGACTGTTCAGAAATTTTTTTTTTCTCATTTAATTCTAGACTATTTTGCCCAGAATTCCTCAAACTTAGGGGTTATATTTTCTCGATCCTAGTGTTCAACATTTTCCTTTATGCTATTTACCAAGCATACAATCACACAACACATACAACACAAATCACTAACAATCATCGAATGCAAAGAAATGAATGGCTGATTTAACCCAGGCCCATCAAGTCCTGTGCAATTCGTGATACCTCGTATACCTAACTTATTGATACTAAGCTATAACTCTAGTATCAGACTTGAGCTCTAGGTATTTATAAACCTGGGCTCACGATACCACATCTTTGTATTGAATCCACGGGGTCCAGTTGACCCACGATCGACTTCACGAGCTTTGTGTGTCTCATATCATGAGACATACATAGTAAAATATTGATAGGGCCCATCATCCATACTCGTCCATACAATTACAAAACCATACATTCATATAAATTCAAGAGTTATTCATCACTCTTAATACAAAACATATATTAAAACTGATTATAATATATATAAACATAGATGAGGCTTTGATCCAGGCCTTCATAATCGGAGCCTCTAGGAGCGCGAGTCTTCACGAACACTCCTTGTACTTGAAAGGGGAGATCCTGGCAGGTGAGCAATGCCCAGTAGTTGAATTACTCCTGCAAGGGCTACCCCGCACCCTAAGTACATGCGATATACATCTAACATCCACATTCCATACAATTTACAATTTATACATGGAATGATTTATATCATGCATGAAATGTTTTCATGCCCATATCCCGAGTCACTTACCGACTCACTCACACATGACTATGCCAAGTGTGCCAATCGTCAATGGAAATACCAATGACACCCATATACCGAGCCTTTGTCGACTCTGACACCCGATGCAAATCATTGTGGGTAACCCGATCTTAGTCAATCAGGACTCCTATCCCCTTAACTTTGGGTCTAAGTGATAAATATGACCGTGTGTGTTTTATTTTGAAATGACATAAACTTTTCGGCTTACTGCAGGGTCTCTTACACCCACGCCATAAATTTTGGCTAATGGTTGGGTCTCTTACACCCATGTTTAGCTTTTCACCTGAGAGGATTAACGGCCCCCTTCTTGCCATGACACATTAATTACTTTTCATTTTATGATTTGAGCTGTGAGTCTTTGTTGGATGTCGATCCCCGAGCGAGCTCGACCCGCATTCACTAGAGTGGTGAACAATATGCAGTGCACCCGTATGCAGGCTCTCGGCCTTGATGTCACCGTGCACATGAATGCAATGATCTTGGTCATATATCCATTTGTGCTCTTTAAATTATATTTAATATAATTCAAACAATCATGTTAACACATCAATTAGCATGCATTAACATATCATTTTCCATAAACATTTCAAGCCATTCATTTAAGCAATATCATGCCATCTAATTTAAGCAATAACTTGCAAACAAACACATGGACGAATTTTAGTCCAACCATAAATCTGGACTTTTTAACAGTTCCAGAACAGTGCGAACAACCCTCTCATCAATCATCGGTTCCACTTCTTTGGAACCTGAATCAAATAGCCATTTAGGCTCACCCAACACCAAGCCATTTCATGGATTTTAGACAAAGAATATCCAAATGAGAAACCCCTACCTCTCGGAGTTGTCGAAACTCTCGTAACCCTTCTGCGATTAGAGGATGACTTTGCCTCTGCCTCCACTTAGGGATTCGACCGGACCCGATCGTCGGAAAATCTAGAGAGAAGGTCGACTCTCTCTCTAAAAAACTCTCTCCTTCTTTTCCTGTCCCTTCTTCCCGGTTTGCTCTCCCCCTCCCAATAGGTTGGTTAAACATGGGTCAAGAATGGGGGTGATGTGATCCTCTTGCTTGCCACGTATCGACCTCGATTGGTTAGCTTAGATTCTTATTAAGCATCCGTAACATAGATTTCCACCAAATCATATGTTGCCATGTGTCTCTCATGGGTCCCATTTGAGCTCATGTTTGACTCATTCATTACATGACACGTGGCACCTCTTGGGCCACTCACAATGTGCGAGTGTCTGGCTCGGCTCCGGTGCGCGAAGAGCGTGAAATTAGTGTCTTGGAGTTAACGAGTCGACATGAGTAGTTAGATTTGTGAGCGATTCAATGGTGGTCAGTTTTAGATCATCAGAGATCTGAAAAACTCACGATTTTATTTGTAATTACCATTTTATCATTTTTCATAAAATTAGAATTTTCCGGGGTCTTACAGTATTGGTGTTTACAGTATCAATACATACAGTCCTGAGTCCCATTTACATAATCATATACAAAAATTGTTCATTTACATTTACATAATCAGAGCGCGGAACCTACAATGATGTACTCCTACTAGTGTGCTGGCCCAGCAATGTGCGGAAGATCGCGAATGTCCTCCTCTATACCTAAACAAATTAAAAACCCGTGCTAAGCTTTACGCTTAGTGGGAACATATAACTTATACATATACACATGCATTTATACTCTTTTTCAGTAAGCATATAACAATAACAGATATCAGGATTCATGATGAACTCATATAACAAACTTGTACATATACTTGTACTTATAGCAGATTTATACTTATTCACATCTCACGTAGGAGTTATAGAACTTATGCTTATCTTGATGTACCCATAGGTATTACAGAGCTTATGCTTGTACAGAAGTACCCGTAGGTACTACAGATCAGAACGATGTACATTTCTTTACTCTTATTTGTCATTTAGGTTCTTATCATATATAAGCGTTTGACTACCTAGACGATAATAAGAATGAGTAGGACCATGACTCAATAAATTGCAGAGTCACCGATCTGCAGTGCGAGGTCTTGTAGCACAAAGTAAGTCTTGAGACGATCGGAAACGTGTGCGCACGTAAGCGAGTGTCGTGGCACTGGCGGGAGTCTTAGGAAGCACTAATCGAGCGTGCTGCCCGTAACATAGGGTGTCATAGCAGCGGGTCTTGGGAAACCCAGCGTCGGAATGTGCCTGCCGCGTGCGAGGAAGTGTCGTAGCACTAGCATGAGTCGCGAAACGCGATCGGAACTTGCACATAGCGTAACGAAGTCTTGTGTCATTCTATATTTGGTCTTAGGTATTCCTACAATTATATGTGTTCAGGAACTTAGGATATTGTCATAGAGGCATTTAGTTTGCCATCATCGAACTCGCTCTGCCTCGGTGGAAAGGTACGGTATAATTTTTTTCCTTTACATTACAAACATGAATTGACCCTTTTATCCACTTATAGGATCCTCATCAGTCCAATGGACAAGTCCTTGGAATAACGGAATAGCAGAACAAAACAAAACCGCAGACATTTTCATGTTGTGAGCAGTACCATTCTTGTGAAAGCTCTTTGTTTGAAAGCGCTGAAGCGGCCGGCCTCCATTCGGCCATTTGACGTGGCATGCCACGCAGGCGTGGGCATGTTGTTGCGTGGGTCTCTGCGGCTGCGTGGGGACCGATAGCGTGCCCAGATTTTTGGCTCATTTAGTCCATTTTTCTAGAAATCCAACCAAAAACAAGGAAAACTCATATATTATACAGAAAAACAACTCCCAAATATGTTCAAACCTCACCAAAACCAAACATGAAGATTAATTAGGGTTTTTTCAAACCCTACTTCAAGTACTTGTAAGTTAGGTCAAATTCCTAACACCAAAACATGTATCCCAATATCATAAACCAAGAATCCCTACTCAAAGGAAGGATTCCTACCCATCTTATGCAAACTAGGGTTTTACCAACCCAACTTTCAACAAGTCTAGGGTTAGGATGAATTCTTATCTAAACCCTAGAAATGGAACCACTAATCTCCATACAAACACTTCCATCTGAAAATCATAGCATTTCATACAAATTTCCATCTTGAGAATCCATTACCTTTCCTTTTTAACTGTAACTTATGCTATTATATTCTTCTTCTCTTCTCCTCCTTATTTGCATTTTTGCAAAAAAGATACCCAAATGAACCAAAATTGGTCTTATTTGGTCTAATTCCCATAAGGCCTTGTTTGGCCACCAAAAATGCATTTTTTTTACTTAAGTTTCCTTTTATTGCAATTTGGTCCTTCAACTCTATTATATTTGCTCCACAAGTTATGTTATTTCTATAATAGCCTCACATCTTTTTATCTGATGACTTTTGTGTCCCAATTTTACAAATTAAAAATTTATCCTTGCTTATTTCCGGGTTTCTCAGATTTCATGTTTTGCATTTAAATTACGAAAATTCAAATTATACCTACAAAATACCCTAAACATGCTGAAAACAACTAGAGTATATTTCGGGGTGTTACATGTACTATGTTCCTATTATTCATTTTCATTGGTATATGCAGGCAAACATTTATATGATATGTATCTGAATAATGAACCATATGAAAACAAAAACAATACCTTCTGTTATGAAATTACTGTTATGTACTCCTATAAGAGATATGAATACTATGATATGTGAAATAATTGTCCATTCATGTCTACTATAATTGAGGATCATTATAAGTGGTCATATGTGTTATTCTATTTTCCCACTAAGCTTGAAGCTTAGCATTGGTGTTTCATTCGTGTAGGTACTGAAGAAGTCACTAGGGACATCCCGCATTCTCGGGGCGACCTGACATTAAGCCACCCATGTAGGTCTTTGATTTTGTTTTTGTTGTAATAAAAATGTAAATGTAATATTTTGAGATAGTGTAACTTGTGTAAATAGAAGTAGTTAAAATCTATGCATGAAATGGGCCCTATAATGCCAGAAAATCAAGTTAAAAGATCTCTGCTCTGTGTGGCATCCCCTCACATGCCGCAGTCAGGGGAAGGGGCGTTATAATACATGGTAAAATGTATGAATTAAATTGTCCATATGGCATTCATCACATATGTGACATGACATTGACATGCAATGGTTCATCACATTGCATATACACAAGGACATCACATTTCATGGGTATGAGTGCATGGTTGAAATCAAACACCGCATTTGGTGATTGATGAGTGGGCTCGGTACCGTTAGACGAAGTCCAACAGAGTCGCACTGTTGCATGAAATGGAAAAAGTTGTGTTAAGTAATAGCAAGAAGGTCTAGACACTCCCTCGGGTGAAAGACCCGATACTGGTTCATATGCTCCAACGGCGAAAGTCTAAAAAGTGTAGGAAGGTGTGTAGAGCCTGCGGTGAGACCCCAAAAATTTGCTGCCTGAAAAAGACACATGGTTTTGTATATGAAATTATCATTTAAGGTTTAACATCCATAAAGCTTTTGGTTTATAAACAAATGATTTTGTTTCGAAAATGATCATTGGATGTAATCCATCAATGACAGATTTTATCACACATTGGCATTGCATTGTGTGGTGGGAGTCGGTAAAGACTCGGGTATGGTGCATGAGTGAGTCTCATCTGTTTGTGACATGGCACATGTAAATTCAACCTAAGATTGCATATTCTTACATTTAGATTGTTGATGTGAATATGAAAATCAAAGGTGTTCATTGCATGTAATGCGCTTAAAGTGGGGAATAACCTATCAAAAATTTACTCTGCTAAGTAGCTCACCTATATGGGATAACATTTCAGGTGCAGGAGACATCTGATGTTGAGACTCTCATCAGGGGCTGCGAGAATTGAAAGAAAGTCGACTTGTGAAACTGTGTGACTGTTTTGTAATATTTTGGCATGTACCTTTGTGTAAATAGTTGTAATTGAACTCTTATGGACTATTTTTAGCCATGGTCTTACATGTTTTTATGAATGTGGATATGAATGGGACCCGTTCTGCAGTCATTTAATGTTATATTAGGCCTCGAGTGGGCATGTTATTATATATTATACGAGGTTGAGTTTTTGGATAAGGAATCCACAAAATGCGAAAGGAGACTTTGTGAATTTTGTTGATATGGATCTGGTAAATGGGACTGACGGTGTGGTAGTAGAATTACTCTCAATATCCATTTGATGGGTTGTTGATGTGATCAAGCGGACCCTTTGGATTTTGGGTCTGGCCTGGCCGAGCAGCGAAATAGCCTCAAATGGGGTGTGTCGTACTTGAGCATACGCTCGGGTTGCCCGCATGCGCGAAGATAAGGGCCAGTTTTGCATAGCCGATGTCTCTCTCAGTATCATTGCTTGGGGGACATTAGCCTTTGGAAAATCTGTCACTCTTTACCGGTGGTGTCTTGAGGAAGAACTTGATTGCATATTGAACCGCACCCCGAAACCTGGGCACAATATCATGCAGTGAACAATCTCATACGTACCATTCGATCTATCATGAAATCTATATGCCCGAGAACCATAAACCCCAAAATCGTATATCAAATAGGTAGCAAATAATTGTTTTGTCTCAACCAATAGGTTAGTATCATTGGTTGGGAGCAAAATATCGTCAACATATAAAATCAAGAATATATATTTTCTCCCATTGACCTTTATGTATATGCATCGATCGACGATGTTCTCCTTAAAACCATTGGCGATGACAACTTCATCAAACTTGAGATACCACTGCTTAGAAGCCTACTTTAAACCATAAATGGATTTCTAGAGCTTACAAACAATGTTTTCCCTACCAGCCTCCTCAAAATCAGTAGGTTAAGACATGTAAATATCCTCAAGTAAGTCTTCATTCAAGAAAGTTGTCATCACATCCATTTGATGCAACTCCAGGTCAAAATGAGCCACTATAGCCATAATAATGCGTAGAGAGTCTTTAGTGGATACGGGAAAGAAGGTTTCCTTAAAATCAATACCTTTTCATTGATTGTAACCCTTGGCCACTAATCTTACTTTATATCTCTCTATATGTCCCTTGGCATCGCGGTTGGTCTTGAACACACATTTGCACCCAATGGGTCTACAACCATCTGGAAAATCTACAAAGCTCCACACGTTATTCTGTGACATGGAAGTCATCTCATCGTTCATTTCATCAATCTAGAAGTGGGATTGAGGACTAGCAATGGCTTTTTTATAGGTAGTCGGATCGATACATCACCCACATCATACTCATGCTCACTAAGTAGACAATGTAGTCTGAACAGAGTGCGGGCTCTCTCCCTCTTTGACCTCTTCAAGGGTATATCATGGCGCATCAGAGTACACTAGATTACACATTTAGATACGGGATGTTTACATCCTCAGTGTTTTTCGTCGGTAGTGAGCTCTTGGATCTTTGGTCGGCTCCATGAGTTCATCAGGCTTGAAGCAATAGGCACATGAATAAAAACTTAGTGTTCTTTGAACATAATTTCTCTTGGTCGTTGACTTTTACCAGTATCATCCTCAAAATAGATAGCTCGATCTAACTCAATCACTCTGGTGGTGTGCGACGGGCAAGAAAACATGGAACCTCTTGATCCCACACAATAACCAATGAAGTACCCACTTATGGTGGATCAAGTTTCTTGGATTGCAGGTTGTATGGTCTCACTTTCACCTTGCGGCCCCAAAGATGGAAGTGACGAAGACTAGGCTTATTTTGTGACCATAGCTCATATGGCATTTTAAGAACAGACTTACTAGGAACTTGGTTCAAAATATAAGCTTCAGTTTTCAAAGCTTTTACCCCCTGAGAACTCAGATGGAATAGGAATTAACAAAGCGCCACATTTGCACCATATCAAGAGGCGTCACGATTCATCACTCTCCACAATCCTATATGTTGGGGGTACGGACATTGTATGTTGAGACATCGATGCCACATTCTGAGATGCCATGAAATGGTCTAGAGTTGCGTTATGTCTCATCATATCTACCATAATACTCACCACCTATGTCATAATGAACCACTTTGATCTTCTTCCCTTGCTGGATCTCACTTTTAGCTTTGAAAGCCTCCAAAGAGTCAGACTTTTCACGAATGAGCTCAATAAAACCATATCGGGAAAAATCAACAATGAACGTGATAAAATATTTGTGGCCACCCATAGCATGAAGGGTGAATGTCCTAAAAATATCTATATGAATAACCTCAAACAACTCAGTGCATCTATCAATCTTGGCATTCCTAACCTTGGCGGTCAATTTACCATTAATGCAATCTACACAGGTATCAAAATATGAAAAATCAAGATCCAGAGAAATCTCATCCTTAATTAATCTCACCATTATCTGTTTGGAAATGTGACCTAGATACTTGTGCCAAAGATTAAAATACTTTTCATTCAATCTCAAACATTTGGTGCTACTAACGGTATTAACAGTAAGGGTAGTACAAGTAGAAGGCAAGGTAGACAACTCTAATATGTAAAGACTCCCACAAAGTACTCCAGTGCCAATCAATAGTGAATCTCGATACAATTTAACTTTCCAGTTCCGAAAGGAAAACTATATCCAAATCTATCCAAAATGGGTATTGATATCAAATTTCTTCTGATCGAGGGTATGAATGACACATCTTGCAATCCCAAAAAATTTCTTATACTAAGCTGCAATCTAACAACTCCCAGAAAATCAACTTGGAGTCTTATATTGTCTTCCATGTATACGTACTGCTCCAAACTAGTTGGACTTCTTATGCTTATCATCGCTTGCATATAATTACAAGCGTGAGTGGTAGCACCACTATCTAACCACCAAGTATCATATGACACATCAATGATATTGGATTCAAAACAAACATTCACCAATGATTATCATATAGCTCATTTTTCTCATTTTTTTTGAAACTTTGTATATTTCTTGCTAATAACATCCAAGAACTCTTTTGCATTATCAATCTTGGGAATGCTTGCATAAATAGACTCTTTCATATGATTCTTCATGATCATCAAACAACAACTATTGAAATACTCCTAGTCCTCATAGAACTTTTTTGTCATTTGCGGAGCTCTCAATAATGGATTTTGAAGGAGCTTCAACTTTCAAGGTCAAGTTCAATTTCATAATTATCAAATTCATTATGAGAGATTTAACCCATTGCTTGTAATTAGTCATATTAAGTTTTGTGATGACAGAGAGTTGTGGAAAGCTCAAACCTAAAGAATAAACAAGAGAACAATGTTAAAAATACATGTAAAACAAAGACATGCAAATTGCTCAATTATTCGACTTACCAAATGACCCAACAAAAGTAATCATCAAATGCTATAGTCTATAAAATACAAAAAAAAACTCGTAACAAGTAAGAGCAATTCGCCAGCCATCACAACCAAATGCGTAAATTTTCCATCGATTAGGTAGTAAAATTGTGCGGTTCATGACATTTAGTGAAATTTTTTCACTAAACTAAGCATCATACCCATGTAAGTAAAATCAATGGACAACTTTTACTATCGAGTATAGTTTAGCAGTGATACTCAGACGGGAGAATAACAGTTCACAACATTAATTCAAAAATATTAGATACTTTAGAGAGGCAAGTCCAAAAGCATTTAATATTTCTCAATTTTCACCCAAGTGCAATAATACTAATAATTTTATTCCCAATGTGATGCTATAAATAATCATAAATAGCATAACATAAATTGCTAAAACAATATTGTGAAAAAATAAACAGTACAAATATTACAAAATAGGGTAAAATTCAATTTTATTCCAATACCAAATTCAATGCTTAATGGGATAAGATTATGGTAGTTTCTAATTTCATATTCTTTCTCTCAACATCCCAACAATTAATGAAACAAAAGCATTTTAAAAAATAACTTGATTTGATGGAAAACAGTTTCTCATATATGTGAATTAAATAAACGAACCATAAAAAGATGATTTCTATAAGAAATCTGAATATGGTATTATCAATCAAATAAAATAACATAAAAAAAAACTTGTGATTGTTTTGATGTAAGAGAAATAAAGTGACAATCATCCATTGTCAATCAAATAAAAAACCTTTTTTATTATTATTATTATTATTTATTCCAATAGGGTTAATGAAGATCTATATTTGTATCCCCATAGATTTCCGATCTGCATTTCTCTATTTCCTATATCTTATCAATTTCCTCCTTCTCCATTATTCGAATAGCAGGAAGAATAAGCAAAAATAAATAGAACCCATCAAATTCATAAAAATAAATTTGACAGCTTCAATGTCAAATAAAGTGAGTGTGATACCAATTGTTAAATTATTTTTGTAAAAAATAAGAGTATTTATTGAGCCCAAAACAATTGATCAACAATCAATAATACTCAATAAATATATTACAAAATACAAACTTTAATTATTCAAATAAGCATATTAATCCATAGTGTATAGAAAACATGTTTGGCATGGGTCTAGAATTATTGGCCGTTTATTTGTCTCCCAAATCTACAAGGGATGAGATCAAATAAAAGATAGGGTTGAAGATGGTTACCAAAGCAAGGAAGAAGATAGAACAATTGGCTCATAGCTAGTTAATATTAAACCATCTCATAAATAACCTATAATTAACATGCACAATTACATACTTAAAATTGTAATATGATTATGCTTAGTCCATAATTAATAAATTAATCTAACGGACATGATATAGACATATAAAAACAATGAACATATATAATGCTGATAGTTGATTATTGTTTTTTCAGTAACTTTGATTTAGAGTGGTAGAGATGGACTAGAAAAAAGTTAAGAAGAAGCCAAAATTCCACTCAAAACCATACAAATACACAAGCAAAGACTCAAGTAGGATTCTCGAATTTTGTTGTAGAAAAATAATGTAAGACCACATCCTATATAGGTCAAAAGAATATTACTTTTCTATTTATAACCCCAGACTTTGTTCACATTTGGTTAGATTTTGGTTCCCCTATATTTTCATCAAACTAAAACAATTAATAAAAACTCTAATCACATATCCAACAATTTTTTTCAAATAATCATATATCTATTATTATTATTTTTATTATAATGTTACATAGATTAATAATCAAGCCAACATAGTTTATTAAATATATAATTTATAATAAATAAAATTAATTGTAATATTTAAGTTTTTCATATTCTTTATTTTTTTTTTATTTCTATGTCAATATATTTATAATCATGTCATAAAAAATTCATTTTGAACTAGAGTTATTTTGAGTTATGATTTTATCATATTAAATAACTAAAATAAAAAAATAAAAAATTAATATCAAATTCAGAAATAAATTTTGAATATGTATAATTATCACAAATAATTAAAAAAATTATTTAAAATATTTAGTTGTATATAAAATAATTAAGGATAACATTTCAAAGATAAACTTAGCCCAGTAAACTTATTGAATAAAAATTTTATCTCAAAATTATAAAATAATTAGGTGATATAAATAGTTTATAAAAATAAAAGTTTGTTTGAGAATTTAAAATTTTTTTAAATATATTTATATATATTTTAAAAACATAATTTGTATGTCTATTACTTTAATTTTTTTATTACTTAATTATTTTCTATACTTAGATAATCGTTTTTGACATAAATAAAAAAATAAAAAAAGTGAAAAAATAGTCTAAAAACATATTTTTTTATTAGTAAAAGTAGAAAATATAAAATAAATTTTCTATTATCAAACAAGATTTTTATATTTTTATTGTTAAGAATAAAAACATTATTCAAAATAATTAGCTAATTATGAAAAATTGTGAACTTAATTTTTCTCATAGATTTTTTTCCATATAACCAATTTATTAAAATATATAACTAATTTTATTAAAAAAAAGAAAAGAAGATATAACAAATTTCTTAAAAGATTAGGTAAATAAGGAAGTAAGGATATAAGTAGAAAATGTAATATTTTTTAAGAGCGTTTTAGAAAAAGCTATGATTTGTAGCTTTTTCCAATCATGGGCTATTTACCCTAAATCAGGGTTCAAGAGCTGATTATTTGTCTTTACCAAGCACCCTGTAAGTGTTGATTAGGGGTGAATCAACTATCAGCTCCCGATAGGTCCCCAATCAACTCAACTAAGCAATGCCTTAATCAAATCACCCTAATAATTATTTTATTATCATTTATCAAAATGATAAATTCTGAATATTAGTAAAGTGGGTAATTGTGGGGAATAATCCATATTTTTGGCCAGGTGCTTAGCACACAATTAGTCACTCTTATACGATTTAACTAGAATAAACCCACGTTTTGGGGTCTAAAATTATCCCAAACGGTCCCTAGTCATCGGTGACCGGATAAATGAGTTAAAAAAATCCTACTTGGCACCTCTTCTCTCCAAAACTCATTTAAGCCCTAACAACCTCTTCCTCTTCTCCTCTCTCAAACTCTCACCTCACCTCCGAACCTAATAATCCGCCATCTCATATTCTCCAGCCATTTCATTAACAACAATTTGATCTCCATTCAACAAACCCATTTCTAGAAACAAGAAGAAAAAAGAAAAGAAAAGACTACATGCATATTAAAACAGAACTAGAGTCCATTAGGAAAAGAAAAAAAAAATTGCATGTATTTTATAGGTGTTTTTTGTACATACTTTTATACCATTAATCACCTATCAATCATATGCTTTTATGGTGTTTTTGAGAGCTCTAATGCTTAATTTTATCATCTTATGACTCTAAGTATATTTTGAAGCAAAGATAGAGTAATAAGGGTCAAAAAGATGACTTTCTGGATCATACCATGACCTCCCATGACTTCAAGCATGAGATGGATGGGTTCTACATCTCTCAAGCTTTCCAACGAGTCCAATATTACCCAATTCGTAGTTTGAACAAAAAAAATACGACCTCATAAAGTCAAGGGAGGATTTTCCAAAACACCATATGTAGCAACCCTCAAAGTTTGTGCATTTTCAATCTACCTAATGGCTTCCAATGACTCTAAGCTTGATATGGATAGATTCTACTATCTCTTAGCTTTCCATATAATCCAAAATCATCGCATTTGGAGGTTGGATGAGAGAGTTACGATTGTTTGAAGTCAGAAGGTCAAATCTGAATTGCTGGTACATTTTGGTTCGCTCGGCAAACTAGAATGTTTGTTGCGGCGAAGGACGATGGGCTGGAGCAGCAATATTTGCATTTTTGGCCCTTTTAAAGGCCCATATCCCTAGACACTATAAGTACATGTTTTTTAGACTTTATTAAGGTTCCACTTTGGTGGGAGAACACCCATTCAAGGGTTTCTCTCATCCTAAGCTAGAATCAACCTAGGGTTTTGATTTTCTCTCATTTTACTTTGGATTTGGAGTTGATATTGAAGATCCAACTACTAGAGAACCTCTTACAACCTTGGAGCACAATTTTGAGAAGTTTTCCACCTTCAATATGTTTTGTATCTCTAAACTTTACTCTTTTCTCATCTCCTTCTCTATTATTGTTGTAATAAACATGATTTTGATGGATTTGGGGGCTGTAATGAGTGGTTAAACATCCTCTAGGGTTGACTGTTTAAATTGATGTTTGACTTATATATCATTTAGAATGGTTTTATGAATATGTGCTTTTGTTAATGTTGGTTGGTGTAGTGCTTAAGATTACTAAGGTTTTGATTAATTAATGCATGTTGAGAGTTGAGTCTTCGATCCTCTTACAAGGGCATCCTTGGTGACGTTTGGATTAAGCCCTAAAATCTGGTCTCGACTCTCTTAAGGTGTGAACTAATTAATTAGAATGCTAATTAACCTAATCAAAGAAGTCTAGGGAATTAGGAATGCCTAGTACTATATGGATTTTATTAGGAGACGCACCTTCCAACCTTATATGAGGATCGTATGGACTGTGAGGTGATCAATTCGAGCATAGTCTGTGTAGTTTTATTGTATGGACCAAGAGGTGACCAATAGGATTCCAAAGGAAAGAACTGCCTTAGAAAAGTATCGCATTTAATAACTTAAATGGACCGAAAGGAGAATAGGGAGTTGGTGTGAGAATTGAGGGGAGACACGAAAGTGTAAACCTCATATCATGTTCCTTGGACAAACATAAGTATATTTTCACTTCATTAGGGCTTCATAAATATAAATCAAATGCATCAATGGAAGCAATCAACCCTAGTACCCTTCCTTGTGCTCTTTCTTTGAAATTAACCCATTCCTTGTAAGTGAGTATTGATCATACCCTACTTTGTTTTGTTTTATTTTGTTTTTAAAACCTTTTTCACCAAAACATTGAGCTGCTCAGATAATGAACAACTTTTAACAGCCGGGGTATTTAATCCTCACTAAAACCACACCTTACCTATGTGATCGATATCTGGACTTGTTAGTCCACTGTATTACTTGTGTGACCCGTGAGCTTGCGGAAAAATCGCTAAAAACATCATAAGTGCCTGCATCATGAAACCTGGAAAGAAAATGCTATATAGCTTAAGATCATTAAACCCTTTATGAATTGAATCTAAACTACTTCTAAATCTAATTGACCTGGTATGCCAAATGATCCTTCCAACTTGCCAAATATTTTTTTACCAGAAGTGACTAGTAAAAATTTAATCCTAATTTTCTGCATTTTTCAAAGGCAACTAGGATGTTTGAGCAAATGGTTTATTAGGTAGATTAAAGGAGCATTTTTGGATTGAAGGAGCAAATGGTTTATTGGGTAGATTGAAGAAGCATTTTCTAGTTTTCCTTTCAACTCAAGATGCTGAAAAAAATTGGATTGGTGACTCCACTCACAATATTTTTACAATGTTTCCCTAGTTTTTATAATTGTTAGATACCTAGAAAAAAATAAATAAATAAAATCAATCCCTTTTTTCCAAAAACTTGGATTGAATGATCAAATTTGGTGTCAATTAATGAAAAATCGCCGATTGGCAAAGAGGAAACATAGAAAGAAACCAGAAAAAAAAAAAAACAGCAGCAAAGTACTATAGTACGATCGATTACCGAGTAATTTGTGGCGTGATTGTGTGAGTGGTAGGTTAGGCGGATTGGTGAGTCGCGGTTAGTCTTTGTGATTTTGTAGAATGGGTTTGGAAGGTGAGTGGGTTGAGGAGAGTAAATCTTCCATCGACATTAATCTGGCTGCGGCGGACTACTTGTTTTTAAGAAAATGGATGTTTGAAATAATCATTTTGGATTAATTTGGATGAGCATTTGAACAGCTTTGGATTATATATATGTATATAATCATTTTGAAATATGTATTTTGCTCTTATAAATAGACAGAAGGGAGAGGACTCAGCGGGGAAATTTGAAATTCATAGGACATGAGCTTCGGTAGTTGTAAGAGTTACAAGAAGACAGACAGGAATCCATACAAAATTAGTCTAGTGTGGTGAGTCCTTAATTGTTAATTTTGATATTCAAATCTATTTTAATTTATTTATTTTTTTGTTTGGGCTGACCAAAGCATTGGAACAATATGAGTTGGCATTTTACGATTGGGTAAAATTTTCGTTTCCGCATTTCTCCTCTCCCTTTTTTTGTACTTCGACTTGCTCGTTTGGTTCTTTGATGTTTGAAATATATAACCATTCAAATGCCCTAATAGCGGTTTGGTTGTGTTCTTTATAATTATTGTGTTCTTCTAAAAAAAACATCTTAATTAATATTCTATTTTCTTTTTATTTAATGCTCAAAATCATGCAAAGATACGTTCCAAATCGTCAAGACATTTCAATTAAATATATAGCCGAGCAAAATTGGAAGGGTGACAAATTAATTCAAAAAATTCAAAATTATTGCAATGAAATTAAATATTAAATATTTAATAAAAAATATAAAATATTTTAGGAAAAAATAGTATTAAAATTCTGAACTTTCAAGATTTTTACATTTGATCCTAATAAGTGATATTTTGTAAAAAAGAAATTGTCAATGATTTAGTAGTTTGTGGTTAGTGACTCAAGTCTGATCGCGGTTAAAATGGCTTTCTGGAGTTCTGTTCGATGTCTTTCATATTTATAGTCATTTTTAGTTACTTTGATGTAACAGTGGTATAGAGTCGATTTTAGTTCGATCACATATGTGTATAAAGTCATTTTAGTTGAGGAATCGATCGTATCATGTATAGGTCGACTTTTAATTGGGGCGCTGATCATAAATCATGATGTCTCAGTGGCTTTTAGTTAAGGCCATGATCACATCCTTGAATGTAAATTCGACTGTGTTTGATATAGTGATATGAAGCTAAAATATCTTCAGTTCTTAAAAATTTTAACATTAAAGTAATATCTCTACTCGTCGCTTTCTTGCAGTGAAAGTATGGTGGTACTTCATCTGGTTAGAGAACATCAGTGTTTGGTGGACTACAGCATGACTAGGTAAGAACATTGTCGTATGATGTACACCATAGAAAAAAGATGATATCTATTGATCAGAACGGTTTGTCCTTTGTTGTAATGTAAGAAACAGTCAAACCGCACAAATCAAATCGAAAAATGGTCCATTTTTTTTTTTTGATTTATTATTTTTCTCCACAATCCCCTCTCCCTCATCCCAGCCGTTCACTGTTTCATTGAGGCCAACCGCTTAGAGAATTGGAGCATTGGGTTTATGTGACCCGGTACTGGGTATGGAAATTCCAAAATATGGGTGTCTGATCTCTCCATTTTCCTTCCAACCAAACACAAAATTTTCCCTAATTTTCCCTCTCTATCCTTCAAAACAGGCACACAGGTTTTCTCTTTCTCGTTCTCCCAGGAGGATTAGATCAAAGAGGAAGAAGCATTATATATAATGGGGATACGCTCCTTCAGATCTTATTTTCTCTCCCTGTTTTCCTTCAACCTGAACAATGAACAAACAAATTTTCCGTCAAGCCAAATAGCAAAAATCTCCCATAAACATACTGAAGTCAAACGGGAAAAGGTGCATAAAATCTGTGGAAGAATAAATTACTTGTGGGTTCCAATACTTCTGTCTTCAATTTCCTTGAAGCCAAACAGAAACTGTCTAAAGGGGGAGTGAAAGAAACATGTGGAAAGATAATTAAATATAGATGCAGAGAAAATGAAAATGGAATTGGTTCTCTGCGATCTTATTCTTATTCGCAGCTTTTTCTTTCACAATTTTATAAACCAAACAGATAAAGAGAGTGCAAAATAACATAAATGATGACTGCAATTTGGTACCGTTCAGTTCATTTAGGGACTCAAATACCTTCTTTCTATCGATCTGAACCGTTCATTGTTTGACTAGTAACAAGAACTGGAGATCGTGATGACTGCATCTTGTAGTACCGTTCATTGGTATACCTTCTTTCGGTATAACTGCTTCGTTTGGCTTCCATGTTGTTTTGTCCCGTTTTCGATTTCAGTAATACAAGGTTTTGTAGATCCTTTCTTCATCCGTTTCAGTAATAACTGAAAAACAAGGACCCAAAAAAGGGAAAAATATGTTATTGGACATCGTGAATATTGCATCTTTTAACTGCACACTGGATCTTATTATGTTAGGGCCAGTTTGGTTTATGTTTTTTAAAACTGTTTTTTGTTCTTAAAAATGAGGAAAACATAGAAAATATATAATTTGATTTTGATTTTTACTGTAGAAAAAAGCGCGAAAAGCATTAAATGGATCTCCGATTAATTAGTATCTCTCAAAGTTAAGCCTACTTCATTCAGTCAAACCACTCATTTCATGGAACATGCCAACCCAGCAAAGTGTTACTTCTTCCCCTTATCCTTTCATTCACTTGAAATATTGGCTTTATATTCATCCATCCATTCACTTTCAAGGAAGCAATTACAAACCCAATAATAAACTATCTTCTTCTTTTTTTTAATCAAGAATAAACTATCTTCTTATTCATTGATATTAATAAATTTAATTATTTTTTAAGTTTTCATTAATACAACCAATTTTCATATACTATTTTTTCTTATTATTAAATAGAATTAACTACATTGGTAGAACTTTGCTCAATTGGTAGAGATTTCAAAATTTAAAAAGGCACGACATTACATTATAACAGTGTTTAGTTGTCAAAAAAATAGAATTAACTTGCATTTGAATTAAAATAATTAATTCATATGTATAAGCTAGAAAACTAAGACAATAAAAATTTTAATTCATAAATTTAAACGCGTATTATAAGGCTGTAGAACTTATCTTTTTACATTTTAAGTTTACTTATACAAATTTGGGTATTAGAAAAAAATGATTTTATTCAATAGATTAGTTATGATAAATTGACATTATAGATTATTTGAATATATTTCATAAATAATTTTTTTATACAAATGACTATAGTTTTAAATAAGAATTTAATTTTTGGCCCCACAAGATTAATATTGATGAAATCTGAACCATTCATTTGAAGAAACCTAAGACAATCATTTCAAAGGAACCCTAAATGAATAAATTTTAACTCCTAGTTCACAGCCGTCACCCACTCTCACTTCTCTTCTTCTTTGTTTCTACATTTTCTCTTACGACCCATGCTCTCCACCAATACGGTCGACGACATCCCGCGGGGTAGCATTTTGCCTAGTTGGATGCAGGATGCTTCTAGGGTGTGAGCTCTCCATTCAGCAAGTTCATGGGGGTGACGAAGGCAGAGGTGGGGTATAACTAGGGGTTTTCACATAATCTGACCACGAACCACTCAGAGGTGCTTAGGGTTTAATATGATCCCAAGGAAAGCACGTATGAGTCATTACTTGAGGTGTTGTGGGCAAGGCATGACCCAACTACCCTTAATCTACAAGTGTTATTGGCAAATTGTTGTGTTTGTAGCGATTCATAAGGATGTCAGGCTTTTGTACCAACTTAGAAGGTAATTTTCTTATAACTAAAGTGGCTGAATTCTTGTAATAATTTTAATTTAAGGAATTTGTAGATTTCAAGATTTTTATGACTATGAGGCGAGAGATATTCTCTTAGCTGAAGTATCAGAACAATGTGATCAAGTTTTTGATGGATTTGAAACAACAATGTTGTTTTTTTAATTGATTAGGAATTGATAAGTGAAAGTTCTTTGTTTAAGGTTGCTTCGATTTCTTAATGGGAACTCTAAGCGGCACAACCATCTATTTTCAATAGTCTCTACCTCAAGTTGGTCATGCTCATTATCTTCTTTTATATATTTTTTTTCTTTGCCTTCTTGTGCCTATGTAGTTCCTACTTAAACATATTTCGTTTTATATTGAATGTGCATCATAATAGCTACTACAGAAAGCATGACCCATGATGTAACTCTAGATTCATTGGGTTTAAAATTAGATATGACCAAATACATAGTAAGTTCATGATGTTAAAGGTTTGGATAAATTAGTGTTGTTTTGGTAGTCAAGTAGCCTTCTCATTCTTGTTTCACTTTTTTCCCTTGCTGTCTTTGAGTTTCTATAAATTAGAGTATAAATCATAGAAAATTGATGGAACTTGAAGGCTAACAAAACTATCTGGACAGCAAACCTCAGCAATGTATTCATCATCTGTCCTTCTAAGTTTGCCAGTAAAAGTTGTTGTGGATAAAACTGAAGTTTTGAGTGATAATGAGGGTTTATCTTATGATAACTCTATGCATCATGTGTTTGTGTATTTGTGTGTCAATTCGGTGGTAGTGCATTTGGGATTTGTATTTGTGTGTCAATTTGCTTATTTATAATATCGAGTCACTTTATGTCATTATTCTCTTTCCTTGCTAGTAATAATTTTTAATTAATTGTTGCAGTTTATTTGTTTAAACTTATTTGTCTAGCGATTGCATTAGTAGAAATCATGCTTGTTCTCCAAATATTTTTGAAGTTCCAAAATTACTTGCAACTATTTCTATTGAAAAATTCTATAATATAACACTTAAATTCTGGATTTTTAGTTAAAGTGTTTTTTATATTCTATTGGGCTAAGAATCTGGCACTAGTTTGATTCTTAACATGTCTAACTGACTGCATAACAATTATTGCATAGTATGCCTGGATTGGTCAAGTTCGATAGCCTTACGAAAGCTGGACTGAACCATAAGTAATTGTCACTATCTACATATATATTATCCAAATCTCATCCACTGCCATTTTAACAAATTAATTGATTTGATTTGAATGTCAGGATTTTCATGGGAATAATTTTTAAGAAAATTCAAGTAAATGTTTGTGCAGTTTTCTCACTGTTTTTCTTTTCCAATTTTTTAGTCAATCAAGTCGACAGTGTTGATAGGATCATCTGGAGTAGGGAAAACATTTACCAAGGAGGAGGTTGAGGCTATGACAACCTTCAATGAGGTCATATCGCCCGACTTAGGGTGGTCAGTTATCTCAATTTGAAAAGAGAGAGTGGCGTATAGATGTGAAGAACCGGTATTTTCGTTGAATATGCATTGCAAGTCCTTGGTTCGACAAAGTCGTTGCTTGAGTATTCCCTAAGCATGAGAATTCATGGTAGAGCTTAGTTTTTTGAGATATAAATATTTTCATCCTTGTATTAGCTTCTTTTACATGACCGTCTTAGGAAGGTCCATCGTGAAAGAGATGTTAAAAATCATGATAATCACGGTTTTAAACTCTTACAAAGAAGTTATAACTTGCTTTCCGAGGGCATATTGCGAATCAAACACTTTTATCTTGCAAAGTTGATTGAATGATAATTAATACATATGCATTAAGTACATCGGGGCATTACAATTAAACACATCCCAGCTAAAATTGAGGTTCTTGGTACATAGAATTTTCTCTGTCCCGAGAAATCCGACCCAAATTGCTAGAATAACCCAGACTTGAATGATTTGGTATATAAAATTTCTTGAATCTCTTTTTTTTGGTACAATTCAGAATTTATGAATAGAATGGAAGCTTACATTTACAGACACTATGATGCCTACCATGGTAGTGAGTTTGGGCAGCTAGAAGGTACAAGTGCTCTTCATTATACTTAATACTCATGAGGCGAGTCCAAGGGTGATACATTTAGATTAGGAGTGCTTTCTTAAAACTATAATGGGATTTTGTGTTTACAGCTCTAAAGAATATTCTACTTTGATTGCTTAAATTAGTTTAAATTTGAAATTTCAGCCTATCGTAATGGAGCTATGGTTTGTATAATTGCTATGGATTCATCGGTAAAACATGCAAACTCCTAAAATTCGAGTTCCAAGAATTGGGCGAGTTTCTAGGTCGAGCAAGGGATGTCTCACTACATTGTAGATGCAAATGTGTCATGTGGGCATAAACTAATGGTGCGCTTTGGGATAACTAACATATATCATACAATTTACATGCATGGATACATGATTATATGCTCAATTCTCCGATGCTAGAATAGAGTTCTTGGTTATTACAACATGCTAGCTTAGCTAGACGGCTTTCATAGATGTCCCGATCTTCTCTTAATCACCTTTGATAACACAACCTAAGCGATCAATCCATATTATTCGTGACACCCCATTTACTCGTGTTGAGATACCATTACGTTTTTATTTATTTTCTTAATCTAGACATGGTCATTAAGCATCTGTCTATGGGGTAAACAAGATACATGAAAATGTGTTACTTGTTCTTATTGTCTCTCTCTCTCTCTCTCTATATATATATTTAGAGATGGTTTAGATCAAATCTAGTGCAGGGCTTAATGCATACATTTTTGCTTTAGGTGAAGTAACAAAAAATAAATAGAGTTGTTAAAAAGATTATCATCATTATTATTTTGGGGTTGGCAGTTGCAATCAATGGTTCGTCTTTAAGGAGATATAAATGACTCGGCGGTGAAGATCCAGACGATCTGAAAAATATGTTTCTTATTTGAGGATTTACTGAGGTGTCAACTTGAAAGCTGCTCTATTCATTTTGGTTAATTCATCTTTAGTCACTTTGCTTAGTAAATTCTAATGTTTATTTTTGTTCCATATTAACAATGTTCAGCAATTGAGGTAGCATATCTGCCTGTAGATTTAACATGTTGAAAATGTTGTGCATGCCCATATATGTGTTGAATAAGCTTTGGCTTTAGAAGGGAAGACTGCACAGCGAGCTACAGGGGAGGTTTTGTTTCAATGGCTTTAGAATGTATTCATGTTTCAATTTCAATAAAAATAAGGTATCTATGCTCTTGGTTCAAAATCATTATATTGGTCATTGATATAAGAGCGGCTGTAAGGCAGAAAATTAGATTTTATGAAAAAGGAGCCATCATGTTCGGTAAAAAAATCAAAATTTTTCTAGATCTCGGATGACAAAATGGACTTCATCGTTGGAATCGTCTCTACGAAATCTAAGCTACCGCGTCGAATTTTGTCGAATTTAGAACTGTCGAATTTGCACATTTTTTGAAGACGCAGAGTATCGGTCTTAGTAAAACGACATGTGATGTGACAAAAGTCACCTATAACATGTACTCTTGTGACACATGTTGCATGAGTAGAGAGATGATGGAAATAGATGACCTAGATTGTGTTAAGTGTCAAAAATCTAGAAAAAAGGGACATAATGGGAATTTTGGAAATTGTTAATGAGGAAAGGACAAAAGATGAACAGTGTTCATCTTCTTCAAAGAAGGCAAAAGCGGGGCGAGAATCGGGAGGATCTGATGGGCTGGAAATTGCAAGGGTTTTTAGAGAGAGAGGAGTGGCTTCTCTCTAGGTTTTAGGCCGTCGGATGATCGGTTTAAGTAGACAAGAGAGGTTACTCTGCCTTGCGGGGCTAAGCGTGGCGCCAATTTGGTGGAGTTTCGGCATTTCCGAGAGGTAGGGATCTTTTCACTACTTGTGTTAATCTTTGGCTAAGAGCCATGTAAATGGTTAGGAATGTTCTAAGGCTTGTTTGGCCCAGTAAACTTGGTCTCAAAAGCTTTTTGAGCAGAGTGGAGAAAATTCATATTGTGTGGTGATGAATAGTAACTTAGGGTTTTCTTTGTTACTTGTGAATAGTGTTCACAAAATATTTTTGTGTGAAATGTGTTTGGTTGAGTGATTCAAATTTGAATTGCTCGTGTTTGTTAATTAGCCCATGTGAGCTAATTTTGGTATAATTGATTGAGAATTTACATAACATGCTTTATGTGATTTAATTATGTTAATATATATATACTGTATGATATATATATATATATCATGTGAATATATTAAGCATAGATGTATTGGAATTGGTATCATGCATTCCATATGCACTGGGGCAGCCTAGAATATTAGGTGTGAGTGCATGACATGAAAGGAAACGAAAAATGAAAATGTTTGTGAAAGGAATTTCAATGGATGATTTTTCGGAGAATGGTGTTGGGAGATGGTCCAACAATTACACGTCGGAGGAGCCCATGAATTGTTTAGGAAGGTTCTCCAACATATTCGCCTCGGAGGGTAGTCTAATATTTTCACGTGGGGTAGTGGCTTTCGAGAACAAATGAGTTTGTTTTGGCAAATTGGATTTTTCGCATTCTGACTTAAGAGCATCTGAGAGGAGTGGTGAGACTCAGAGACATGGATTAGTCATGTAGACATTCGATGAGTTCATGAAATTGCTTGAATGTGATTGTCGCCATGCATGTGCACTTAGGTGGGAATCAATATGCTTAGGAAATTATCTGCTGGGGCTTTGTTCACCTGTCCGGGATCATATTTCAGGTACGGGAGGCGGCAGGAAGGCGACTATATTAGAACATTTTAGAAAGCGGGTTGTGGCTTTGATGTTTTTGGTATATGTATTAAATTTGTAAATTTTAATATGTGTTTGTATAAGAGTAAAGTAATAATTCTTTGAACTGGAATATAGTGGGGTGTATTTTGATGAGTATTAGTGCTTATGGGCCAAAGTGTGTTTCTCAAGACTATGGTCTCATGATACGAGGCATTATGGGTCACCTAAAGGTTGATGGGTTGTCAGCAGACACCAGTTTAGGCGTCCCTATACGACTACTAAGTGAAATATTGGGTAGTATGTGGAATATCCTAGTTTAGAATTTTAAAAAATAAAAAATGTATGTATCTAAAAAATTTAACAAAATAAAATTTTGTTTTATGCAAAGACTATCTAAAACATGTCAACAAATTTTAATTTTCTATTGAAAATATTTTCGGGCTTTAGACTTTAAATAATTTGTTTTTTTAACCTTTATAATTTATTATAAACCGTGTGTAGATCAAGCCTTCATAAACACGAACGTAATTCCTCGCTTCGTGAGGGGTGAGAATGGAGATGACCATTCTTCTATTACAGTCACAAATTCAATAGAAAAGGGAAACATTGCTGGTTTACAAGAGCCCGCCCAAAAGAATTTCCAAGGCTTTCCTCCTCATATGTTGTGCTTCCTTGGAGCTTCTTGGTCCTATCCATGGAATCCTACTTAGTGGAGCTTTACAATCCCCCTCCTGCCTTTTGCTCTTGGGTTCCATGTATTTCTCCAGCATTTTCTTCTCCAACCTTAACTTTTAGTGTTGAAATGTCTCCAGCCCACTTAAGGGAAAGCAATACAACTAAATGTCTCCAATTGCTGCAAGATACCAACCCTACATTGTCCGTACCACTCAATTCCCAAGAAAGTCTAAATTTGGGAGTATAGATCCTTCCTAAATCTCTTTTCTTCTCGGCGGCGGTTCACATGTAGTTTCATGTAGTTCTTCATGGCATTTGAATGGGGTTTTGAGTTTTGTATCAAGGATGAACTTTAAGTCTTATAGATATGGGCTTTGTAAACATTTTTGCCTAATTTCAAAGGAAAATTAATTGAGGCTGAGAAATGTAAATGAGTTTCAGCTTTATAGTTGATTTTGAAAACCAAAATAACAGGAAACAATCCATCAAATATGAGATGAAACCATCTTATTAAAGATGCCTTGAAGGATGAGAAAAGGATCAAATAGGTGTTGGGCTTAAATTGGAAGGTACTTATAGCCGTAGTTGCTGTAAACTGCGCCTAAAAACAATATATAGCTAGGGTCTTTGTTGAATGAGCCTATAAGCAATCTATAGCCAGGGTCACACAAGACCTCGTCTAAAGGAAACCTATAGCAAGGGTTGTCATTGGCTGTTTTTAAAGGTAAGCTATAGTCAGGTTCATCAATGACCGCGGTTATAAAGTCTATATAGTTGCCTAATTAAAACGACCGCAACTGAGTAGTGTTCATATATATATATATATATATATATATATATATATATATATATATATATATATATATTATGAAATATTGTTTCAGTTTCACAGTGGATAGGCCAACTTGCAAATGTGATTATTTAAAGCAGGTGAAGGAATGGTTTGAGTACAAAAATGGCTTGAAGAAGATAATAGATGATGTTGTGGAAAGTGGGAGGCTAATGGTAGCCTTGACTGAGTAAAATCATGTCCTCATAGTCATCATCACCATATATGTATAAGTCTCATTTCCAGCCATATGATTTGATTCTGATTTTTGATTTCATTGTTAGTTTACAGTTGATTTTTTTATGTCCTTGCTTACTCTCATAAGGGGCAATTCATTATTCGATCTATACAATCCATTAATGATTCATGACTCGTATTTAAAGTTCCTAGGTCATTGAATTATCGATAACAGAGAGAGTTGAAAGTTTGATTCCTAGCCTAGCCCATACTAGAAGCCCAAGGCCTAAGAATTTAAACAATATTTATTTATGAAGGTAAGAAGATTTGATTGTATTATAAAATTGTGCGTAGTTGAGATCACATTTTTGCAGTCTGGATTTAATGCTCGTCCAAGATCAGTCTTATAGAATCAACTCAATTAATATTTATTTCCAAAAAAGGAAATGTTATATCCTAATAAGCAAATGGGTTGTAAAATGAAAAAATATATATAATTAAATATGAAATTATTTTATCTATACTAACTAATGTATAACAAAAATTAGACAATATTTAAAGATGAAATATTATTTTGTTGCAAAATAACCTTAAACAATAAACAATTTTGTGTCCAAATTTCTATGATATTTTTTTAGTAAAAAAAATTAAAAATTATATTTTATCCCCCAAACTATATGTTTTGCAACAAAAAATTTCAACACTAAATATCAAATATTTTCCAAATTATTTCATAAATAATTTATTCACAAAACATTGTCCTTGTCCTTATGTTTTGCAGCAAAATTTACATTTTCGTCTCTAAAACTATTGCATTGAATAGATATTGAGTCAAATTTTAAATTTTGTTGCTAAATCTCATTTTTCTTGTAGTGGGATCTCCCTCTTTTCCTCTTTTTGTAAATCTTGATGGAGAACCCTAAAAAATGGTAAAGAAATAAGAATTTTCGAACCCTTCATATCAATTGGATACATCGCAAGTATAGGAAGTGTAGTTTTGTTCTCTATTCAAAATTGCCATTAAAACTTTCTTTATTGTCAGTGTCGGCAAAAAGCTTGGCAAACTTATGAGGTATTATCTCTATCTCACATATAATTTTAAACTATTTTCACGATGTTATGTTAGATGTTTCATGTTAATTGTCTTTTGGTTGACGGGAAAGTGAGAAAGCTGCATAATGGGAAAAAAATTTCAAGTTTAGTTTTTAATTTGGCATATTACATGTGTGGTAGGTTTGGGGTATTAGAAAATCTAAGATGTCATGTTTTTCTTCATAGAGTTATATAGTTTTTTTTTTAATGGTATTAACATATTAAACAAAACTTTTTTACAATTGCATTAAACATAATTTAAAAAAAAAACTTTGCTAGAGGTATTAATGATATTTAAAAAACTTTTTTAGTGTGGCATTATTTTTACCGTTTTTATTCTTTTATTCTTCTTCTTCTATTAAAAATCCTCTAATCCACTTAATCAAACGTTTCCACTTAGAATTTAATATAGAATTAAATTGTTTGATTATAAGATTTTAATATATACGTAATATTCTTCATATAGAAAAAAATTGAAATTTTCAATCCTACATAAATCATCGGTAGTTTAATTAACAAAAATAATTTATATATTTATCTTTTATTCCATAAATACACTCTTATAATTTATTTATTATAATTCACATAATTTACTATACCAAATATACACCTTTCTTTGGTCTCACATTCCATAAATTATGTGACACTCCTTATTCCCGGTCCCGCTGACAACTCCGTCAACTCACTGGAAACTCGCGAATATCGCGGGCCCCGACATCACACTCATTCAGTTCCCATATATCGAGACTCATTCCCCGCACATTATTTAATTCCCAAACATACAAAAAAAAAAAAAAATATATGATAGACTATTTAACCAACAATCCTTTTATACAACAAAAAGGTATACATGTACTCATTCCTGCATATTTAATTCCCAAATATACAAAAATATATGATAGACTATTTACCCAACAATCCTTTTATACAACAAAAAGGTATACATGTTTTGGTTCTGCTTGAATATAATACAAGACAAAAATAAAACAAAATAAATCCACATCCGACTCTCATCCCTTTCACGCTGTCCCATACATGCGGTCGACGCACCGAACTCAGGGATACGACACCGTAGCGTGTCGCGCGGCCTAGGATATGGAGAGTTGTAGGTAGTGCTCGCAATGATTACCCGGGCGTTTGATGTCCGATACCGTGCCTTCATAGCATGGTATCGTAGTGATGTGCATACGAAGCTCTGGGTTTAGGGGCCACGACTATTTGTATGAAATTGATACTACCTTCATAGCTTCTATTTCTCGTAGCCAGTGACACTAATACCTAGAGTTCACGGGACGTAGTTTAGGACCATCGCATGCATGGTGTGTTTCCTCTATGTCAGTCTCTGGACATGTGTTCCACGCTTGTGATCGTGTAATTATGTGTTACAATCAGATGAGAGACATATACACTAAGATGATGTATATGGAAATGTGGGATTAAGCGTTATTGTGCGAAAAATTATATACATGGCATAATGTATATAGGAAAAAAAATGGAATGCTAAGGTTAGGAACCATAACCTTAAGGGTTCGGAAAATGAAATGAACATGAAAGTTTTGAATTTTATGGAAAAAAATAATATAGGAGTGGTTGGCAATTAGCACCACTAAGAAAAAGGTGATAAACGAGTCAGTTCATGGTTGTCAAGTCTTTTAGTAATTGGCATGTGCATTGCTAGTTAGATTGAAATGAAATTAAATAAAGTTTGTTGCCATTTGACATGTGTAGATGGCAAGTCGAGGACGGGGACGTAGAGGTTTTCCACGAGGTGCCAACCAGACACCACCTATTTGTCGGGTCCGATGCATCCCGCTCATTACCGCATCTCGCGGTGATGTGCTCGCTCGAGGCCGAGGCCTCCGAAAAGCCATATCAGGATGGAAAATTCTCCTCAGATCTAAAGCAGAGTCGGGCCGATATGCTCCGGATCGTGTGAGTCACATCTCGTGGATTCGCTTTATGGTGGACTTTCGGGGTGGTAGACATATCGAAGCCTTTGATGTCATTTCGGGAAGCATGGATGAGTTGACAACTCATCAAAGTTATCGTAATCGTGGACTCCTCGGGCGTTATCATACCCGACATGGTCTCGTTGAGTCGTAAGGTTGCATATGCATGTGAGTGATGCAGAGTGTGTGTGGAATTTCGGACGAAATTTTAAGGTAAAGTAGCTTAAAACCTCTAAAATTCAAATTTTACTAAAAAGTGGTAAAATACACTCTCTTGTAGAAAACCTGAATTTTTCTAGATCTCGATGACTAAACAAACTTCACCGTTGAATTGCCTCACAAATCTGAGCTACCACGTCGAATTTCGCGCCGGATTAAACAATAATTTGGCTGTTGGAGTACACAGAAGTGGTCAACCCACACAAGACATGATTTAGTGATGCCACATTAAGACCCAAGAGACCGACACTTTAAAAAGCCATGCATTTCACTCTGGACGGGCTCATTAACGAGCCCACACTGCGCGTGATGTCATAAAGGAAATAAAGAAATAAGGAATGAAGATCGAAAAATCAAGAGCCACACAAGTCGCATGATGAATCTGGGATAAATTGCCTCCTCGACCCATACTCTGGCCAACAATGATCCAAAGTGGCGGCAAATGCCAAGAGAAAATGTGATGCCCCAAACCCGAAGGCCCGTCGACAACCCACAACCATGGACACCGCGACGCTTCTGTAACCCGACACCACTTACGAAAATCTGCGTAGTCTCCTTTGTACGGGGAGCTCTACCCAAATACAACATGTTCCAACATCAACATCATAAGACATATACATGAGTTAAAACAGCCACTTGGGCCCATACAACAATACTCATCAATATACACCAACTATATACCACATGGTTCAAGAGTTTTTACATTACTCTTACTTCAACATATATTAAAATTTACCATTCTAATACATGTTATATAAAATCAAAGCCAGTCTGGGCTTCTTCTCAAACGGCTCCTAATGAGCGCTTCCCGATCGCTCCCGTACCGAAATGGTGATCCCCACGTGGTGAGCAAAGCCCAAGAGATAATTTCCCTACGTGAGTTACTCCCTACCTATGCATGTATGGCAAATAAACACATTTGGGTGGGTTTTCAGTATAACTCGCATCTCTGGATCTATAATGATTGATCAGATCTATGAGTCCTTACGGCTCCCAAGAAGGCTTGGGTACTGGGATTGTAGAGGTAACATAGTCAACAAAACAAAAGCTTGTTCTTGAAAACACACTACCGAGTTTCCTAAGAAATATCGGACTACCCTCCGAGGCGAATGTGGTCGAGAACCTTCCTAAACACCTACGGGCTCCTCCGACTTCTACTTTGTCAGACCATCTCCCAACACAATTCTCCTAAATCATCTATTGAAATTCCTTTCACAAACACTTCTCGCTTTCTTTGTTTCATTTCATGTCATGAACTCACTCCTATCATTCTATGGTGCCCCAGCTACATGTGGAATGATGATGCCAATTCCAACACGTTCATGCTAATATATTCACATGCATATATATATATTAACATAATTAAATTACATAAAACATGTTATAAATTCACAATCAATTACACCAAAATTAGCCTTCACACGGGCTAATTAACAAACACGAGCAATTCAGCCTTTGAATCCAACCAAACACATTTTCAAATAATAAAAATATACTTTAGTGTCACCATTCATGTTTTTATTCACACGAACAAGAAACCCTAGCTGGCTCAAAAAAGCTCGAGACCTAGCTTACGCTAAAACAAGTCTCAGAATCGCCCTAACCGTATTTATGCCTGCCTTAAACAAGGATTAACACAAGTATAGTGGAAAATATTCCTACCTCTCGGAGCTGCTCCGAACTCCACCAAATTGGTGCCCACGCGTAGTCCTCGCCGCGTAGAGCAACTTTCCTTCTGCTTCGTCGAAACCGATATCCGATTCGCAATTCTAGAGAGAAGGTGCTCTCTCTCTAAAAAAAATCAAAAATCCCTAGCCACTGCATCCCCCTCCTCTCCCGCATCGTTTCGCTTAGGGCCTCAAAAGGAAGAGGATGACACTATCAGATTTTTGTCTTTCTAATTTTAACAATTTCAATAATTCCCATCATGTCCATTTTCGATTCTAATAATTCCGCACTATCTCCAGCCAGCCCATTTCCATCATCTCTAATCTTGCACATGTGTCACAAGAGTACATGTAGTGGGTGACTTTTTATCACATCACATGTTCCTCAAACCTGCTTTTACAAGACTCGACACCCTGCTCGAAAATGTGAAATTTCGACCGTCTCGCACCCGACCTAAATTTAATTTAGGGATTTCGCAGATGATTCAAACTAAGTAGTCTGTTTTGTCATCCGATATCTAGAAAATTTTGATTTTTAGTACTAAAATTACGACATTTTGCCCTTCTTTGAGAAAAAATTGAATTTTCTGGTTTCACATTCTCCCTCTTCCTAAAAAGAATTTCGTCCCGAATTCCACCTACATACGCGCATCCAACCACATATACGTAACCCTCACACACAACTCTAAGACCGTGCTCGCATGACAACCCTGGGCTTAAGGTCCCACTATCGACAACCCGGGCGGATGTCACAACTCATCCATGTCAAGAATGGCATCAACAACCAATATGTCTACCACCCTGAGGTCCACCATAAACAGAATCACTGAGATCCCTGACTCACGATCTCGATACATTTGACCAACTCTCACCCTACATCATAGGGAAGAAATATCTCATATTATGGTTTTTCTAAAGGCCTCAACCTCTAAGCCCAAACCTATCACACAAGATGCAACAATGATGAACATGATGCAAAATAATTGTAGTGGCATAAACGTACCGCATGTCCTACCGATTCGTATGCTCAAATTTCTGAAGACGACGGGCGTAGACACGCCCCTGTGTCCGACATCCCGGGCCTCGCTGCCACGACCTGACCGACTCCACACTTCCGGCCCCCTCCGGCCCATCTATGCCGCCGGGAGGTGCTCTCAGGATAAGACCTTGCAATTGAAACCTGCCTCTAACCCATACTAGCGCTGTGGAATGAATCGCGACCCTCTCCCCGCCCTACGGGCTAACTCGGACCGTGGCCGTCCTAAAATCCTAGATCCCCGTCTCTCCTGGGGCAATCCTCCTCATGTGCTCAGTCGGGCCGGGCACCGGTAAAGACACCACCGGCCCGACCGACCAACTCGACCGTCCCCAATCTCTGACGGTCGTGGCCTCGGAACCCTCGCGGAATCCAGAAGCCCCGGGCTTCTTCCCGAATCCAGGTGCTAAGACCGACTCTCCTTCCCCTTCTCGGGACATTAGCACTCGCCGAGTGCTTCGAGCATCCTCGATCTCTCTTTCTACGGGTCAAGGCAAAGCCCCGACTACGAGCCCATATCCCGTAGGCGGTCCTACACCCGCTCTCGAATGGACAACTTTAGCCCATTCTTGAATCTCTTAACCTTGGACATGTCCGTGGCCACGTAATCATCAGCAAAAATGGCTAGCTCCATGAATCTAGCTACGTATTCCATCACATTCATCGTCCCTTGCTTCAGCTCTAAGAACTCCTGAGCCTTCGTGATGTCTCAAGTAAAGATCCGAAAATACTTTACGCATTTAACAACTCCCTCGAATTCGCCCATGTCATCGTCTCTGCTTCCTAGAGGTCTCGCCCAATTCCACCATACTAGCCTCACCTCTAGCCACAACGCTAACTAACCTTAACTCGGGTCGTGTAAGAGGTAATCTCCATAACCTCTAACACCTTCTCGACCGCATGAACCAATGGCCTCGCTAACACCATCTAGGATCTCCTCCTCGTGGAACGCTCCGAGGATGATGTGCCCTAAACCTCCTGTGAGGTTACTCCTGACCTCCCGACCACCTCACAGACTACCAGGTCATTAGCCGTAATACCTTCCACGGGGCCAAAGAAAGCCCGTCTGTCAAACACCGGTGTGCCCGACCAGTACCCGTGGACGCCCTCTACGTCCTCGCCCTCGACTAGCCATCTACACAAGTCAAATGACAGTTAAATTCAATACAGCATCTCTAAGGCTCAACATAGCCCTGAGACACTATTCATACACAGAAAACAGTTCATACACAATGTCCCTGCATTTATAAGCAATGCAAGACATAATTCAATATATCAGCTCATAATCATAGTCAACATCAAAAATTTTATTTTTGAAAATTTCATTTTTTTTTTCAAAATTTTATTTCATTTCATTTTATTTTATTTTATTTTTCAAAAATTTTATTTCATTTTTTCGAAAAATCTCAGGAATTGTTCACAACGTAGTCCAAATAGTGACCCTAAACAATGTATCAGTCAAAATTGTCAGTACTAAGTGCATAGTTAATCGATCACCAAGGCTGTGCAAAAGTACCTGTGCGCCCGGCAGCCGCGCCGCGCGGGCGCCAGTCGCAGCTCGGGCTTCGGGCCGTGTCGCAGTGTCTTGCCGCGCGCCTTCAGCTCGTCTCGTGCCGTGGGCCTCCCGTGCCGCGACACAATGCTCCTCCTCACCCTCATGCTCCCTCGGGTCACACACACCACTTGTATTGCGATACAATTCCTCAGCCACTAAACCGCCCTCAATACCAAAATCTGAGTTTTCACAAAACTCTACGAGGTAGTGGAATTTTCCTACTTGTGTTATTTCTATCCTAAAGGCCATTTTAATGGTCAAGTGATTGGTTTAGAAAGCCAAAGCGTCAGGAATTTCAGTTCTCAAATTGATCGAGTATAGAATTTAAATTTTCGATCGTTTACGCTCCCGCTAATTTGACTGCTTGAACGCTTCGCTGAATTTTCGAGACTGTTGACAAGCCAGTGACAAAATTTTCGGACTATTTTCGTGGGGCGCCTCGACCGTGTCGAGGTTTGGCTTTGATCCTCGGACCGGATGTCTTCTGTTTTCAGGGTGTGTTTTTGGTATCACAATATTCGTGATGAATCGCGGAAGGGACCAAGAGCCCTGCTTTATACGCGGGTCCGAGATTCGGGGCCATTTTTTGCGGTGTTGCCATTGTTGGAAAGGAATACCATGATTGAGTGGTTCAGGTGTCATTGTGTTACAAATAAAATGACACATAGTTGTACATGATCGAGGCCATTACATCGGCTCATCGAGGCTAGTCATGGACAAATCAGGTCACACTAAAGCCTATGGGATCGATGTGTGTCATTACCCTGGGTGGTAGTGACTCTAGATGTCCATATATGCTTCTTGAATTAGTATGTTTGATTTGAATTTGTATGAACCTTTAATATGAATGTCCAAATGATGCATGGATAAATATGTAATGAGCATGTATGCACATATAGTTTTCATTATATATGTGTAGTGCATGGTATGAATAGTAATGACATACTGCATTATACATGCACGAAAAACATCGTATCACGGGTGTGAGTGCATAGTCAGGATCGGTTAATCGTGCTAGGTGTTCGACATGGTGTGTCATGAGTACACCCGCTAGGATCAACACTGCGTATGGTGCGATTAGCTGGGCTCGCGACAGACAACGCCCAAACGAGTCGTGACGAAAGTTAAGGAAATGGAAATGGCTCATTGCATTTCATATGCACTGGGGCATCCTAGAACAATGGGAGTGAGTGCATAAGGTGGTTTCTTGAGAGAATTGTTTCAGAGGGTTGACCAACAATATTATTTATCGGAGTGTGTCCACTACAAGATCGCAGGGTCACCCATATAATATCAACTGCCTGAGTCCGCCCAATCGGGACATACACTCCAGGGGTCGGTCTACATAATATCAATCGTCGAGTCCCCGCCTCTTAATCGATATACACTCCGAGGGTCAGCTCCACAAAATAGATTACTCCGAGGGTGTCCACTATCATACTCCGGCGCTGTCCACCTATTTAAAAACAAATACCTTGTTGGAAATGGTTTTCATTCATGACAAATGTATGTTCGCTGAGGAGTCAAACAGACCGAGGCATGGTTGTAAATTTAAAAAATGAAAAGATTAAGAGTAATCTCAATACCTGAAATGATGTAGTTCACACTTAGTAAATCATATGCGGTGTGAGGAGTCAGAGGACTCCTGGATACGGATAGTGGTGAGCTCACATTCTCATCCGCGATATGTGTATTACTTAAGCAGTGGGATATACATGATCTCACTAATGTTTGTTTGTTCGCTTAGATGTCATCGCATGCACTTAGGTGTAAGAGTCTCTGGTGGTAGATTATCACTGCTTCACTCCGCCGTCACTCCGCCGCGGACCCCATTTCGTACGTGTCAAAAGTAAAGCAATGAATCTGCATTCTATTCAAGACACATGAAGAAAGCCTATCATGCCTTTGATATATAATACTTGTAAATATATATATGGGTTGTATTTGATTTGTATAAGAGTGATGCAATTTTAAACTCTTATGGACTATGGCCTTTATAGGTCATGTGCTTATATGCTCGAAAAGATGATAGAACGTGGCCCTACACGCACTACTTTTACTCATACGTGACCCGATGTGGCTCGTCAGATAATATCGGGCCATGTTTTTCATGTAATTGTACAAGTTGTATCAGTAGAGCTCCCAGACAAAGGAGACTCCGTCGATTCTCGTGAGCTACAAGGCTCTACCCGACATTCAGCTGCATTCCGCGCCGACGGTTACAATGGACACCTTGCCAAGGCCATAGAAATGAGGAGAAGAGAAAATGAAGGGGAGATGAGATGAGAAAAGAAAAGAAAAAAGGAAAGGAAAGAAAAAGAGTGTTCGTAGAGGAGAAAAGAAAGGAAGGAAAAAGAAGAAAGGGAAAGGAAGGATTTCCCGGCTTTTTGATGGTCGAAGTTCGACCGTCTGAAGACTAAAGTTGGTGCATGCAACGCGACTCCACGCACGGACACCAAAAACTGAGTTTCGACTACAAACCCATAAGGCAAGGGAATTTTCCTACTCGATTTATTTTAGCCTAAAGCAATATATAATGTATGGGGTTATCAGGCCGATTAGGCCGTGTGTGATTTAGTCTCAAGTATTTACGGGACTAAATGGTGGAAATTTATAAGACTGCTTGACAATCCAGATCTGCTCAAGGTCCGTGATCCCAACCTGGGCTTTGCTCAAATAACCGAAAATGCATTGACTTTGTTGTGGCTGGTTTTCTGATCGCTCATGACGGTTTTGAGGCGGGTTTTCGATTCCTTAAAGAGTGCCTGGCCCACTTTCCCTTCGAACCTACGACCGTGAAACACGAGGACCCCGCATCACTCATCCTCACCACCAGCCGATTCAAATTTCAAGAAAGACGAGGAGGAACGGTATCTCCTCGAAATAGGTATCCAAATTCCAAACTCCTAAGGCTGGGTACCAATCCGAAGTGGACAAAGACGCGGCTGGTAGGCGCTAGCCGGTAGTGACAAAATCAATATTTTTCCTGACAGTCATTCCAACTTCTAATGAACATAATCTCTTCATCCAATCCTCAAGCTGGTGTTCTGTAATTTCATGGAAAGCCCATTGAGTCAAGACTCCATCCATCTTCCCGTGAGAGAGTATTAGTTATCATAACCTAAACCTATGTTTTTCACCAAGTGTGCAAAGCTTGCTTCGTCATGGTCGATGTAACAATGGTTTCTTGACATGACTATCGTATTAAGCACGCTATGTGCCATCAGACGCGTAGAATTAATGCAGCTTTCAGCCTAAGGAATGCTGTACGATTAATATTAGTTTAGTCATGGAATGACGTATGCATAATGCGAACTAAACCGGTTCACGCCATACGGATCGCGAGGTATCTCATTGACGGGTCCAAGATCGTGGACTCACAACAAGCATGGCTTATGTGAATAACATGTCGTGTTTTATCGTGTTAGTATATGCTATTTGACGTGTTAACATGGTTTGCATGGAGGTAGATTATAGTATTAATTATAACTATCCATGGTATGGAATGTTCATGTAGGACTCATTATGTGAAGCCCTAAAACCCGGGGGTCCGTTGACAACCCTTCAACTCCGCGGGACACTCGTGATGTCTGTAACCGACACCACTCATGAACCTGGCAGTCACACACCCCCACTCCCTACTAGCAAACAGCGCGCCACCCCACAAAAACCCCACTGCTACTTCCAACGACTAGAGAACCCTAGCTTAAGCCGTGTCGCTGTTGAAAAAACCTATAGAAAAATTTTCTTTCTAAACTTGTGATTTTATAAAAATTTCTAAGAGAACATAATACCGCATACGTGACATATCCCAAAACTTGTATATACAATTTACACTTTTCACAATATGCAAACTAACATCACACTCTTTCAAAGAGCCTCGTGCTCATCACATTCACAATACAAAACTTAGCGTACATACATATATTCAATCGTACAAATTCCAAAGTTTTTTTCTTACATAAGTTATTTAATACAACACTGATACAAAAGTCGTGATCCTCATATGCTCCAAATACCGGCTGTACTCTCGTCAGACTGAAAAAATAGTTTTTAAACAACAAAATAATGAGCTAAACCAGCCTCGCCGGGAGCGATGCTTTATAAATGCTTGCTTTTTCGAAAATATCTCCAAACTATAAACTCTCTTTACATTTTCCGTAAATCTGCCGCTTCTCGCTTTAAAAAGTTTCTAAAACTTTTCATACTTGTCATTATTAGTTTCTCATTTGCTTCTTTAAAAAAGCTCTAAAACTTTTTATAAACCTCTCTCGGGCTATTGCTTTACTTTTGCTTCTTTTAAAAGTTTATAAAACTTTTTATAAACACTTCCGGAGCCTCGGGCTCAATCACTGGGCTGGCTTAAAAGTTTATAAAACTTTTATAAACACGGAGTCAGCTCAATCACAAGGCTTTAAAAGTTTATAAACTTTCATGTAATTTCATATTGGCTTTAAAAGTTTATAAATTTTTATAAACACGTACTCGGCTGAACCACTTACCAAATGTTGTTTTTCAACCGTGTGAAAAATGTTTATAACCAAGATCAACCACGGAGGGCCTTTCGCTTGTCGCATCCCAAACACTAAGCCTCGGGCTTCAACCGCGCTGGAAGGACCCGGGTCCGCATCACCCAGGTGGAAGAGCCTTGCTCAATTCCCTTTCTCGTAAATATGGTAGAATGACTCCTCGTCTACATCACCATAACTAGCTAGCGCGCTAACCCTATATACTCCAAAGATTACGCGCTACTTCGGCCCCTTTAAATGCCATGATGGTCATGAACTAAGCTTTCTCCGACTCAAGCAAATCTAAATAATGAGCGAAATGATGTCCTAACACCAATCGCGCACGCACGAATTGCACACCCTCCTCGAGACTCAGTATGCTCGCTTAAACCAGACCTTCTCGTTGTACCGCTTTATAAAATACACTTTTGTTTGCTCGCTTGCTTCGCTTTTCGACATATGGCAATTTACAACTCAAACCATCGCTGCCGCTTAAAAAGTATGGTTGAATACATCAAAACCATTATTTTGTTTGCTTTTCACATATGGTTTAAATCAAAACCATTGTTTGCTTGCTTTAAAATATGGTTTGATAATGAAAACCATTAGCACAAGCAGTAAAACAGTTCATAATAATACACTAGTATTTGAAAAATAGGTTTAGAACACTCACCTTTGTTTACCAAAACTCGAAAGACGACTCCACAACTTTCCCGCCTTTGCTTTTAGCCTACACACTCAAACGAATACGGCGAAAACATTAATCGCTTGCGTATAGCGTAAAACTTAACGTACTTCACAAGCAAGTTACTTTAGGGTCACACAACATTCATATAAATCCAAATGAACAAATTACCCTTGAGCACTAAAAAAGCCCCTAACAAAAAAAAAAAAAAAAACCACTCATTTTGGCAAACTTTTTCCAACAATACTCTCTGGACTTTATTACCCAAAAATTATTCAAACGGTCTTTAAAAATTATGAAACTCTCCATATATCAGTCCTTTATATATCCACGACATCTCTTTAAATTTTCGAATTTAAAATTCCTTCTAAGGCCCTCAACCACATAACACAAGCTACAACATTTTTTTTTGATAAATTGGTTAGCTCACTGAATCACCTTACTGTTATCCTTAATTTCTGGGGTCTTAACTCCATAAATTGGAAATTTTCTTCACTCATTTGAAGCTATGGTTCTAAGGTTTTTCTCCAATTGAATCACCCAATTTGGATCACCAAAACTCAAGTTATTGTATTTTACATCTAGATTACTCAATTTGGCAGAACAGAATCTGCACATAGCTCCACTTTGACAAATTTCTGGTCACTTTGGGGTTACAATTTGCATGCCCTTCCTTCAGCTAAATTATTACCCTAGAAGTATATTTTACCCAGAATTTTGAATCACTCAATTTGGATGAGTGAAACTCCACTTATGGCCAAAACACTACAACAATACCCAAAACAGAGCATAACCAGTGAGCTACATGAGCTCACCTTTCAGTCCGTATTTGGGAGCCTTAGAGGTACAATTTTCTCTTGGTCCCTTCTATACATTCGTAGCCCTATCTCTGAGGTGGTTCTTACCAATTGAATCAACTGTATTTGGATGATTATAACTTTAATCTATAGCCAAACAAGAATGGTATGCTTTTTTACCAAATTTTTTACAAGCATTTCCTTTAAAAACCCAACATTCTCCTTTTACAACCATTCCTCAAAACCAACATGGAATTTACCTGTAACAACCCACCACACTTGTATTGGTGGTTTAGGAACTTTATAACCAAACCCTAGGTAAAAATCCCAAGAATTCATACCAAGGTCCACCAATCCATACAAACCATAGAAATAGGAGAGAATTCACTTGTTTATCTCATACCAGTGGGTTTTTACCCATGAATTCAACAAATCTGGGATTACTTGTCTCAACAAAACCTAGAAAAGGAGGAACAATCTCCATGAAAACCCTAAATCAGAGAGCTAAAAACCCAAAATACATCTTTCCAATTCAAACATACATTTTTTGTCTTCTCCCTCTTCTTCTTCCTCTCCTTCCTCTTCTTCCTCTTCTTTTCTCTCTTCTCACGGTTTCCCTAGCCAAAATGAGACCAATTAACTACTCTCATCCCCTTTTATACTCTGCATTTTGCCTTAATTGCAAGTTGATTCTCAATCACTTTAATATTTTGCAATTCAACTTGTATTTATTTATATAATGGCCTAATCTCTTCTCATCTTATTCATAACTTTTGGAAAAGTACAACTTCGAATATTACAATACTTTGTGCACATACGGCGCTCACGAGTTTACACGTGCCCAGTACACCCTCGGGCGGGCGTTCTCCTTTGTATGGGTCTACCCAAGACAAAACGTCGACAACAATGACCACGCCCGGTCACATGCAAGTAAAATAATAGCCCAGACCCCTGCATCGGCTCTCTAAAATACATCAACTTCTGTACAATAGTTCAAGAGTTAATAAATTGCACACCAAACATATATCAAAATTTGAAATTTGTAATAAAGCCGAATACCCCAATCCCACAACTTGTTTCTTCTATATTTGCTTCAGTGGCGATAGTCCTCTGTACCTCCATTACGAAATAGTGATCCCTCGATAAGGTGAGCAAAGCGCCAGTAGTGAATTTCCTAAGGTTACACTCCCCACCTAAGTGCACATGTCATGGCAAACATAATCACATCCAACAAATACATGATCCTACTTGAATGTCTGCATGCACCCAATCCATGTCTGGGAGTCCTCACCGACTCCCTCACATTCCTAATGCAGAAGATCAGTGAAATATCAATTTTCAAAACAAAGCTTTTTTGTTCTCGGCCTCTGCCCCCGGTAAATATATTGGACTACCGCCAGGCGAATGCGTTTGGACAACCACTACGAACAATTCATGGGCCCCTCAGGCGTGGTGTTGAACGATCTCCCAAACGAATTCTACGGAAAATCTTAAGGTCGAAATTCCTTTCACAATATTTTCCTTTTTATTTCTCTTTCATGTCCGTAATACACTTTCATCCTTCGCCCGGATCCAGATCCGACCGTTGGCGGATCGAGCGGGAAAATCGGGCGCGATACTATCTATACTATATATTGGGACTCTCATTGACTGTTCTTTCCGAGTTGTCTTGTACACCCGTGACGCCACAACCCGTTTACGTAATAACGAAACCATTTTCATATACAAAGGAACTACCACCGGAGTGGTGTCCATTACAATCTATACACATATATATAAAGTCCCATTTACTTATACATGTACAATTTCTATTACAAAACATCAGAGATTGCGAAACGTGGCCAGTGAGCACCTATCTCCCCGAGATGGCACCTTTCTGGCGTGTGGAATGTCACGCCCTCTATCCCTTGTCTTACGCACGTGCACGAGTTGAACACCGTGCTAAGCTTTGCAGCTTAGTGGGGTGCATAGCATGGACAACCATAATGGTGACCAGTCTGGCTTATACATATGCATTTCATATAACTTGAATTACTTATCTATCATATATACTTTGCCTATTGCATGTCAATCTCTTTCGGTACATATTATATGTCTTTGGCATATCTTTTATCTATACTTTTCTTGTGTTCCTGTTTATACTTTTATCTTTATACTTCTCATCTTTTCATATCTCCCATAGGAGTATAAGACTTATATTTTTACTATCATATCATATACTATCATATGTTTTCACATATGTTTTCATGTGTTTTCATATACTATACTTTTCAATTTTGCTATCATATCATATACTATCATATGTTTTCACATATGTTTTCATGTGTTTTCATATACTATACTTTTCATATACCTTTCTCTTTTATCTACTTTCTATACTTTACTTGTTCATATCCTTTTAGGTGTACTTTATACTTTGTCTTGTCTATATACTATATTCATGTACTATTTCATATACCTATTTTCCGTATACTTTCATATGATAATCATATGCGTGTTACTTTTCATTGTCTTGTCATATACTATACTTTCATATGATATTCATATACTGTGCTTTTCATATACTGTACTTTTCATATGCTTTTCATATACTTTATCTGTCATATACATTTCGTGTTATTGCCACTTTATTTCTTGTACTTGTATACTTGTCATATACTTTTCTCTTTCATATACTGTATTGTTCGTATACTTTTCGTATGCTTTACTTCATATCCTTTTCTCTTTTTATATCATATCTGCATTCGCATGTACTTTTCGTATCGCGTACTTTTTCATCTTATCTTGCCAATCTTGTACTTTACTTCTTGTTCTTATGCTTGTCCCATACTTTTTCATCGCATAACGGTCTTATGCTTCTCACTATCATGTCATATATTCTAGCCATGTCCATTTCCTTTTAGGTTTATGTCACGCAAATAGCTTAGAGGCGATATGGAAATAGCTGTCTGCAGAAGGTACTATCAGCATGCAGTGATCTCTATCGTATGTTGAGTACTATCCTTTGTCTTGAGGATAGTGATCTACATCTGTTTATACGAAGAACTGTGTCTGAGATAGTGACCTATGCCATGTGTAGTGACCCCTTTCGGAACCCACCCAGAGTGCAAGGGATCTATGTCATCGACAACCAGGGGGCCTTGATATACGTATTTGTATTTGTATCTTCCAAACAGCGCCTTCCTATAGAGCATGCCTATCTGTATCCCTACACTAGGTTCTAGGAGACAATCCGAGATATTTTTCATATCACATTTTCTGTACATATTTCATAAGCATAAATAACTATTGTTATCATAATTGCTTATGCAATATATACTATCATTACTTAAATCTGTATTCGTTCTCATATCTGTAGATTCATATTAAGATTCTCATATTTCTCTATAATACATATATTCATATATTTTGCTATCATTTAGTTTTGTCTTCGTATCATATATCATGAATGCATCTATGCACTCTTGCACATTCATATTCATATCTATACACTTATATTATACTTTCCCTATACATGCTTCTAGATGCCTTTATATTGTATTTCATATCTTGTTCCATATTACTTACTACGTCATGTCTTCTCCATACTGTTCATGTACATGTACTTATTCTTGTGCTTTTCATCTTTTGCTTCTCTATTGTTCTTAGCATTTCACGCATTTCTATGTTTGTTCTTGGCATGTTCTATCTATTCATTTAGTATATCTCTATTCATATGCATACAATCCTATATTCATATCATATTCATGTATTCTTGAACACATCTATACATATTATCTATATTTTCCCTTGTGTCTTACTATTACATATGTCATTTATATACTTGTAAGTATGATGTCTGAGAAATCACACCTTATTCATACTTCTTATTCTCATGAATCTTTACTTGGGAATTGGGTCAATCCAATCAATCATCAAGCCGCCCATGGCATTTTCATGCCCGCCCAGTCTGATTTTACACTCGGGATTTGAAACTACCCATTTTTTCCAGTGTTGCTTCCCATTTGACACTGGTTCTTTGGCCCACTCCTTTAAACTATAAGGTTCTAGGGTTCTACTCTAACTGGAATCACCTAAGTCGAACACTTAGAAACTCAGGATTACGTCAAACAACCCGGAATGTGTGTTTTTCTCCCATTTTCCATATTTTCCATCCCAAACCAACTCTCATACTTCATACACACATCAAAAAACCATTTCCTATTCTCTTGTAACCTCTTTCTATTCAATTCAATTCCTCTTTCACTATAACATTTCTACAAAAATCTATCATGAATTACTCTCAAAAAACCAACTATAATGGATCTAACCCATACATAACCCAAATATAAGGATTAGTTGGGGTTTGTTCTAAGCTCCCCAACTCCATTACGGCTCAAATCAACCTCAAAGAGATGATTTCATATGTAGCTGTACCCCTTTTAAGGATTTTTACCAAACTTACTTTTAAAATTTTTAGGGTTAGGATGAAAACCTAACTAGGACTGCGGAGACAACCTTAATACAATTCACATGAAACCATTCAACTTTTAGAAGCCCATGCTTCCATACCTTTTTGTCTTGCTTCTTCTTCTCTCTTCTCTTCCTCTTCCTCTTCTTCTTCTTCTCCCCTTCTCTTCTCTCCCTCTCTATGGTTCTCTCTATTTGGAGATCCAAAATATACTTTTTGATCTCCCACTTGAGGCCATGTTTGGCGAGTCAGCCCATTTTTGCTGAAAAGTTTTCTTTAATTGTTAGGGTCCCCCGTTTCTCTCTTATTTCTATTCCATCTTTTCTCATTCCATGGCATACTGCAACTTATTGATTTATCGCAGGCGTATGTGTCAAGCTAATTTACCCTTGGCTCTAACCAGTAATCGGATCTCGTTTTCAAAAATTCCTATTTAGGCTTTTAATATACCTAAACAGTCAGAAAGCGCTAGAATTTTGGAAGGATCCCACACTCACTCATATTCTAGGATGCCCACAGTGCATATGAATGTATTATGCTTAATCCAACAAAAGCTATGTTAATATATAAAACATGCATATACTAACATAATTAATCCACATAAATCATGTTATTAAATTCACATTAATAACACAAAGTGATGGGCTAATTAACAACCACAATCACATTTTGAATCACTGACATCATAAAAGTCACAAAATCACGTAATTATTCAAGTGAGCGGTCAAAACCTCGGATGGCGGCGCGTTCCGCGGTCACAATAATACTTCCGCGTTCAAATGTTTTGAGGCGTACGACTAATCAAACTTTCGAGAACATCCCCCAACCACTGGCTCTTAGCTGAGTCTTTACAAAGTAGGAATAGATCCCTACATCTTGGGTGTGAGACTTCCCTGTCATTGGGTGTTTCCTGCGGTAGCCCTAAGCGGTGTGTGGGTCATTCTTGCTCAGGCTTAGATGGTTGTTGACCAAATCTATACAGAAGTAGCTCTCTCTCTGCAAACTCACGCCAGCGCACCTCCGCGCGTTCTTCAATTTTTGGAGAAGATAACTATTTCAACTTTTGTCTTTATTCTCATTAAACATTTCATAATTCCCCCTCTGTCCATTTTTTGTGATTTTTTGACACATGGCTTAATCTAAGCCATCTCGCTCTCTACTCATGCATGCGATACGCGGTACATCGTGTGACTTTTGTCACATCACATGTCTCTGTGATAGTTTTTCTTTCGGTGTCTCGGCAGTGAAATTAGACCTGGGTCGGCGTGTTGTATCTAGATTTGCATTCAGCGTTGAAAGTCTGTTTTATAAATTATTGAATCTGAAAAATATCGGATTTTATTAGAAATTACCATTTACCATTTTGAAAAATTATTTAAAGTTTTACCACTCATAAAGATTTTGTCGAAATTACGTAGAATCGAAGCACATGCATATACAGCGATGCACTACCCAAACTATTCATTTAAGTGATGATAAGCGACTAAACCACGCATTCATCCTCTAAGCGAAAGTGGGTGGCCGCATGTGTATACCACAACTTCCGCGTTGACTCCTCACGGCTCCGCCGATGTTTGCCATAACGCCCTCACCCAACCTCACGGTCTTGCATGTAAAACCTAATCCCGACTATCCATATTGCATTGTGGTCCCTCGGGTCTATCCGTGTCAACCTGGTCTCGATCCCATTAGGCGGATGCGGGTGTACCTACGGAGGGTCGATACCTCGTGAGACACGCGTGTAGGCGAAGAAGCCGGGTACGCGCCACGATTACCTACCCTCCTGTGGTATCTCGAAGGCCCAATGGCTCGGCACGATAACTTCCTGAACGACCCACTCCTGCCCAGGAATCACGCCCGAGAAGGGGCGTGATCACGACCTCTCAATTCAGGGTCGAAGCGTCGTGCTCTCGGCATAACTCTTACGTCGACTCCCGAGCCATGAGAGGCTTGTCGTATCAAGCTCACCTTCTGGGTGTCTGTCGGTCGGGACCCGATGATGGAACTCACCTTATAGGTCCAACATATCGATTGTCTGCATGGCCTCTCATATAATACTCATATGGTGCCATTTGTATACTAACTTGATAAAAAGAAAAGAAAAGCAGCATTGTTGTAGGCAATTCCACTAGGCAAGGTCTCCCAGCTACCCTTTATGATCGGGGGCGCATGCTTCGCGACATGTCACTGCTACCCCAGCATGGTCCTCTGTGCGACCATCTGCGTGCGATTTGGAAAGCTTATACTCATGGTCGTAGTGTGCCCGCAACCTTTTGACTCTATCGCACCCAAAAGGTCTTGCGTAACCTCGGGTCTTATTGACACTATGGATCTGCGTGCTTCCAGTAGCATTGGGACATCTGTACAGCCAGAGCATAATCTCACAATGCTGAGAGGTCAGCCGGCTAATGTGCCGTGAGCGGTCCTTATCCTATCTTGCATCATGTCCTCGGCGTAAGGTGGCAAAATTGATTCGCCAAAATCCACATCATTCCCCACTTCCACTCGACCACCTCCAATGGTAGTAGCCTGTTAGATCTGAAGTTGCTTCGACCTTAACAGTTATAAGGAGGTGAGACATCGTGTTCTGAAGTCCTCACGTCTATTCATCGCGCTCCGTGCGGCGGCGGGCACGGTATCTTAGGTGTGCCACTCGGAATACACGATCGAGTGCCAAAACTCACATCTCACCTCTCAATCCGGATTGAGAACCTCTCCTCTATACCAAAGACTACCCTTATGGAGTGGACGGTCCAACCTTGATTAAGCAATGCTGGCTATTACCCAGATTCACGATGGACGCTATCTCAGTGTCACACCCACGGAGGGACTTTGTCACTACGCGACGAGAGGCGGTGTATTACTAAACTCCCGGCGTGCGAGCACGCCGCGGTATTGTAGCCCTAAGCGTCCGGTCTCTAGCATCCGCCACTCGGGAAGTATGCAGCCAATGCTCACCATTGACTTGATAAGTGCATCAACCACCACTTACCAAGGTGGTAATGCAAAGTGAAGTCATAATCCTCGAACCATCCATCGGCTGCCTCGTGGGTCGCTGCGTGAAAACCTCGCTGAGGCTTTTGTGGTCACGGCATCGCTCGCCATATAAGTAGTGAAGTAAATCTTCAGGTGGCTTCTGACCACCAACTCCATGTCGTGTGGCGAATACGCTCATGATTCTTCTTACGGCTGGCCGTAAGCTACCCTCTGGTGCATCAAAAACATCAGTCACGGCCCTCGAGGCGATACAACACCTGGGGACTATCAAGTGCGAAGTAAGCCTCCTCTTCAACTCTTGAGTGCCTCATCAGGTCCTTAATCTTACGACGCCAGGATGATCTGTCGCAGGTTCGTGTGGGAGAAATCCTGATGAAGATCTCGTACCCTGCTTGATCGAGAAGTGCGTATCTCGGGCTAACCGGCCTCTCCCAACTCATCGACCTCGACCTTCTCTGGTCAGCGACACGCGTGCTGACATCCGATGAAGCCACAAAAATCACCTCGTGTGAAAACTTCGCGCTGCGAACTTGGTATATGGGCGATCTCGGCGGCGTAAAGATCTCGAAGTGATACTATGCTCCTTTCACGGTTGGGGAGTAGATCAAAATGTCATCCACAAAGACTTCTAACAAGCGATCTAGATAAGTTACCCTATGCATGAGGTCCATGGCATGAATCTTTATTTGTGTCGTCAAAGGGAACATCAGCGTGCTAAAGTGCCATAGCGTGTGACGATTGTCTTAGGAGATATGTCTGTCTCCACCAACCTCAATTGATGTTGTAGTGCGAGGTCTATCAGGGCCGGGCTTGCGCTCTCTTGCCCGTCAAAAAATAAATCGTCCAATCACCTGGCAATGGTATGTCGTTCTTGGTCGTAACCACATTCAGCGGCTTCGGTAGTCGATACCTGATCGAGAAGATTGCCCTTCTTCTTCCTAGCTGGGCTTATGGTGAAGTGCTTCCGATCCCAATGAACCTTGTCCGGCGCTCTGACGGCGGACTGCGAGTTCACACAACTCAGCGGTGCCATCTATACTTGTTTAGAGATAGGCGGCCGTTGTAACTTCGATGTCTGAGTCTACAACCCTCACGGGAGGCAATCCGTGCTTCGTCAGGAAAAAACATCCTCACTCGCAAACTACTTGGCGAGAAAGGGTAGATATAAATCCGAATCTCACCTCGTCCTCGGGGGTAAGGCTTGTTAGCCCGACCTTGGTATCCTGACACTGGACTGTTCTACCTTGTTTGGGGCAAAAATATCATGCTTGTCCCCGCAGAAAATACACAACACAAATGCGAGTCTGGCATTATGGGTGGTAACACCCTCTAAGCTCCACGACAGAGTGATGATTTGTGGGCGTCGACGATCCATCCCCCGAGATTACACATCAAACTCATTCATGTCCATGATCTTAGTCCTTGTGGTAGAATTCTCGAGATCTCTAACTTGCAACCCGCGACATATCATCCACATCCTCACCAATCACAGGGGAACTTCAAAGGCTCCTCTATGGTCTCGACCTCTAAGCCAACTTTATCATAGCGATCGCGGCGATGACGAATGAATCACGCGACGCGCACTAGAGAATCAAATAACACTCGCGTCTATAGCGAGATATTAAGCGTGCCATAGTCTGGCGTAGATGGGCGTGTCGACCATGTGGGCCTAGATCCTCTGCCCAGCCATGGTCGGCCTCTACGGCACGCTTGTGTAACGGGAGGTGCCGGGTGGCTCTCCTGGCCCGATGCTGAATCACCTCGGCTTGTACTGGGTTATTGAGAGTCTTGTGTCTCTGTCCCTGCAGATTGGCGGGACGTCTCAGGCTTTGGGATCCCACGTGCGGGGGCAATCCCTCTTGACTCTGTCCGGAACAGCGGCGGCGCTTCGCTACCCGACTTGGTAGCCGATCGATCCTTGGCTGATGGCGACCTTTTCAGAACCGCAGTGAACTAGAAGCCCTGCAGCGCGCTTCTTTCCCAGTAGCTCTCCTTTCACTTGTTATAACACGCGTTCGGCAATCTCGATCCCTACGTAGTGGTGGTCGCCATGGAGTCCATGTGCGAGATCTAATCACGCCTCGAATGGACAACTTTAGCCATTCTTGAATGTTACCCCTTAGCCTTCCATGCACGTGGCCACGTAGTCGCTTGAGGCTTCCGGGTGAATCATGGTCACATACTCGATCAGGTCCACAGCCCAGCTCACTCCCCGAGCGCTTCGCATGCCGACGATTGTCAGAAAAATACGCGTGAAAGAGATCATGTGCCGCCCATGTCTCTAAATCTCCCCGAGGTGCCTTGATTCCGGGCTCACCTGGCGAAATGCGACCTAGTTTGATCACGAGACTGCCTTGTCGGAAATCATACGTAACACCGAGTCTCGAGAGGGGTGTCTGCAGCGGGAAGTAACCCCCAAGGCACATGAGCACTAAGTGTCCTTGTAGTATTTTGGAAAGAAATTGTGAAATGATAATTTATGGAACTAGAATCGCGTAAGAACAGGGTAAGTAATTGATCAAATGGGATATGTCATAATCAAGGAGGAGGCCATAGAAATATTGATTGCAAAATGTTAAAGAGATGGAGCTTAATTACAGTAAGGTAAATGATAACTCTCTTACCTCTCAAAAGGAGGAAGACAAAATTCTTTGGTCTCCTTTTACTTCTAGGAGCAAAAAGCGATGAAAGGTTGGAGAGAGAGAAAAGAAGGAAGAGAGGAGGAAGAAGAGGAGGAAGAAAGAAGAAAATTTCGGTGTGGAATCCCTTTGAAATTTGCTTTTGATATTATGAGTGAATTCTAAGGTTTCTATGGATGATTAAGCTCCTTTCTAGGGTTTTTGTTGGGGGGAGATAAGATTATCCTAACCACAGGAATTCTTGAAGTTTTGTGGGTAAAACACTTAATTGGTACGCTGACAAGCATGGGTATCAATTTTTATGGGTTGTATGATGGACTTGTGAGAAAGAGTTCTTGGTTTCACCTAGGTTTGTTGTGAGTTCTAAACCACCAACCTGATGTGGTGGGTTGTTTTGGAGTAAATTCAACCGTGCTGAGAGATGGTTGTAAGAAATGTTGGGTTTTTTAAAAATTACATTAAAATTTGGTAAAACCCATTTGTTTTGGCTACATAGATTAGAAGTTATAATCATCCAAAAATGAATTGATTCAATTGGTAAAGAACCATAAGATATGGGGCTACAAATTTATCTTGAAATGGTTAAAGAAGAGAAAAGCTCGCAATAAAGGCCCAAGCACGAAGGTATTGTGAGCTCGTGTAGCTCCCGGTATGCTACGTTTTGAGTATTGTTATGTTGGCCATAAGTGGAGTTTCACTCGCCCAAATTGTGTGATTCTAGGTAAAAATAGACTTCTAGCGAGGAATGATTATCTGAAGGAAGTGCACGTGCAAATTATGCCCCAAAGTGCCCATAAATATTTCAAGTGGAGTTATGTGCCGGTGTTACGCATTTGAGGAAAATCTAGATGTAAATAGCCATAACTTGAGTTTGGTGATCCAAATTGGGTGATTCCAATTAGAGAACGCCGCCACTGAGGAGAGGGGTGTGTTGTTGGAGTGGCTTCAAATAGTGAATAAAAAATTTCCAATTTATGGAGTTAAGACCCGAGAATCAGGACAGTAGGTGATTCGGAGTGAGCTAATTTGACATTAAAAAAAATGTTGTAACTTGTGTTATGTAGTTTAGGGCCTTAGAGAATAATTTTAAATTTAAAATTTAAAGAACATTAATATATAAAGGACTGATCTGGAACAAAGACTTGAACTTAAGATTTGGATATTTTTGGGTAATAAAGTCCGAGAAAGTGTGGAAAGGTTTACCAAAATGAGGTTAGAGCTGTTAGGGGGCTTTGCAGTGCTCAAAAGGTAAATTGTTGATTTGGCTTTATGAATGTGTGACCCTAAAAATTTGACTACCGGTGTGAAATGTGCGTTTCATGCATGCGTTAATACCGTATTAGTTTGATGTAGGCTAAAAGCAAAGGCCCGAGAGGAAAGTTGTGGAGATGGGTGCTGGTTTTACGGTAAACAAAGGTGCTCAAACAGTATTTTCAAATACAGTTTGACTCGTTTTTACTGGTATTTAATGGTTTTGACCATGTTTTAAAAACAATAAGCAATGGTTTGAATTATCAAACCATATTAAGCTGAATTTTGAGTTATGCAAACCATATTTCAAAGAGCAACAAGCAAGCAAACAAAAAGAGTATTTTCGAAGGCCCCAAATCCTGGATTTTAAGCGACATACCGTCGGAGGTATTGGAAATGCCGTTGATAGTGTTTGGATATGTTCGTACATTTTTAGATTTGCAGTGACAAACTGCCAGGTCTGCATCATGGCGTGCAAGGAGGCCGCGGAGTGGCTTGCGTCTTGCGAAGTGCGCCAGGTTGCTTGCGTTAGCTAGATGGGCAGGTCCATTCCTGTATTTAAAGGGGTGACCAGGCTCCACCTAGGTGATGGACCCGGGTCGACCACGGAAACACGTTGAGCTCTCTCAGAGTGTTGTTCAGCAGTGCAAACAAATGAGAAAAGGCCTCCAAGTGGTTGATGATTTATAAAGCATGTTGTTTATACGATTTGAAAATCAGCCAACGGTATTCCTGTTGAGCTCACCGTGTTTGGCCACTCTTGGACCCTAGGCTCTCGTTTTATTAAAAATGCTGTTGACCGAGCTCCCAGCTCTAAGCATGCGGTTCGACAATGTGTTTATAAAAAGTTTTATAAACTTTTAAAGAAACAAGATTTGAGAAAAGTTTTGCTTTTAAAAGTAAGACATAGTAGCGGTTGAAAAGTTTTGTGAAAACTTTTAAAGAAAAACAGAAAGCAAGCAAGTATGAAAAGTTTATAAACTTTTTAAAAGCAAGTAAGTACGAAAGTTTTAGAAGCACACCCAAGTAATAGCAACTACACGGAAAATATCACGTAAAAGAGTTTCTGAGTTTTGAAGTGTTTTTAGGAAAAAGTAAACATTTTGAAACATCTTACGGCGGGCGGAGTACATGATATTAAAATATAAGCCTATGCGCAAGTGCAGCGAAAAGAAATATAGTGCCAATGGTACGGGATATGAATTCAGGGGTGGCGGGTGGGTTGAATACAAAGATGTTGCTTTGGAATAATATCACGAATAATTGTATTGTAGAAGTCCTGGTGTGATTTCAGTGTTAAGCTATTGATTCTAATGAATTATGTTATTGAACTAGGGGGTTATGTCTCCCCGTCACCTTCGATGGTTATTTCTTAAAGATGTTATTCAATGTATTTATAATTTGTTGATGGTGAGGTGATCTTACTTCACGGAACTGCTCCTCTCTCGGTATATCTCTCATTAAATTGGTATATCTCTATCCCAACTCATTATTCGAAGCAGCAATGTTCTACCCTCAAACACCTTCGGGATCGGAATATGTATCTCTATTTACCAGTAATCAGCGAAGTGCTCTACTGTCCTTTGGATATGTCTACCAAGATCAGGATTTCTATTGTGATTATTAACGCTGTGTTGGTCGGTTTTCTCATATATAATTGAATTATAGTTTATAAAGCAGTCTGAGCAATTTTATAAACAAATGAATAACGCAAATTCTGATCTTTAATCCATGAACATGTGGCCAAGAGTTCAACAACACCTAGATATAGATCTAAAACATACTGAATAAGAAAATGTAGATGTTTAATCAAAACATCATTCTATTGTCGAAAACAATACAAATCGGGCTCTTCTTGAGTCGGTGTCGCTCTTGCTCTGGAATTCCTTGCCTACTGGATTCGTGCGCCTCAGTGCCCCGAATTCTAAACCCCTTGGTGCTTTTAATGATGGAGGTCAGATCTCGCGCTGACGTCGCGACGTTACTGCTTGTGGACTTTTACATTGGTTGACCCAACGTCGCGACGTTGGGACGTCACGATGTTGGGGGCGTCATGACGCTCGACCACTTTCATCGTTGCTTTCCCTTTGCTCGATTTGCTTCAAAGTTTGCTCTTTTCACTTCCTTGCATGCATTCCGCAAATTTTCCATACTCAGGTATCGAGCTATAAAAATACATATTTAAACGCAAAATAACGCTAAACCTAGGACAGACGCGGGTATAATCTGAGTGTTTTAGGCACTCATCAAACCCCCAAAATTAACTTCTTGCTTGTCTCGAAGCAGAATGGATCAGCAGGACACACACCGGAACGTACTAAAGTCCCAACACGAGAGATAGTGATGCACATGCTGATAAGTAGGGGATCAAATTGGGTAAACTCACCTTGCTCTTTGCTGTTCGAAGTTCACGGGATCATCTACGGGTGTTTGACTTTCGGAAAACTCGGTTGGAGCCAAATTAAAAGTGACTAGTGCCTCAAATTCCATGATCTTCAATAACCTTTCCCAAGGTCCCTATATATGCGTCGAATGAATGACCTCTAGTGTATACTGGTTTGACACCCCCGAACTTGAGCTCGACTCATACATTGGGCTAACTAGAAAGGATAGGAACGCACCCTTTTTATTCATACCCAAAATATAAATATTTCTAATGCCACAAATTGAGGAAGACCTAGTGCGAGTTTTGGATAGGTGTTTGTAGCGGGGATCCATTGGTGACTCCTACCCCGAGTTGGTTAAGGGCACCGGGCATTAAATTCCTTGAGCTTCACCAGGAACCTTTCGACCAATTTCAAGGCCCTAGGTTGTGGGAATGATCCATCTTACGTCCCGGTAGCGGGCGATTAGAAGTCAATGACTCGGCCGATTGGCTTAGGGCATTAGGCTTTGAAATACCCCTCGGTGGCAATCAGAGTTAGATTGGATGATCCACTTATTCTAATTCACAAGCCTATTTTTTTGACTTTTTTTATTTTTTTTATTTTATATTTTTCTCTTTTTAGTTGGGGCTCAATGGCAATCCTCTTTTGATTGGGTGTCCATCACTTAGATGGTTAGAGACTCCCAAGGTTTGTCGAGCTTTAGTAGTTGGTCTCGGCACCTATGCATACCCTGTAGGTCATTAGCGTGTGAGTGTGATAGGGTCATTGAGAAATAGTTTCTTGACTACCCGGAATTGGTTTACTACGCCTTCCCACCTATTCAACCTAATTATCGAGCATCAAACATCATATGCATCCGTTCTTCCATGTCAATAGTGAATTCGGTCAAAAGTGATCTTCGACTCTGGCAGCACATACCTGACTACATGAAACTACTACGTATAAGAATGACTAACACATGAAACAAAACTAACACGACTCATGAGTCAAAGTGAAAAGTGGCGCAACTAGCGGAAACCTGACTAACATGCTTGAGCGTAACAAAAAAAAAATACTACCTGAATACGAAAATCAAAACGAGCTAAACATATCTGAAAATCAAAAACAAAACTAAACATATCTAACCAAAGCGCGATCACTACCCAGCTGACAAAATGGCAGTGTCCTCGCGGAAATAAACAAGCTTGATGGAGGGTGAAGAGAACTCCCTAGTGATCAGCTGCGTTAGTAATTGTGGTGGTGGTGGTTGGTGGAAGCGAAGTACGATGTGGGCTGAGGGCTGCTGGCGAAGAATGGTGGCTGATTGGCGACCGGCCGCGCTCATCGACGAAGTGCCTCCATATCTGTGTGATGAGGACTCGGTGCTCTAGGTCGCGATCTGGGAATGCATCAAAGCGCTCGGTAGTGAGGCACCGAGTGCCGGGGTTGGGTGAGAGCGGAGGAGGCTGAGTCGAGAAATTTACTTGTGGTGGTGGTGGAGGTGGGTGGGACGAGGACTGGCGGTGTCCCCTGGGATCGCAGGAGTCCATAGCGGGCGATGTCGTGAAGCTCGTCCTCGTCAGGGCTCATGGCGGAATCGTGGCCCCCTCGGGTAGCGGGACACCGGTTGTCTCTTGACCAGATATGGCTTTTATGGGGTGTAACCCGCCTCATTTGTCGTCGAAAGGGCACCGGCTCACGTTTATCGCGAAGATGAGGAAAGATTGCCGAGATTCATCATGGCGTCCGGTTATGGAGGATAGCATCCTCATAACTTTTTAACATCAAGGCCTTAATATCTGTGGGATGGCATAGTTAGGCGGGGCACGGCAGTGCGTACTTCACACACGTTCGTCGTCGAATAAGATCTGCGTTGGCGATGCCGGATATATGAGGCGAATGTTTGGCTTTGAAATGGTACGCATGGCCACGCATTAACTTTCCACTCGCCCCGGCGTTTTAGTCGAGACGAATAACCTCGGGGTGGTCGAGTGCTCGTAAAGCTTTATCAGCGACTCGAAGGGACATGATCCCCAGATTATAATAGCTATTGATGGAGCTCCACACAAAGTACGACCCGATACTCCCCTCGCTTGGACTTTCTTAGCGGCGTGGGCGAGATTGGCATAGGAATTCTCGCGCGCCTCGTGCCGCATTGGATGAGGTGGTTGTCCACGGTGCCGACCATCCCTTAAGCGCGATCATTTTTAGGAAAAAATCGTCGAGGGTGATGAGAAAACCCTTTTCCTTAATGAGCGAAGCGGTTCTTGCCCGGATGCCGAAACCGTCGGCGGCACTCGTTCCTGAGCCGCGTGACATCATAATTCGAGGGTCGGGTCCCTTCGCCCGGATGAGCCAAGCAGTAAGGTAATTTACTTTCCGGACATTGATGGGCCCGGGTGCGGGTTTTAGGATGGGGAAGCGATGCGTACGCGATGTAGCACACCGAATTGATTGAATGATTGAACAAACACCTGAGAGCGCCCAGTAACGAGGAGGGCTGTGGGGCTCACGGAGAAGTAGACACCGGCCACTGGGATGCGGAACTGACCCAGGCGGCACCACGAACCTAGAAGGGCCACTAGGCGGGTGGGTGAGCAGAGCCTAGCAAGAGGCACGGACCTGCGGTTGTGGGAATGGTGCTAGCGGGAGCGATGGGTAGGATGGAGGGGCCCGAATTTAGTGGTGGCGGTGATGGTGTCGGCGAGACTGAGGCTCTTGGGCTCAGGCGGAATGGAGACATGCTCACGCGAAATTTGGTGAGGACGGGTGCGCAAGGGTGCTAGTGTTCAGGCAGGGGTGAGACAGGGTGAGGAGGTAAAAAATGAGACAGTGTTTGGCCTTAAAACGAGAGCGGCGTGGCGTTGACGGCGTCGCGGCGTTGCGAGAAAGAGATATATGCAGCGTCGCGGCGATTCGCGAGAATAACGTCGCGGCGTTCAACGACTGATCTTAAGCGGCGTCGCGGCGTTCCGGGAGACGCAATAATGGCGTCGCTGATAGTGATATCTCCGCGTCGCGCTGACGTTCGAGAGTGGAAAATTGGCGTAGCGGCGTTGGAAATCAACGTCGCGGCGTTCGAATTTTCCAATCCAGCGTCGCGACGTTGAAGTCTCGAAACTCGCGGCGTTCGGAGAGAGAGGTAAATTTGGCGTCGACGTTGAAACCCCAACGTCAGCGGCGTTACGAGAAAGAACTTAAAAGAATTTGCCTGGTAGTAGCCCGTATCTAAGTGACCCTCCCCTCTTGTAAATGTGACTCTGCGAACTTTGCCAATGCTTTCTATGGCCCGATCCTCCCGGTGCACGAGTTCGCGAGTCCACGAAGTACCTGACCAAGTAGAATGTCGATTCTGAGCCAAAGCCGGCAAACCCGATATAGCGAAAACAAGCAAAGAAAAATGTCACTCGAGAGAAGGAAAAGTTGATAAAAAAACTTAGGTTGCCTCGAGAAGCGTATGTTTAATGTCGTTAGCTCAATGACTGAATCTCAGTATTAACTCGGGAACCCAGGAAACTCTTGTAATCGCTCTTACACTTCGTTTGATGTGGTCGAAGGAATGATCGCCATCTATGAAACTCGCCTCCAATACGGCTTGGCCAGGTTGGGTGGTGGCTTGTGAATGTGCCTTTCTCGGGATGTGTAACCTGCACCATGTGAAAAACCTTGGTCAACGTGAAGGCCGGACCATCCCTGGGCTTGATTTCCCGGGAAGGCTTTGGCGAGGTGAATAAAAGAGCTTGTTGTCTCTGGTGAACTCTTTAGAGTAATGTGTTTGCTCGTTCAGGCTTTTGTCTTTCCTTGTAAATGAGGGCATTTTCGTAAGCCTGTTTCTAAATTCGTGCAGTTCAAGTTTGTAGCGATCGCTTCTCCGCAGACGATGTCTTATCCGTGTTTAGCGTCGAGGTTGCAGTAGGCTCGATGTTCCCCGGTCCCTCTTGGAAGATGGCATGCTTTACCATAAACAATTCACGAGCGGTGAAGGCATACCCGAGGAGTTTAAATCTTGTGCGGTATGCTGAGTGCATCTTGATCTTTTTTAGACCGATCCTTCTGGGCCCATTAGCTGTCTTCTGTAATGGACTTAATTTCTCGATTTGATACTCTGCTTGTCCATTTGTTGTGGGTGGTATCTGAGAAGAGAGATGTCTGTATCTGTCTATCTGTATCAAATACCACTATGAAATAAATTTCCTTATGCTGCGGTCGATGCTCGGGTTCAATTGAGAAGATGTGGTATGAAGTGAGCTCGACCTTTGCATCGTTAGTCTGCGGTGGAATCGCTTCAACCCACTTTGAGACATAGTCTCTCTTGTGAATGTCTGAGTTGTTATACGATGGGGAAATGGTCCGTAGAAATCTATCACATCAAATTCAGACAGTTACCTCGAAATGGGATGCGTAGGTGGCTCGTCCTTTACAGAAATGTTTCCCATTCGTTGACATTTATCCTGAGTGGGAAAGCGAATTGATGAGCATCTTTAAATGGTAGGCGGTAAAGCGATTGAAGCACCTTAGGCTGGCGTTACTGCAGCCCGCACGAGAAATGTCACGCCACACGGTAGAGTGTGGCGGTGGTTCGAGAATGCGTGCATTTCATCTTGAATTTTACATCTCTAATCACCTTATCATTGCCGATTAATACGTAAAGAATTGGCTCCTCAGTAGTAGTGTTTCAAGTGTGCGAAAAACCTTTTACATTGATAGTTAAATTAGACCTTGCATGGCCACGAATAATTCCACATAATCGCGAACCATGGAGCGCCCTCTTTGATAGATTAAGAGTTTTTATAATGCGGAAATTAGGTCATTCAACTGGAGCATCATCTTTGGCCCCCTTCGATCGCGAAAGATGATGCGCCGCTGGGTTTTCGTGCCTTTCTTGTCTTAATCTCTACGTTAATTCTTTGCGACAAAAGGATTACCGAGATGTCGGGGTTTGGCATCTTTAGTCATCAAATACTTAATGGCGGAATGATGGTGTACCCACGACCTTGTTGCCCGATCAAATATGGCTTTGAATTTGTCAGCGAGGCGATAGCGAGTTCTTTCTACGTAGTGGCATAATTCGTTTGGCGTCGATCGAGGTTCTACTTGCGTGGGTGCCTGAAGATTTTCTCTCATTTACGCTGACAGCCCGTCGCGAAGTCATGGCGTCACACGCATAAGTTCGAAAGAGGACGATGGAACCCGCGGCGATGGGAGGCGATACTAGCATCCTTGACACTTTGAAAATGCATGCAAACCTTTGTGGATCGAACTCGAAATGGGATCCTTGGACGGAAAAGTTTAAACGACGGTTTGCGATGAAGAAATCCTTGATGAGCGCTTTATAGAATCGGCGTGGCTTTAAAACTTCCAAATCCTTTTGCGGAGTGAGGGTGGAGCAACTTTTCAATCGCCCGATCTTTGCCTGTCTACCTCACATCCCTCTTCTTTGAAATCCAGATGTCAAGAGATGACCCTCTTGTACCATAAAATGGCACTTTTCGATTAGTACTAAGTTGGTCTCCTCATCTTGCGGTACGACTCGAGTTTTCGAGCAGGTTGTCGAATGAATTGCAATGCAGAAAATCATCCGTGAAGATCTCGATTGTGCTACGACCATGTCGAGGAGAATATGGCCGTCATGCATCGTTGAAAAGTGCGGGCGTGCACGTGAGGGCGTGCTACGAATGCGAATGTTCCGCCAAGGACAAGTGAATGTCGTCTTCTCCTAATCTTGATTATAGTGAACTGATTGTAAGCTAGGAATATCCATTGACGATAGTATTCATGCGTGTCGATCCATCACGATAGAAACGGCGGTGGAAATGACCTTTTAGTGGCTTTGTTCGGTTTACGATAATCAATACAAATCCCCTCCACGGTAGCCATTGTTAGAAGCGATAAGATGTTATTTTCGAGTTCGATGACGAGTTGTTCCTCCTTCTTCGGTACTACTTGGTGGACTTACCCGTATGCTTTATGCGAAATGAGATAAAAATCACCTGAGTATCTAGCCAGAACACAAAACTTCCTTTCGGATTTACCTCTTTCATTGTCAGTTGACCTGCCTCGCTTCCCTTTGAAGGTTTATGTCCATCTTCTAGTAAAATACGATGCATGCACATGAAGGAATGAATCCTTTTAAATCGGTAGAGACCATCCAGGAGTGCATGTTTGTGATCTACGAGGACCCTCGATAACTTCTCTTCCTCTGGATTGGGTCAAGATCTAGGATGATCCTTTGGTAGGGTAGATGCTACTCAGTATGCATACTTCAAGTGGCTAGGTAGGGTTTTGTTCCATCTTGGGTGGTTTGTTCAGCCGATGGAATTGGAGTTTAACTCGCTTCCCTTAGAGATTCGAGTATTTTCTTTATTGTGTCGAAGAGTCCGTCCATTTAACATATTCTTACGCCTCTTCGCTCGGGTTCTCTCGGACTCATTCTCATTAGGCTAGCCTTGGTCGGTGGGACCACTTTGGTAGACACTTTATAGCCTCTTATTTACGCCGTGAAGCCAGTATCACTTTAACTGGATGTCTATTTGCTTGAACACGTTGAACTTGACTTCATCTTCTGCACTCTCGATTTAGTTCTCCTCTCTGGACATCGATCATCGGCTACGCGATTTACGAAGCAGTCGACCCAGAGATTATGGGTATTTCTTTATCTTCCATATCTATCTGAGTAATCGCGGGAAGATAAACTTGTCGACTTTCTTAAGACACTCTTCTATTACCTCTTAGGATGTACAAGATCTATCGGTGAATTTAAAAAAGTGAGAAGTACATGGTCAGGCGGGCCTCACTAATCCCAAATGTTTGAAAATGGATGGGGGCGTAGGATTAATGCGGCACCCACGAATCCACATGGGCCCTCTCGAAGATAGCATTTCCAATAGTGCACGGGATAGTGAAACTGCCTGGGTCCTTGAGCTTTTGCGGCAGCTTTCTCTGAAGTATGGCCTTTACATTCTTCGAGTTAAGTTAAGCTGTTTAATCGACCAATCTTCTCTTTTGGAGACGAATGTCTTTCATAAATTTCACATAGCGGGCATTTGCTCTGAGGCGCCGATGACGGGATATTGATGTGTAACTTTGAGCAACGTCCGTAGATTTAGTGAGCGCTTGTCGGCTTATGTTTCTTTAGAGCGTTGTGGGTAAGGAGCCGTGGTGGCCTTTGCTTGATGAAGTTCTCTGGCGACATTTCTCGTTAAATTTGTTCCTTATCACGCATCATCGATACATTGGGTTGGATGACTTTGATTTGATAAATTATTTCCCAATCTTTGTCGCTAACTGTGTGGTGGCTCTGATTGAACTCGACACGTGCGGGCACCTTTCTCTTGTTTGGGTTCTGATTGACACTCCCATCTTTATTGTCTTGTCCTCCACAGAATTCACATAACTCCAGCTGGGTTTAGTGCAATATGGCATTCGCTTGAGTTCCTTCTTTATCCCCATTATTTGTTCAGTCAATTTGTGCCACATGATTAACTAGATTGTGAGAACCTCATTACTCCAGTGCCGCAGCTGCTTTCAACGGGTGTAACCTTACTCTCTGAGCCAGCGATTTGTATTGGTTGCGGCATCTTCTAAGATTTCATAAGCAGTCTGTGGTTTCTTCATCGGGGATCCTCCAGTAGGCGTGATCTTCACATTCCTAGTCACATTCCTCGAGCCATTATAAAAAGTGTGAACTGCGTCAATACGGTTGGTCGGTGGTGTGGGCATTTTCTCGATAGTTCGTGGAATCTATCCACGCCTCTGCCGAGTTCTCCGTTACAGATTTGTCGAAGCGTATTGATCTCTTGCCTGAGTTGTGATTTTGAAGGTGGGAAAAACTTAGGTCGAGGGATTTACGCCTTCAAATCGTTCAGTAATGGAATCTAGTGGGCGACATTGCTTGATGCTTGGCTCACATCACCTAGGGAGAGTGAATAATCTCGGCTTTGAGTGCTTCTTTAGTAACCTACAAGTATACTTGATTGTATCCATGAGCTTCAAGGAAGTTGGTCGAATGCATATTCGGGTTCTCATGGGGTAGTCCATGAAACAGATCGTGCCGACATACGTAATATTCTTGACCCAAGTTCGAAGTTGTTTTACTTTGAATGCGTTGGTCGTCGATATTGTGAGCATTGTGGCGGAAGTCTGAATTCTTCTAGTAACATGAATGGATCATCACGGTGTATAAATGCTTGCAGGTGCGTGAGTCCTTCCATTATTCCCATTTGGCTCTACGTAGTTCGTTATGCTCCAATGCAGGTGCTCTTAGGTGTTTTCCATGATCGCTAGATTTCCTAATCTATTAAAGTCGTTCTCGGCGTAATACGGCTGCAGTTCTTTCTGGCTCGGTCAAACGGATATTGGTCAGCGAGATGCAGAATTGTTGCATGTTCTTGACAGGAAATCTAAATTGCAATCTTTGTTCCAACAATATGAAATGCCGACACTTGTAAAAACAAATAAAAACAAAAATTTGAGTAATATCTAATTGCTTTGTTCTATATCAATCTAAACCTATCCCGGCTGCGGCGCCAAAACTTGACGGGCCCGAATAAGATGTGTAAAATATACGCCTATGTAGTGCGCCTTGTGCGCCCCAAATAATATAGTGTACTAATGATGGATATCAATTCATAGGGCCAGTGGGTTGAATAAAAGATGTTGTTTTTAGATAATATACGAATAATTGTATTTATGAAAGGGATCTAGTGTGAATTTCAAAATTAAGCTATTGATTCCTAATGAATTCACGATATTGAAGGAGCTAAAGATTTATGTCTCCCCACAATGTGTTGGATTATTTCTTAAAGATGTTATTATTCATTAATATTTATAATTTGTTGATGGCGAGGTGATCTTACTTACGAGATATCCTCTCTCGAGGTATATCCGCCTATCTCGTGAATAGAATTGAGTATATCTCTATCCCAACTCAGTATTCCGAAACGCTTAAATGTTCTACCCTCAAATGCCACCTTCAGGATCAGGAGATATCTCTATTTGCCGAATCAAGGCGAGAAGGGCATTTTGCTCTCGGATCCACTGGATAACCTTATCTCTGAATCTCGGTTTCGAGTATGATTATGCTAATGTTGGCGGACATCACCATATAATTGAATTATAGATATGCGATGCAAACAATTTATAAACAAATGAATAACATAAATTACCGATCTTTAATCCATGAACATGTGACAGGTTCAACAACACCTCAGATATGTAGATCTAAAACATACTCGAATAAGAAAATGTAGATATTTAATCTCAAAACATCATTCTATTGTCCAAAAATGGGAAACATAAATCACGCTCTTCTTCAGCCTGGTCAAGTATCGCTTCCGAATTCCGCAGGTCTCTAGTTCCGTACGCCTCCCGATGCCCCGAATTTCAACCCTCGTGCTTCTTTAATGATGGAGGTCGATCTCACGACGTCGCGACGTTGCAACGCCGCTGACGCCAGACGCCACGACGCCAGACGTCACGATATCGGTGACGCCACGTGACGCTGAGATCGCCAGCGACGCTGGACGCCAGCACGCTATCGCTGCGGACTTTCATATCGGTCACCCAACGCCGCTGAGTCGGGACGCCGCGATGTTGGAACATCATGACGCCCCACCCACTTTCATGCATATCGGGCTTCCACTACCCAATTTGCTTCCAAAGCTTTGCTCTTTCACTCTTCGTGACTCCGTGATTCGTAATTTGCCATAATCAGGTATCGAGCTATAAAAATACATATTTAAACGCAAAATAACTCTAAACCTAGGACAGACACGGGTATAATCTGAGTGTTTTAGGCACTCATCATACATTCACTGAGCTCGTTTAGCTCATTATTTTCCTGTTTTAAAAACTATTTTCCAAGTACAGTACTCCTGACAATGAGTTGCATTAGGATTTTCCGACTTATAAGTGTCAGTAATTAACAATCTTTTTGTAAGGAACACTTGAATTTATAATGTAGAGATATGTGACGTATTACAGCTTAGTTTTATGAAAAATGTGTCGAGTCTTAGGCTTTGGTGAAAGAATGTTGTCAAGCTACATATTTGAAATGTGTAAATTGTGTATATGTGGATTTGGGATATGTCTATATATGAAGGTAAGAGGCCGCGAGATTTTACAAAATCCTAAGTGGAGAAAAGGGAAAAAAAAAAAAAGAATTTTTTTTTATACGAGATTTAAGAAAGCAATACGGTCATCACAGATTTTCTTAGTCGTTGAGGCTCCACTAGATTTCGTGGAGCAGCCCGCACACTCTGCCGATAGTAGGGGTGGGAAGGAATCTCCATAGCCTCCAACACTTTCTCATCCGCATGAACCAATGATCCTGAACACATCTGGATCTCCTCCCCGTGAATGCTCCAGAGATGACAGGTCTTAAACCTGAGGTTACTCCTGACCTCCCTGCACGACGCACTAGCCTGTAAGAGAATAATGCAGATCCGGCACAAGCTCGCCACAACACTGGGAAAGCCAAGTAGCACCCGTGGACGCCTTCACGTCCCGCCTCGACTATCCATCTATACATGTCAAATGACAAGTTAATATTCAATGCAGTATCTCTAAGGTGTAAACATAGCCTCGAGACACTATTCACATATAGAAAAATATTTTATACTTAATGTCCATGCATTCATAGGTAATGCAAGACAATTAATTCCATATATTAAATCATAATAAAAAAAATTATTTTCTTTTATATCATTTTATTTTATTTTTAAAAAAATTTATTTTATTTATTTATTTATTTATTTTGAAAACCTCGTGAATTAGAAGGCTTCATGAACAAAGCAGTCATAAAACAAAGGACTCGTAATCAATGCACCGAAATAACCAGCTCCGTGCACCAAGTACACCTGCCTAGCACGACAGGCGCCAGACACGTTGGCGCCGCACAGGCTGACGGCCACAGGTCGCGGGTCCCGCTCACCAGATCGTGGCCTGGGTCACTGCAGCCAGGCCGTGTTGCAGCCCGGCCGCGACGTGCCGTGTCACCAGCGCCTCGAAAGCATGTCGCTGCCGCCACGCGGTCGCCGGCTGAAGTTGTATCACAAACAGAAGGCCGTAGGGGTATCGCGACCCAAAATCGCCCCCTCAGCCACGATACAAATCTTTGTATCGCGATCCTGCTCCGCAAATTACAAAGATCGGCGCGCTTTGTCGCACGCTACAAGACGCAAGCCAGACAGGTAGCCGCCGCGGCCAGACGCAGTCACTGGTCGAGACGCGCCGAGCAAAGGAGCCAGAGGATCAGCCAGTGTTATCGATTGGGCCTCGTTGGCGCCGTATCGGGCGCCGCCGCATGCTTACCTCCTCATTTGCCTCGTCATAATACAAGCACCAGACAGGACTCAAACAAAAAAAAACGAAAATCGCAGTGTTCATTCCATGCGTTTTCCCCGCACTTTTTCATTTTAGCTATTGGAAACCACCAAATATATATATAGCATATAGCAGAAAGATATATATATATATATATATATATGTATATATATATATATATATATATATATATATATAGATATATATATATATATATATATATATATATATATATTTTTTTTTCATTTCAAAGAGAACCAAAAATATTTATTTTAAATATTTTATTATTATTTTCCGTTTTACACATCAGAAACTAAATAAAAAATTTTCTCAACCTATTTTATTTATTTAATTTTCTCGGGACTATTTACTTTCAAAATTCCTCAACAACTTGTTCTCACACTAAACCCTAAATTGCTCAACATTTTCCTATGTGCTATTCACTACATGACCCCACACAACATACCATTGACACAATTCAGACACAATAACTCATGCTATGTACACTATCTGTACATAAAAGATAATACAGAGTTTAATTATCTGCATCGCCAGTAATCACATACCTAAGCTCTACACCACTGAGTTCAAGGTAACTGGTTTAGCCTGTCATACTAAGTCGTGACGCCCCAAAACTCGGGGTTTGTTGACAACCAACTCCGCACTCGTGAGATGCTGTGCAACCCGACACCACTTAAATCGCAGCCTTTGTAATGGAGCTCTACCAAGGTACAAAACCCGTCCCAATAATTAATGACCACACAGGTCCACATGTAGTAAAATAATGGCCAATTTATTCTCATCAATCATCACAAAATACATCAATCATATACAATAGTTCAAGAGTTATAAATTACTTTACCAAACATGTATATCAAAATTTGTGAGTTAATACGTTATACAAAACGACACCCAAAGCCACAACCCGGCTTCTAAACGCGCCTCAGTGAGCGCCTCGTCCTCCCGTATAATTAACGGGTAAGCAAAGCCCAAAGAGTGAAAATTTCCCTACAGGGTTACTTCACTAAGTACACAAGCAGTGGCAAACAATCACATCCATAAACATAAGATCCTGATCGGAATGTCTACATGCCCAATCCCATGTCCCCAGTCCTCATCGACTCCCCACACCATAGACACACAACCGTCTATGTTATGCACACCATTCATACATAAAACACAATGCATGCAAGTGTTCTAATCTGAACCCGTGATCGCTATAGAATCACATACCTGGCAAGCTCTACACCCACCGAGTCTCAAGGCATCATTTACCTTAAATTTCGATACCAGCCCCCGCGACGCCTAAAACTCGGCTCACACAACCCGGTCAACTCCGCAGAATACTCGCATGTCGTAACCCGACACCACTCACGAGTAACGGCAGAGCCTCCTTTGTACGGAGCTCACCATGTACAAACCTCGGGTCCCAACACTAACACGATCTACACAGTGGTCCACATGCGAGTAAAATAATGGCCACTTGGCCCCAGATCAATCATCACAAAATACATCAACTATATACAATAGTTCAAGAGTAGAATAGAATTACTTTTACCAAACATATATCAAAATTTAGAGTTTTAATACATAATATATAAATCACACCCAAAGCCAGTAAATCTGCTTTCTTCTAAACGCGCCTCTAGTGAGCTCGTCCTCCCCAGATACTCAATCTGGGAAAGGAAGCCCAGTAGTGAAAATTTCCTACATGGGTTACTCCCTACCTAAGTACACATGTCATGGCAAACAATCACATCCAAGCAAATACATGATCCTACTTGAATGTCTACATGCCCAATCCCATGTCCTGAGTCCGATGACTCCTCATGCCTAAGCCGAACGCGAGTAAATATCCAGCTTTCAAAACAAAAGCTTTTGTTCTGTAAAACTTACTACCGAGATTTGGTAAATATATCGATCACCTTGTAAACAATTCATATCTCTCCCACAGAATTGTTGACAATCTCCCACACATTCTCTGAAAATCTTCCGCCGAAATTCTAATATTTTCCCTTTATTTTCTTTTCATGTCATGCACTCATTTGTTATTTAGGTATTCCAATGCATATGAATGTATTAGGTTAATCCCAACAAACCTGTGTTAATATATAAAACATGTATATACTAACATATTTATCCACAAATCATGTTATTAAATTCACATCAATAACACCAAAATTAGCTCACATGGCCAATTAACAACCACAAACATTCATTTTGAATCACTCAACACTGTGGCACTCATACCAAAATTTGATAGACTATCACGATGGAACAAGGAAACCCATGGGCTCGGGCAATCGCTCACGACCAGCGTAATGGGATTTTCTTCACTCGATTCAAATGTTTCTTGAGACCTAAACACTGCTTAATCCAACTCATGTCATGCCCCGAAACTCCAATTTAGGGCATGATCACACTCACACCTCAAACCTTCAAATTCTTGAAGGTTTGAAGTGTGAAACGACACTAACCTTCCTTAAATCGGATTTTTTCCAATTACTAAACACTGCTCAAAGTAAATGCACAACTTTCTAAATTCATCAATTCTCCAAATTAAATTTCAGGCTGACAAAAATTACTTTAAATATCCAAATCTCACTATATGTCATATAAAGCCGTTAAGAATATAACAATATTCGTGGATCTCTCAAATCCAAATTTATACTAATATAAAATTAATGTTAATATCCAAGTGGACTTCCTTCTCAATAACTTTCAAAACCCAACATTTCATATAAACATGAACTTATTAGTTCAACATAATCCAACATAAAGTTCTAATCAATCCTAATGATGACAAATCCTCAACCTAGCCACTGTTTCTCAGCAGAAAACTAAAAGTACCAAAATATGTCAATGAATGGGAGGAGCTGAAGCCCAATAAGCAAATACTAATTACATTTTCATGGATAAAAAGTTTTCAATCATATAAATAAATAGGAGATGTTTTAATAAACTTATCTAAAATAAGTTGGAACATTAACAAAATTTATCAAAACATTTCACATCCATTTCAAATCAGCTTCTATATCAAAATGTGATCCAAAACAATTTCATATCAAATTTCGATTCAAACACTTTCTCATATCAAGTCCAAAATCAAATACATTTCAAATATATTTTCCTCCGTCAATAAATATCAAATGGTGCCTACCATGTGGGACTTTCAAATGGTGGCTAGCTGCGAAATTGTTCATTTTAAGGTGATAAAACCAAACACTACTACAAGACTAAGAACTACTAACCGAAACTCAGAGCATTCGTAGTTCAAATCAATTACATTCGCCACCAAGGAATGTAAAGGTCAACTATTATTCCCGTTGATAAGGGCCGAATAGTGTTAACTATTATTTCCGTTGACAGGGGCCAAATAGTGTCAACTATTATTCCCGTTGACAGGGCCGAACTAACCAAAGTCAAATATTTCATTCAAAAGTTCAAATTACAAAACATCATATCTCCACATTTTCTTTCAGAAACAAAACAAATCTCAAAAAGTACATCTATGATATAAACTACTTTTTTGATCCATGGATAATCAAAATAAATAAATAAGTAAATATTTCTATAAACCAAGATTATATATAATTCAGCTTAAAATAATTTTCATAAATGAAGTAAAAACAAACAATTTTCTTTAAAGATTCGCATTAATATCCCTTACCTCAAAGGAGCACTTAAAAAGCAGAAATTTAATCCAAGAATTTCACCTCAATGAAATATTTCTAAAATAATAAGGAAGAACACACATTTTATTATTCTAAACTTTCCTAATTTGATATTCTTAACAATGATATTATTTTTAATTTTTAATCCATAATAATAAAAGTTAATGGGTTTCTCAAGATATTTGGTAAAAATTTGTGATTTATAAAGTTTATTCTATCAACACGATTTTTTTGTTCACCTCAAACATATTTATGTCAGTCCAGCCAAATGATAACTATTTGAATTATGTAGTTTTACAAATTTATAAAACTCATATCTATCTAATCTTATTTTAATAATTTATTTATTTTTATGCTCTTAATCCGAACTAAATCTTTTACTAGAAAGAAATGATGATAATAATATTTTACAAATTAGATATTACACAATACTCATCTAGCCTTTTTATTTAATAATTATCATACTTGACAACAAGTATTATTAACAGATTTTATTTCTATAATCAAGTAAATAATTATTCTAATCATATTCCTTATAAATTCTCAATCCCAATAAAATATTTACTTGCCAAAATACATATATCTTAAATACTTATCAAATATAGAGATATTATACAAAATTCAAGATTTTCAAATTTATCTTATTTGTTTATTATTATTTTCTTTCAAAATTATCCTTAAATACTTTTTCATTCTCATACTCAAAGTAACTAGTGTTAGCACCACAAAAGCCTTATTTTATTTTTATTTTTAAAGAACGAAGTGGTCATAGTAATCTTTGACTTTTCAGGTTGATCTAAAACGAAAGAAAATTAAAGAATCTACATCAAAGAAATCTAGAAAAATAAATAAGGAAGATCTACTCAGAGAGATTTGTTCTCAAAAGTCCCTAAATCCGAAAGTCGACGCTCTTTCTCCTCGAATTCTACTTTCACCAAGAATTAAAGATGAATAGAGTTGATTTTTTTTTTTCTTATTACCCAATTTATACTTAGGTATCTTTTAGAAAATTACTTTTACCCTCTTCCATTAAATTAATTAATTAATTACTAATTGAATTATTTGTTATATATTATTTTTATAACGTGATGCCTATAAAAATTTCATATTATTTTTCAGACCTATACTGGCATATTAAATTCCCGCTTGATATATTTTCCGTAATTATACTCATACAATACTCTTGATATATTGTTTTCTAATCTTATACCTATACAACTCTTTGTGTTACACTCCTTTGAACATCCCTTGAACATTTCATGGTTTTTAGCCAAAGAATAATACAAAGTAGGAAAGATCCTACATCTTAGAGTTGTCTTAATTCCACCAAATTGGTGTCCACGCCAGCCCTCGCCACAGATCGACTTCATTTGCCCGTCGAGAATCCACTGGTCCGAATCGACTGCAAATCTAGACGTATACTTCTCTTTCTAAAACTCAAACTTCAAACATTCAGGACCTCCACGCCGATTTGTTCTTCAATTTTGGAGAAGATAACTATTTCCAACTTTGTCTTTATTATGGTTAAACATTTTTACACCCTCACTATACATACAATGTCCATTTTTCTTGGTTTTTGACACATGGCTTAATCTAAGCCATCCATCTCATCCTCTCTCTACTTATGCAACATGTGTCACATGAGTACATGTAGTAGGTGACTTTTGTCACATCACATGTCTTTCGTTATTTATTTAAGACGTTGTCTCGAAAACGCGGAAATTCTAATTATCCTTTAATCTGACGAAATTCCGATGTGGTAGCTAGATTTCGAGAGACGATTCCAACGGTGAAGTCCGTTTCTTTATCCAAGATCTAGAAAATTTTCAGATTTTGACCGAAATTACAATTTTACCATTTTTCAGAAAATTAGAATTTTCTCGGGTTTTACACATTATACACGTAACATGAAGGAAAATGCATTGGCATCATGCATTTCATATGCACAATCACATCGCGTCGATTCGGGTGTGGGTGCATGGTATTGAGTATTCACCGGTGTTGGTGAATGGGTTGTGAGCTCGGAAAATGGGACAAAGTCCAAGGTTGAGACTCACGGAAGTGTAAATCGATCAAAATGATAAATTACATGTTTCAAGCGAGCAAGTCAGTAGATCCCCCCTAGGTGAAAAAGACCTAAATACATCACGGTTAGACATACCCCCAAGGCCGTAAGTTTGTGAAAATGCAAAGGCGTATGCATCCCGCTAGAAAATTGAAAACTGCGGGCCCACAAAAGAAAGAAAATCATGATTTTGATAAATTAAAAATTTGGGAGGGTTGTCCAATGGTTTAAGTCATTGGGTTAAAAATCAATTATCGGTTTCACACTTGGCAATTTCAGGTAGACGCTGACTCGGCTATGAAGATGAGCAGCCACACATCTCATGATGACACTGAACATTTCATATAATTGTTGCGTATAAATTGTACTTTGAATGGATTACGTTTACCACGCCATTGCATGCATTTTGTGGGAATAACCCTTGCAGGGAAAACTTTCAGCTGCTCACCCCGTCAGACCCCTTTTAGGTACACATGTTCGGTAAGTAAAGGTCAATTCCACATATGGGACCACATTTAGGATGAGCCTGACGCTTTGTTTTGTTTTGTTTTTGTCTTGTATTATATTCGAGCGTAATCCAACATATACCTTTTTTGTTGTATAAAAGGACTATTAGTTAAAGAGCTTATCATATATTTTTGTATATTTGGAATTAAAGATAAAGATTCTAATATATAGATAAATGAGTGTATATCTAGAATTTTATATTATTTAATTTTAGACTTAGATAGGGTTGTAACAAATTATTTAGATAAATATGCAAAATGCCTCGAATAGACAGCCTATGTTTCATGTCTAAAAATAAATGCACAGCTAATCACACTACCTAGATTATTAATCATTTACTTTAGAACTATAATTTTATTTTTTAATTTTATATATATATATATATATTTCACTATCTTTTCCTCGTGACAAACAATTCTCCTGAGCGGGCGGGCCGTTCTACGCGATACAAGAACTTCTTATGATGGCAATAAATTTCTATATTGATTGTCGTAGATGAGCCTCCAACAAGGACATCACATCAAAGACAAAACCTCATAATAAATCTATCTTCAGCAAAGATGTCATCCGCTTAAAATTGAAGATTCTACCAACTACAATGATTTGGTATATATTGAGTATTAAATGAGAGTACTGATAAGTACTATGTATGAATAGTTTGTATTAACTTAGCATTTTCAGTAACCAAACCCTGAGTTTGTTTACTCCTAGCATAAATTTGTAATCATTAGAACTTTTCTTTTCTTTCTTTTCTTTTTCCTTTACTTTAAAGCTAAACAAACTTTCATCTCTTCACCCTTTATTTCTTCTTTCCTATATACATGAAAATACTTCCACATAATATTTGGTTTGGACACTGTATGAAAAGGTTTAGTAGACTTTGGTTTCTTTGTATTATGTCCACATTCATAATATAAATATATCAAATTATAATGATTTTATTTATATATGATATATATAGATATAGAGATAGTACATATATATATATATATTATATATTATTACATATAAAGATAACATATGACATTCATAAATGGGTCTTATTAAGAAAAAATCCTAAATATATACTGGTTCTTTAAATTTTTTATTTAATGAATTCAAGAATATTTATTATATTCTGAATTAATTTGATTGATCATTTCATAGCTTCACAATTTCCATTTAGTAGAGACCACTTAGGGGTTTAGAGGGTGTATGTCACTACTTTACCCCTCCCCAATAGTAACATAACCTCCAACTGATTAGAATATTCAATGTTTAATGAGAGACAAATTTTAATACATTATATTGTAAATGATTTTATTTTCAAAAAATAATAATCGGAAATGTTTTTAAAAATAATTAGAAAAACAGACGGAACATGCAACCACCTTTTAGGTGGTGGACTGGGTCGAGAACGCGGCATACTAGGCCGAGAATGCACCGTGAGCCGCCTTCGCCTCGGGTCTTTATTGCGCTTTCATTTCTCCCACAAAAGTCTCCAGATTTATTTGGGTGGATGTCAAATTTTGAGAAATTAATATTGTTTTAAATTGTTCACACGAAATTTGCCAAGACGAAAAATTAAGAAAATATTTGATAAATCAAGTTTTGACTTAAAGTAATTTAATAACTTAATTCAGTATGAATCTCAAAATTTTAAAGTATAATAAAAAAATTAACTATTTTAATTTAATATTTAAAATTATTTTTATTTTAAGTTATAATATTAAAATATTTTAATAAATATGATTTAATTATTCAATAAAAAATATTCTTGTGTAGTCATTTTCGATTTCATTTATTTTGAAAGTTAGTTAAAAAAGAAAAAGACAACGCATTTATAATTTGTCGATGGCATGTTTTAATTTTTGGGGAATAAAAAAAAAAATAAATAAATAGTAAAATAAAATAAGAGAAAGAAATGACCTTAAGAAATGGTCAAAAGGAGACAACGGATTAATTATTTACGATTTATTTGTATGATAATTGCTGAGAACTTTGGCTTATTCATAGAAATTGAGACACATAGGTTCATAGGTGCCTTTTGTTTCATAGGGGCACTTTTTAGAGATGGGTTCATAGGATGCATTCTCGGGTTCATATGGGGGCATTCTCGGGTTCATATGGGGGCATTCTAGGGTTCATAAGAGAGGTGAAAAATAGAGGTAAGAGTCGGAGAGAGCTTCATAGATTAATCAACATTCCCTATGTATGCCAACCTTAAGCTCACAAGTCTTTCGAATCGTTTAACTAAATCTTAATTCTCATTTCATTTACTTGTTTTTTTTTATTCTTTCAGAGATTTATTTTCTCTCTATCTCTCTTACTTCTTTCTTTATTAAAAAGAAAATAATTTTATTGACATCCATAAAAACCCAAATGCAAATTGTTCAAAACACAGTATTAGGTTAATTACATAATAAATAGGTTCAAAGACTATAAATTTGATAATACTAGAATGATTAGAATATATATGACTCTTATTATGCAACATATTCACGATCATAATTTGATTTGTTATTCATGTCTGATCGAATATGTTTTGTCTATGTAAATCGTCTGTATACAAATAAAACGTCGTAATAAGACGATGACAAAAAAACAAACACCGCATCAAGACGACAACAAAATCACAAAAATAAAACTCAGATCCATGTATTAAAACTACTTTATTAAGAAATAATTTTATTTTTATGCTCTTTTCCTCTTACTTCTTTAAACCTGATTATTGAGAATGATAGTAAACTCCTTGCATTCCACATGGGCGGAGCTGATTCCTTTCTAACATGTTGCACCTGTTACACATTAAATCCCATTAGAGGTTTTTGTTTAATATCCAATACGACGTCGTTCGTGTTGGGAAAAATAGGCTTTTCCACAAGTGTAAATCAATGGAAGCATATGACATAAAATAAAATAACATAAAATAAATGAGTACAAGATTTACGTGGTTCCCCCAACAACTTAAGGCAGTACATCCAATAAATCCACCGGTAACGACTTTCCACTATCACCCTAAGAGTTTTCAAAGTGGCAAAAAAAGAAAGAGACATAAGCCTTATAAACACACTAAGGTGTAAATAACAAGAGTGAAAATAATTCCGATGAAAAAGCTTAACCAAATCTCCAAGAATGAAACCGTAAGAAACCCCAAATATCATGAAGAAACGTTACTCACTAAGAACAAACTTGGTTGATTTTGTGTACCCAAATGGGAGAGAAGAAGAAGACTAATTTTTCTTTAAACTAAAGACTACTCAATGCCTTTCTGTTTGAGCCAACCAAGAAGATATCATCCAAAAAAAAAATGCCACCAAAACCTTTTCTTTTCTTTGAAGATTCCAAACCAATACCAAGAGTCATGCACGCTAAACCAAGTCTTAGATATGCTAAGAGTCACGCCAAAACAAGTCTTGGATATGCCAAGAGTCGCACAAACCAAGGTGCACGCTAAATAGCAAAACCATATTTAGCAAATCGATGAGTCCCACAAAGGAGGAAACCCAACAATTCTCCCCTCCCGACTTCTATGTGGAGGATTCGGTTTCATTCCCGCCAAAAAACCGACACTTCATGCTTGTCCTTAGTCAATGCCTTAGTCAACATATCCGGCAATTTCATCAAGGTGAACTTGCTATTAATCATTATTCAAGACATCACGAATCCATTTGATATCTAACATCAATGTGTTTCGATCTCGACGAAATGAAGATTTTACTCAAGTGGATTGTACTTTGACTATCACAATGAAGGATATAATTTTCTTTGTTTCAAACCCAACTCTTTGTAAGAATTTCTTCAACCACACAATTTTCGTAAGCTTCAGGATGGCGATGAACTCAAACTGCGGGTGGAGAGATGAACACATTTCTATAATCTTGATTGCTACGCCATCGCCTCAAAGAAAAGTAATCAAACAGAACGTAAGCAGATTTTTCTAATTATCAACATCACTAAATATATCAACTGGGTGGAACCCACTCAAGAATAGGCTCACCTTTTTACAAAACACAAACTCATCTTGAAGTGTCTCAAGATACCTCAATCCATTTCACTACTCGCCAAAGGTTCTTTCCTGATCGCATACAAAATCAACGAAGAATCTAACCGCGTGGAGCAATATCCACAGGCAACTCATGGCATACATCAAAGAACCAATCGGGCCGGCTGATAGAAATTTTTCAGATCTCATTTTTTTCTCTCTTCATCACTAGAGTGATAATTGACTTGAACTAAGTTTGAAGGGGCCTACAAGGACAATTAACAGTTTTGCTTGTCCATATTGAACCTCTTAAGAACCTTAATATAATTCTCTTGAGATAACCAAATTAGCCTAAGTGATATGTCACGGAAAATTTTTCATCTAAGAATTATTTACGGACCTAAATCCTTCATGGCAAAGGACTTGCTCACTCAATTTTCATCTTGCTAATCTGCTCGTGTGGGCTTGACCCACAAATGGTTATATCATCGACAGAATAAGAGAATAATAAAATTACCATTTGGATATTCTTCACAAACACATTAATATCCCAGTGGTTCAATACCCATGGTCAATCATGAAAGAATCGACTTTCTATACCTGACTGCCCCTGCAGCAGCCTAATCCATACAAGCTCTTCTTCAATTTTCAAACTAACTGATCACACTTTATCTATGAAGCCCTTAGGTTGCTCCATATACCTCTCTTCTAAGTCACCATGCAAAAATGTGGTCTTCTAAGACCAAGTCGCTCAACTTCTGTAAAGTAAAAATGTAAAATCGTATTTAGCCATACTACGTCAATGGAGGACATCTTCACAACCGTAGAATATCTTCATCAAAATCAACTCCTTCCTCTAACCAAAACCTTTCACAACAAGTCGCGGCTCGAACTTCTAAGTAAGAATCGTTCTATCATTCTTTCAATCAAGACCCATTTGTTTCTTCTTTAAATTTTTCTTTAGGTTTTACCAAATCATAGGTGGATTCTCAAAGACTTAATTTCCTCTTCATTGTCTTAAGCCATTTAGTTTTACCATAAGCCTAAGACTTCTTGATAAGTTCTTTGCCTTTACCCTCGATCCGATATCATCACATACTCATTTGAAGAATATTTTCTGGATACGTTTTCTTTGCAGATCTCCTTAACTGTCTGTGGTAAGTGACTCCCGTGGCTGCTCCTCAATCCTCCGGGCTCAACATCATCTTCCGCGCATCATCATGAGGTGTCTCGACCCTCATTAATATCAATATGAACAATAGGTGGATCAAGAGGATCTTAAGTCAACAAGATCATCGCACAGACTCAAATGACTGTTTTGTCATCGTTCTCTACTAGTCCGACTTTCCAAGAAAACAACATCCTCTAATTTCTTCGACACAACTTTCTTGTCAACTGGATCATATAACCTATAGCCAAATTCTTCATGCCCATAGCCAAGAAATATGCACTGCTTTGCTTTTGGATCAAGCTTAGACCTCTCATCTTTTGGAATATGAACAAAAGCTCCAAAATTAATACCTTCAAGAGACTCATAAGACTTCTCAGTCTAAACTTTTTTCTTAAAGATCACCATTCAATTGAATTGATGATGAGCAACTGATAAGATCAACTACTCGTCCTCATTGCCTCACCAAAAGATTCATAGTAATTTAGAAATGAGCAAAATATCTTACTCTCTCAAGAATGGTGCGATTCATTCCCTTCTCTCAACCCTGCCTGCTGAGGTGTCTTTTTAATTCATTCTTTCATGCCTGATGCCGTGATTGGTGCAATACTGATCAAATGGTCCAATATATTCACCACCATTATCCGAGCGAACACATTTCAACTGTCTACCAGTTTCTCTTTCAACATTGTATTCGAAAATGCTTAAACACATCTAGAACTTGATCTTTAGTTTTCAGTGTATAAGCCCAAACTTTTCTAGAGTGACCATCAATAAAGTGACAAAGCATAAAGCACCACCAAGTATCCGTAACTTTCAAAGGACCTCATGATCCGAATGTACCTCAAATCTAGAACATGAGATTTTCTAGATGCAATGTTTCTATGGAAAGATATTCGCTTGTATTACTATGAAACAATGAACACAAGTTTCTCAAAGGCATACCTTTATCCCCGCTTAGAAGCTCTTCGACAAAACTTGTAACTTTTTCACTATATGTCAAAGCCTTCTATGCCATAGATCGGGTGGATGAGTCATTCCCTAAGGTATCTACAACACCCCTGCGTATTTTTGCTTGCATAAAGGTGTGGAGAACAAGTCTTCTTCCTTTGCTACCACTAGAGAACTCTTTTGGAGAGCCTCCATTTTCCATCATCAAATTGTCAGCCTTCATCATCTAACTTTCCAGCATAGATTAAATTGAGGTGAATATCCGGTACATGCCTCACATCTCTAAGCAACAATTTGCATCCAATATTTGTTTCTAAGTAAATGTCACCCATGCCAACAATTTTTGACACATCTTCATTTCCCATATGGACATTCCACCACTACGAAAGTAAGAAGTAAAGAAGTCACCTCACATAACATGAAAATGAAGTTCGCACCGACACCCAATCCATCTCTTGGCCAATCAAATTAATATTATACATCATCACGATAATCACGGAAGCAATTAATTCGTGAATTATAAACCTTCTGATTATATTTTGTTTTTTCTCCTAATTTTTCTCTTTTGTTTTCTCAACCAACAGACCCCACTTCATGTGCCCTTTTCTGTGACAATAATAGCACCTAACATCTTTTCTTTGAAATCGAGCTTTGAACGAATTCTAGATTTATCAATACAGTTGAGCCCTACTTTGACTCTCGCCTCCCGGCTTCCATCACAAGTGCCTCGGAGTGAGAAGAACCTGATGATTTTCATCTTGTCTCTTCATTCAACAAGCTGCTAGTAACTTGACTCATTGTTATCACTCCATTAGGTGTAGAGTTACTGATCCAGACATCAGTTTCCTAAATTTCGTGAAGTGAACTAAGAAAATAAAGCTTGTAACTCATCATCAAAAGTAATTTTCATGGCGGCCAACTGATTCACAATGCTCTTAATCTCATTCAAATGCTCTGCAATAGAGAATTCTCCTGAGATGACCATAAGCTTTCGAAATAAAAATGCTTTGAGTTCACTGGGCCGTTTTTCTATCATAAAGATTCTCCAATTTGGTCCAAAGACTATAGTCGAATTTTCTCGTAGAGACGTGATGAAAAGACACTATCATCAATCCATTGTCAATAAACCGATAAACTTTGGTCTAGCTTTTCCACTGTCATCTTCATTCCTTTTCGCTTACACAGAATACCCTATGGGTCCATTTAAATCTTTACAAACAAAAAGGTCTTCCATTTTAGTTTTCCAAGTCACCCAATTTGCTATTGAAACTAAATCTTATACGCCTAACGCTGCATCCATAATCACACACAAATATAATGAATCGAACCGAAAGTTAACCAAATGCTCGATACCTATGTTGGTAAGAAGCCTTCTAATAAGTGTAAATCAATGGAAGCAATATGACATAAACAAAAATAACATAAAATAAATGAGCACACAAGATTTCCACGTGGTTCCCTAAATAACTTCGAGGTACGCCCACGACGACCGGTAGGTCGCTTTCTTCCACTATCACCAAAAGAGCTATACAAAAAAAGGCATAGGGCCTTACAAACACATCAGGGGGAATCATAAGAGGAAAATACCTCACAAAAAAGTGAACCAAATCTCCAAGAACAAACCAAGTAAAGAAACCTCAAATATCAAGTGAAGAAACGCACTCACTTGAAGAACAAACTTGGCTGATGAACAAAATGGGAGAAGAAGAAGACTGAATTTTTCTTGAACCAAAGACTACTAATGCCTTCTTGCCGAGCCAACCAAGATGATATCATCCCCAGTGGAAGTAGTTTAAAACTTTTTCTTTTCTTTGAAGATTCCAAACCAATACTAAGAGTCATGCACGCCAAAACAAGTCTTGATATGCCAAGAGTCATGCACGCGCCAAACCACAAAGGGCGCTGCCAAAATAGCAAAACCATATTTAGTAAATTGATGAGTCCCACAAAGGAGGGAAACCCAATGTGGGGCCGTTTCAAGCTACCCATCCTAATGCCAAGTCTTATTACAAACGAATTTTTTCATATTCTTTCACCTTCTCATCTCCTTAATCGAGCCGCTCATTCTGATCAGAAATGTGAAATCAATCAGTAACCTCAAATAATCAAAGAAGAATACAGGATGAAATTAAATAAATGAGACTAGGAAGCAGATTATTTTGATAGGAAACAATTTTTATGACCATTTACTAGGAAATTTCCTTTTTTTTTTCTTCCAAGAACTTTGTATACAGTGTTATATCACTTATGAGGTCACTTATGTTTTTTTTTGATTTTTGTTAAAGCAATTTATTTTCGGCATGTTTTTTTTTTAACTTTTTCAGATTTATTATCGAATATTTGAAAAAAATGTTGAGAAAAGGCTAAACTATTTAACTTTTGCTTTTTCTTAAATTTTTTTAATTTTTTATTAAAAAATAGATTTCTCAAATATGAGAAAATCATATCTTTAATCTGCTTAATTAAATAAAATTATATGTATTTTAAAATTTTATTTAAAAGATTATTTTCAATTAGATAAAAATAAAATGATTGATTGGTACAATTAAATACTTAATCAGATAAGCTTTATTATTAGTTGTGTTGTATTTAGTATTAAGTAAAAAAAAAATACAATTTTTCTTTTTTCCAACCAAGAACACAACATTTTTTTTTTCTTTCACATTTTTGAAACTAAACAAGTCAATGACGTTGTGAGTAACTCCAACTGAGTTGCTATCGCGCCATCCCATAACTACTAAAGACAAAAAAATTCGTGCTCCAACAGAGCGTGATCGTGAGCGGTGAAAAATGTCATCCAGTTTTTGGGTGCCATATCGGCAACTTTGGCAGAATTGAGAGGATGCAAAATAGCCGCTGCATTAATGTCGAGTCTCAACGCTATTCCATCCAAATTTCTATAAAAATATAGAGAATCAAAGGCGAAAGGAACTTACCTTGAATCATTGCCTTCTTTGATATTGAAAACCCTAGCTTCCCTGAACCCCAATTTTCCCCAACTCCTGCAAATTTCGTCGGTCATTGTAATTCCGCAACGCCGAACCTCAGTACTTGTTGTCGCGAATTAAGAATGCCGAACCTAGCCCTTGTCATTGCGAAAGGGTAAAGTCACCGAGAAAGGGAGGAAGAGGAAGAAGACAGTGGTTTTTCAATTCCTTGCCTTCTTTAAATTGAAATTTTGATTTTTAAATTAAAATTGATAAATTGCTAATTATTTAAATTGATTATAAATTTTACAATTGATAGATTCATTTGCATACTTTATAAATTGCTCATTATTTAAATTGATTATAATTTCTTTAATTGATAAATTGCTCATTCTTTAAATTGACAAATTGATTTTTTAAATTTAAATTGATAAATTGATAGTTTTTTAATTGATAAATTGTTCATTCTTTAAATTTATTATATATATATATATATATATATATTTTTTGTAGATGGATTTGTAATATGACGGTTCTTTAACTGATTTGCTTATGAACGACACCAATTTATATGATGATACTATTCAGAGCAATCCCACAGTATTGGCGCCAGTACAAAATGAAGTCGTTCCAAGATTGAGGTAGTACTGAGAAGGACAAAGAATCCTTCAGAGAAGAAGATAAATTTAATTAGCCTATGGCTTAATACGAGCAAAGATGCAATTATTGGGAATGAACAAATATAGTGCATGATGATTCCTGCAGAAAGAATATCGTAATACTTTAACTTTAGGCAATCATGAAGAGCGTTTCTCAATCTTCTATTAAAGTTGCTCAGATTGATATAAATGCAAATGCAAGAAATTTGTTGGTTTTTATAATCAAATTGAAAGACTACAAAGTGGACACACCGAAAGCAAGAGAATAAGAGAGGTAAACTTTTAATTTAGACACTAGTATGATATGATATTTGAACTATAACTCGAATAATTTTATATATAGTTTTGTGCCGATGAAACAAAAGAAATGTTTGCTAAGATTATTTGAAAACCCTTTCACATTTCCAGCATTGTTTGAATATATTGAAATGGAGGTAAATGGACTCTGATAATCCGACCAAAGAATAAGAGAGCAAAAAATTCATTCAAATGGTAGTCCTGTTGAATCAACTCATGTTGAATCCTGCTATTCAACTCCATATATAGGGGATGACACTGAACCCTCGTCCACTCCCAACCTCGATAGGTCATTGGGCGTAGCGCTTCTAAGAAATAATTTAAATAAAGAGAAGCAACCGATGTTGAAAAGATCACTAGATTGTCAACACTGAATGGGATTAATGGAAGTAACTATAAAACGCTGGAATATATACGACAAAATCTAAGGTCAATAGAGAGGTATTTGGAGCAACATCATGAAGAAGGAAACTACAGTAGATGTGCAAGAAATTCAATGCAAAATGAGATGAAAAATCATGGAAATCGATACTACCGGCATGGACCCACTTAAACATATTGGAATAACTCAAGATAGAGGTTAGAAAGGGGTTTTAATTTTTAGTCGCTATTTATTACGTTGCTATTATTTTAATTTGTAGTCATTATTTATTATGTTGCTATTGGAATTGAAAAGATAACTTGAAATTGAAATTGAATTGGAAAATACAAATATGAAATTGAAATTGAACAAAATACAAATACGAAATTGAAATTTGGAATTAAAATACAACATGAAATGGAAATTGGAATTGAAAATACAACTTCAACTTGAAATTGATAGAGGTTATTAGTCGCCATGTCGTTCCCACAAATGCTCGATAAGATCTAACTGCAGTTGAGAATGAGTAACACTGTCCCTGATCTGATAATGGGTTTGCATGAAGTCTTCTAATTCTGGTGTATACGCATGTGACACTTCTACAGGTGGATTTGCATCACTTCCATCAAAGTCATTGTTACCAATATCTCCTTCGTCCTCAATGACCATATTATGCATTATTATAGTACAAAGCCATAATATTTGCAAGTGTTTCTTCATCCCAGTAAAAATGTGTCGTCCATACACAATTTTACAAACTGGCCAAGTGAATTTAAATGCCCGCCCCTACATCTTTTCGCGACTCTATGTTTTAGCAAAATGTTTTTCTTCAAACCTTGTGGATGTGGAATTGTTTTTACAAATGTCTAATCGGTTTGAGAACACTCACCCAGATAATATCCCATTCTAGAGGAATTATTAATTATTGTCTATATAGTTGACTCCGAGGGAGCATGACCATTTGCTAATAATGTAAAAATAGTGGACCTATCTGTAACATTTACGCTATTCAACGAACTGCGTATTCAAAGAACGTGATGCCATATCCAAAGATCTCGAGATGCCATACTAAAATGATTATTGCTTTGCTTATTAACGATCAAGATACATACCTTGCCACGCTGCAGATAAATTTTCCACTTCCAATGCATGCAATCAATACTCCTAACATGCCGAAAGCCACGTTATTCCTTCATTGAGTAATCAAGCAACATCGATATATTGTCATTAATTTCAGATCACGTTGAAGACGGTAACAACAAATTTCACAAACTTTCTCGTACTCTTCGTGGCAAAGGCTTTCTCCACTCGATGTATTCATCCACAAATCAATGATGTTCCAGAAGCAAGAATTCTAAAGTACTGTTATCTTTTGAAGGAATGACAAAATCAGAGAACTTGAATTATCTATTTCTTAGATGAAGTATGGATCAGATTGTTCAACCTCATTTACACTAAGAAAAGAGTGATCTACTCATTTTAACCTCCTTGAAAAAAAAACTATATACATAAGAAGAAAACAAATAATGATGTAGCCTTGCACTTTCTTAATCTCATCACGATTAACCATTCTGTGGCTTGGAACGAAACCACGATACCTTCTTATCCATCCCTAACTAAACTAGTTCGACCTTTCTAGCTATAAAAGATAACATATCCAAGTCATCATTATCTTCTTCAATATTGATGATCTCTCCTAAAATATTGTGGAAAACGATTCATATAACTCACGGTACAGCAAGAAATAGATAAACAAATAAAAACATAGCCGAGATATCAATAGTGTGAGAACGTGAAGATGAAAGAAAATATGAAAGATAAATATCTGAAAGAGAAAAGGAGATATCAATTTATAAAGAGAATGTAAGACAGATTTACTTAAAACACTTAAAAATATCAGTATTTATGTATTAAATATACTTTTTTAATTTTTACTTTGGTCATAAATTTTCAAATTTGAATTTCAATCTATAAATTTGAATTTGAATTCGGGGACAAAATTCTGAAATTTGAAATTAAATTTAAAATCAAGTAATTATAAATATATCCGTTAAATCACGATCAAGCATTTAAAATATACCCAAATATAAACTGTTTTGAATTATATTTTTTTAATAAAAACATCAATTATTAAAATTGGTATCCCATTTCTAAGACTCTATCATCGAAAGAAAACACTGCTTCAGTACAGAAACTAAGATTGACACCCCATTTTTGGCAACTCCCATTGGAGTTGCTCTTATGTGAATAATAATGCCTTGACTTCAAGCGATGTGGGGACACTGCATTGTAAAAGAAATACGGACCTCCCAGTGTAAACACAAAGTTGTAGCAACTGTCAATGTCACTTAGGAGTAACAAATTCTCGAATGGCATTCCCTCTTCGATTTTGCATTTGAGGGAGTTGGAAGAATTAGATTTGGGCAAAAATTCTTTGTCCATGGAAATCCCCTCTGACATTGGAAATTTATCAAATTTGTCCTCTCTCGGCCTGGGGAAGAACAAGTTGACTGGTGGAGTCCCCGCTTCGATGCAAAAAATGAACAAGTTGAATTCACTTGACTTGGAAGCAAACTTTCTCACTAGAGAAATTCCATTTTGGCTGTTCGATTTCAACCCAAAAAAAAAAAGTTTTTAGCCTTGTATTCGTAGGGGGGCTATTTTATAACTCTAAGAAAAAGAAAAGAAAAAAGAAAAAAGGCGATTTCCTAAAAAAAAAAAAAACTCCTTGGCTCGTATTCCTGCCTAAAACCTATTTCTCGCAAATGTCATCATCCTCCAACTACTACGTATCTTTACTCAAACTTTACTGTGAATCCCAAAACCAAACCCAATCCAAGAAGCTCCACTGCCTCATACTCAAAACCATAACACACCCTGAAACCTTTTTATTGAACAATCTCATCTCCACTTACAGCAAATTTAGAATATGTCCACCGCGTGTTTGATCATATTCCTCAATCAAATCTCTTCTCATGGAACGCCATCCTCTCCATTTATTCAAAACTAGGCCGTCTTTCTCAAATGCAACAAATCTTTGATCTGATGCCATTTCGAGATGGGGCCTCTTGGAATTTGGCTATATCGGGTTATGCTAATTATGGCTCCAGTACTGATGCTGTTGGAGCCGATAAACCATAGTAGATGAATGAGTCTTATTTTATTCTTAGGGGATTGTGGAGAGTCCTTGCTGGACAGGTATGCGAAATTCAAAGGACTTTGATAGAGGGTGGTTTATGATAGAAATGCCAAAAGAGGAATGTAGTTATGTGTACCACATGATCATTGGGCCATGGGTGGATGGTTGGAAGAATCTAAACGTTTGTTTCATGGCCTAAAGGAGAGAGATTCCATTTCTTGGACAACCATGATTTCAAGGCTAATGCAGAATGGGATGGAGAGAGAGGCAGTTGATATGTTCAGAGAGATGATATTACAGGATTCCACTACATATCCGTTGAATGAAAGCGTCTTGACTGCTGCCAGGAGTCTTTTGGCCTTGGGAAAAGGGAACAAATCTATATGCTTATGTAATAAAAACTAACCATAAGGATAATGTGTTCGTGGAAGTGTTTTGTTATATAATTCTAAGTGTAAAAGCATAAAATCTGAGAACAGTATTCGAGAGAATGACTCGTAAAGAATGTAGTTTCTGACTGCAATGCTGGTGGTTGGTGGCTAGAATGGGTTCAGTGAATCAGATTTTTTTCGAGAGCAGAGAAATGGGTTTGAGCCATATGATTTTACTCCTAGAAGTGTTATTATTCATGTGCTAATCTAGCAAGCTTAGAAGAAGGTGCCTAATTTCATTGTCAAGCCTTGGTTTCTGGTTTGATTTCTTTATAACCGTATTCACGCGCTATTACCTTGTATGGTAAATGTGGAAGCATGGAAGATTCCTATCAGTTGTTCAAGCAAATGAATACAAGAGGATGAAGTTATTTGACTGTATTACTCACAGGCTATGCTCAATTTAAAGTTTCAATGAGACGCATTGATTTGTTTGAAAGATTGTTAATATTATTATGTAGATAGACTAGTGGAGAAAGGACTTCAATATTTTGAATCAATGATAACAGAACATGGGATTATACCTATCCTTGATCACTACACATGCATCATTGATCTGCTGTGCCGAGCTGGAAGGTTGGAAGAAGCAAGAAATTTTATAAATAAGATGTTTACACATCCCGTCGGTGGTTGATATGGCTTGCTCGACTCTCATGTAGAGTTCATGGCAGACATGGAAATTGGGGAATGTGGGCAGCGGATTTTATTGAATTAGAGTCTCAGAACCTGCAACTATGATTTGTTTTCAAGTCTTTATGCTGCCAAGGAAATGGATCGAGGTGGCTCATTTAAGAAGAGAACAAGAGAGATAAGAGAGTAAAAAGTACCGGGATATAGTTGATTTAAAGAGTAGTGGGAAGTGTATGTTTTCTGCTGATGACCAGTCAAGTCCATTTTTAGGTCAGAGAAAGTGTTGGAAAACTTAACTATAAAATGATTGAAGAGGGAAGATATTCTGATATGAGAGTTCTGTTCTTCATGATGTTGAAGAATATGAGAAGATAAAATGCTTAACCACCACAGTGAGAAACTTGCTATTGCTTTTGGGTGATTTTGTTCCTTTCTTGCCCTACCCATACGGGGTTATTAAGAACTTGAGAGTTCGATTGCCACAATGCAAATCTGGGGGTTCATTTCCAAGATAACACAAAGAGATATTTAGGTGGTAAGATGCAGTTTGGTTCCATTTGTTTAAAGATGGGATATGTTCATGTGGAGCTTGAGTATGTAGAGTTTCAAGAATTTTCATAGAATATTAGAATCTTCAAAAATTTTAGGTGAGTGACTGAAACACGGAGCAGGGCAGAAAGCTGAATAGGTCTATTCACTAAAGCAATGTGGGTGATCTTCCATAGAAGGCAAGAGATGAATCTAGTCACATGATTCTAGATAACATCTATATCAGATGAAAATTAATTTTGTTCTCCAGGAAACCCACATTACTTGTTAGATGTTGAAAGAAAACGCAGCATTGTAAAAAGGGAGAATGTGAGAGCATACTAATGCCAATTGTAGCAAAGTATGGTATCATCTGGTTAGAGAACAGTTAGATTATGCGCTTACCAGGTAAGAGCTCTTATCTTTTCCTGCAGCTCTGAAACACTTTCAACGTTACTTTAAGGGTTTGGGCCTCAAACATTGTAGTATGATGTACACCACAGAAAAAAGGTGGTATCTATTGATCAGAACTCTTACGATATTATCTGGAGGTCTTAAAAAGTTTGAAAGATTAACTACAGAATCTAGGGAAGTGGTCATACTAAAATAGGGGAAGATAGGGTACAGAACCATATTAGAGAGGTTTCCATCTTGCAATGTATTGATGTACAACTTTTTGTTTATTGATCAAATTGCAACAATAATGATAATTTTGATTATTGTTCAGTCATATAATGTGCATTTGTTGTCTGCTTGATTAGAAAATGGTTAGACACGTTTAGAATGGACCAGGAAATTTCCCTTTTTTTTTTCCTACCAAGAACTTGGTAATGGATGTTATATCACTTATGAAGTCATTCTAAGGTGGGGTTTGTTTTTTAAATTTTTTTCATAATTTATTACTGAATTTAAAATAATAAAAATTTAAGAATAGAAGCCAAATTGACATTTTGCCATTTTCTAAATGTCTTTTGAATATTTTTTATTAAAAAAAACTATATATTCAAATATGATCCAATTGAAATCAGTGTTTAAAATTTCAAGATATATCGCAAAATATTGGTATTTTTACCTATATACCATGCGTGGGCTTAATCTTCATAGCCATGAAATTTTAAATTTTCAAGGGCAAAATTATGTTTAAGTTCCCTGAGGGGAAAAAAAAAATTAAACAAGGGACCCAAAAAGTGGTAGCACAGACAAGGTGCATTTTGAGGAAAATAATTACTCTTTGATGCATCCAAACAGTTCCCCCAAAAGCAGAGGACGAATTTGCCCTCCAAGCAGTGGAGAGGAGGGAGTGTGGCCCATTACTTGGAGGGAAAATTCACCATCTGATTAGACAGTGTACCAAAAAGGAATTAGTTTCCTCAAAATACACTTTCTCCATTTCTGCCACTTTATGGATCCTTTTTTATAATTATTTTTCTCTCAGGGTAATTAAACATAATAATGATGATGGGGAATTGAGTTGTCATTTTCTTCTACTCTAGGGAAGGGAAGAGAAAGAGAAGAAGATAAAGGCTACTTTTCAACATTCTCTTTCTCTCCTTCTCTCTTCTGGGGATTTCGATTTGTTTTTTCTTCTATTTTCTTTTGTATTATTGTATATGTGAGTTGGCTTTTCGACAAAATATTTTAAAAAAAGGTGGGGAGAAAAAGGAAGGTAACTTAAATTCTATTAAATTTAAAATTATTTATATTATTCCATAAATTTAACTAATTAAATTAGAATTTAAATATTAAATATTTTACTTTTCATTAATACTTTTCTTAAAAAATTATTATCACTTTTATTTTTAATTTTTATCACATTAATATTTTAATTTTTTGAAAACACCAAAAAATATGTTGATTTTTTTTTTTTTTTTTATAAAATAATTTTATCGATTTCAACTAAAGAATACGTAGCATCCACTGCCGCCCCGCACCCGACTCACCACGGCTGATCCGAACCAGATCTCTGGAACGGCCCTCACTTTCATCATTAATAGAGGCATTGATTTTCCAACCCAACGTTACTTCCCATCTCTTTCCTTTTCACTTGAAATATTATGAATTTTTTATAAATTATTTATTAAATACAGATTGATATGATATTTATATTAAAATATAAAATAAATAATAATAAAATATTTTTAAAATATACTGGGGTAGTATTATTAATACCCGAATTCGGCCCTCGAGCTTCAGAGAAAATAAACTCAAACTCGCTAAGTATCCACATAGCTAAACCAAACTCGTCCTATTGGCGGCAGACGGTTTTAACCCAAAATAACCCGGGCCTCGCTAACATCCCTACTACCATCCAACGTTAAAAATCCTAATATTTAAATGCTATTAAGTACTATTCATCATTAAACTCAAAAAAATATTCAAGATTAGTAAAAAATATTCACCCGGTCATTTATTTTTTCTAAATCGTTGGTATGTTTTTTGTTAGTACGGTAGTACAGAAAATCACGGTAGTTGTGATATTTTTGTATTTTTCAATGATTGTAAATGGATTATATAAACTTAACTAAAATTCAGCATTAGAAGGAGCGTAACAGTGGTAAGATAATACCATTTGTCGCTGTAGATGCAAAAACAAAAATGTTTGTTTTTATTTCTTCGCCGTTGTTGGAAAACTATAATGGCATAAGCTATGATTTCTTTGTTTTCAGTTTTATGCTTCTTCTGGCATTAAATTTTCACATGAGAATCTTTAAATTGATGCAAGACTGGAGATGTCATTTTAATATATTTGTTTATAGTATATATTTATAGGGTAAAAATGTACATGACATGCTATTCTCATTTATATCTATTTTCATAAAGAATCAATGAGAGGTTGTAGACAGAGATGTAGAAATTTTGAGTTGAAGTATTATGTATAGATCTAAATAACTATAGAATTTAGGATTGCTTTATCAAATGGAGGCATGTCTTATCTATTGGATTTTTTTTTACATCTTTTCACTTTATATTACATCGTAGTAATACAAATCTGTTCCCATTGGGATTCAAACCTTGAACCCCTCCCCTTCCTATACTTGCCTCGGCTCTTTAACCACTTGATCAAGGTCTTATTGACCTATTTATTTGATCTTTTTTTCATCTAACATTACCTACGTTTGGAGCCCTCTTTCTATGGTTTGAATCCCAAACCTGTTGTATAAGTATTTTATGATAGAATCATTGTTGTAAAAGATGCACTTAGGCACAAGGACGCGATGCGAGCTCTCAGCACCTCGTCTAAGTCGAGGCAACGCCCCTTTGACATGGTGAGAATGAGGCGCGAGGCTCTCCCTAAGCGTTCCTTTAGCAATTTTTGGCAATTTTTGGTTGTTTATTAGTCAATTTTTGGAAATTTTTGGTTGTTTATTGGTCTTCTACTCCATCTCCACCGTCAAGGCTATAGAGTAGCCCTAATTTTTTTCAATCACAAAGATCATCTTTCTTCGCCAAGGCTGGGAGTCTTCTTTTTTGTCACAAATCAAAACAATGCCATTTGATCTCTGGGACCAACACTTACATCGTTTTTTAGATTTTAAATATATATATATATATATATATATATATATATATATATATATATATATATATATATATATATATTAGAAATATCAAGACAATGTAGAGAAGCCCTATTTTTTTCAGTCACAAAGATCAAAACGACGTCTATTTTGGTCTCTTTGGGATCAACACAACGTATAAGTCTTTGATATATTTTTAAAGAAACTCCCATCAAAATGTCATAGAGAAGCCTAAATTTTTTTTCCAGTCATTTGATCTCTTTAAGACAAACACGACGTCCAAGTCTAACATCATTTTTTGAAAGAAACTTCCATCAAAACGCATAGTTCTATTAAGTGAATCTATACTATAGTAAAATATGAAGTGTTTTACATTTTTTGCTTCCAAATTTACTTATTTCACCTTTAAATTTCAAAACTATCATTGAAATAGAAGCTTTAATTCCTAATTTATTTCATCTATTGTTTTTCTACCATCGAAATCATCACAATATCTAAAATGAAAATGACATCTCTAAAAATGAAAATGACATTTAAATTTAAAAATGAAAGCTTATCTTGATTCAGAGTTTTACTTAGATCACTTTCATCATTCTAAATTTTATTTCATCAATTTCTTTAGAGATTCAATATAGGGTTCATCTTCTTTTCCTCTTCTTGTAATCTTAAGAGACTTAGAAACATGCAGTAAAGAAATGAGAATTTTCGAACCCTTCATATCAATTGGATACATCACAAGTATAGGAACTATAGTTTTGTTCTCTATTTAGAATTAGCATTAAAATTTTCTTCACTGTTAGTGTCAGTAAAAAGCTTGGCAAATTTATGAGGTAATATTCTATCCTTCAATAGACATTTAAACTATTACTGATTGTTATGTTGTATATTTACGTTAATCGCCTTTGGTTGATGGGAAAGTGAGAAAGCTGCATAATGGAAATAAAATTTCAAGTTTAGTTTTTAATTTGGCATATTATCTGTGTAGTAGGTTTTGGGTATTAGAAAATCTAAGGTGTCTTTTTTTTTTCATAGAGTTATGTAGTTTTGATTTTTATTTTTTTGTTTTAATGGTATTAACATATTAGACAAAACTTTTTTACAATGGCATTTAACATAATTTAAAAAAAAACTTTTGCAAGGAGGTATTAACGGATATTTAAAAAAAAAAAAACTTTTTAGGGTGGCATTATTTTTATCATTTTTTTTCTTTTTATTCTTCTCTTCTATTAAAAAACTTTAATCCAATTTAATCAAACGTTTCCAGTTAGAATTTAATATAGAATTAAATTGTTTGTTTATAAGATTTTAATATATACGTAAAATTTTCATATAGAAAAAATTGAAATTTTCAATCCTACATAAATCATCTACGTTTTTAATTAATGTGTAAATAATTTATATATATTTATCTTTATTCCATAAATACTCTCTTATAATTTATTTATTATAATTCATAATAATATACTAAAAATACACCTTTCTTGGTCTCACATTCCATAAATTATTTGCATAAATATGCAAAATGCCTCGAATACAGATGCTGATTGTGTTTCATGTCCTAAACAAATGTATTGATGATCATTAATTCACTTGGATTTATCAGAATCCTATACTTATTTTTAATTTAATTTTATTCATATATACTTTGTAACTTATACTTTATTTTTATTTTAATTTTTTATTCTCATATATATATATATATATATATATATATATATATATATATATATATATATATATATATATATATATTTCACTATTCTTTTCTTTTTCTCTAAGTATGTAAAGCAACTACTCCTGTAACACTCCAAATTATAATCCTATTAAATATAAGAGTGGTTAGGGTATAATAAAAGTAAAGTATATTTTTCCAGACCAAAATAAGGCTAAAAAGAAAATTTCAGAAACCTGGAATTTATACAAGATACAAAGGCAAAATTGTAATTTTTAAAAAGGGGACATGAAGGCTATAAGATAAAGAGTGTGGACCAAAGTTGAAACAGTTATAACTTGATTTACAAATAGGTGAAAGAGAGGATGGAACTTAGTGCAATAAAAGGAAGAATTTAATATAAAAAGAAATGATCTGCCAGTTCCAAATTCGTGACTTCACGTTTCTTGGAGCAAGAGAGAATGGAAGAATAAACATAGAGAAGAGAAAAAAAAAAAAGAAGTGAATCATAGTAGTAGTTTGAAGCTTGTATAATTAGTATGGTTTTAAAATATGAAACTAAGATTTTGCATATCAGAAGGATTGTTATGGGTTGTGAATTTGTGACTTTATATGAAATTCCTACTGAGCTAGGGTTTGAGGTGTTAAAGAGTGTGATTACTTGTTAAGAGTATGGAATCTTCCCCGGTGGAGACAGAGGTGAACATAACCTTATCGGTGTCTAGGTTTTTCTAGAGCTCGCGTGTCACGCCCGATCCCTTACCAATTCATATGATCCGAATCGAAGTCCGGGGCGCGATACCATTCATACTAGTATCGGGACTCTCATCGATCGTTTTTTCTCAGATTATCAGAGCCAAGTAAACACTATACAAAATCATTTGTACATATACAGCTGAACTACCACCGGAGTGGTGTCCTTAAAAGTCTATACATATACAGAGTCCCTTTTACTATATAACATTTATACAAAGATATTTCAATACAAAACTTCGTATTGCGGGCAACGCCGGTGAGCACCTGTTATCTCTCGAAGTCGGCCCGCTTTTGTCGACGTGGAATGTCCCGTCCTCTATCCTTGTCTTCAAGCTCAGACTCTACACGGATTGAACACCCGTGTTGCTTACGCTAGAATATATACAATGATAATCACTAACTGCTGTAATTTGTCACAAGCTTAGTACATATGCATTATATATATCATAACTATATTTCTATAACTTTTTAATTCTCTTATCATCTTATTTTCCTTATTATGTTAATTTTTTCGTATTACATGTTCCCATGCTCTTTATATCCCTTTATTTATACTTATATATGTCTTTAGTTTTATAATTTACATATTCCTATACTTTGAACTGTGTTCATCTTTTCACACATATGCTCTTTCTAATGTTCCTATTCTTTTAGTTACATATCATGTCTCTAGTCTATATCTTTTTCTTATCTTTTGTTCATGGATTTATTGTGACTTATATAATTATTACATATAAAGTATTTTTATCCTATACCTATATCATGTCTTCTTTCATGTCGTGGCTACATGCCCCTCAGCTTATACTTTTCATTTACTTTTTTCTAGATTTTCTTCAGATTTTACTTGTCTCATAGATCTTTTATTATACTTGTCTTTCGATATACTCATTCATGTACTGTCATATTTCAGACTGTTTTCTCATTATACTTTTCATATGGCTTTCTTTTATGTACTTGCATATGTCGTATAGATGAGGTAAAGATCATATGTTGATAATGACAGCTTTCAGTATACCATACTTTATATAAGTCTCATTCTTCTGTTTCACTTTCAAACATCTATACTTTCCATATGTCATCTTTGCAAATTTTCATCCAAAGAACATCATCTAGTACTGCATAAGATCAATGTCATCTGATCACTACACTCCAGCTGCATACTCTACTTTTCCATGTTTCATAATTTTCTGTTTGATAAAACTAAAATAATGGTGATAATATGGTCGATCTTTGTCTTCAATCTTTTATTGTATTCATTGTTATATCTAGTTGATTTTCCAGTTTCCCAGATCACCATAAGAAATGAGTAGACGAAGAGCATGGCACCCGAAGGTACAATATAAGACTGAGGTGCCAGAGGTCAACAGGTGAGCACCGAGTACACCAGGAGTGCCAGGATAATCAGAGCGCTGAGCACTAATCAGGAGTACCGGGCGACACGGGAGCACTGGTGACACCGGGAGGCTTACACCAATCGGTGAAGACCGGAAGATTAATCAGAGTGCCGTGAGCACTCAACTAGATACTGGTACAATCAGAGCTGAGTGACGAATCGAGTACCAAGTACTAATCAGACGTCCACTCATTCATTCTTATGATCCTAGGTAGTCATAGCGGATCATATTTCATAACTCACATTCTCAGGTATCTTACCTACATCTCGTATATCATGATATTGCTTTTCATGTTCATGTTCTCGTTAGCTGCTTTTGGTATTTCATATCTTTGCCATCATTTAGTTTTATCTCATACTGAGGGTAAATCCTATCATATATCAAGGAAGGCATCTATGCACTCTTGCATTCATATATTTTTATATCGCTTTATATTCATAACTCTTTATCATTTATACATGTACTATTATCTATGTACATGTACTCATTCCTATGCTTTGTCATCTTTTGCTCATCTCTATCGCTCTTAGAATTTACGCATTTCTATCTCACAGTGGGGTTCCTAGCATGTTCCATTTTATTCATTTCGGCAGGTAACTATCATATATATTCTTATCATTTATGTATTATCGTTATACTATCTATTCATATACTTTCGTATTACCATGTTCCATCTATTCATACGCATGACAATCATATATGTTCATACATACTCATATTCATATGTGCCTCTATCATCTGGCAAGTAATCGAGGTTATCAGTCTATGACATATCCTATCATATCTTTATCATATCTTATAACTTTATACTATCATATCTTATATGATATATCCTATATCTAGATTATATATTCATGTTTTGAGAACCAATTATGTTATATTGATATTTTTTTCAGAGGCTTTTCTTGTTTCATGGTTATTACATATGTACTTCATATACTGATATGAGTGATGTCTATGAGATCACACCCTCATCTATATACTTTCATTCCTTTATGAATCTAGTTTACTTAGAATTGGAATCAATCCAACTGATCATCCAAAATAAAGTTGCAAAAATTTATGCTAACTAGTCATTTTACCGATTTTCTAGAACAGTTTGTGGTTATCATTTTTCTGGGGTCTTAACTTCATATTTTGACACTATGTCCTTATAATTATTTAAACTAAGGTAATATATATCTTATTCCACCTGGAATCACCCAATTCGAGCAATCGAACCTGCCACGCCTGAAACAACCCCGGACTTCTCTATGTTCAACACCGAAAAACCAGAATTTGGTTTGCATGGGTCCCACTTCTCGAGTGGATTAGGGCCACTAGAGTCATAATTTGACGATGTCTATTTCTACATGGATGGTTTTACTTGAAGTTCATTTTAATTCGGCCACTTTAATCACTCAAATTGGATAAGAAATTAGATAAAAAGTTGGTAATAAATACAAAAATCGGTCAAAACTGGAAAGGGTAGGGTCTACTGGTGACACCCTAAAGTGTACCGCATACTTTGGCCAAAACGACTGTAATTGACAATGTGTACCGGTACATGTTCAAGGTGTACCGGTACACATGACCCGGGAATGCCCAGAATGTGTGTTTTCTCCTTTTTTTCATGCCCTTTCATCCATGGATCACTCCTATACTTCCTACACACATCAAAATCATTCCATTGCTCTTATAACCTCTTTTCTACTCATTTCATCTTTCAATACTCTATCTTATTTAGAAAATATATCACATGAAATCCTTCCAAAACAATTTTATATAATAAGTATCCCATGTACATGATCCAAAAACATAGAGAGTTGTTAGGCTTGTTCTAAACCCTAACTTCATTACACACAATTTAACCATGAATTCAACCTATACAGTGAATTTTACTATCTTATTCTTTGTGTTTTACTAACTTAATTTCCAAGAATCTAAGGTTAAGATGCAATTCAATCAAAACCCTAGATTTGGAGACAGTCCTTCACCGTATAAAGCCTTACAATCATGTGATCCATACAAAATCCAAAAATTCCATACCTTGCTTAAAGGAACTTTCCTTCTCTTTCTTTCCTCTTCCTCTTCTCTTCTTCTTCTTGCTCTTCCCCTCTCTCTCTAGCTGCCTCCCCAATTTGAGACCAATTCTGGTCTTAAATAAAATTTTGAGTTAAGGCCATGTTCGCTCTTCAAATAAAACCTACTGGTTATTTTCTTTATTTGCCTTTGAACCCCATAACTCCCCTCTATTTACATTTCATTTTCAAGCATTTTAAACATTAACTCCCTAATCTTTCACTTTTATGACCAATAGGTCCTTAACAAATTACAAGATTGTCTTGTATCTTGTAAACTTTCCTGTGTCTCTCGCTTTATTTTCCGAATCTATATTCATCTTATAATATACCTTAAAACAAACTAAACCGTTGTATATTTCGGTGTTAAGGCCGGCCGCTAGGGATTAGCTAGTCATGTGTGACCTCCAACTTGATGGTAATATAACTTCTTCGTTCCAACTGTTTTGGCGTTCTCGAACTCTACGAAAAGCCCAGCCAAGATCCAACCATACATAAAGATGATGGTAATTTAACTCATATTAGCCCGTGAATCATGAAAATGCAGAGGTACCATTGCAACCATAGTTATTCATGTATATAACGAGATAATAGAAATGCAAAGATATCAAAGATAATATTTGACATATCGCATATGATTATCAACGACAATAATTATTCGAATATGAGATATGTACTAAACATTAATATATAATGATCTGTTCATATTCCAGCTGATACGCTAAGATGCCTATTAGGAAAAGAAGTCCAGAGACATCGACGAAGGACCCCCATTCGGTCATTACGCCTTTGGGCTTTATAGACGGTCATCATTCGTACACGACACGTTTTCAAAACTTATAGCTCTCTTTATCCACTTCTAAGGTTTTGCAGACATGAAACATAAAAATAAACGACAAGATATAGAAAGAAATATATGATATATGACATGCAGGCGATAAAGATCAAGCATGCTGACGATATGTAAATAGTGACAAGTACATGTTGACAAGAATAAGAAGAAAATGTGAATTCCATACGAAACTAAATAATATATGATAAGAAAGTATAAGAATGCATAAGCATGTAAATTATAGGTAATAAAACATATATAAGCATGTGTATATGACAAGTATGGAATACGAAATAAGTATATGATATGTTATATGTATATGTATATGTGTAAAGTGTGATGACTCTTATTAGAGTTCGTCCACGAGTATGATTTCCCACTAAGCTATAAGCTTAACATGGGTGTTTCATCCGTGTAGGTACAGAAGAGGAAACCAGAGGATAGTGAGAATTGCATCAGAATACAGTGTTACACATCATTAGAAATAACAAAGGACTTTTTGGTCTAACGTATATGTATTTTTTGTTTTTTGTGGTAAACAATGTAAATATTGTAATGTTTAACACTTTCATAGGTTGAGTCAGATATATATTTTGTAATCCGCCATACTCGAATATATTACAAGTTAAATGTTTAACACAGAGTAATAACAAGCTAAGTTTAGTGTTGAGTAGTAATAAAAAAAATGACACTTCGCTTGACACACCAGTGCCGAGTCGGGGGCATCACCGCTAGTGGTATCGAGCATCCCTGATTCGGCTCTCAACCTGCCTAACCGGTCGGACCAGAACTGGCGCCTAGTGGTATCGAGCCCCAACTGGGGGCATCACAATTTAGTGGCATCCCGATTTGTCTGCACTTCCAACCGGTCGACTCGAGAAGCTTAAGAGCAACTCCCGTGAAGTGGGCTCTACGTTGATTAAACCAAGATGGAGTCTCCGCGACATCAACACCCAAACCGTGACAAAACCTTAGCAAATAAATCTTATCTCAGATAAAGATGTCATAAGCTAAAATTGAAGATTCTACCAACTACAATGATTTGCATATGATTGAGCATTAAATGAGAGCATGATTAGCACTATAACATTGCAAGCTAACTTTAGCAGTTCTATAACCAAAAACCCTAAGTTTGTTTCCTCCTAGTACAATTACAATCATTAGTAATTTTTCTTTTTCTTTCTCTGTTATTTTGGAAGCAAATTGGCACCTTTGATTCTTTTGCCTCTTTTATTTCTTCTTTCTCTCTCTATATATATGAAAAAATGTTTCACATATTATTTGTTGAACATCTATATGTTTTAAAGATTAATTTTGATTTTTGTATTTGTAATCATATTTGGCATAGAACATATTTCAATGGCAATATTTTTGTGAAACCCCAGAAAATCTGAATTTTAGAAAAAGGGTAAAATGGTAATTTCGGTTGAAAACCATAAATTTTCTAGATCTCGGATGATGAAACGGATTGCGCCGCTAAATTGCCTCGCAAAATTCCAGTGACCTTAAAAGTTTCACAATCGGTGACAACGGGAAATTTTTCCGATTTTTCTGATGATAAGTTGTCATGATTCTAGGATCTAGATTTTTACGAAAATCTCGAAAGTCAGGAATGGCTTGGGCTAAGTTCATTTAAAATAAAGTGAACTGAAAATAAACAAATCTGTTTGAGGCGTAAACTAATTCGAATGAAGCAATATGAACCATGTATCCAAAATAATAATAATAATAATAATAAAATAATAAAAAAATAAAAAAAGGATAAAAACGAAAGAACAAAATAAAAGTCAAAAGCGTCATGTGAGAGAGAGTGTGAAGAGAGAGAAGGAAATTTTAATTTTTTCTCTTCGCTTCTCTCTAAGATCTATGGAAATTGGACCATAGGTTTTCAACAGAGCAAAAGACAAAGTTGAAACACGCAACGAGAGCTACACGTGGGTACCAACATCTTGGAGTTTCATCAAACTCCATGAGGTAGGGAATTTTCCTACTTGTGTTATTTCTAGCCTAAAGGCCATTTAATGGCTTGGGATTGGCTTAGAGGCCAAGTGAGTGTCAGGAATTTCAAATTCCCAATTTTTTTTGACTAAGTGTAGGAATTCTTTTTAGGATCTGCTGACAGTCCCCGGTTGAATTTTGGGATCGGCTTGGTGCATACCCGTGCTGAAATTTCAGACTGCTGCAGTTTCGGAACTGCAGCCGAAGCTGGCTGATTCGAGACCTATGTCTTCGGGTTTTGTGGCCATTATAGGCAATGAAATTTAGTTCCAAAAATTTGGGACTGGATGGTAGAGATTTTATGCTCGATTTTCACACAGTCCGTGACTGTTGTGGGTTGGGATTGGAGCCCGAGATTGATGTCTCCGAGTTTGGGTTGCTTGTTTGGTGATGAAATGATATGGGATGCCGGAACCAAATCTGCTTCTTGTTTGTGGAGGGACCGCGGAGGTATCGTTGGATGGGTCCAAGATTGTGACCTTGTTGTGTGTTATTGCTTCTATAAATAACATGCTGTGTGAAAAGTATCATGTTAGTATATGCTATTGGATGTATTAACATGGATGTAAATTATATGTAAAAACTATAATTGTTTATGGTGTATTAATGTTTCATGTAGCACTCATATATACATGTAATATGAAGGAAAATGCATTGGCATCATGCATTTCATATGCACGGTCACATCACGTCGACTCAAGTGTGGGTGCATGGTATTAAGTATTCACCGCATTAAGGAATGGGTCGGTTCTCGAAATGGACAAAGTCCAAGGTCGAGATCAGCATGTGTTAATCGATCAAAATGATAAATTACATGTTTTGGCGACAAGTCAGTAGATATCTCCCTCAGTGGTGAAATACCCAAATGTTATTCACGGTTAGACATGAATCCCGATGATAAGTTCACTAAAAATGTTGGAAAGCATGGCGCGTCCCGCGGCGGAAAACCAAAATCAGGCCCATTAAAAAGAAAAAGAAAATCATGAAATGATAACCAAAATTGAGGTTGTCCACAGTTTGAGTCATCGGGTTAAATACTAATGACTGGTTTCAAGCACTTGGCAATTCGCGGTGGGGAGCTTCACTAGACTCGTGTTAGAGCATGAGGGGTCGTGATTCCATGCATGATTACCTGAATATTTCATATATAATGTCAGATAAATTGTATGAAATGCGATTGATGCTTACAGACATTATCAGACACAAGATTTTAAAGCAGAGTAACCCTTGCAGAAAACTTTCTACTAGGCATCGCACCCCATCGCGGACCCCTTCGTGCACAGTCCAATATAAAAAGGTCCCACTCGTGATATGGGACCACATGAGGGATATGAGAAGTGACACGACTTTGTTCGGTTTTGGACAATTATTAAATGAGTCATCATATATTTTCAGATATTCGAATTAAATACGCAGTGAATGAAGTCTCAACATAGGAGACAAATGAGGTGTAATATCGTGACACCCGACATTTGCAATTTTAAGTCGACGCAAGGTTGTCAACGGGACCTTCGGGATAGGGGTGTCACAATTTTTATTTTCATAAATATATATGAAAAGAATATGTAAGGACATTCATAAATGGGTCTATTAAGAAAATCCGAAATATGATTTATTCCCTTTAATTTTGTTTTTTATTTACTAACTGCATGATTTATTAGTATTTATAATTAATTGATTGATTGTCATAGTTTTCACAATTTGATTAGTAGAGACCCGACTTTAGGGGCTTAGAGGGGTGCTATGGCTCACTATCGTACCTCCCCAATAGGTAACATAACCTCCGACTCGATTGTAATTATCTAATGTTTAATGGGAGAGATACTTACTACATTATATTAAAAATGATTTGTTTGCAAAAAAATAATAATCGAAATGTTTTTAAAAAATAATTGTAAAACATATTTTTTGAAATATACAACCACCTTTAGGTGGTGGATCACTGCAGAATGGGCCATTGTAATGAGAATGCAAATGTGAGTCACTTTCGCCCTCGGGGGTCTTTATTGCGCCTCATTTCTCCCACAAAGTCTCCGCGACTTTATGTAATGTCAAAATTTGACAAATTAATAATTTTTTTAATTACTCACACTAAATTTCAAGACATATAAATTAAGAAAATATTTGATAAATCAAGTTTTTGACTTAAAGTAATTTAATAACTTAATCATATGAATCTCAAAATTCTTAAAGTATAAATAAATAAAATTTTAATTATTTTAATTTAACATTTAAAATTATTTTTATTATAAGTTATAATATTAAAATATTTTAATAAATATGATTTAATTATTCAATAAAAATATTCTCGTATAATCGTTTTATTTAATTTATTTTGAACGTTAGTTAAAAAGAAAAAGACAACGATTTATAATTTGTCGATGGCATGTTTTAATTTTTGGGGAATAAAAACAAAATAAAAAATAAAATAAAATAAAATAAGAGAAAGTAAAATGAATGGGAAAGAAACGGTCAAGAGGAGATGTAACAGTCAAATTATTTACTTAATTTTATTTGTATGATAATTATTGAGAACTTTTGGCTTATTCATAAGATGACACATAGTTTCATAGGGTGCCTTTGTTTATAAGGGGCATTCTTTGTTCATAGGGGGCATTCTAGGGTTCATAAAGAGGTTATAAAAAATAGAGGTTAGAGTCTTTATTTTTTATTTTTTGGAAAGAAGGGAGGAAGCTTGGAGGAAGAAGTTTCGGGGAGAGAGCTTCATAGGATTAATCAAACACTCCTTATGTATACCAACTGTAAGTCAATCAAGTCTTCCCGAATCGCTCTAACCAAACCTAATTCTCATTTCATTTACTTCTTTTTTTTTTTTAATTCTTTTCAAGATATTCTATTTTCTCTCTCTCTTACTTCTTTCTTTATTAAAAATAAAATAATTTTATTGACATCCATAAAAACACAAATACAAATTGTTCAAAACATAATATTAGGTTAATTACATAGTAAATAAGTTCAAAGACTATAAATTTGATAATACTATAATGATTAGAATATATATGACTCTTATTATGCAACATATTGACGATCATAATTTGATTTGTTATCTCTGTCTGATCGAATATGTTTTGTCTATGTAAATCATCTGTGTACAAATAAAACGTCGTAATAAGATGATGGAAAACAAGAAGTCATAACAAGACAACAAAAAAACAAACACCGCATCAAGACGGCAACAAAATCACGAAAATAAAATAAAACTCAAATCCATGTATAGAAACCACTTTATTAAGAAATAAATTGATAGAAATAGGTGTTTGATGATAATTAGGGGTTAAGAATGACAAAAAATCAACCTTTTTTGGCTATTTGATTTCAAAAAAAAAAAAAGGCGAATTTCCTCAAAAAAAAAAAAAAAAAAAAACTCCTTGGCTCATTCCCCGCCTAAACCTATTCCGCCGCAGATGTCATCATCCTCCAACTACTACGTATCTTTACTCAAATCGTGAATCCCAAACCAAACCCAAGCCAAGAAGCTCCATCGTCATACTCAAACCATAACACACCCCGAAACCTTTTATTGAACAATCTCATCTCCACTTACAAAGAATTAGGTACCAGCATGGGTGCCCACTCAAGCAGAAACCGGGATCATATTCTCAATCAAATATCTTCTCATATGGAACGCCATCCTCTCCATTTATTCAAAACTCGGGTTGTCTTTCAAATGCAACAAATTCGACCGATGCCATTCGAGACGGCCTCTTGGAATTTGACAACAAGGTTATGCCAATAATACTCCAAAGATCGATGTCAGCTGAGTTTATGTTGATGTTGATAAGGACGCAACCATGAATTGAACTATATTACATTTTCGATAATGCTTATATTGTGTTCGAATTGTCGAATATGGATGATTTTGGTAGGCAAATTCAAGGGCAAATATCGAAATTTGGTTTTGGGTCTTATGTATTTCAGGTTGTCCTTTTTGGACATGTATGCAAATCAAATAATCTGATGTAAGGCAATGGTCATGAAATGCCGTAGAGGAATGTAGTTATGTACATAATGACTACATGACAAGGGCGTGGGATGGTTGAAGAGCATAAACGCTTGTTTATAGCCTAAAGGAGAGAGATTCACTTGACAACCATGATTTACTAATGCGTAATGGGATGGAGAAAGAGGCGTTGATATGTTCAGAGAGATGATATTGGCAGGATTCATCATGGATCCATTTACATTTGGAAGGCCTTGACTGCCAGGGAGTCTTGGCTTTGGGAGAAGGGAAACAAATCTCATGCTTATGTAATAAGAACCGACCATACACAATGTGTTCGTGGGAAGTGCTCTGTTGATATGTATTCCAAGGTAAAAGCATAAAATCGAGAAACAAGATTCAGAGAATGACTCAAAAGAATGTAGTTTCTAAACCGCAATCGGTGGGTTATGGCTGCACGGGTTCAATGAAGAAACTCAGAAGATTTTCGAGATGCAAAAGAGAAATAGGTTCGCGATGATTTTACCCTAGGAAGTTATTAGCTCATGTAAGCACTCCAGCGTTTAGCGAGTGATGCCTAATTTTGCTGTCGCCTTGGTTTCTAGCTGATTTCTTTTACAACCAGATCTAATGCGCTTATTACCTTGTATGGTAAATGTGAAAGCATGGAAGATTCCTATCAGTTGTTTGTTGAAATGAACACAAGAGATGAAGTTTCTTGGACTGTATTACTCACAGGCTATGCCCAATTTGGGGAAGCCAATGAGACGATTGATTTGTTTGAAAGAATGTTAGCCATTGGCTTGTAGTAGAGCAAGACTAGTGGAGAAAGGACTTCAATATTTTGAATCAATGATAACAGAACTGTTAGTAATAGTGCTCTAGGCCTATTGTATGGACATGGTATTTTGACTATTTATGAGAATTTATTATTATGATGATTTGCATGTTTATTATATATAATGTCCTTAAATAATATTATTAATTATTCTAAATGTGTCCCTAATCGGTTATTGTTATGGAATAATGAATTAAGATTAGTATAAAGTTTGGATTGATATTCATGGGATGAATATGTATGAGATACAAATCAAATTTATATCTATTTGTCGAGAACAAATATCGGGATGTAATCTGCCTTGAGATTAATACATGGGATCAAAGTCATAAGTTAATCTCTACTAGTTGTGCTGGCTAAACTTTGACCCAAGATCGCTATAGTTCTCAACATAAGGAATATTGTGTTTGATATAATCAAACGTTGTCTTTAATTCCGATGACTATAATATATACTTGAACATAATATGAATTATGTGAGATATGAGCGATTAAGATGGAATTTGTCCTCTTATTATAAGAGAGATATCTCTCTCGGGGTCCTCGACAATTGAGACTGAGAAATGTATGGTTTGCTTCAAATGAATTGATGTAGATCACGCCATTTGTTTAGCCATTTCTGGGCTTCGAGTAATCAAAGATAGAAAGATATAAGGTTGACTTTGTCCATGCCTTATATTATATCAAGATATCATGAGACAAAAGGATTATGTCATTAGCTATATTGAGGTTGTCTCGGATTATGAGCTTTTCATTTAACTTGAGTAGTCATAATGTCTTACAGAGGCCACTTCATGACTTGTGGTGATCAAAATGTGATTTAGCTCATCGCCAATGTTAATCGAACCTATACTACGCACACAAGAATTCAATAATAATCAAGTATGGTTTTCATTTCATAGTAATTTAAAATGATGAGATTATTTTTAAATTACAACAATAATTAGTTGTTATTTAATTGAATTAATTTTTGAGAAAGTTTAAATTGTGATTTAAATTATAAATAAATAATTAATTTGTTATATTTTCTTATTGGATAAGGAAATAATCAGAAGGGTTTTTTTTTTTTAAAAGAGTTTTAAATATATACAATATAAATTCGTTTCTCTTATTCGATAAGGATTTGAATTTAAATTGTTATTATTTAAAAGAGTTTTAAATATATAATAATAAAATTCATTTTTGATCAAAACCCTAGCAGATTTATATAGATATATATATATATGAGACATATATTTTTGTAAGAGTCGCTCTTTACTCTAAGAACAACAAAACAGTAGAGAAAAAGAAAAGAAAAACCTCGAATTTTGTTTTAAGAAGACGAACTCGAACTAGCATTCAACAAGATCGCTCATTATTTGTTCGTGTGGATACTTGTAGAGGTGGTTGTTTTCGGGAAGGCAACACCTTGAAGATCCGAATAAACCAAGACGCGGACTTTGAAGGCTTGACAATCCTTCTATAGAAAGTTTCATGATCTTCCTTTCGATTATGAAACATATGTGATCCTTAGTGGGTTAAGGATAAAATTTTAAATTCAAGCATTTGTTCCAACAGATTGATATTCTGCCATAAATTCCAACAAGAACATGGGATTATACCTATCCTTGATCACTACACATGCATCATTATCCTGTGTTTAATGGTTGAAGAAGCAAGAAATTTTATAAATAATGCCTTGCCATCTTGACGTGGTTGGATGGGCTACCTTTCTAACCTCATGTAGAGTTCATGGTGAAAATGGAAATTGGGAAATGGGCAGCGGATTCTCTTATTGAATTAGAGCTCGTAACCCCGCAGAATCCTATGTTCTGCTTTCAAGTCTTATGCCGCTAAAGGTAAAGGGAACGAGGCTCGGGCTTAAGAAGAGGAATGAGAGATAAGAGAGTAAAAAAGAACTGGATATAGTTGATTAATATAAAGGCAAAGTGCAGGTTTTCTCCGCTGATGACCACAGTCCATTTTTAGGTCAACATATGCCGAGTTGGAAAAATTCAACTTAAAATGATCAAGAGGGATATATTCCTCGATATGAGTTCCGTTTCATGATGTCAAGAATCCGAGAAGATAAAATGCTTAACCACCACAAGAGAAACTTGATATTGCTTTCAGTTGATTTTTGCTTTGTTCCTTCCCGCCTACGACACGTGGTTATTAAGAACCCGAGAGTCCGGTGATCGCCACAATCAAACTAAATTCATTCCCTAAGATAAGACGTAGAGAGATGCCAGTAAGGGATGTAGAATTCGTTCAATTTGTTTAAAGATGGGACATGTTCATGGGATTTTTAGATAGAGTTCTGCTGATTTCTATAGAATATTAGAATCTTTAAATTTTCGTGAGTGGATCAAACACGAGTAGTAAGTAAAGTCAACAGGTCTATTCACTCAAAGCAATGTGGGTGATCTCCATGGCCAAGGTGGATGAATTCACCACAATGGCCCTATATAAATATCTATATCAGATGAAAATTAACTTTGTTCTCCAGGAAACCTGCCATTATCTTGTTAGTATGATACATACACAACCTATATTGTCTTCAACCTTAGTGTCAGTATCCCCTATTTCACTGTACCTAAAAAAAAAAAAATGGTGAAGAAATAAGAAATAATTTCATTTTAACGAGAACCAAACTTCAGCATGAGAACGAGCTTAACAACTATGCAAGTAATATAATACCATTTCTTCAACATGGTGAAGAAATGCCTGCTTCTTATTTCTTCAATTTCGGTTGTTGGAAAAACCATAATGGCATAAGCTCTGATTTCTCTGTTTTTAGTTTTATTCTTCGCCAGTAATTTTAGCATTAGAATCTTTGAATTGATGATTTATTGGGTATGGGCCGGTCTAATGCGTATTTGTTTACACATTAGAGGGGTAAGATGCACATGTCATGCTATTCATTTATCTTTTTATAAAGAACCAAATGAGGAGGTTGAGAAGAGGAGAGATGTGCAATTTTGCTCGAAGTCATGGCAGTAGTATAGATATAAATTACCCTAGAATTTATGATACAGCTTTATTCAATTTAGGCACATCTAAAAATACCTACTGTTGAAGCCCTCATACTATGGTTTGAATCCCAAACCTATCTGCATTAGTATTCTTTTGATAGAATTATAGCTCTGAAAGGCATATTTAGGCACGAGGCGATGCGATGTGAGCTCTCGGTGCCTTGCCTGAGTCAAGGCGATGCCCCTTCGACAAGGTGAGGATGAGGAGCAAAAGGTGCATGCTTCTCCTAAGGAGCAAAAGGTGTGCTCTTCTCCTGAGGCTCCAGGCTCTCCCTAGGCACGCTTTCAACAATTTCCGAAAATTTTCTTCTCCTTCTCTAGTGTCGAGGCTGCAGAGAAGCCCTAGTATTTTTTTTAGAGAACTAAGTTATGGACCCCTTATTTCAATTTATTTGAAAATTTGTAAACAAGAGACTTAAAACGAAGCCCGGATCTTTTCATTTCAAAAATAGTTGATAAAGAATGAAAACTAAATTGATAAAAGGTGCATCATGCGTAAATACTACATTAGTGAACCGGGTACTACATTAATAAACCTTAGGTACAACCTATGTGACTTCAATTCCCATGTCTTTCCTTTGCCTAAAAATATTGTTTTGATGTTATGTTATGCTATGACAAGCTGCAGCTACATAGATGTTCATCCATTCACTTCAAAGAAACAATTAACAAACCCAAAAATGCTTGAATCCATCTTAATCCTCTTCATCTTCTTATTGCTGCCATATCTGTCTTGGTCTTGGTCTTGCCCTCCTTCAGTTCAAGTCCTCTATCCCTGCCATTAATTCTTCATTGCACACCTTGTGTGACGCCCCATTCCCGGGGGTCCGTTGACTGTCCGTCAACCCGCGGAATACAAGTGGATGTCGGGTTACCCGACACCACTTTAGAAAATCGGGCAGAGTCTCCTTTGTACGGGGAGCTCTACCCAAATAAAACACCTGCATGAAACCTGTCCCAAGTAGTCCAATATAATCACAATAATACAAATATGGATAAAAACGGCCTCTTGGGTCCATACTACAATATCCATAAAAACATACCAACTATATCCAATAGTTCTAAGAGTTCAAATGTTTTACTCTTATACAACATATATTAAAATACTCGAATTCTAATACATGTAAACATCATCAAAGCCAAAGCCACAATCCGGATTTCTTCTAAAGTGGCCTCTAGGACGAGCCATTTCCTTGCACGCTCCCCGTGACTGCAAAAACAGCATCCCCATTGCAGTGAGCTTTAATGCTCAAGAGTGGAATCGCCTAAGTGGGCTTACTCCACCCAAGTGCAAAGCACAACCTGTAATAAACATACATCTCGCCAAATGCATGATCCTACTAACGCCGTATACGACTCAACTCCATCCCGAGTCCTCACCGACTCTCTCACACTCGCCTAAGCCTCGTATGAGAATTATTGTTTTATTAGTTTGTGGACAACCCTCCGATGTGTATATATCAATTGGGCCGCTCCGACGATTGATATATTATTTATTTGTGGACTACCCTCCGATGAATATCAATCACGTCTCGACGACATATTTTTAATTTGGACTACTCCGATAATTAATATTTTAAACTACCCTCCGAACCATTTTCTAGACTCATCTTATGCACTCACCTATAGTCCTAGGGTGTCCCGCTGGCATATGAAATGCACAAAAGCAATTCCAATACAGCCTAATCACATGCAAATATGTAAACATGCACATATCCACATAATATCCAATCACACAATCATGTCATGTAATTAATCAATTCATACATCAAAATTAGCTCACTTGGGCTAATGATCAAACACGAGCAATTCAACTTGAATCACTCGATCAAACACATTTTCACACAAAAATATATTTTCGTGTCACTATTCCTAGGAACAAGAAAACTAGAGCTACTTTCGCCCAACACTCAACAATTCATCTGCTCGCTTCAGGAACCCATTTCACGCGCCATTCCCGCCTTTTCCAAACCAATACATGATTTAATTAAATCACCCAATTTGATTAACCCAATCAGCCGTGCGCCTCACGCTACTCCAATGGGTGCTCAAAAATTCATATCAATTCGATCCCAAGGTTTGGAACCGATCAAACGGCCCCTCACGGCCTCATTCAACTCAAACATTTGCAAAGTATTTAAAAGAGGGAATAAAACGCAAGTAGAGAGAACCCCTACCTCTCGGAGTTTGAGGAAACTCCCTAAACTGCACTAAGGCGGCCCTCCGCAGAGCGCTTCTCCTTCTTGTCCCAAGACTCCGCCACGGCCTGATCGCTACAAACTTAGAGAGAAGGAAGACACTCTCTCTCTAAAAACGTAATATCCAACCTACTGCATCTCATCCCCCTTTCCTCTCCCGTTTTCCCCTTTTCAATTTGAAAGAGATGACACTTCGTACATCTCTTTGTCTATTATCCAACTTAACAATTCAAAAATGACCTTTATGTCCCTTCTTTTCCCACGCTTTGACATTCTAAGACTATCTCTACGCCCATTTTCACATTACTTTCTACTTATGCCACTTATGGCACATGAGTATGTGTTATATGTGACTGGTCGCATCGAATCGTTTACGGCACCCGAAACGCGCCATGCCTCAAAAACGCGGTCAACTCCGACTATCTCGAATTTTATGAAATTTCACGTGCTAGCTAGCTTCGTGGAGACGATTCCAACGGTGAAATCCGTTTCATCATCCGAGAGATCTAGAGAATAAATTACTTGATTTTTAACCTAAATTAACAACTTTGTAATCGAAATTACTTATTTGCCATTTTTCCAAATTGAAATTTCGGTCTTACACCTTGGATCTGGCGAACCTAAATTCAAAGAACTAAATGGAGGGTAGAATGTAATATGGCATGCTATTCATTTATATCTTTATCATAAATAACTAAAATGGAGGAGGCCGAGAAGAGTAAGAGATAAAAGTACCTTGTTTGAGTTCGGAAGTCGTAGGTATGGATCTAAATAACCCTAGAATTTAGGATAAAGCTTTATTCAGTTGAGGCACGCTCCTATCTAGTGGATTTTTTTTTTAACATCTATTCACTTTGCATTACAAATTTATTTCTCATGGAACTCGGGCCCTAGATCCTCCTCCTCCAGCCTGCTTCAACACTCAACGACTTGCCAGGTCTCACTGGGTCTATTTATTGATCTGCCTCATCTAACATTACCTACAGTTGAAGCCATCTTTCTATGGTTTGAATCCCAAACTTATTGTATTAGTATTCTAATGATAGAATCATAGTTGTGAAAGGCGCACTTAGGTACGAGGACGCTATACGAGCTCTCGGCGCCTCACTTGAGTTTCCAGGCGACGCCTTCCAGAAAGCGACGACAGGCGCGAAGGCTCTCCTGTGCATGCCTTTTTGCAATTTCCTTCAATTTTGGTACATTATTGGTCATCCTTCGGTAAATTTCAGCATTGTTTTGGAAATTTCGATTGTTTATTGGTCTTCTTCTCCTTCTTTGACATCGAGGTTGGAGAGAAGCGCTAATTTTTTGTTTTTGTCACAAAGATTATCTTCGTCAGCTTCAAAGTTTCTTTTAGTTACATATCAAAACGATGTCGTTTTTTTAAAGAAACTCCCATCAATACACTATAGAGAAGTCCTAGTTTTTTTTTTTTTTGGTAGAGGTTAAAAAAAACCCCTTATGTTTTACCAAATATCACACTTACACCTCAAAAAAAAATTTAGGTCCAAAGAGACCTCTATCGTTTACTCTCGTAGCCTACTTAAATCCTTGCTTGCCGTAATTGATAATGTTAAAGAGGTCCAACAATGTTAAAATTGTCGTCAATTACTAACGTAGTGTCCACATGACATTATGGAACCCACTTTCCCTTTCTCTCTTCCCTCTGTTACTCCTTCTCCTTTCTTTCCCCATCTCTTCTCTCCTCCCCTCTCCTCACCCAACCCCCACTAGTTGAACACAACCTCCCCAACCTAGCTTCTCACCCCAAAACACGCCATACGATAGAAGTTTTTTTTCTTTTTTAACACTTAATTTTTTGTTAAAATTTTATTTAAAATTTTAAAAGGTACTAAATAAAAATTCAAAATGTATTTTTTAAATATAAATAAATAATTCATTATTTTAAATCTACTAAAAATGTTTTCTAATGTTTAAAATCTATTAAATAAAAATTCAAATTTATTTAAATCTACTAATTAAAAAATCAAATGAATGAGTTTGAAATAATATTAAATATAATTTCAAATGGATGATTTTTAATATTTTTATTTAAAAACTAGTCTATTTTAAATGGATGAGTTTTATTTCACATTTTATTTAAATGGATATGTTAATTTTTTTTTTGAAAATATGGATTTGTTATTAAATATTATTTCAAATGGATATTTTTTATATTTAATATTTTTATTTAAAAACCAATTTATTTTAATGTATTAAGTTAATACAAATTTTGATAAAAATAAATAGATGAGTATAAAAAAAAGAAAATATAATTTATTTTAAAAATGTTAATATTTAGTTATTATATTTTTTATTATTATAAAAATATATATTTATATTAAAGATATAAAATATTTTAATTAAAATCTAATTTATTTTAATGAAATAACTAAAATTGTGGAAAAGTAAAGAAAGAATAATAGCTTCAAAGGGACCATTTACTTGAAAGTGATGACTACCAAGTCAACACAAAATTAACTTCATGATCGGTACATTGAAAGTTCCTTTTTTCTTCCAACCAAGGACACAACACAACACGTTTTTCTCTTTTTCAGACTACTTTTGGAAAATAAATGTCACTGATATAAAGCATAACAGAAATAGAAATAGGCTTCAAAAGTTCTCCCCAGGTGGATACTGCAATGTAACAGAAATAGGGACCTCCCAGTGTAAACACAAGACCACAAAATATTATATTATATTATATTAATGGATAAATATCATTAACAGAGGCATCGGTTTTCCAACCCAACGTTACTTCCCATCTCTTTCCTTTTCCCTTGAAATGTTGTGCTTTATATTCATTCATCCATCCATTCACTTACAAGGAAGCAATTACAAACCCCCAACAATGGTCATGGCTAATCCAAGCCTGCTGCTTCAATCCTTCTTCTTCTTCTTCTTGCTGCCATGTCTGTCTTGGTCTTGTCCTGAATACCAAAAGCAAGCCCTCCTTCAGTTCAAGTCCTCCATCCTTGCCATTCATTTTTCATTTCACACCTTGGATTCATGGAACTCCAGTTCTTCTAATTGTTGTCTATGGGATAAGGTCACTTGTAGTTCTCCTTCAAATTTAAATTCGACTTCAACTCCAAGTGTTGTGATTGGTCTCAATCTTCACTTCCTGCACCGCCTATGCCTTCTAATTTGCTGGCACCCGCTCTTATCAGAAGTTTGAGGGTGCTTGACCTTAGTTGGAACTTCATAATTGGTCAAATTCCAGCACTCGGGTTTGGTAACCTCAGCAACTTGGTTCACCTTGACCTTAGTTGGAACTGCATAGAAGGTCAAATTTCAGCATTCGGGTTTGGTAACCTCAGCAACTTGGTTCACCTTGACCTTAGTACGAACTTCATATATGGTCAAATTCCTCTTCAACTCTTTCAGTTCTAATGACCTTAGTTGGGTTCTAATGAGCTCCAGGGTGGCCTAAGTCCTAAAGTAGGCTATCTTCAAGACTTGAGGATGTTGAATCTGAGTTCCAATTATCTAAGCGGAGAACTCCCTGAAGAGATTGGAAACCTCACAAAGTTGCAACAACTGTCACTTTCGAGTAACAAATTCTTGAATGGCATTCCCTCTTCGATTTTGCATTTGAGGGAGTTGGAAGAATTAGATTTGGGTGTACCCTTTGTCCATGGAAATCCCCTCTGACATTGGAAATTTATCCAATTTGTCCTATCTGAGCCTGGGGAAGAACAAGTTGACTGGTGGAGTCCCCGCTTCGATGCAAAAACTGAACAAGTTGAATTCACTTTACTTGGAAGGAAACCTGCTCACTGGAGAAATTCCATTCTGGTTGTTCGATTTCAAAGACTTGCAGTACTTATATCTTGGAGGAAACAATCTTACTTGGAATAACAATATGAAGGTAGTACCCAAGTGTAGGTTGTTAGGATTATCTCTCAGATCTTGTGGTCTACAAGGAGATATTCCAGAATGGATTTCTACCCAAACGAATTCATTTTCTGATCTAAGCATGAATCAGCTCCATGGACTATTTTTACAATGTACGCCACTTCCCAAACTCTCCTTGTTCTTATTCTCTCCCATAACAAACTCTCAGGTTCTTTTACAACTGCTCTCCTCCGATCTTCCCAATTTTTATCCATCCTTGCTCTCTCCCATAACAATTTTTCTGGGGAGTTGCCAAAGAACATTGGAGATGCATGGCCTCTCAGCGTTCTGCTGTTGGACGGGAACAACTTTTCTGGACCTATTCCTCAATCCATCTCCCAAATTTCCAGTCTTGAACTCTTGGATCTGTCTCGCAATAGACTTTCCGGCAACATTTTCCCAGTTTTTGACCGTCAATTATTTCTGTCGTACGTTGATTTCTCGTCCAACCAATTCTCAGGAGAGGTTCCAACCACCTTTCCTCCAAACATTAAAACTCTTGCATTGGGAAGTAACAAGTTTTCCGGGGCCTTGCCTTTGAACCTCAAGAAGCTGAGAAATCTTGGAACGTCTGAACTCCAAGACAACAATATTTCAGGTGAATTCACCAACCCTTCCCCTAAATCTCCCATCTACGGGTTCTAAACTTTTGAGGAACAATTCCCTTCTGCTGCTCGATCCCTAAAACACTTTCCAACCTCCAAAATCTCCGGATTCTTGACCTCTCAAGCAACAATCTCACAGGAGAAATCCCCATAGAGTTTGTAAATAATCTTACAGGAATGATTGAGGCACTTCCAAATCCGACATCACAGACACCAGATTTTCCTGCTGCAGCATCAATCTCATCATCCCCAGTTTTTAGAACCGAATTTGCAGTAAATGAGCTCATAGTGAATTGGAAGAAGTCTAAACAAGGTCTTTCAAGTCACTACATTGATATGTACTTCTTGTTAGACTTGTCGAATAACCAACTATCCAGTGAAATCCCGGCCTCTTTAGGCGCTCTTAAGGCTCTTAAGATGCTCAACCTCTCCTTTAACAAACTCTTGGCAAAATACCAAAGCAAGCTTAGTGATTTACAAAAATGTAGAGGGTTTAGACTTATCCCACAACAAACTCTCCATTCCAATTCTTTCGGGCCACAGCCTTCAACAACTCTACTTTGGATGCATAACAATGTCGACATGCCGAATTCCGACAGGCCAAATGAACACCAACATGGCGATCCAAACTTCTATGCCAAACAACAAGGTTGTGTGGATTCCAAATTGCAGCTATGTCTCCAAGACTTTACCACCAACTCCAAAGTTACAAGAGCATTATAACAAAAAGTAGCCTTGGATTTTGCTGGAAGCTGTGGGGATTGGATATCCTGTTGGTTTCCTATTAACAATCGGAATCATCTTCCTTACAGGTTATTTCAACCCATCACCGCCTTCAAATAGCCGTCGTCGCCACCGTCATCACCCCCATCGGTTAATCAGGCAACGAATTTGACCAAAACAGTCCAGGTCTTCTTCACAAGATTTTTCTATCAAGGTGAAGTTGTGAGGATTTGCTAGAATGGTGAAGAATGAAATTCCTGTTGTAATTCCTTGGTGATGGATGAAGTAAGTGTTTTTCTATGTACAATTAATGAACTTCAAGAGAGTGTCATGGAAGATTATTAATAATAAGCATACAAAATGATGAAGCAATGGGCCATTTATTAGAAAAAGTTCAAAAGCTTGTGTGAAATTTCATGATTGGGTGAAAAATCAAACATTGTAGTGTTAAAGAAAAGAAGAATAGTCACATCTACTATGAAACCCAACTCGCTTAATTCAATCTCAAAGAGTGATCCGATTGTATATTTTATTTAAATAATGAAAAAGAATACTCATAGATAGAATCGATGGACACAGCTCTTTTGCCAAATCCATTACGTAAATGTAATGAACAGCTGGCAATCTGCCTGCATCTTCATCGCTTCATCGTCATAGGCACAATTGGAATTTCTGCGTGATCAAAGCTGCTGAGTGTGTGGTTCAAAGAATGATACATACACAACTCTATTGTCTTCTACTTCTGTCAAGATTCCGCTTCAATGTAGCCAAAAAAAAATTGAAATGGTAAAGAAATAAGAAATAATTGGATTATAAAAAAAACCAAACTTCAGCTTGAGAATGAATGCAATAATTATGCATGTAATATAATACTACTATTTTGCAAGAATGTTTGATGTAGAGTTCGATTATGAATAATTATGCAGTAACTAGAGAACAAACAATTTATATGAACATATTTCAAGAAAATATGCAAGATGTTTGAGCATTTACAAGAACTCAAAGCAACACAAATTTCTGGGGATTCCCCGTTTCAAAATTTTCGTCTGTTATTAAGCGTAGATGGAAATATGGAAATATCGATGAATATTTCCAATGCAGAACTAAATGAAATTTCATAAAATAGAGGGGGTAGGGAGATACGGTCCATTCTTTTTTGCTCTAAAAGCCATGTTCCCTTATCGATTGAACCAGAAAAATCGAATAAACACATATGTATCTTCAAGATAAACATACTATTGCAACTACCAATGTAATCAAAGACACATACTCTGCTGCTAGTTTTTGCATTTCCTCTTTCACAAAATACTATTGAAGGCCTGTCTAAGATATTGGTCTTGAAGATGAATGTCTTCTGGCCTCAATCAAAGCTTTTTAAAAGAATTCATTTTCTTACTGCTTATGGTACTAATTTCATCCAAAGAAATATATAGCATTCGGGGCATTACTTAGAATACACCGCAACAATTGCCTCAAATTTTCTTTCTACTCCCAAAAAGCTCTCATTAAAAATGTTGAGCAAGACCATTAAGATGAACCCTCATTTTTGTAAGTTAAGAGACATGTGATTAGCAGCAGGAGGTACTTCGCAAATAAAATTGCAGGAGTTCAATTTTAATCAAAAACCTACATTATATGGACAAAAGTCAGGAGAATGACTTTTCAAGCTTCAACCCTCTCATGGAAAAAGATAATTTTAGTCTCAAAAAGGATTCACCATAAGTAGCAGATTTCACTACCACGTTCCCAACCTCACTTTGTCGGAATTCCCTTTCAGCAGGTAAAAACTTGGCCTTAAATCTCAGAAGATTTTCGAGAAGTCCTGTGATAATGTCACAAACCTCCAGCCTTCAGAGAACTAGCATTCTTTCTTATAAGCACAAAGTTCTGATCTAAGCCAAGCACATTTTGTGACGCCCCAAAACCCGGGGGTCCGTTGACTATCTGTCAACTCACTGAATGTTAAAGTGGATGCTCGTTACCCGATCGCCACTTCAAATCGCAGTCTTGTAATGGGAGCTCTACCTAAATGAAACACTCCGCATGAAACTATCCTGCACCCAATATAGTCCAACAGGAGTAAACGGCCTCGGGCCCATAATACAATACTCATCACAATATACTAAACTATATCCACGTTTCAAGAGTTAATAAACTACTTTATACAACATATATTAAAATGAAAAGCATTCTAATACATGTATAATGTGACACCGTGCCACATCCCGCTTTCTAAAACAACCTCAAGACAACCTTCTCTCGCACGTCCTCGTACTGCAGAAAAGGGGATCCCACGACTCGGGTGAGCCAGCTCAAGAGAATCGCCCTAAGTGGGCTACTCACCACCCAAGTGCAAGCAATGTTCCAAAGTAAACACACATTCAAGCAAATGTACGATCCTACTTGAACATTCACATGACCAACTCGCATCCCCGAAGTCCTCACCGACTCTCTCACTCTCGCCTAAGCCTTGTATGAGAATTATTGTTTTATTAGTGGACAACCCTCCGATGTATATATCAATCGGGTCATTCCACGATTGATATATTAATTGTTTGTTGACTACCCTCCGATGAATAATAATCGTCAGCCTGGCGATTGATACATTAATTCGTTTGTGGACTACCCTCCGATGAATAATAATCGGGGCTAGCCCGACGATCGAGTATTTTAGTTTGTGGACTACCCTCCGACAATTAATATTTTAGACTACCCCGAACCATTTTCTCTAGGACTCATCTCATACACTAACTCCTATAGCTTCAGGAGATTCCATGCATACTTAATGGCGTGTGCCAATTCCAATACAGTTTAATCACATGCAAATATATAAACACGAATATATCTCACATAAAAATTTAATTGCCACAAACATGTTATGTAATTATCATTTCAAACATCAAAATTAGCTAACTTGGGCTAATGATCAAACACAAGCAATTCGACCAATTATCTTAAACTAAACACATATTTTCACGAAAAATACATTTTCATGTCAATATTCCTGAACAAGAAACCTAGGGTTTACTTGCCCAACATTCAACAATTCATCGGTTCACTTTGTGAACCTGGCATTTCACTCGCCTATTTCCGTCCCATGCATATCATAAATACAATTCATTTCATAATTGCAATGAAGCACTAAAAACAGCCTGCACAGCCCCCTCACGGCCATCAAGCCAGACATATGGTTTCAATAAATTCAAACAATTCGGTCCCAAGTTTTGGGACCGATCAAACGGCCATTCAAGGACTCAAGCTAACTAATACATAATTTATTGAACCATTCATCACACATTTCACCCAAACAGTCCGTAGAACGTATCACTGGATCGCTCGCGGGGTCTCAAATCTAAACATTTCTGCTCCAAGGTTTGAATCACCAACGGCCGTTCAAGGCCTCAACCAACCGAAACATTCGCAAAGTGCTTAAAAGAGGGAATAAAACCAAGTAGGAGAAACTCTACCTCTTGAGTTTGTCACAAAAACTCACAAAATCGAGTCCACGCCAGAGCTCGCTTCCGCGCAGAACGCTTTTTCATTCTCGACCAAATGCCAACCCGCTGGATTTGTCGCAACCCAGAGTCGCAGACCTTCTCTCTAAAACGCCTATCAAGCCCACGCATCTCCTTCTCTCCTCCCATTCACGTTTTGTTCTTTTGGCTTTAATTCAAGGAGACGGCACTATCTCAATTGTCACTCATTATCATTTGGCACAATTTCCAAACGGATCATTATATCCTCTTCTCGTATCATATCTCTGCACTATCTCTGCCGCCCATTTTCATCATTTCTCGACTCATACCACTCGATAAAGACACGAAAGTACGCGTTATATGTGATTTCGCCGCATCGAACATCATTTTACTTGCATTCGAACGCGATGTCTTCTAAAATTTGCAGACTCCTGATCGCTGACATTATTGAAATTTTACGCAGTTAATTCGTCTTCCTCACATGAGACGACCTAACCTGCTCAATTGCCACATCCGGAAATCTGTATTAATTCCGATTTTTAACCGAATCATAATTTTGTAACAAATTATTTTGTCTTTATTCCGTAAAATTGGAATTTCGTCTTACATTCTCCTCTCCTTAAAAGGAATTTCGCCCCAAAATTCGCGATAATCACAATCACGCACACGCCATGTAACGACTCTACCATACATGTAAACAAATATTTAAATTTTAAACGATGACACAAGATTATCTTTAACACAGGATAGGTGGTTCGCACAGTCATCAAGCAGCTTCACGCTGAGCCTCTCCACTCACGCGCTGTCTTCCACAGCACCTCACTGCCACGCGCTCTGCGCCACAAAGCCCCGATCACGGCTTGATTATCACGGCACATCGTCTTTTCTTCGGCGTTTTCATCTGCAGCCACCTCACTGCTCTCAATTCATTCACATGGCAGATTCGAGAGAGCTTCGAAAGATGGAGACGGAACACTGCGGACACTTCCAACATGCCGGGCACACGCAACCGCACAACGTCGATCTTCGAGTATCTCGAAGGCCTGGTTAAATTCCGGCCGGCATCTCGCCAGCCTATTATCACTCTTCAGGTATCATCAGAGGCCCGCGATCACACTCCGAATCAGGTCGACGTCACAGCTACATGCTGGCTGCCCCGAGCCGAGAAGACGCTATCGTATCAGCTCATCTTTCCTAGAGGTGTCTTTCTAATCGCATCGTGACCGTTGATGGCCTCTCTCTCACTTCTGCCCACATAACACCATGATTTCCGGCATGGCCCCATACAAGAATTCCTGGCTACTCTGCCATTCGTATACTCTAATACCTGTCGTAGGCTTGTTTCACTAAGGGCAATTGTTTCTCTACCCTTGCGACCCAGACACATGCTCGTTACTGTCTTTCTCTAACACATGCATATAATCCGCACACGAGGGGTCTCCTTACACACCTTTACTTGGTGTGTAAACGCCGATTTTTCTCAAGTGTCGCTAACACATCATCCAATGGACCGGCCAACTGTTCATGCGTCATGAATGACATCTATTACTGGCTCTACAGCCAATAATCTTCAATGCAATTTTCAGCGTATTCAGTCCCGAGTCACTCCTCACTCCTATCACCAACTTCTGTGTCCGCGTGATGCTGGCGTCCGTAAGCCACCTCGGGCAACATAACTCTTCTGGCCACACTTGTGGTTCTTCGTCACACGTAATTTTCTTGATAACTCCGCCGGGTCTCTTACACCTACACAGACCTTTCTGATACTACCGCAGTGTTCCTTTACTCATAACCTGTGCTTCTCACCTTAGGGATTAATCTGGCCCTTCTTGCTTAATTAATACACTCTAATTACTTTTCATTTCCTGATTCGAACTATGAGTCTTCATTGGACTTAGTCCTAAAGACAAACTCAACCCCCACTCACCAAGAGTGGTGAATGACCATACCGTGCACCCACACCCGACTCGACGCGATGTCACCGTGCACATGAACGCAATGATGCTATATTGTGACAACTAATCCCTGCCCACTCCATGAGCATAATCTTAGAGATCACTCACTCATAATCTCGACCTATCAGGTCAACTCTCACCCTACATCCTAGGTAGAACATCTATACCTGCCTTCTCTAAAGGCCTTAACCTCTAAGCCCAACCACAAATGGCTCAGTATGACAACCCAACCTAGGTCTCAATTACTGACAACCCGATGGTTGTCAACTCATCCATGTCAAGCCTGACAATCAACAATCAATAGGTCTACCACCCTAAAGTCCACCACGCTCCGCCTATGCAACTCCTCGATCCGGTCCCCCGACTCGACCCACACTCTAGCCCCCTCCGCCTATCTCAGGAAAGGCCGGAAGTGGCTTGTATAGCACCCGAAATCAAACTAGTTCCCAACCTCACTAGGTGTGGAGGAATGAATCGTATACTCTCCCTGCTCTACGCCCACTGGGATCAGGCTGCCCCAAAGTCTTGGGACTCTCGTCTCTGGGGCAATCCTCTGGCCATTCATGCTCAATCCCGGCCCTAGTTCCGAATTAGTGTGAAGCAAGTCTTCGCCTCTTCTCCGAACTAGAGAAAGCCGATCCTCCCTTCATATCAACACCCGTATCCCGAAAGTGTTCCAAGCATCTCAATCTCTCTCTATGGTCGTGGCCACTCAACCATGGAGTCCATGTCCCTAGGTGAAATCCTATACTCCGCTCGAATGGACAACTTCTCGCCCATTCTCGAATCTCCTCAGAATAATTCCACCTAATCCCAAGAAACTACGTGATTCCCAAGATTGACATTCTGCCTCTCCCAACTCATCACCGCCTCAACCTTCTCTAGGCCGACCGACACTCCCCGGTGCTGACACCACGTGTCCCAAAATCTCCCTCACAAGCTAAACAGACTCATCAACTTAGTGTACACCGATGGTCTCTCAAGAATCGTAACACAATCCTCAAGTGATACTCATGCTCCCACTGACCGGGAGAGATCAAATGTCAAGCCACGAAGACTACGACAAACCGATCTAAATAGGGCTGGAAATATCCTATGCATGAGATCCATGAATGCGGCCGGTGCATTCATTAACCGGGCGGGCATCATCAGAACTCAAGGTGCCCATAATGCGTCCCAACACGCCTTAGGGATATTTCCAGATCCCTCAACCCTCGCCAGGTAACCGCGAAGGTCTATCTTGAAGTAGACTCGCGCCTCTCTCAATCGGTCAATGGATCATCAATCTCGTAATGGGTACCCGATTCTGATCAGAATCTGCTCAACTCCGCCATAGTCACGTACGCCGGGAAGGGTTCGCCTTCTTCTTCGTGAAATAGAACTGAGCGCCCATGGTAGTTTCATCTCACGTAACCCCTTGTCCAAGAGCTCGTGAATCGACTCGAGTTCCTGCACTCAACCGGTGCCATCCTATACGGAGTCATAGAAATGGGTGAAGTACCAGGGTGTAACTCGATACCGAAGTCTACTACCTCCCGTGGAGGTAGTCCGTAGCCTATCCGAAAACATCCACATATTTGCACACTACTCGAGTAGATCCAAGTCCGGATCTCTCCTCGTCCTCTAGGGTGCGCTCAAATTAACCCGGGGCTTAATCGTCTCCTCGACACTGGACTCGTGATACCGGTCTGGGGCAAATGTCATTCTTGTCCTCGAATATCACACGAGTACCATCCTCATGTGATAGCAGAACTCTCCTACGCTCACAATCAATAACGACCTTGTAAGCTATCAGCCAATCCATCCCTAGGATGACATCGAACTTTGACATGTCCATGATTTTCGTGTCCACCGTGAGTATTCAAGATCTCTAACTCACAACCTCGATACATATCATCCTTATTCTCGCCTAATCCTAGGGGGAGAACTCCACGTACAAAGGCTCCTATGTCCTAGGAGGTCCTTGCCCATTTCACCATATTTTAGGGATCTCACCTCTACCGAACACAAAATAGTCTAATCCGGGGTCGCTGGGCCGCAGGTAATCTCCATAGCCTCTAACACTTTCTCGATTTGCATGAACCAATGGTCGGCCACTACTCTGGATCTCCTCCCGTGAAGGTTGAGGATGATGCATCCCAAACCTCCTCGGGAGGCTACTAGGATCTTCCCGCTTCACCGCTATACCCCGCCCGTGCGATAGCATTCGCTGTAATACCTACAGCCTCATCAAAAGTCCTCTGATCAAACACTAATTGTGCCTGACTAGTACCCCGTGGACGCCCTCTACGTCCTCGTCCTCGTCTAGTCATCTATACAGTTAACATGGCGGTTAAATCTCAATACAGTATCTATAAGGCATCAACACAGCCCCGAGACACTAATCATACACGTAAATCAGTGTATACACATTGTCCTTGCATTTATGATAATGCAAGGCAATCCATTTTGCATTTAAAATATTGTTTTCAACAAAATTTTATTTTCAAAAAATTTTATTTTTGAAAATTTTATTTTTCGAAAATTTTATCAAATTTTATTTGATTTTATTTTATTTAATTAAATTTAAAATATATTTTTTTTCTCTAAAATTTATTTTTACAATGAACAAGTTCATTTAGTGACTCAGAAAAATACTCCCAGCCGAAAAACTGTGTTCAAAACTGGCCTAAAAGACGAGCACCCAACCTGGCCCAAACAGAAGATAGTCGCGCGCCGCGCGCCCACGCGTGCCGCGCCCCGCACTCGCGCTCGCGCCCTCGTCAAGGCAGGCCGCGCAAGCGCCCCGCCGCCTCAATGGCAGCTCGCTCACAATTTCACAAGACGCCCGTCACGCTCGCGCCACAGTTTACCGCCGGCGGGGGCCCAATACTCAAGGTCACATGCGCCCAAATAAGTTTGGAGCCAGATTGCGGTCTCGCAGCGCGTCAGACGCAATACAAACCCCCGCCTTAGGCCTCCTTTCAGCCACGACACACTATAGTGTATAAGAACATACTTTTCCGAAGTTGTTCGTGTTGCTCTATTGCAATACACCCGTCGCCCATTAAACCGCATTGCAATACGCTTCTCTCGTGCTACCAATTCTATTGCAATACAATATCACTTCACAATACAATTTTTTAGCCTTCCACCCGTTAATACAATTCTCAGACGCAACCAACCAGACTATTCCTGCAATACAATTCAAGCTATTTAAGCCTAAATCTCTACAATACAACCTAATTTCTCTTGCAATACAAAATATTTTCATTAATATCATTTGGGCGTAAAGAGTCTAAAATTGGCTCACATAAAAATATATATATTTTTCATTATAAATATTTTTTTCCATTATTTACAGCAGCAAAAATCACTAAAAATCACTAAAATCATTTTTTTTTCCATTCTCTTTAACACTCAATAAATTTATAAAAATTTGTTTAACCCCCTTTTTCTTAAATTTTTACACCATATAAAAACCTTAGAAAAATATTTTCACTCATAACCAAATAAATTTATAAAATTTATTTCTTTTTCCGCTTTTTTCACTAAAAATTTTCTTCCACTAAATAAATTTATAAAAATTTATTTTCTTCACTTTTCTTCAATTTCACATCTTGTAAAATCCTAGAAAGTTATTTTCCTCTTCTCTTAAAACAAATAAATTTATCAAATTTATTTTCTTGCTTTAAAATTTCTTCTCACCTTCCAACAACCCAAATAAATTTTGAAAAATTTATTTTATTTAATCTTCTTCAGTTTTACACTGTAAAACCTTAAAAATTAAATTTCTTCACCTCTAAACCCAATAAAATTTTCCAATTTATTTTCATTTATTCACTTTGTTCCAGTTTTTACACACTGTAAAAACTCCCAAACATATTCCAACACCTATGTGCTAACCACTTAAGCACACAAACATTTCACAACACATACAACATGGTATACACACCATTCATCAACATTCACATGTTCACACATCAATTATCAAACAATCACCTAAAACACATGCATGTAGTGTCCAGCTGAACCTGATTTTCCTAGGTAATCTCATACCTATACCTAGCATCGAACCACACCTAGTGGCAATGTTCTTACTCGACTATGGCCTAAGCCCCAATCCTCAATCTCTAGGCTTCCATATACCTATACTCCACATCAAACCACCTAGTGGTGATGGATACCCAAACCCGAGCTCCCTAGGTATTCGTATACCTAAGCTCGATACTGCCGTGGACGCCCAAAACCTCGGGGTCCGTTGACTACCCGCCAACTCATGGACATATGGATGCCCAAGTTACCCGACGCCACTTCATAAAATCGGGCAGAGTCCCCTTTGTACGGGGAGCTCTACCAAATGAAAGACTGCGATAAAACCCGGTCCAAGCAAATTAATATAACTCTAATACGAGTAAAACGCACTGGGCCCATAATACAATACTATCACAATATACCCAAACTATATCCAATAGTTTCAAGAGTTAATAAACTACTTATACAAATATATATTAAATGAAAAGATTCAATACATGTATATACAATATGAGGTCAAAAGCCACATCCCTATTTCTTCTAAAATGTTTCAAGGATCTAACTGCTCCTCGCAAGACGCCCCTCGTACCAGAAAAGATAGGATCCCACGACTGGTGAGCCAAAGCTAAGAGAGAATCGCCTCTAAGTGGCTTTACCACCACCTGGGCGCGCGCACGTTCCAAAGTTAGAAACACACACCAAGAAACGCACGATCCTACTAATGTCTATACGATCAACTCAGATCCCGAGTCCTCATCGACTCCCTCTCTCACACTCGCCAAGCCTTGTACGAGAATTCATTGTTTTATTAGTGGACAACCCTCCATGTATATATATATCAATCGGGGTCATCCGACGACATTGATATATTAATTGTTCAGGACTACCCTCCGATGAATATCAATCACCGTCCGACGATTGATACATTAATTGTTTGTGGACTACTCCGATGAATATCAACTGGGCCGCTTCCAACGATTGATATTTTTAGTTTGTGGACTACTCCTCCGATAATTAATATTTTAGACTACTCCTCCGAACCATTTTCTAGACTCATCCCATACACTAACTCCTATAGTCCTAGATATTCCAAAGCAGTATACGGAATGCATGCTATGCTTAATTCCAATACAGTCTAATCACATGCAAATATATAAACACGAATATATTCACATAAAAATTTAATCACACAAACATGTTATGTAATTATCATTTCAAACATCAAAATTAGCTAACTTGGGCTAATGATCAAACACAAGCAATTCGATTCGAATTACTTAACCAAACACATATTTTCAATGAAAAATACATTTTCATGTCATTATTCCTAGGAACAAGAAACCCAGGGTTTACTGGGCCCAATGATCATCAATCTATTATTACTTAACCCGCATTAACATATTGTTCATATCATATATCATTCTATAATGATATTAATTTAGGTTGACCCAATAACGCACGCTCATTATTGCTCATATATGGTTTTTAATAAATTTAATAATTCGTCCTGAAGCGGGATCGGGATTAAACGTGGTCATTCAAGGCCTCAAGCTAACTAATACATAATTTTATTGAAACATTCATCACACATTTCACCCAAATACCAGAGAACGTAATACGAATCGGCTCGTGGGTCTCAAATTCAAACATTTCTTGCCTAAGGTTCGAACCGATCAAACGGCCGGTCAAGGCCTCAACCAACCGAAACATTCGTAAAGTGCTTAAAAGAGTGGAATAAAACCAAGTAGGAGAAACCTCACCTCGAGTTTGTCAAAACTGCCAAACCGGAGTCCACGCTGTGAAAGCCGCCTTCCGCTGTGAGAACGCTTTTCCTTATCGCCCGAAAAACCGTCAATCCGCGATTGTCAGAATCTGTATAGGTAAGTCGTGGCATCTTCTCTCTAAAAACGCCATTGAAGCCCAATCGTGATCTCCTTCCTCCCCCCATTTCACGTTTTGTTCTTTTGCTTTAATTCAAGGAGACGACACTATTCAATTGTTTGTCTTATTATCATTTAAGACAATTTCCAAAATGACCATTATATCCATCTTTTCCCAGATTTGATATTCTGACTATTCCCTACCGTCCATTTTCATCATTTAATTCATACCACTTATGGCACATGAGCACGCAGTTATAAGACTTTCGTCGCATCGAACATCGCCTTACCAGACTAAACGCGATGCCTCGAAAAATGTGCCAACTCCGATTGTCTCGGAATATTACGAAATTTTACGTGCTAACTAGATTTCGTGAGACGATTCCAACGGTGCAATCCATTTCGTCATCCGAGATCTAGAGAATTAATTCCTGATTTTTAACCGAAATCACAATTTTGTAATCGAAATTACGATTTTGCCCTTATTCCAGAAATTGGAATTTCGTCTTACATTTTCTCGGGAATTCCTTTCACCAAGTAAAAACTCGGCCTTAACCTTGCTACATTTAGAGGTCTCATAATGTCACAACCTCCAAAATTATCGAGAACTACCATTCTTTCTTATAAGCAGCAAACCATCTGGCCAATCACATTTTCATATGTTTTTTTAACCGCATCATTTCCACAACAACCACTTCCTTCCCAATTCTTCCTATCAATATATACTGCAACCCAATTCAACTTCTCCTATAGAGAAGCAAAACTGTCGGTTTAACCATCAAACTTTTTCCCCTTCTGTTTGTTGAAACATGAGAAGCTAGGATTCCGCTTGAAAGACCCTTTCAAAATTGATCCAAAAAACTGCTGATTCCAAGTCGATTCATCACCATACTTAACCCTCCTAAAGTAGATTACAGCATAATAATAAATGAAGTCAAATCAGAAGATTCGAGAAATTTCGATTCGGAATAAGGGCAAAATCGTAATTTTAATGATAATGGTAATTACGGTTAAAAATCAGAACAAATTCTTTAGACTCGGATGACAAAATGACGTACCGTTGAATCGCCTCGAAATTCAGTTAGCACGTAAAATCTCCTCGTAATTTCCGAGCATGCCTGAGTTTCCACACGCCGAGGCACGGGTTCGTGCCAGAAAACCGATTTTCGATGCGCACAAAGGCACAGATAGCATGTACTGCGCCCATAAGTGGTATGAGTAGAGCAAATGATTTAAAACGGACGGCCGACAGAGGCCGAATATCAACCGTGGTTGGGCTTAATTAATTAAATTATTGTTGGAGACAAGACAAAACACTAAATAGTGTTTTGTCTTCTTCAAATAACAAAAGAAAAACGTGAATTTGGAGGCAGGAGGTCTAGTAGCTGGAGAGGACCAAAAATGGAGATTTCTAGTGTGAGAAGGTCCTCCTTCTCTCTAAGATCCCGGGCAATCGGACCGTTGGATTTCGACGGAGCAAGAAGGGAAAACGTTCTACGCGAGCGTGCCACGCGGACCTCGATTTGCGTAGTTTTGACAAACTCCAAGAGGTAGGGCTCTCCTCACGCGGTAAGTATTCCCATTTTTGCCGTTTCCAATGCTTCTATTGGTTCGGCGCCGTGATTTGCTTGATCTACCCCAAAACATGGGACCGAATTGTTAGAAATTCTTTGGGATTTTCTCACCATCCGTGATTGCTCCACGGCTGTTTAGGGGCTGTTTGGGTGTGGTTTGTTTAACTTGTGCATTAAATGGTTGTTTGGTATGCATCGGGCCGGGAATGACCGTGGATTGCGGGTTCACTAAGTGAACCGATGTTTTGTGATTTTCCGGGAATAATAAACGAGGGTTTCACTATTCCCAGAATAGTGTTCTAAATATATATTTTTGTGAAAAAATACGTGTCAATGAAAGGATTTAAATTAAATTACTGTATGATCATTAGCCTAAGTGAGCTAATTTTGATGTGTGAATTAATTAATTTATGACATGATTGTGTGAATTGGTTGTTTTGTAAATATATGCATGTTTATATATTTACATGAATTAGACTGAATTGAACTGCATACATGTGATTCCATATGCACCGAACATCCCTGTGGACTCTTGTGAGTTAAATGCACGAGACGAGCTCCGTGGCGAAATGGTTCGGAGGGTAGTCTAAAATTATTAAGGATCGGAGGGTAGTCCAACTTAAAAAATATCAATCGCCTGAGCTACTTCATAATTGATATTCATCTATGGTAAATTATTTAAACAACTAATATATCAATCGGGTCGACCGGCCCAATTCGATATATATATACATCGGAGGGTTGTCCACTAATAAACACTCTCTACACAAGGCTTAGGCGAAAGTGTGAGAGAGAGCTTCCAGAGGACTCCTGATCCGAAATGGTCACGTGATATCCAAGAGTGATCACGCATTCGTCAACGCTGTTTACTTGGAACATTGGTAATCGCACTTATATGGGGCGAGTAGCCCACTTAGGCGACATTCTCCCATCGAGCTTTAGCTCACCCCGTCGTGGATCCCCCCTTATTTTACGTGCACAGTGGAGCGCAAGTAGAGACGGTTCATTCCAGAGATTTATTGTGAAGAAAGCCTGGATGTGGTGGCTTTCGTGGTCGTGATACGTGGCTGTAACCCTTACATTTAATATATGTATTGTTTAAGAGTAAAAATATTAACTCTTGTAACTATTGGGGATATAGTTGGATTCATAGTTTGTATATGTTTTATGGATATTGTTGCATGGGCCTCAGATGCCGTTTTTATCCATATTTGTATATATTGCATATATTGGACCGCTTTGGGACAGATATGCTGTGTTTTGTAATTGGGCAGAGCCTCTCCGCATGTTTATTTCGTCATTTTCTAAAGTGGCGCCGGTAAACCGACTTCCACTTGTATTCGCGGGTTGACGGGTAGTCAACGACCCCGTTTTGGGGGCGCCACAGCCTTGGTATCGAGCGCAGGTATACGAACCAATACCAGAGCTCCTGGTTTGGGTATCCATCACCACTAGGTGGTATGGTGTGGAGAGTAGGTTTATGGGAACCTATGGATAGAAAAATCTGGGCTTAGGCTGTTGTTGAGAAAGAACATCACCACTAAAGGGGTTCGATGTCGAGTTTCTAGGCATGGATTACCAGAAAAATCACTTCCGGACAAAACTAGGACACTACTTGCACGCAAGAAGTGTTTTGTGTGATTTGATGAAACATTGTGCGATGGTGTGTATGCCATGTTGTATGTGTGTTGTGAGATGTTTGTGTGCTTAGTGATTAGCACATAGGAAAAACATGATGTGTTGGGAAAATTTTTGAAGTTTTTACAGTGTGTAGAAACTAGAGTAAGAGAAGAAATTGTGGTGCTAAGAAAATAAATTTTACTAAATTTATTTGATGAGAATTGAAGAAAATAATTTTCTAAGATTTTACAAGTGGTAAAATTGAAGAAAATGAAAGAAAATAAATTTTTATAAATTTATTTGAGTGGAGAAAATTTTTCAGTGGGAAACTGGAAGAAGAAAATAAATTTTATAAATTTATTTATTTATGAGGTGAGAAAATAATTTTCTAAGGTTTTATGGGGTGTAAAATTTAAGAAAATGGGGTTAAATAAATTTTTATAAATTTATTTGAGTATAAAAAAAAAATGATTTTTAGTGATTTTTGGTGATTTTTTTCATATTGCTGGAAATAATGAAAAAAAAAATGATAATAATAATTATAATGAAAAAAAATTTCGGCAAAATCGCTACCGTCATTATATTGTGAAAATAAAAATAGGAAATTGTATTGTAATATTAAATTTTATTGTGCTAAATAGGTTGCGGGAAGATTTTTGTATTGCAAGGTTTAAGGAGGGATTATATTGCAAAGGCGTGATTTACTGGCAAGGTTAGAGGGTATTACAAAGCCGGGAGGCGGTCAACATACAAAAAAAAATTGTATCGCGGACCGAGGTGGTCGTTTGGCTAGTTTACAGCAATACAAAAGAATTGTAATGCGGGCTGTGGGCAAACCAGCAGGCCGGGCGCCACAGGCGCCGGGCGAGACACGCCGCTGATCGCGACACGCATACCGGGCCGGCGCCACGATATCATACCAGGCACTCACGAGCACGGGCTGGGCGGTGGAGGCCTCGCGACACGAAGCGGGCAAGGTGCGCAGGGCGGCAAGATGCGCCGCAAAGACGGGCGCCGCAGGCACGCTTTGCACGCCGCGCATACCACACCGGGCCGCGACACGCAGGGGCCTCGGCCACGACACGGCCAGCTCGCCTAATGACATTTATCGGGCGGCGCTACGCCGCGCACTGGCGTACTCACGGGCCTCGCTGGTGCATGTGTATCCGCTTAGCTTTTCGAACCGTTTTCGACTAGATGATATTTTGGTCACCGTTGGGATTCGCTTCATGAACACTGCTCATGAACACTGCTTCTCATCTCAAATTTTTCTTAAAAATATATATATTTTTAAAAATATTTAAAAATCAAATAAATTTTGATAAAATTTTCGAAAAATAAAATTTTCAAAAAAATATAATTTTGAAAACAAAATTTTGGTCGAAAACAATATTTCATACATGCAAAATTCATCATGGTGATACACTAGCTATGTATGATTTGTGTCCCGGCCGTGTTCATGCCTCGTAGACACCAGATTGGATTAACTACCGTTGAAATCATGATTGCGCTTGCAGTTGTGTAGGTTATATGCATAGTGATGCAAGAGTAGGAAAAATGGTGAATGCTAAGGTTAGGACTGATGACCTTAGGGATTTGGATACTGAACTGGGTGGTTGGAATTTAGCGCCACTTAGAAATGAACGTGGTTTGCTCATGAAGTTGTTAAGTCTATTGGCATGTACATTGCTAGTTAGGACTCGAAATGAGTTAAATGATTCTTGTTGCCATGTAATGGTGTAAATGGCTAATAGAGGACGAGGACATCGAGATATCCACGGGTAATCGGTCGAGCACCACCGTTGTTTGACGCCAGACTCTTTCCGAGGTCGAGGTACAGTAGCCAATACTATAGCATGCTAGTGATGAGCAGAGACAGAAGATCCTAGTAAACCTTCGCAGGTTTAGGCAGATCATCCGAAGATACATGTGGGGAGGAGACCAGATGGTGACAAGACCAATGGTTTATGCATAGAGAAGGCAGCCGAGGCCATGGAGATTACCTCCTGACGCGACTGGATTAGAATTAGCTATGCTCTAATAGAGAATGAGAGGGCCTTAAAATGTGATGGAATGGGGCAAGGACTCAGGAGACCTTAGAGGAGCCAAGTAGACGTAGAGTTTCCTAGGGATTAGTGGTGAGAATAAGAATGATAGTCAAGGTTCGAAGTTAGAGATCTCGGGACTTACTCACAAAGGACCTAGAGAATCACGGACATGTCAAAGTTCGATGTCATCCAGGGATGGACTGGCCGGGAGCAGCTACAGATCGTTATCGATTGTGAGTTTAGAGGCACACGCCAGAGCAGACGCATTTATGGTATTTCTGGGGGACAAGCATAATATTTTGCCCCAGACACTATACGAGTCCAAGTGTCAGGATGCTTAGCGGTTGGCTCAAGGAAATTAGCCTCTAGAGGACGCAGGAGAGATTAGACTAGATCTACCGAAAAATGTGCGCAGTATGTGGATGTTTTCCAATGAGCTACCCGGACTACCTCCACATAGGATGTAGACTTTGCATCGAGTTACACCTCGCATTTCCTTACCCATCTCTATGACTCCGCACGTGGATGGCACCGCTTGAGTTGAAGGAACTAGGAGTCCAGCCACAGGAGCTATTGGACAAGGTCTATAAGACCGAGCACTTCTACCATGGGGCGCTCCTGCCTGCTTATGAAGAAGAAGGGCAAGACTTCAACTGGGTATCGACTACAAAGCTTGGAACAGGTTATGATCAAGAATCTCCACCTATTACCGAGGATTGACAGATTTATTTGACCGCTTGAGAGGAGCGTGAGTCTACTCCAAGATAGACCACGTGACCGGTTACCATCACCGAGGATTAGGAGACAAATATCCTAAGACGCGCTAGAACGCTGTAAGTACTTGAGCTTACTTCGTGATGCCTATTGGATTGACGAATGCGCTTAGCAAGATTCATGGATCTCATGCATAGCGCTCCAACCCCTCTAGATCATTTTGTCGTAGTCTTCGTGGATGACATTTTGATCTACTCCCGCTAGAGGGAGCATGAGTATCATTTGAGACTGCCTTACGCTGTTGAGAGACCATCACCGTATGCTGTTCGCAAGTGCTAGTTTTAGCCATCGAGGAGATTTTGGGACACGTGGTGGCCAAGCACCAGAGGCCGGCCGACCTAGAGAAGGTTGAGGCATTGATGAGTTGGGAGAGACCGAATGTCAATCTTCGAGATACGTAGTTTCTGGGATTACTGGGAAATTACGAGACACGAATGGGTCAAGGTCCATTCGGGATGTGATCGCAGACTCTCGCCACGGACGCGGTACCCATGGCTGGGACGGTCCCGACCATAAGAGAGAGAATCGAGGATACTGGAACACTCGGGATACAAAAGTTGGTAGCGCAGAGGAGTGATAAGCTTCTCCTAGTTCGGGGAAGTAAAGAGGCGTAAGACTCTCTGCCTACACTCAGTTTTGACTAGGCCGTGGATTGCTAACGAGTGACTGATTGCCCTTGCAGGCAGATCCTAAGACTGGGGACAATGCATCCCGCTAGCCATAGGATATGAGATATGCCTTATCCACACCCTAGTACTGCAAGAGGAACTAGTTCAGCTTTCGGGTGCTATACAAGCACTCTAATAGCAATGTATTGGCCAAAGGGGGCTTATGTGGGTCAAGTCGTGATGATCACTGCGCATCTAAGCGTAGGACCTTGGGGTGGTAGACCCATTGGTTGCTGGACGGTCGCTTGACATGGATAAGCTGACAACCATCTATTGTCGGCATCAGACTCAGCCGAGTTGTCATACTGACACGACATTAGATTCGGGGCTTAGAGGTTAAGGCCTTTAGAGCAGTTTATAGATGTTCTTCCCCAGTGGTGTATGCAGAGTCGACCTCGATAGTTCGATTATGATGCAGAAATCTCTCAGGATTCTACTATGGTGGACCCTGTGATTGGGGGTCGCAAGATGGAATTATTACGTCATGGGCACTAGAACATCACATCGAAGTCGGGTGTGGGTGCAATGCACGGTCATTCACCACTCTGGTGAGTGTGGGTTGAGTCGAGTCTTTAGGACTACGTCTGTGCCAGAAGACTCATAGCTGAATCAGAAATGCACAGTTCGAAGTGTAAGCCAAGAGTTATGTAATCAAGATGAAGACACATCGTGTTATCACGTAGACTTGTTAGAGTTAAGGATAGGAGCCTGAGTGACTCGAGATTTGGATACCCATTGGAAATTGCATCAAGTGGTCGAAGCCTAAGAAGGACTCGTATACCTGATATCATTCATGGCATGGATTGAGTTGATGACCATTGGATTGTCATGATTGTGACCTGAGAGGTTAGCTACACACCAAGCAAGGGCTGTGTAGGGTTACGTGTGTATGGATTACACGGCAGCCAGAGGGCATGTTGCGAACATGTGTCCTGGATCATAAGGGTAGAGGATTAATTGCCCTTAGTAGAATTCGCCTAAAACGATAGTTATCAGGCGAATATATGAATGGCACCATATAAGGCATTGTATGGGAGGCCATGTAGATCACCGTTATGTTGGACCGAGGTGGAAGAGAACTCCATCACTGGTCCTGATCTGATTAGAGACACCTCTGAGAAGGTGGGTTTGATATGATAGCATCTTCTCACGCCAAAGCCTGGTAAGAATTATGTCGATGTGCGACGCCAACCCTTAGAGTTCGAGGTTAGTGATCGCTTTCTTTGAAGGTGATGCCCAAGCAGAGAAATGACTACTGCAAGCCGGGAAGCTATCGCCGAGGTTTATGGGATCTTTCGAGATACTCCGAGACAGGGCAATGCTGCTGCGACCGGGTTGGCGCATCGCCAAAGATGATCGGTGTCTCATGAGGTATTTCACGTCTCCATGTCTGAAATATATTCCGGGATCCAAATTCATGTGGTGGATTATGACAGATAGAGGTTGGACACTTGATGAGACCTTGAGTGAGGACTGCGCATTTTGATGGGTCAGATCAAGCTCTTATGACGCAAGACCGTGAGGTTAGTGAGGAAAGTACATGGCACTATGGAGTGGAGGAGTCAACGTGGGAGCGAAGACACTATGCGCCACCTATCCCTTCAGTTTAGGGACGATAGAATGGTGGCTTCATTCATTTAAGATTTAAACGACTGGGGCCATACGCATTGGTGAGTGCATGCTGCATATGCATGTGTTAATAATGATCAAGCCAATTTCGTGATCGAAATTTTAAGGAGGAGAATGTAAGACCAGAAATTTTGATTTCTGGAATAAGGGCAAAATCGTAATTTTAATTACAAATGGTAATTAATGTTAAAAATCCAACAAATTCTCTAGACTCCTGATGACAAAATGGATTGTACCGCTAAATCGCCTCACTAAATTCAAGAAGTACCGAAAATTTCAGAATTTTCCGAGAGACAATGAGTTTTCGAGGCATCGTGGTTCGTGTCAGAACCGATTTTCACGATCGAAACATTGGGTGATAAAGATGTACTCATGTACCATAAGTGGTAATGAAAGGGTAGAACGGATGTAAAAACCCGACTACTTATGAAATACATCAAATCTCATGAAAGTTAAGGAATTAATTAAATTATTGTTGATAATAAGACAAAACACTAAATAGTGTTTTGTCTTCTTCCAAACAACAAAGTTAAAACGCGACTGAGCAGTGAGCAGCCCAAGAATTTTATGATAATTCAAAACTGAGATTTCTTGTTACGGTAAGGTCCTCCTTCTCTCTAAGATTCCTATGAATCTGGACCGCTTGATTGACTTGTTGAGCAGCAAACGCTCTAATGATGAGCGTGCTACGCGTGACTTTGGATTCATGAAGTTTCGACAACTCCAAGATGCAGGGTTTCTCCCACGCGTTTTATTCCATTTTTGGTTGTTTACGCTTTGCCGCTATGTCAGAAGTGTCAAGCTTGACGGCCCCAAAACATGGGACCGAATCGTTAGGAATTCTTGGGATTTTTTCACCATCCGGATCGCTCCACCTACCGCCAGGTGGGTCATGGTGTGTCGGTTTAACTTGTGAATTAAAATGGTCATTGCATGCATCGGCCTGAACGGTTGTGATCGCGGGTTCACTAAGTGAACCGGCGTTTGCGATTTTCTTCCTGTGAATAATAACGAGGGTTTCACTATTCCCAATAAATACTTCAAATATATATTTTTAGTTAAAATACGTGTTTGGCCGAAAGTGATTTAAAATTAAATTACTGTATGATCATTGCACCCAAGGAAATCAATTTTGATGCTGAATTAATTAATTTACATATGACATGATTTGTGTGAATTGTTTTGTAAATATATGCATGTTTATATATTTACACGCGAATTAGATCGAATTGAACCTGCAGATACGCATTCCATACGCACCTAACATCCTGTGACTTTGTGGAGCGGTAATAGTACGACGAGCCTGCAGGAAAATGCCTATTCCTGAGGGTACTAAAATTACGTTGATCTGGAGGGTAGTCCAAACTTAAAAATATCAATCGTCTGAGCGTCTAATTGATATTCACACATCTGAGGGTAGTCCATTAAATAACCAATATATCAATTGGCTCCGAGCTACCCAACTGATATAAGCATACATCTATGGTCAGTCCACTAATAAACACACTTCACAAGGCTTCTAGGCGAGTGTGAGAGAGAGCCTGAGGACTCCTGATCCGAGTTGGTCGCGTGCACATCCAAGAGATCACGTGATTCACTGAACGCGCGCTTACTTCAACATCAAGACCGCACTCTTAGGCTGAGTGTACCCACTTGTGTAGGCTTATCTCCCATCGAGCTTTAGCTCACCCCACGGATCCCTTTATTTTGGCTAAAAGTACAGGAGCGCGGCTTATGACCTACCGTCCTAGATTTATCACAGAAAGCTTCGATGCACAATGTCAGACATGTATTAACCCTACGTTAATATACGTGATTGCTTAAGAAAGAAAATATTAACTCTTGTAACTATCGTATATAGTTGATTCATAGTTTGTATATGTTTTATGGATATTATCGCATTTAGCCCAAGACGCTTTTTATCCATATTTGTATATATCGCATTTTTTTGGATCGTTTCAGGGACAGATATGCAGTTTTGTAATCGCAGGTTCTCTCCGTACAGCGACTCGTCGATTTTCTAAATCTACTGCTGCAACCCGACCTCCACTTGTATTCGACGGTAGTCAACTTAATTTCCTGCTTGGGGCGTCACAAAATCGCACAAATAATGATATTACCAATCTGCAAAAGAATTTAAAAAACACACATCGGTTGCAATCAAACAAAAAGAATTAGGAAGAAGAAACATTCTAGATACGTGGATAGGAGAGAATATCCACCTGGATTCAAATTCCTTGATCTCAACAAGTTCTTTCCCCAAGAAACGATCCATCGTATTCCTTCTTCCAACCCCTGGGGCGAATCTACCGGCTATTCCTCCTCGAGACCGCTTCGAAGATTCATCCTGTCAGTTTCCCATCATCAATCTCAATGGTATCACCAGAGCTTTGATTCTCCTCACCAATGTGAATCACACAATCGATGGAGGAAACATGTGGGTCAAGCCTCCACTTCAATGGTGGTCCAGAGTGCTACCATGGGAAAGGAGGAAGGTGGGGAATGTGAGGTTTGCGTAAGGTATGAAAGAAGGACAAGACCCATGTAACAAACCCTCATGAAAAATTTGTGAGAAAACTTGATACAACTATAAGTAGTCCATTTCACAACCCAAACAAGAACATCAACTTTATCTAACTTCGAACTCGAACTTTTCTTTCGAGTGTCATGGAATTATTATAATAAGTATACAAAATGATGAAGCAAGAGGGCCATTTATTTGAAAGTTCAAGAGCTTGTGAAATTTCATGATCAAAGGGAAAACTCAAACATCAGAGTATTAAAGAAAAGCAAGATTAGCTTCACATTCTTACGAAGGAAACTTAACTCTACAACCAATTGCCAATGAGAAATCTAAGGCAGTGAGTCGAAGAACCATAAATAATAAAGAGAATACCTATGATAGAATCCGATGACATGGAGCTCTTTTGTCAACTCATCACATAGCTACAATTGAATTTGCGTATCGGTTAGTTGGAGCAGTTCAAGAATGATACATACACAACCTTTGTTAGAAAGTATGAGATTTTGACTTTGAAGATTGAAAAAGCCTAAGGGGCTGCTTAGACTTCATGAAAGCTTAATGTTTTCTTAAAGATTCACCGCTTGTTTTTAAAATTTTCATGATTTATTACTGAAATTTTTTAATAAAGTTATGAATAGAAAAAGTGAAAACATTTGGCTTTTTCTATTTAGAAAAAGTCATTTTCCACCAAAACATTAAAACCCACCATCGGCCTAACAGTTTATGGCGGTTAGCAACACTCACTATTGTGAATTAAGATCGTGCCCTGGATTGATTGTACCTATCCTAACTTAAATTGCTTATTTTTTTTCACCTCAAACACGCCCCATTTAAAAAATTAAACTTTGTTATAGCCAGGATGGAAAAAATTCCAAATCCCACCTCTTACATCACTTTTGTTTTTCATTTTTTATTTTTTGTTTTTTTATATATATATTTATTATATTAAAATTAATATATTTCATAAAAAATAAAAATATTATGAATTTTTATAAATTATTTATTAAAAACATTATAATTATTATTATTATTTACATTAAAGTATAATTAAAATAAAATAATAATAAAATATTTTTAAAATATAATTGGGGTGGAAATAACCATACCCGAACCCGTCTCGAGTTTAAGAAAATAAACCCGAACATGTTAAAAACCCGATTACAGTTAATCCAAACTCATCCCATTAAGGGCGGGGAGAGGCAGGAACCTAAAATAACCCGCCCCGTTGTCATTCCTACTCACTACCCAATGTTAAAAACAAACAACTTAATACTTAATGTTATTAAGTACTATTCAACATTAAACTCAAAAAAAAATTATATTCAGCATAAAGTAAAAACAAACCATCCCATTTTTTATTTTTTCAAATTGTTGCTCCATAATGCTCTGCTTTTGTTAGTAGTGAGTGTGCCAAAAATCTCATAGTAGTTGTGATATTTTTGGTATTTTTCAAATATTGTAAAATGGATTATAACCAGAACCAAAATTCAGCATTATAAGGAGCGTAACAATTATGCAAGTAATATAATACCATTTGTTGTCTATTGCAAAAAAAAGTCCGTTTCTTATTTCTTTAGTTTCGGTTTGGAAAAACCATAATGGCATAAGCTATGATTTCTCTGTTTTCAGTTTTATGCTTCTTCTGGCATTAAATTTTTCTACCATCGGAAATCATCACAATTATCTTAAATGAAAATGGCATCTCTAAAATGAAAATGACATCTTACACGAAAATGAAAGCTTTCATCTTGACTTTATTTCATCAATTAATTCTCTACCATTCGAAATTTTATTTCATCAACAATTTCTTTAGAGATCCAATATAGAGTTCATCACCCTCTTTTCCTCTTATTGTAAATCTTGATGGAGAACCACAAATTTTATGGTAAAGAAATGAAAATTTTTGAACCCTTCATATCAATTGGATACATCACAAGTATAAGGCGTAGTTTTGTTCTCTATTCAGAATTAGCATTAAAACTTTCTTCATTGTTAGTGTTTCATGTTAATCGTCTTTTGGTTGATGGGAAAGTGAGAAAGTTGCATAATGGAAATAAAATTTCTAAGTTTAGTTTTAAATTTGGCATATTATCTGTGTGGTAGGTTTTGGGTATTAAATGCAGATTGTCATGTGTTTTTCCTTAGAGTTATGTAGTTTGATTTTTATCTTTTTAATGGTATTAACATATTAATAAAACTATGATAGCATTGTAAATTTAAAAAAAAAAAAAAAAAAGAAATCCCTTTTTGCAAGGTAGTAACGGATATTTAAAAAAAAAACTTTTAGGGTGCTGTTATTTTTATCATTTTTCTTTTTATTCTTCTTCTTCTTCTATTAAAAAACTTTAATCCAATTTAATCAAACGTTTTCCATAGAATCTAATATAAATTAAATTGTTTGTTTATAGATTTAATATATAAGTAATATTCTTCATATAGAAAAATTAAAATTTTCAATCTACATATAAATCATCATTTTAATTAACAAAAATAATTTATATATTTATCTTTTATTCCATAAATATGCTCTTATAATTTATTTATTATAATTCACATAATTTATTAAACCAAAAATACACCTTTCTTTGGTCTCACAATCCATAAATTATTTGCATAAATATGCGGAGGCATGAATACCATTTTTCAGTTTCTTATGTTTCATCTTTGTAATAAATGTACGACGATCACACCACCTGGATTTATTGTAATTCATTTACTTTTGTAACTTATACTTTATTTTTAATTTTTATTCTTATATATATATATATATATATATATATATATATATATATATATATATATATATATATATATATATACTATATTTCACTATTCTTTCTTTTTTCTCTGCATATGTAAAAAGTACATGTCGAAATTAAATTTAGATGGAGTCTCACGACAAAGGAACATCAACACCCGAGTGCGTAAGCGCCAAATTGAATAAATCTTGTCTTACGATAAGGTGTAAATCGACTAAAATTGAAGATTGTACCAAATTCTGATGATTTGCGAGATGAGTGAAGCGATAAATGAGCATGATAAGCGCTATAGCATTGCAAGCTAACTGGCAGTTCTATAACCAAAAACCCTAAGTTTGTTTACTCCTAGTACAATTACAATCATTAGTAATTTTTCTTTTTCTTTCTCTGTTTTTCTTTATTTTGGAAGCAAATTGGCTGCCCCAGTTCTTCTGCCTCTTTTATTTCTTCTTTCTCTCTCTATATATGAAAAAATGTTTCGCATATTATTTGTTGTTGTCATATGTTTTAAAGATTAGACACAGATTTTGTATTTGTAAACATATTTGGCATAGAACATATTTCAATGGCAATATTTTTATTTTTCATATATATATATATATATATATATATATATATATATATATATATATATATATATATATATATATGAAAAGAATATGTAAGGACATTCATAAATGGGTCTATTAAAGAAAATCGAGGAAATATGATTTGTACCTTTAATTTTTTTTTATTTACTAACTGCATGATTTATTAGTATTTGTAATTAATTGATTGATTGTCATAATTTTAATTTGATTAGTAGAGACCGGCTTTAGGAGCTTAGATAGGTGTGTTAAAGTACCGGCTCACAAATGCATCGATAGGTAACATAATACAGGGTGATTAGAACTTTTCAACATTTAATGGGAGAGGCAATTCTATTATATTAAAGTGATTTGTTTTCAAAAAAAGAAATAATCGGAAATGTTTTAAAAAATAATTGTAAAAAACGTATTTTTAACTTGTCCTAGCCTTTAGGTGGTGGTGAGCGAAATGTGGGCCACTGTTTGAGAATGTGTCAGAACTTGGGTCTTTGTTACAGTCTTGTTTACTCCCATGAGATCTCCATTTAATTTTATGTAATATCAAATTTTGAGAAATTAATAATAATTTTTTAAATTGTTCACACGAAATTTCAAGACATATAAATTAGAAAAATTTGATAAATCAAGTTTTTAACTTAAAAGTAATTTAATAACTTAATTCATATGAATCTCAAAATTTTAAAGTATAAATAAAAAAATTAACTATTTTAATTTAATATTTAAAATTATTTTTGATTTTAAGTTATAATATTAAAATATTTTAATAAATATGATTTAATTATTGAATAAAAAATATTCTCGTGCAGTCGTTTTCGATTTAATTTATTTTGAAAGTTAGTTAAAAATGAAAAAGACAACGCATTTATAATTTGTCAATGGCATGTTTTAATTTTTGGGGAATAAAAACAAAATAAATAAAAAAAATAAAATTAGGCAAGCCTGAAGCCAAAACCAAACCAAACCCATGTTCGATCTGATGTGAATCCCAAAACCAAACCCAAGCCAAGAAGCTCCACTGCCTCATACTCAAAACCACAACACACCCTGAAACCTTTTTATTGAACAGTCTCATCTCCACTTACAGCAAATTAGGCAATTTACCATATGCCCACCGAGTGTTTGATCATATTCCTCAATCAAATCTCTTCTCATGGAACGCCATCCTCTCCATTTATTCAAAACTGGGCCGTCTTTCTCAAATGCAACAAATCTTTGATCTGATGCCATTTCCAGATGGGGCCTCTTGGAATTTGGCTCTATCGGGTTATGCTAATTATGGCTCCAGTACTTATGCTGTTGGAGTTTATAAGTTGATGTTGAAGGACGCAACCATGAATTTGAACCAGATTACATTTTCGACAATGCTTATATTGTGTTCGAATTGTCGATTGATGGATTTGGGTAGGCAAATTCATGGGCTAATATTGAAATTTGGTTTTGGGTCTTATGTATTTGTGGGTAGTCCTTTTCTGGACATGTATGCGAAATTGGGGTTGATCTTTGATGCAAAGGGGTACTATGATGAAATGCCAGAGAGGAATGTAGTTATGTGTAACACAATGATCACTAGGCTTATGAGACATGGGATGGTTGAAGAGTCTAAACATTTGTTTCATGGCCTAAAGGAGAGAGATTCCATTTCTTGGACAACCATGATTTCAGGACTAATGTAGAATGGGATGGAGAGAGAGGCAGTTGATATGTTCAGAGAGATGATATTGGCAGGATTCACCATGGATCCAGTTTACATTTGGAAGCGTCTTGACTTGTGAGTCTTTTGGCCTTGGGAGAAACAAATTCATGCTTATGTAATAGAGCAGCCATAAGGATAAATGTGTTTCAGCGGAAGATGTTCTTGTGATTATTCTGTTCCAAGTGTAAAAGCATAAATCTGGAGAAACAGTATTCGAGAGAATGACTCAAAAGAATGTAGTTTCTTGGACTACAATGCTGGTGGGTTATGGCCAGAATGGGTTCAGTGAAAAAAAGCTGTAAGATTTTCTTTGGTCTGAAGAAATGGGTTTGAACAGGACAGTTTTACCCTTGGAAGTGTTATTAGCTCATGTGCTAAATCTATGGCTCCCAGAAGAGTTCATTTCATTGTCAGCCTGGTTTAAACGATTTCATATAACATTATCTAAATAAACATTACCTTGTATGGTAAATGTGGAAGCATGGAAGATTCCTATCAGTTCGTTAAATGAACACAAGAGATGAAGTTTCTTGGACTGCATTACTCACAGGCTATACCAGTTTGGAAAGCTAATGGACCGTTAGATTGTTTAGAAAGATATTGGCCATTGACACAGTGAAACAAGTCTAGTGAAAGGACTTCAATATTTTGAATTAATGATAACAGAACATGGGATTATACCTATCCCTCATCACTACACATGCATCATTGATCTACTGTGCCGAGCTGGAAGGTTGGAAGAAGCAAGAAATTTTATAAATAAGATTGTAGAGTTCATGGTGACATGGAAATTGGGAAATGGGCCAGTTCTCTTATTGAGTCAAGGCCATAAGACACCACAAACTATGTCTTGCTTTCAAGTCTTTATGCTCCCAAAGGGAAATGGAACTAGGTGGCTCAGTTAAGAAGAGGAATGAGAGATAAGAGAGTAAAAAAAGAACCGGGATATAGTTGGATTAAATATAAAGGCAAAGTGCATGTTTTCTCTGCTGATGACCAGTCAAGTCCATTTTTAGGTCAGATATATGCTGAGTTGGAAAAACTTAACTGTAATATGATTGAAGAGGTATATATTCCTGATATGAGTTCTGTTCTTCGTGTGTTGAAGAATCTGAGAAGATAAAAATGCTTAACCACCACAATGAGAAACTTGCTATTGCTTTCGGGTTGATTTTTGTTTTGTTCCTCCTGTCCTACCCATATGGGTTATTAAGAACCTAAGAGTCTGGTGATTGCCACAATGCAACTAAATTCATTTCCAAGATAACACAGAGAAAGATACTAGTAAGGGATGCAGTTCGGTTCCATTTGTTTAAAGATGGGACATGTTCATGTGGGGATTTTTTGTGACAGAGTTCTCTAAGGATTTTCATAGAATATTAGAATCTTCAAAATTTTCAGGTGAGTGACTGAAACATGGAGCAGGGCAGAAAGCTGAATAGGTCTATTCACTAAAACAAAGTGGTGATCTTCCATGAAGGCAGGGATGAATTCAGTCACAATGGTCCTAGATAAATATCCATATCAGATGAAAATTAACTTTGTTCTCCAAGAAACCTGCCATTATCTTGTTAGATACATTGAAAGAAACCGCAGCATGGTAAAATGGAGAATTTGAGAGCATACTAATGCCAATTGTAGCAAAGTATGGTGGTACTTCATCTGGTTAGAGAACATCAGTGTTTGGTGGACTACAGCTTGACCAGGTAAGAGCTCTTATCTTTTCCTGCAGCTCTAAAACACTTTCAACGTTGCTCTTAGGGTTTGGGCCTCAAACATTGTAATATGATGTACACCACAGAAAAAAGGTGATATCTATTGATCAGAACTCTTACGATATTATCTGGAGGTCTTGAAAAGTTTGATAGCTTAACTACAGAATCTATGGAAGTGGTCATACTAAAATAGGGGAAGACAGGGTACAGAAAAATATTAGAGAGGTTTCCTCATCTTGTAATGTGAGTTGATGTACAACTTCTTTTGTTTATTGATCAAATTGCAACAATAATGATAATTTTGATGCTTTGTCTGTCATATATTAAAATGCATATGTTGTCTGCTTGATTAGAAAAAATGGTTAGACACGAATGGACCAGGAAATTTCCCTTTTTTTTTTCCTACCAAGAACTTGGTAATGGATGTTATATCACTTATGAAGTCATTCTAAGGTGGGCTTTGTTTTTTAAATTTTTTTCATAATTTATTACTGAATTTTTAAAAAAATTGTTGAACAGTAAAGCAAGCAGCTAATTTTTGCCATTTTCTAAATGCCTTTTTGAATTTTTTTTTATTAAAAAAAACTATATATTCAAATATGATCCAATTGAAATCAGTGTTTTAAATTTCAAGATATATAGACAAAATATTGGTATTTTTACCTATATCCCATGCGTGGGCTTAGTCTTACTAGCCATGAAATTTTAAATTTTCAAGGGTAAATTATGTTTAAGTTCTCTGAGGGGAAAAAAAAATAAATAGGGGACCCAAAAAGTGGCAGCAACTGACAAGGTGCATTTTGAGGAAAATAATTACTCTTTGATGCATCCAAGCAGTTCCCTCAAAGCGAGACCCAGGTGTTGCACCAAGCAGTGGAGAGAAGGGAGTGGTGCCCATTGCTTGGATCCTTTTTTATAATTATTTTTCACTCAGGGTACTTAAACATAATGTACCCAATTTTTAATTCAAAATATCGTAAGTTCAAAAAAGCACAGTACCCGCCCTTATCGGGAAGAGAAAGAGAAGAAGATAAGGGCTACTTTTCAAAATTCTCTCTCTCCTTCTCTCTTTTGGGGATTTCGATTTGTTTTTTCTTCTATTTTCTTTTGTATTATTGTATATGTGAGTTGGCTTTTCGACAAAATATTTGAAAAAAAAAAGGTGGGGGAGAAAAAGGAAGGTAACTTAAATTTATTAAATTTAAAAACAATTTTATATTATTCCATAAATTTAACTTAATTAAATTAGAATTTAAATATTAAATATTTCATTTCTTTCATTAATACTTTTCTTAAAAAAATTACTATCACTTTATATTTTTATCATTATGTTGCAATTTTGAAAACACCAAAAAATATGTTGATTTTTTTTTTTTTGAGAAAAATAATTTTGGCTATTGATTCCATTGCTTGATATTTAAGATCATTCGCGCCGTGCCGACCGCGGTGGCGGATCAGAGGCAGGATGCGGGGGGCAGTTCTCCTTTCATTTCAATCAAATACAAAAAAAAATTCAACACAAATGTGAATACATTTTCAATACCAAAAAACGCATTTCAAATACTCATTAGGTATGCGTAAAATATACATTAAATATTTTGAAACTCTAAACATTTGTGAAAGGCCCATCATTTTTAGGATAACTCCCACATTTATTTCCATCATTTACAAAATTTATTAGAGTTTTCAATATAAAAACATTCTGAAATAAATTGAGATTAACCTTCACAAGATACTTTATACAAAATAGTTAATTCGATTCGAAAAGTACGTCGTGCGGCGGAGTTTTACTTCTCCTCGAATGGCTTTGATGTTGGGCTGCGATAACTTTGTGCGGTGCCCCATTTCTTTATGCCTGTTCCTCTCGGTACACCAACGCGTTGATAAAAGCAACCTTAAGCGTTTTCATCAACGAGTAGTTCACATCTGATTATATTCTCTTACGTTCGTTTTAAATCAAAAAGCATTACCATATTTATAAAACAATGTTTTTGTACAATTTTCAATAACCAATGTAGTACAATTCGTATCCATATGTTTATTCAATAAATCAATTACAATTCATTGGTCATCTCAAGTTATGCATTTTCATAGGCAAAAAAAATCATTTTGCCCTTATCGAATTTAACATATGCTTTCAGTGCATGAGATAACGAAACACCAGCACGGTCCCGTAGGGCTGCAGGCAGGTATATATATATATAAAATAAGTACTCGGTTGGTATACACCATTGATATTGTCCTACTAGACTACGAATCGGTATGCCACAATAGTACATTTGTTCGACTCTTATTGGTATACCAATTTATTCTTAACTCGAATTCTAACGGTTAACATTCTTTTAAGGACATTAAAATCATTCAATACAATTTACAGTATTATATATATATATATATATATATATATATATATATATATATATATATATATATATATATATATATTGTATGCAAATAAAACATTTTAGCGTTAAATGCAAATTTTATGCGAATTCATTATGCGAAACCACTATCTCAAATCACTTAAAACAAATAATTTTAAACACAAATCAATATGCACTTTCTTGTCAATCATTTTCAAAATTCAAATCATTTTGTAATTATTCAAATATTTTAGAAATTGAGAGAGAGTTTGAGAACAAACCAAAAATTGTCGCTTTGATTCCAATCTTCGGAATCTCGACTTCAATGTGGGCTTTCCTCCTTGTCAGCCCCTATTCAAATACAATGGCAATCACATATTATTCGGTTATTCTAGGAGTTCTACTTTCATTAGGAATTGGAATCATCTCCTTTGGATTACCCAAACTCAAGTTACGACATTTCAATGTCAAACTAGTCGATATGTCCAACTCACTAGATCACCCACTGTTTTTTTTTTCGATTTATGGGATCTTAACTCTATAAATTGGTAATGGTTCCTTCACTCATTTGAAGATATGGTTCTAAGGTTTCTTCTTCAATTGGAATAATCCAATTTGGATCACCCAAACTCAAGTTACGACATTTCAATCCCAAACTAGTCGATATGTCCAGCTCACTAGATCTCCCACTTTATTTTTTCAATTTCTGGGGTCTTAACTCCATAATTTATCAATGGTTTCTTCACTCATTTGAAACTATGGTTCTAAAGTTTCTTCTCCAATTGGAATCATCCAATTTGGATCACCTAAACTCAAGTTACGGGATTTTAATGCCAAACTAGTCGATATGCCCAGCTCACTGAATCACCCACTATTTTTTTCGGTTTATAGGGTCTTAACTCCATAAATTGGTAATGCTTCCTTCACTTCTTTGAAGCTATAGTTCTAAGGTTTCTTCTCCAATTTGGATGAATGAAATTCAACTTATGGCCAAAACTCTACCATGCTTAACACAGCATGCTTGTGCAGTGAGCTACCCGAACTCACCTTTAAGCCCATATTGGAGCCTTAGTGCTATAATTTTCTCCTAGTCCCTTCTATACATTTGTAGCCCTATCTCTTATGGTTCTTTATTAGAATCACTTCATTTGGATAAGTATAACTTAATCTATGACCCAGACAAGAATAGGGTTTTGAAAAAGATTGACAACATTCTTTGGCACGGCTTCATTTACTTTACAAACATTTCTCAAACCCAGTCAAACCAATCTTAGATCAACAATAGACTTCAAAACTCAACCCAACACAACCCCAAAACTGATCTAAAACCAATCAAAATCACATTTACATAAGGTTAAATTAGTTTTCTTACTAACTAAACTCTTATTACTCTTTTCTTTCTTCTTCCTCCTTTTCTTGTTTAACTTCATCTCTTGTTTACATGGAGAAGAAATCACCAACAATAAAAGCCTCTTTCTTCTCTCTCAATCCGTGTCTCTCTTTCTCTCCAAGCCCCGAAAATGTACAAATGAGGATTCTTGCCCTTCTTCAAGACGGAATTTGGTGCCAATTAAAATCCTTCATAAGGCCTTGTTTGGCCTACGCTTTAATTCCCATTTCTCATTATTAAGTTTAAAACTGCATTCGCATTCATTTTCATTTCATTCATATTTTTAACACTAACTCATAGTTTAGGGCTGGCAGGTGGGTTATTTTATTTTCTTTAAATTTATTTGGCTACCATAAATTTTAAGGTTAATATTATTTTTTAAGTTCTTAGGATTTAAATTCGGAAAATTTTCATTTACTTTATTTTATACATAGCGTCTTTCTGCGAAACCGTTAAAATTATTTTAGGAAGCGTTCTGGCATTATTGTAGAAACATAGAACCAAACACTAAAAATCATAAAGGATACAAACAACACTTATCCAAAGTTAATAGTTTAATGAAATGGCACTGAAAACATATACATTTGATAGTTAGTCTGCACATTTTGATATTCATATTGTGACTGAAATCCTTTGACTCAAGTTCTGATTACCATGGCAAATAATTTGATTTGCGTGCAGTGCGTATATACTCTTTATTTGAATCGAACATAAATTAACGAAACTGGCAAGTAATCATGCGAGACAATATGACCAGCCTCCGTAGTAGAGGCAGCGGCTTAACCCAGCCCCAGCATAAAGCGGCTTTACAATCACCACGTGCACAGGGACAGCTAATGAAAAGCAATATAAGCACCATCTACGTGATCATCACTTTTATTGAGAAAAAAGATGGAAAAGAGGTGTAGAAGGATGATTCCAGACGATAATGAAAAAATCGCCCCTCATACTTAAAGAAAACGAGGCTAACAGATAAAAGTTAGAAGAAATGAAATTTGAGGTTTGATTAAAAAATTAATAATTTAATAAGTTATTAATTTATAAATTAAAATTAATTTGATAATATAAAGAATATATATATCCACATTTCAATAAAATAGATTCTTAATATAAGATTAAGAATATCAAATTTTAAGATAAATCAATTATTAGGATAAAATTAATGTTAATATAAATTTATTTTAGTTATATATTAAAACATGATAGAAACAATTTTAATTTTCATCATAAATTAATAAAGTATATTAATTTTGAATAATTTCAGATTTATAAATATTTAAAAATCTCCGATATATTTCGGTTATAAACGTAAAAAATCGAGTGTCCGATAATTTATCGAAATCGATGTTTTATCATGATTGGAAACTCATAGTTTCATGGCATTATTAACAAAAAAAAAAAAGAAAACCAATTTAAGATTGTATTTGCCTTTCAAAACTTACAAGGGAAAATGTAAAGGAAAAAAACAGAAACAAAAAATAAAATAAAATAAAATATTAGCAGTATATAAATAGGACTGGCAGTTCCATACTGTTTGTGCAGAAACTTGATGGAATGATCATGAATGAACTTGTATTTATAAAGCATAAGCAGCAGTTTATTTTTTGGAAACTAAGTATAGCATTTTTTTCCATATTCTTTTCCCACCTTGTATCTCCCTGATCCAGCGATTTATCTTTTATCAGGAAAAAAGGAGCTAAATGGCCAGTTGAATCTCTCTTTCTTTTTGATATGAGCCGTTCATTGTTTGATTATTAATCAGGAATTGGGCATATGAATATTCGTTTTTTGCATAACCTTTAGATGCATTATCTTGGCGAGTTTGGTTTATGTTTTTCAAAACTGTTTTTTGTTTTTAAAAGTATGGAAAACATAAAGAATATGTTTGATTTTCAATTTTTTACTGTTAAAAAAAACATATAAAACATTAAATCGAAATTTGAAATGGATGCCTCAATTGATTAAATCTCTGAGTAAATCCCTGCCCCGTTCGGTCAAGCCACTTCATTTAAAATGGGCATGCCATATGACTTATTCTTCTTACCTCCTTATCCTTATCCTTTCTTTCACTTGAAATATTGGCTTTATTTTCATCCATCCATTCACTTCCAAGGAAGCAATTACAAACCCCAACAATAGTCATGGTCAAATTCATCTTCTTCTTCATCATCTTCATGTCCAAGTCCTAATCATATCTCTTTCTAATAATCAATGAAGAAAACAGGATGAAATTTCATAAATGGGGCCAAAATTCAGTCTGCCATTTAGAATGAGACCAGGAAGTAGATTATTCTGATACGCAACAACTTTTATGCCCATTTACTTGGAAATTTCCTTTTTTTTTCCTTGCAAGAACTTGGTAATGGGTATTATATCACATATGAGGTCACTCTAAGATGGTTTTTGGTTTCTTTGGCAGATTTGTTTAAACATGTTTTTAAGCTTTTGCGATTTATTATTTAATTTTTTTATAAAAATTGTTGAATAGAAAAGACCAAACCATTTGATTTTTGGCTTTTTTACGAATGTTTTTTTTTATGTTTTTATTAAAAAAAGTCATTTTATGAGAAAATCGTATTCTTTATATTAAAACTGTTAAATAAAAAATCATATATATTTAAATTTTTATTTAAAGTTTATTTTTACTCCAAAAAATTTAGATAAAATAAAAGATTGACTTTGTCTAAAAAAGCAATTAAATCTTAGTCCTGTGTTATTAGCAATGGTTTTCTTACAACGTTAAGAGTAAAAAAGCAGCATAAGATTGTATTTGCCTTTCAAAACTTACAAATGAAAATGTAAAGGAAAAAAAAAAACATAAACAAAAAAATGGGATCAATAATAATATTGCTTGAAGTGATATTTCTCCTTCATGAGAGAGGATGCGGTTCGGTATTTCACTTAAGGTTGCGAGTTTAGTTGCAAAGTAATCCATTTTTTATAAAAAAATTACGGGAGTAAGCGTTCACTGAGAAATAATCGCGGCCAATTTTTCGCGTATTTTGAAAATTGTTAAATCGATTAACGGGTTCAAGATAATTTTTAAAGGCATATTCACAAATACGAGTTTTGAAATATGTGGAAAGCCAAACTTGGTGATTATTTGAAAGAATCATTAATGTAATTTTTTTTTTAAATGAATTACTTTGACACTAAAGCTCGGAGTTGGCGTATCGCTAACATAAACAAGGGCGCTAGTGTGCAAATGGTCATTTAAAAAAAAATTCATGAGTTGTCTTTACTGCCGAAATAATAATATTTAGTCTTTTCGTATGTTTTGAATCGCGATTCAACCAAATGCGGTTTTAAGCTGTCTTTTAGTATGATGATTATTTGGAAAAAAGAACTAGTCGTGTAGTATTACAAAATGAATTAATTTGACAATAAACTGGTGGAAAAGACCAAAAGATTTATGGCAAAAAGCAATAACGGAAGCATTGGATTGTCATTGATGAAAGTTAGCAGTAAATAAATAGGACTGGGCAGTTGCATAATGTTCACATCAGAAGCTTTCCTGGGCCAGTCACGGAAATGAAGACTTGACATAAAGCATAAGAATCAGCTGCCTTCACTCAGTCAAACCTCTATCTGTTATACTAGCTCAAATGAGCTTCCAATTCCCATGTCTTTCAAAGAAACAATTAACAAACCCAAAAATGGCCAACCAAAACCTGCTGCTTGAATCCGTATCATCTCCTTCATCTTCTTCTGGCTGCCCATCTCTGTCTTGAGTCTAAAATATGAATACAAAAGCAAACCCCTCCTTCACTATATTACCGACGGAGGAAAACGAGGGAAGAAAATCAGGTTGGCTCTGCAGAGCTTTGTATGAATCCGCCAAGATTACACGTTCCATATATATATCTCTGGCAACAAAAGATAACTGAATCATCACTCGAATTACGAGCGAGAATTAATAAAGCTTATGGATTAAATTTTGGAAGGAATAAATTATATTATTCGGTGAATATCAGTGATTTCCATTCACTATTTCCAACATTCTCTCCAAAGAGAAAGTAAGCTATCACCAATGATTTCGCATAGTGGGGCAATAGTGGAGGCATTACTAATCAATGATTTCTAGATGAGAAAATATGGGGAAAGAGTGAGGAAAATGAGAGGGGTGATTTGTGGACCGCCCTTCATGTCCAAGTCCTAATCATACTTGCTTTCTAATCAGAGAGGAAAATACCAAGTCATGACTACACTCCGAAGCATTAATTCAAAGAAGAAAACAGGATGATATTTCATAAATGGGGCCAAAATTCCAGTCCTAGCACACAATTTAGAATGAGACCAGGAAGCAGAGAGGAAATACCAAGTCGTACTGCACTCCTAAGCATTAATTCAAGAAAACAGGATGAGTATTTCCATAAATGGGGCCAAAATTCAGTCCTAGCACGCCATTTAGAATGAGACCAGGAAGCAGATTATTCTGATACACAACAACTTTGTGACTATTTGCCAAAATTTCCTTTTTCCCATGTCTTTCCTATGCCTGGAAATATTGTTTTGATGTGTTATGTTATGATATGACAAGTTGCAGCTACTAGCTCTTTAAACTCATCCATTCACTTCAAGGAAACAATTAACAAACCCAAAAATGGCCAACCAAAACCTGCTGCTTGGTCTTGCCCTCCTTCAGTTCAAGTCCTCTATCCCTGCCATTAATTCGTCATTGCACACCTTGGATTCTTGGAACTCCAAATTCAAAGAACTAAATGGAGGGGTAGAATGTAATATGGCATGCTATTCATTTATATCTTTTATCATAAAGAACTAAATATAGGAGGCCGAGAAGAGTGAGAGATGTGCAATTTTGTTTGAGTTGGGAAGTAGTAGGTAAGGATCTAAATAACCCTAGAATTTAGGATAAAGCTTTATTCAGTTGAAGGGCCGCAGCTCTATCTAGTGGATTTTTTTAACATTTATTACTTTACATTCTAAATCACATTTCTCATGGGACTAAGACCTAGACCCTTCCTCCCCGCCTCATTTCGACTCTTTACTTGACTTGGAGTTAGATGTATTAGCCTATTTATTGGATCTTTGTTTCATCTAACAGTACCTACGGTTGAAGTAGCATCTTTCTATGGTTTGAATCCCAAACTTGTTGTATTAGTATTCTTATGATAGAATCATAGTTGTGAAAGGTGCACTTAGGCCGCGAGGGCGCTATCTGACTCTTGTTGCCTCGCGGAGTCAGGCGGCCTTCCCGCCAATTAAGTGGCGATTAAACGCGAGCCTCCACCCCAGGCGTGCCTTTACAATTTCATACAATTTTGGTACATTATGGGTCATCCTTGATGAAATTTCAGCATTTTTTGCATTTCGATTGTTTGTGAATCTTCTTCCCTTCTTCAGCATAGCTTGAGGTTGGAGAGGCGCTAATTTTTGTTTTTGTCACCACTAAGATTATCTTAGTCAAACTGATTTTCTTTTAGTCACATATCAATACAAAGTCATTTTTTTAAAGAAACTCCCATCAAAACGCTATAGAGAAGTCCTTGTCTTTTTTTTTTTTTTTTTTTTTTGGTAAAGGTTAAAAGAACCCCCTTATGTTTTATCAAATATCTCACTTACACCTCAAAAAAAAAAAAAAAAAAAGGTCTAAAGAGACCTCTATTGTTTACTCTCGTAGCCTACTTAAATCCTTGCTTAATGTAATTGATAATGTTAAAGAGGTCAAACGATGTTAAAATTGTCGTTAATTGCTGACGTAGTGTCCACATGACATTATAGGACCCACTCTCCTTTCTCATCCCTCATCTCTTCTCTCTCCTCTGTTTTCCCTCATCTCTTCTCTCATCCCTCTCCCTCGCTGACCTGTCACACCCGCTACTAGCGGCGGGTGTGCGGCCACCATAGAACCCCGGCCGTTACTTCTTGACAGAGAATCTGTGAAGCGGCCGTATTGCTTGCTGAAAGAGCAGTATAATTTTTTTCTTTTCTAAACTTGTGATTTTATAAAATTTCGGTAGCATCTTGTTGCACATCGTAATATCCACAGCTTTGTATATCTGATTCTGGCTTTCCAAAATATAAGCGTCGCACCCAATCTTTCAAAAAGCCTTAGGCTCATCACATTTTCACAAAACTACACTATGTACATACATATATCAAACTATACAATTTCAAAGTATTTCCTTACATAAGTTGGTTAATACAACACTAATACAAAAGTCAGGAGAATCCTAATCTGCTCCAGCGTCAAGTGCTGTGCACGGAAAATAGTTTTTAAAGCAAAGAAAATGAATAGGCTAAATGAGCTCGGTGAGTGTATGCTTTATAAAATGTTTACTTTTTCTGAAAACATCTCAAAGCGTAAAACTCTCTTTAAATATTTAAGGAAAGCCTTTGCCTTACTTTAAAGTTTTTAAAACTTTACATGCCTTGCTTTTAAGTTTATAAAACTTTTCATACTTACTGTAGCACCTTTGCTTTTCTTCTAATTTATAAAACTTTTTTCAAATCTCTTGCTTGCTTGCTTTACCTTGCTTTGCTTTAAAAGTTTATAAAAGTTTTATAAACACTGGAGCCTGGGCTCAACCGCATGCTTTAAAATAAAAAAACGGGAGCCTGGGCTCAACCGTTTGCTTTAAAATAAAAACGGGAGCATGGGCTCAACCGTTTGCTTTAAAACAAACACAGGAGCCTAGGCTCAGCAGGTATCATGGGCTGATTCCCTTTTTTAAGTAAATATGGTGGAGTGACACGGGTCTCCCATCACCGTAATTTTAAGTTAGTAGCGTTAACCTATATACTCGATAGTGCCGGTCTCCTTTAAATGCCATGATGCATGACCTAAGTTTACCGACCGAGGCCAAATCTAAAATGCATGAACGATATATCTAACACCACCGTGCACGTACGGAATATCATAGAGTATACTTGCTTAAAACTAGGGATTTTAGTTAGGCCTGTTTTTGAAAATATTCTTTTTGCTTGCTCTTTGAAACATGGTTTAATAATTCAAAACCATTGTTTGCTTTGAATATGGTTTGATAATTCAAAATCATTGCTTGCTTACTAAACTCCTTGCTTGCTTTTTAAAAGTATGGTTGAATAAATCAAAACCATTACTTGTTTCTTAAACTACATTTGCTTGCTTTGAATATAGTTTACAATCAAAATCATTAAATACCAATGTAAAAGCAGTTTATAATAATACACTAGTATTTGGAAAAAATGAGTTTAGAACACTCACCTTTTACGCACTAAAATTGAGCACGATTCATTTTCCTACCTTTGCTTCGGCTACACACTCAGCGAATACGGCGAAAACATTAATCGCCTACGTATAACATACTTAATGTACTTCACACGCAAGTCACTTTAGGGTCACACAACATTCATATAAAACCAAATGAACAAATTTACCCTTGAGCACCAAAAGCCCCTAACAAAAAAAAACCACTTATTTTAGTAAACCTTTTTCCAACAATACTCTTTGGACTTTATTACCCAAACATTATTCAAACGGTTTTCAAAAAATATGAAACTCTCCAAATCAGTCCTTTATATATCTAATGACATCTCTTTATATTTTCAATTTAAAATTCCTTCTCTAAGGCCCTTAACCACATAACACAATTTACATCATTTTTTTGATGCCAAATTGGTTAGCTCAGCTGAATCACCTCTTTGTTATCCTTGATTTACGGGGTCTTAACTCTATAAATTGGAATTGTTTCTTCCCTCGTTTGAAGCTATGGTTCTAAAGTTTCTTCTCAGTGGAATCACCCGATTTGGATCACCAAAACTCAAGTTATTGTATTTTACATCTAGATTACTCAAATTGGCATAACAGAATATGCACATAGCTCCACTTTGAAAAATTTCTGGGCACTTTGGGGTTACAATTTGCATGCACTTCCTTCAGCTAACTTATTCCCCTAGAAGTCTATTTTATCCAGAATTTTGAATCACTCAATTTGCATTGTAACAGAAATAGGGACCTATATTCCCAGTGTAAACACAAGACCACAAAATATTATATTATATTATATTAATGGATAAATATCATTAGCAGAGGCATCGGTTTTCCAACTCAATGTTACTTCCCATCTCTTTCCTTTTCACATCAAATATTGTGCTTTATTTATATTCATCCATCCATTCACTTCCAAGGAAGCAATTACAAACCCCGACAATGGTCTTAGCTAATCAACTCTTTGCTTCAATCCATCTTCTTCTTCTTCTTGCTTTGCCGTATACTGTCTTGATCTTGGTCTTGTCCACGAATACCAAAGCAAGCCCTCCTTCGGTTCAAGTCCTCCGTCCTTGGCATTAATCCTTCATTTTCACACCTTGGATTCATGGGACTCAGTTCTTCTAATTGTTATCTGGCAGGATGCAGAGTGCTTGTAGTTCTCCTTCAAATTCAAATTCAACTTCAACTTCATGTGTTTGTGATTGAACTCCATCTCTTTAACGCTGCGCACGACTCATGCCTTCTAATTTCTTTGGCACCTCTCTTTTTTTATCGGAAGTTTGAGGGTGCTTGACTTCTCTAACTTCGCGAAGGTCGAGTCCGGCGCTCGAGGCTTAGTGAGCCTCGCCAACTTAGTTCACCTTGACCTTAATTCGGAATAGGTTTGTGGATCCATTCCTCTTCGACTCTTTCGGTTGAAATATCTTGACATCTTGATCAGTTCAATGAATCTAAGCGAGAGAACTCCTGAAGAGATTGGAAACCTCACAAAGATTCAAAATAGCCCATCACTTCGAGTAACAAATCTCGAATGGCATTCCCTCTTCCATTTCGTATCCGAGGGAGTTGGAAGAATTAGATTTGAAGCTGACAATTCTTTATATTAAATCCCCTACGACATTGGAAATTTATCCAATTGTCCTCTACGAAATTGCAGGAAGAACAAGTTGACTAGTGAAGCCCCCGCTTCGATGCAAAAAATGAACAAGTTGAATTCACTTGACTTGGAAGAAAACCTGCTCACTGGTTATTCGATTTCAAAGACTTGCAGTCCTTACTACTTGTAGGAAACAATCTTACTTGGAATAAAAATATGAAGATAGTACCCAAGTGTAGGTTGTTAGAATTATCTCTCAAATCTAGTGGTCTACAAGGAGATATTCCATAATAGATTTCTACCCAAACGAATCTCTCTTTTCTGAATCTAACCATGAATTAGCTCCATGGACCATTTCCACAATGGCTCGCTAAATTTCAATTTCTTTCTTTTCTTTTTCTTTCCCATAACAAACTCTCAGGTTCTCTTCCAACGGCTCTTGGAATGCTTTGGGTATTATACATCATGCTTTGTCTCCCATAACAATTTTTACGGGGAGTTGCCAAAGAATATTGGAGATGTAAAGTCTCTTTCATTTGATGTTGGGCGGGAGAGCAACTTTGCAGACTATTCCTTTCAATCCATCCCAATTTCAATCTTGACTCTTGGATGCATCTCGCGATAGACTTTCCATTGACATATTCCCGGTTTTACGTCAATTGTGTTTTACGTTGTCTGGCGATTTCTCGTCGACCAATTCTCGAAGGTTCGACCACCTTTCCTCCAAACATTAAAACTCTTGCACTGGGAAGCACCAAGTTTTCAGGGACCTTGCCTTTGAACCTCGAAGGCGAGAAATCTTGAGCGTCTCGAACTCAGGAACGCATTATTTCGAATTGAATTACCCGACTCCTTCTCCAAATCTCTCTCACGTCTACGGGTTAAACACGAGGAACCGTTCCCGCGAGGCTCGATCTAAAACGCACCAGCCTCAAAATCTCAGTTCTTGACCTCTCAGCTTAACAATCTACGGAGAAATCCCGTGAGTTTGTAAATCATCTTACAGCAGGGAATGTCCAAATTCCACAGTTATCAAGTTTTTTGTTGTCTTAACATTCTTATCCGTTTTTTATCATCAATTTGCAATAAAAATGGCGATAGTGAATTGGAAGAAGTAAAGCAAGGTCTTTCGTCCTGTGTGCACTTCTTGACCCAGACTTGTCGAATAACTTGGCCCATCCGAAATCCGGCCTCTTTAGAACTCTTAGTGTTAAGATGCTCGACCTCTCATTTAACAACTCTTTGGCAAAATACCCAGTAGCTTAGGTGATTTACAAAATATAGAGGTTTAGACTTATCCTTGACAAATCTGCTGTCCAATTCCTATCGCCTTCACAAAGCTTCAACAACTCACTACCTTGGATGTGAGCAACAATAAGCTGACAGGCCGAATTTCGATCGATGGCCAAATGAACACCATGGCGGATCCAAACTACTATGCCAACAACAATGGGTTGTGTGGCTTCCAAATTCGTGTATAATGCGGAGACCGACCACACAACTCCCTGATTTTACAAGACCATGATAACAAGGGCCTTGGATTTTTTCTTTAGGCATTTTGTGGAGATTGGATATCCTGTTGGTTTCCTCTTAACAATCGGAATCATCTTCCTTGCAGGCTATTTCAACCCATCACCACCTTCAAACAGCCGACGTCGCCGCCGTCATCACCCCCATCGGTTAATCAAGCAATGGATTTGACCAAAACAGTCTAGGTCTTCTTCACAAGATTTTTTTATCAAGGTCAAAGTTGTGGGGATTTGCTAGGATGGTGAAGAATGAAATTCCTGTTGTAATTCCTTGGTGATGTGAAGGAATTCGTGTTTTCATGTTAATTAATGAACTTCAAGAGAGTGTCATGGAAGATTATTAATAATAAGCATACAAAATGATGAGGCAGTAGGCCATTTATTAGAAAAAGTTCAAGAGCTTGTGTGAAATTTCATGATTGGGTGAAAAATAAAACATTGTAGTGTTAAAGAAAAGAAGAATAGCTTCACATTCTTGCACAAAACCCACGACTCTACCTTAATTCAATTCCCAAAAGGTGATCTGGTGCGGAAATTTTGAAGGCCAGAAATAATGAAAAAGAATACTCATAATATAATTTGATGGACATGTAGCTCTTTGCTAAATCCATTACGTAAATAGAATGAAATTGGAAGCATAATCTTGGTTTCGCATCTTCATCGTTTCATCGTCATAGGCACAATTGGAATTTGCAGACTAAATCTAGTTGAGTAGGTTCAAAGAATGATACATACACAACCTCTATTGTCTTCGGCCTCGGTGTCAGTGTCCCCCGTTTCGCTGTAGCCAAAAAAAAATTGAAATGGTAAAGAAATAAGAAATAATTGGATTATAACAAAAACGAGCCCGCGGCGAGAATGAATGCGATAGTGCGAGTAATATAATACCAGTCTTATTTTGCAGTAAATGTTTCAGAATATGTAGAGCCTGATAATGAATAATTATGAAGGCAACTAGAGAACAAACAATTTATATGAACATATTTCAAATAGGGCACAGATGCAGCACGGTTGGAGCATTGCGGGGAACCACAAGCGGCCGCGACTACCATTAACCCTGGTTTCAAAAATTTTCTGTCTATTTGTAAGCAGAGATGGAAATATGGAAATATCGATGAATATTTCTCCAATGCAGAACAAAATGAAATTTCATAAAATAGAGGGGGCAGGGAGATATGGTCCATTCTTTTTAGCTCTAAAAGCCATGTTCCCTTATCGATTGAACCAGAAAAATCGAATAAACACATATGTATCATCAAGATAAATATACTATTGCCACTACCAATGTAATCAAAGAAACACTCTGCTGCTAGTTTTTTACAAACATACTATTTATCAAAACCGTTGCACATGAATATCTACGGGAATAGCGCAACACCAAACTATTGAAGGGCCTTAAAAAAATTCATTTTCTTACTCTTTATGGCAATTAATCTCTATCCAAAAGAAAACTAACAATTGCCTCAGCTTTCTTTTCGCACCCAAAAGCTATTTAGCTTTCAGCATTCAGCTATGAGTTTTTTAAAATTTTCACGATTTATTGCTTAATTTTTTTAAAAAGTTCTGAATAAAAAAAAAGGTGAAAATATTTGAACACATTCGAGGAAAAAGTCATTTCCACCAAAACAATAAAACTCCTACCATTGCTAAACTAAGGGATGTGGGCTAGCAACGCTCAGCTCGCAGGGATGACAACGGTGGGTTTTGGGGATGAGGCGCTTTGTTCGATCTCAGCCCATTTATTTTTTTCAATTCTCAAACTTGTTCCATTTAAAAAGTTAAATGGGATAGGTTGGCGGGGATGGGAAAATTCCCAAATCCGCCCTGTTTACATTTGATTTTTGTTATATATATATATATATATTATATGAAAATTAATATATTTCATAAAAAATAAAAATATTATGAATTTTTATAAATTATTTATTAAAAAACATTATAATTATTATTATTATTATTATTATATATATATATATATATATATATATATATTAAAATATAAAATCAAATAATAATAAAATATTTTTAAAATATAATTGGGATGGGAATAACAATACCCGAACTCGTCTCGGGTTTGAGAAAATAAACTCTCGAACTGTTAAAAACTACGATTACAATTCAGCCTTACGCCCCATTAAAGAAGTGGAAATGGCGAAACGAATAACGCCAGATTACCATCCTATATACCTAATGTTAAAAACTTAATACTTAATGTTATTAAGTACTATTCATCATTAAACTTAAAAAAAAAAAAATCTATTAAGCATTAAGTAATAAAAACAAACATCACCTTACTCTTTTTATTTTTTCAAATTGTTGCTCCATAATGCTCTGTTTTTGTCGATGTGGTAGTGTAAAAAATCTGGCGTAGTTGTGATTTTTTTGGTATTTTTCAGTTTGATTGTAAATGGATTATAACCGGAACCAAAATTCAGCATTAGAATGAGCGTAACAATTATGCAAGTAATATAATACCATTTGTTGTCTATTGCAAAAAAAAAAAAAAAACAATGTCTGTTTCTTATTTCTTCAGTTTTGGTTGTTGGAAAAACCATAATGGCATAAGCTATGATTTCTCTGTTTTCAGTTTTATGCTTCTTCTGGCATTAAAGTTTAACATGAGAATCTTTTGAATTGATGGTTTATTGGGGATGCTGGTCTTCAATGCCTATTTGTTTATAATATTTCATAGGGGTAAAATGTAATATGGCATGCTATTCATTTATACCTGAGTTCATAAAGAACCAAGTGGAGGAGGCTTAAACAATATCTTTTTGATCTCTTTAGGAACAACGACATCAGTTTCGATCTAAAGATCAAAATGGCGTGAAGAAAGCCTGTTTTTCAGTCACAAAGATCAAAATGACATGTTTTGGTCTCTTTGGGATAAACCACGGCCGATATAAGTCTTTGATATATTTTTAAAGAAACTCCCATCAAAATGTTGTAGAGAAGCCCTAATTTTTCTTTCAGTCATTTGATCTCTTTAGGACAAACACGGCGTCCAAGTCCGAAAGAAACTTCCATCAAAACTCTGCATAGAAGTCCTAATTATTTTTTGGTAAATCTATACCACATATAAAAGTATGAAGTGTTTTACATTTTTTACTTCCAAATTTACCCTTATTTCACCTTTTAAATTTCAAAACTATCATTGAAATAGAAGCTTTAATCTTGACTTTATTTCATCTATCATTTTTCTACCATCGGAAATCATCACAATTATCTTAAATGCAAAATAAGCATCTCTAAAATGAAAATATTTTACACGAAAATGAAAGCTTTCATCTTGACTTTCTTCATCAATCAATTCTCTACCATTGGAAATTTTATTTTATCAACAATTTCTTTGAGATCAATATAGGGTTCATCTCCTCTTTCCTCTTAACTTGTAATGCGATGGAGAATGTGGCGTCCAGGGTCCGTTGACTGCAGGAGTCGGCCCGGCAGAATCTGAGTGGTCGGGTTCTGAAGCGGCACCCTAGAAAATCGGCGAGTCTCTTTGTACGGGGCTCTACCCAATTAAAATACTTTGCATGAAACTGTCCCAAGCAATTAATTTATATTCAATATATCCAGAATCAAATCACATGAGTAATAAGGCCATTTAGGCCTGATGATCTGCTGACCATATAATATGAGTCACTTCTCTTTAATGATTACAAAGTTCAAATATTTTACTCTTATACAACATATATTAAAATTAGGAAAATTCTAATACATGTAGATATCGTCAAGCCAAAACCACAATCAAACTTTTCTTCTAATCAAAAAGTGCAGGATGAGTCTTATATCCTTAGCACTCACATTGCTGTGAAAAGGGGATCGCGGCAGGGTGGCTAAAGGCTGATGGGAGAATCGCCTAAGTAGACTCACTACTTACTGGTCCCGGTCTGATGTTCGATTACAAACAAACATTCAAGCAAATCGTGATCCTCTTGGATATGCGTGTGCATTTCGGTCCGAGCCCTCACGGAAGCTCTCTCTCACACTTTCGCTAAGCCTCGTGAAATTATTAATTTATTAATGGGCAACCCTCCGATGAATATATATCAATTGGGCCGCTCCGACGATTGATATATATTAATTGTTTAATGGACTACCCTCTAGATGAATAAAATAAATTTGGGCGCTCAGGCGGTTGATATATTCTTTAATTGTGGACACTACCCTCAGATGAATAAATAATATCCATATTTACATGTAGAAGCAGCTCAGGCGGTTGATATATTATTTGGATTTGGACTACCCTCCAGATAATTTACATTTTAGACTCTACTCAGAACTTGTTTTCTGCAGAGCAATCTCAAATCTTGGCTCGTTCTGTATTGCAGGATGTTAGGTCATGTGGAATGCTATGTATGCCAGTTCGGTCAGTCTAAAAATCACATACGATATATACACATGAATCTTATAAAAACTTTTAATCACACATCCAAAAATTAGCTGGCAGAATTTAATGATCATGTAGTAATTTAATTTAAATCGACCGACCCAGCCATCTTTTCGCTTGAAATATATATTTTTAGAACACTATTAGGAGATAGTGAAACCCTCGTTCTTATTCGGGAAAATCTAAAACACCGGTTCATAGTGAACTTGTAATCCACGGCCGTTCCGGCCTGAGAAAGCATATCAAGCGGCGTTGTCACCAAATTAACACCATCACAGCCAAACAGCCCCTGGTATTTGCAGGCGGAGTCCACGATGAAAATGGGAATAAAGATTCCATGTTCGGTCCGTGTTTTGGGACCGATCAACCTCGGCGCAGTATAGAAAGCGTGGCTTGGCAAAATGGGAATAAAACACAAGTAGGGAGAAAATCTCTGCACTCTTGGAGTTTGTATTTATGGCTTAGGGGTCACAGCGTAACTGTTCCCGCAGTAGAGCGTTTACTCCTCTTGCTTGGCTATGACGGTTGGATCTACGAATCCCCAGAGAAAGCAAGCTTCTCTCTCCTAAAAAATGAATTCAGCTCTACTGGACCTCCCTGCTTTCCAAATCACGTTTTTTTTCTCTTGCTTTCAATTTGAAGAAGAAGGCCGCTGCAACTTTTTGTCTTACAGTTAAACCCAATAAAATTTAATTGATTAATTTTAACCACTTCTGAGTTTGACGTTCATTCACGCCGTAATCCAATTTCCATCATTTTCTCTGCTCATACACTTATGAACACATGATGCGTGTTATATCGTGTTTCATTGCCTCGAAAATCGATTCTGACACGAAACAGTGTGTCTCCTAAACGATGCCGACTCATTGTCTCGGCCAAATTCTGAGGCACTACGTACTTCTAACTAGATTTCGCGAGGCGATTCCAACGGTACAATCCGTTTCGTCATCGAGGTCTGGAGAATTAATTACGGACTTTTAACCGTAATTATAATTTTATGATCAAAATTACGATTTTGCCTTATTCGAAATTGAATTTCTGGGTCTTCTGAGAACCTTTAGGAACATAGTAAAAAAAGAAATGAGAATTTTGAACCCTTCATATCGATTGTATACATTGCAAGTATAAGGCCTGATTTGTTATCTATTCATAATTAGCATTCAAAACCCGACAATTAATTAATCGGCCATGAGTATGTGGGAGAATTTATGAGATATTATCTAATATAAATACATACTAATTTTAAACTATTTCATGATGTTTATGTTAGGCGTCTCGTGTCGTCTTGTTTGACAGGAAAGTGAAAGTTGCATAATGGAAATATAATTTCAAGTTTAATTTATAATTAGGCATATTATCTGTGTGGTAGGATTTGGGTATTAGAAAGTGTCTGTAGATTTTTGCAAGTTATGTAGTTTTGATATTTTTTTTAATGGTATTAATATATTAAACAAAACTTTTTTAAAATGGCATTTAACAGAATTTGAAAAAAAAAAACTTTTGCAAGGAGGTACTAACGGATATTTAAAAAAACAAAACTTTATAGGGTGCCATTATTTTTGTCATTTTTCTTTAATTCTTCTTCTTCTATTAAAAACTCAATCAAATTTAATCAAACGTTTCCACTTAGAATTTAATATAGAATTAAATTGTTTGTTATCAAAATTTTAATATATACGTAATATTTTTTCATATGAAAAAAATTGCGAAATTTTCAATCCTACATAAATCATTGGCCGTTTAATTAACAAAAATAATTTATATCTTTATCTTTTATTCCATAAATACTCTCTTATAATTTATTTATTATAATTCACATAATTTACTATACCAAAATACACCTTCTTTGATACCATGATAATAAATTATTTGCATAAATATGCAGATCGTAGATACCATTTTAGGTTCTTATGTTTCATCTACGAAACCGATGCGATGATCACACCACTTGGATTTATTGTAATTCATTTACTTTTGTAACTTATATGCATTTTTATTCTCATATACTTTTTTATAACTTGAACTTTATTTTTAATTTTAATTTTTTATTCCTTATACATATATATTTCCTATTTCTTTTCTTTTCTCGCTTGATATAAGAACTACTCTGTGAGTGGACTCGTAGATTAAGAGATGGAGTCTCAAACAGACATGAAACACAAGCGAGACAAAACCTCATCAAATAAATCTTATCTCAGTAAAGATGTCTTGACTAAAGTTGAAGATTATTTTCCAACTACAATGATTTGCAGTGGTGATCATTAAATGAGAGCATGATAAGCACTATAACATTGTAAAGCTAACTGCAGTTAAATAACCAAAACCTAAGTTTATTTTTCTAATACCAGTACAATTCGTAGTAATTTTCTTTCCTTTCTCTGTTTTTCCTTTATTTGGAAACAAATTGGCACCATTTGATTATCTGCCTATTTATTTCTTCTTTCTCTCTCTATATATATGAAAAATGTTTTACATATTATTTGTTGAACATCCTCATCATTTCCAAAGTTAATTTCTATTATGTTTGTAATCATATTTGGCATAGAACATATTTACAAATGGCAATATTTTTTATTTTCATATATATATATACAAAAGAATTAATAAGGACAATTCATAAATGAATTCTGTTAAGAAAATCCCGAAGCCATAGTTTCATTCCTTTAATTTGTTTTTCTATTCTATTTTGAGTTTATTGTTGTTTATAATTAAGTGATTAAATTGTCATGATTTTTCACAATTTGATTAGTGCCAGAAACCTGGCTGAGAACTTGAGGGGTGCTATGGCTCCCTTTTCGTACCTCCCCCAATGAATAACATAATCTGCGTGTTCTAGATTCCAGAGCAATTCAGCGTTTAATGGGAGAGACAATCTACTACATTATCATTAAAAATGATTTGTTTTTCAAAAAAAAAAATAATAATCGAAATGTTTTAAAATAATTGTAGAAACATATTTTTTAGCTGCTTAACCCTTTAGGTGATGGTGAAATTTGAGAATAAGTGAGCTTGGGTCTTTGTTACAGTCTTCACTTCTCCCACAAAAGTCTCCATTTAATTTTATGTAATATCAAATTTTGAGAAATTAATAATAATTTTTTTTAAATTGTTCACACGAAATTTCAAGACATATAAATTAAGAAAATATTTGATAAATCAAGTTTTGACTTAAAGTAATTTGTAACAATTCATATGAATCTCAAAATTTTTGAAGTATAAATAAAAAATTACTATTTTATTAATATTTAAAATTATTTTTGATTTTCAAAGATTATAATATTAAATATTTCATCCTGATTTAATTATTCAATAAAAATATTATCATGCGATGCAGTTTTGATTCGTTGTTTGAAGAAGTTTAGTTCCAAAAAGAAAAAGACAACGCATTTATAATTTGTCGATGGCATATTTTAATTTTTGGGGTATAAAAACAAAATAAATAAGTAAAATAAAATAAAATAAGAAAGTAAAATGAATGGGAAAGAAACGGTCAAGAGGAGATGTAACGATCAAATTATTTACTTAATTTTATTTATATGATAATTATTGAGAACTTTTGGCTTATTCATAGGATGATACATAGGTTCATAGTGTGGGGTCCACACACCCACTTCATGACCCTCAAGTGCCATGGGTGTTGTGGCGCCCCCGATCGGGGTGTCAGTTGACCTCACCCAAGATCAACCGTAATCTCTGAGTCTCATGTCCTTGAGACGCATTACACGTATAAATTTGCCACTTGGGCCCTGCATCGCCATAGTATATTTATACAAAATTGATTTATTTACAATTGTATTCAATTACAGCTATACAAATGGGTCTCCTGCCCAAAGGAAATTTTAATAAAAGCAGAAAATACAAGATAAAGACATCTTGTACTCTTTAACTCTCAAAGTTAGGTGCGTCCCATCAGCGCGTCTTAATTTATAAAAATCCACGGCAGGTGAGCAAAATGATGAGTGAGATTTCTCTCGCCAGGTCCTCCCTCATTTGTTGCTGCTTCCACAAAGCATAACACATGCTAATATATCACTCATGCATATAATGTAAAATTAATTCCATACATCATGTTATTAGTTTATAATAACCAACATAAACTACGACTCACATGGGCTAAGGCTGTCAGGCGGTTCTCTTGAGACCTTAACATTCCATGTCTTCATTTTTCTGGTAGTAACATAACACCATATGAGTTCAAGCAAAACACCCAAGCTCAGTAAATTTGGTATCGAAACACTCTAGGGATTTCTTAACTCGTTCCCAAAGCTTTTGGGCAGAAGTCAATCAGGGCCTTAAACAATCATCATTCATATAGCCCTTAAACGAAAGAGTAAAGCAAGTAGGAGAAAAGCCCCTACCTTCTCGGAGTTTGTCGAAACTCCCAGGCTCGAGCTACTCTACGTAGCCCTCGAGCGTGTATTCAGCTGCCTCTTGCCTCGCCGGAAGCCCGACGGTCCGATCGTAGGGAATTTTAGAGAAGGTGGAGGCTCTCTATACAAGGCTCCCTATAACTCTCGCTCTCACTCTGCCGGTTGGTCTCTCAGCCTGCAACACACTCCCATTTGAGTTTGGGTGAGTTAGTCAGAAACCAGTCTCTACATGCCTGTGTCCGTTCCCTCGTTGATGGCCAGGATTCTGTACTTCTCGTGTCAATGCAGCAGAGATTTCTATCAAATGGCATGATCTTATGTGTCCCAGTGAGCCCACTTGAGCTCAGTTTGACTCTCCCATGGCTTGACACGTGGCACCTCTTGGGCCACACAAAAGCGTGCCAAAGTGTCCCTCGTCTCGATGCCGCCGGCGTGTAATTAGATTGTCACCGAATTCAACAGTCAGCGTGGTAGCTAGATTTCGGCGAGGGCGATTCGCGGTGAAGTCCGTTTAGGTCATCCGAGATCTAGAAAAATTCGGATTTTGGCGGAAATTACCATTTTATCCTTCCTTAGGAAATACGGATTTCAGGGGTCTCATGGGAGCAAACTCCGCGATATCACTATTCGCCCGGTCAGTAGCCTTTTCTTTCGCCTCCGTGAGCTTCGAACCCATGCAAAAGGACTCTTATGCAATAGAACCTCTCTTCTATTGAAATTTAGTAGCTCGGTTGGTGGTAATCCATTACTATAAGTATCCTTTCTTGCATGTTCAATGCGGAGAAAGCTTAGAAACCGGTGGAAACACAACAGTGGTGGGCTCCCCACTGTACTGCAGGGGGTCACGAAGGGTGTGGACCCCACAATAAAGGCGCCTTTTATTGTGGGTCACGCCGTGAGCCTCGAGTACCCTGCCAGTGGGAGCCCTGCGCCAGGTCTTGTTTCGCGGGTCCCCGGCGGCCTTTTTCTTTACGCCTCGTGAGGCAGACCCGCGACCCCGAAAGGGGCTACTTATAGAAGTGGGAGCACTCTCACTGGCTATTTGCTTCGGTTGGTAGTATGCTCCCCTTCTATGGGTCTCCCCTTTGAAATCGTGAAGTGGCTTCTCACGGCAAACGATTGGGGCTGCAGCGCTCTGCGGTGGGCTTCACTGAAGGTACCACGAGGGTCACGAAGGGTGTGGACTCCACAATGAAAGGGCCCAGGCCGGATGCCTCATGAGACCGAGGGGACCTCCGCACGGCATTGATGGATATAGAAGCTTTTCGCCAAGCAATCCAAATAAAATCCATGGAGCGAACCCCTTTACAATCCTTTACATATCTTTAGAAAATAATGCAGAAGCGAAGTGGTAAATTTTTTTTTTTTTCCTTTTTTTTTTTCAAACACTTAGATTTTTCAGAAAAATCGGCCAGAGTTTCCTCTGTTTTTCGGACTTTCCCAAATTTACAAATACCTACATAAGCATTTAAAAACACTTCTAATCTTCCAATTTTCAACCTTCGTTTTAGGACTCCTCGTCCACAACTCAATCAACACAATATATACCATATACATTTATTCATTTCAATCATCAAAACATTCAAAACTTCTTCAATTCCATGCATAGTTTATAAAAAGATTGGGCTTGGCCCGGGACTTAAGCCAGGCCGCCTCGTACCTCGTCCATGAGGATCAAAGCCCACGTGGTTCCTTTTCAAAATATATCATCTATGCATATATACACTGACAAATTATTCGACATATAAAATATGCAAACTATTTATCTGTCACACCGGTTCACATCGTGTCGTCTCCTCGATATTTCGACTCACTTTGCGCGGAGGGTTTTCTAGGCTTTGTCTCGAGTCTACGAAAATGTTTTTGAAACATATGGAAAAAAAAATGAGCTAAAGGAGCGGTGGAGTGTACATTTTCATTAAAATAACATTTTGGTATATATCAAAGTAATACATACTTATACAATTAAAATCAATTTATGCCTTAAACATTTATGCTTTAAGCTTTCTTTCTTTCTTTATAATAAATACTTATACAATTAAAAAATCCATTTATGCTTAAACTTTCTTTCTTTATTTCTTTCTTTATTTCTTTTACGATGGAACCTAGGGAATAAACACGGCTTGATTTAAGTGCGACACGGTGAGGCAGTCACATTCGGTCATAACCACTAAACTGCGGAGAAACTCACGCTTTGCATAAGATTCGATCCTGCCCACTTTATCACGTGTAAGGATATTACTCTAGACACCTATTCCTCCGCCGATTGTGCCCTTATAACTACCCTCTAAATCCTTACACGCTTAAAGTACCTCGTGATACTCAGTCTGCTTTCAATCATATAGAGGTTAGGGTAACCATCGGTAAAACCTTTGCTTCCCGAATACATTTATAAATCCATTTGCAAACCTTTACTTTATCATTAAAACCCATATATATATATATATATATATATATATAAATATACATATGCATTCTTTACACATTTTTAAACGTCCATAATGCCTTAACACATGCATACATATATAATTTAACATAATCATATATATTGATGCAAGATAAAACATTTGCATGCTTAAAAATAACCTTCCACATTTCTTCACCTTTATGAAATCATTGCCCTTAAACTTTTTAACGGTACATTAAAACCATGCACTTTTAAACTCAATTAGTAAAATATCATTTTTTTTTTTTAAATATGCAGATTCTACCCTTTCCAGTCCAGCAGTACGTCAAATTTCACAGTTTCTGATCCGATAGTCCTTTTCACATTTTTCAAAGAAAACCACAACTATACATTAATCCTGCTTCCATTTTAATCCACCATACACATTCATTTTAAAGCCAAAGTGTGAATCAATTACCACTTAAAGCACTAAAAACCCACTCCATTTGTAAACACTTTTAACAATACTCTGTAAACTTTATGTTTCCAAAAATTATTCAAGCGGTCTTCAAAATTTATGTAAAACTCTCAGATCAGTCCTTTATATATCAATGACATCTCTTTAAATTTTTCAATTTAAAAATTCCTTCTCTAAAGCCCTCAACCATAACACAAGTTATTGTATTTTACATCTAGATGACTCAATTTGGCGGAGACAGAATCACATAGCTCCTTGAAAAAACAAATTTTCTGGGCACTTTGGGATTACAATTTGCTTGAACTTCAACTTCAGATAAATTTTTTCCTTAGAAGTCTATTTTAACCAGCAACTTTAATCACTCAAATCAGATCGAAATACAAGGCAAGTTATGGTCAAAATACGACAAATGGTCGAAACAGGAAAACAGAGCATTTCCTGTACCGAGAACCAGACAGTGGCTTACACATGGCCCTACTTTGAGTAAATTTTCAGGCCACTTATAATCAGAATTTGATGATTCCTATTTCTATAGGTCTGCTTCTCTTTGAAGTCTATTTTAACCAGAAACTTGAATCACTCAAATCGGATCAGAAATGAGCAAGTTATGGTCAAAATACGACAAATGGTCCTAAACGGGAAAAGCATTTCTGGCCTTACCGAGACTCTTACTTGAAAATGAGCGAGAATGTGTTTACTCTTCCCTTTTTTCCTCTAAACACTCCAATCTAATGCCTTATACATTTCAACATATCACACAAAATTCACTATCAATTCTAACAATTCCCTCACTTTCTTTTTCAAAACCTAACCTAATCCATTTCCTTCTCAATTGATATCAAAATCATATCATTCAACCTTAAATACCACCAATTCTTTTTAAACATCATATAATTTGATGATTCCATGTTTATTTTCTCCCAATTGAGGTTTACTCTCACCAACCCTAACCATTCAAGGTTCATGTGCTCTTTCGCAAAAACACAAGCCGAAGGCATCTATTCTCCTTGAAATCCTAGAATCAATTATATGGTTACAAGGCAAAAACTGTCCTTGTTACTGAACCTCCTCACTCCTTCTTCTTCCTCTCTTCCTCCTCTTGGCTCTCTCCTTCTCCTCCTACGGTTTGCTAGGGCAAACTTTGAGACCAAATGAATTTTGGCTCTTGTTTTCAATTTTATATTTTATTTTTCGCTCAATTACGATTTAGTCGCCGAGCATTTAAATATTGCAATTTAACACTGAAATTCCTACTATGGCCCATCTATGACACGATTTTCGTATTCTTTTTTGCTAATGACAATTTTACCCTTATCCCCATACAACAATCGGTTTCCATCATTTATGTCTCCTACTTTAGTCTCAAAATCTTCTGATGTGACGCCCAGTGCTCTTTATCTGGCCCTACGATTATCATGTACGTACACTCTCTCAGGCCAGAGTGTTTGCCGAGATGATATGGATTCATAGGGGGCATTCTAGGGTTCATAAAGAGATTATAAAAAATAGAGTTTAGAAGTTTCGGGGAGAGAACTTCATAGGATTAATCAAACACTCCCTATGTATGCCAATTGTAAGTCAATTAAGTCTTTGTGAATCGCTCTAACAAAACCTAATTCTCATTTCATTTACCCTTTTTTTATTTTTTATTCTTTTCAAGATATTCTATTTTTTCTCTCTCTCTTACTTCTTTCTTTATTAAAAAGAAAATAATTTTATTGACATCCCTAAATACATAAATACAACATATTGACTATAAATTTGATAGTACTATAATGATTAGAATATATATATTCTTATTATGTATTGTGATCGTAATTTGGTTGTTATCGTGTACGATCGAATATGTTTTAATACATGTAAATCGTCTCTCACAAATAAACGTCGTAATAAGGCGATGGAAAACAAAAAATAACATGAAACGATAGCAATAAAGCAAGCAGTGCATCAGGCAGCAATAATCGCGAAAATAAATAAACTGGATCCATGTATAAAAACCATTTTATTAAAAAATAAATTGATAGAAATAGGTGTATGATGATAATTAGAGGTTAAGAATGACAAAAAATTAACCCTTTTTGGCTTAAGAAAGATAAGTGGTAGAAAGTTGAAAGAAAATGAAACTAGAGTTTTTTATTTAATTTTATTTTTATGCTATTTTTATCTCTCTTACTTCTTTAAAATGATTAGCTATAGTTTATTTAAAAAAATAGATTTTTAAATATGAGAAAATCATATTCTTTATAATCAATAATTAAATAAAATTATATATTTTAAAATTTTTTATTTAAGATTTATTTTCTCAAATTTTAGATAAAAATAAAAAGATTGACTAAAAACAATTAAATACTTAAATCCTAATAAGCATTATTAACAACAAAACAAAAGTTCTATTTAATATTAAGTAAAAAGAAAAAAATATACAATTCTTTCTTTTCCAACCAACAACACAACATTTTTTTTCTCTTTTCAGACTGCTTTTTTTAAACTAAACAACAAGTCATCGACGTTAGGTGGATAATAATGCCTTGACTTCAGGCCACGTGGGGCCACTGCATTGTAAAAGAAATAGGGACATATCATTCCCGATTAACAAACACAAGACGACAAAATGAAAGGTCTCTCAGCTCTACAGCATTCGGTCCAACCCAACGTTACTTCCCATCTCTTTCCTTCTTATATGAAATATTGTGCTTTATTTATATTCATCCATCCATTCACTTCCAAGGAAGCAATTACAATTACAAACCCCCAACAATGGTCATGCCTAATCCAAGCCTGCTGCTTCAATCCTTCTTCTTCTTCTTCTTCTTTAACTTTGCCATCTTACATCTTGGTCTTGTCTGAATACAGCAGGCCTCCTTCGGTTCAAGTCCTCCATCCTTGCCATAGTTCTTCATTTCACACCTTGGATTCATGGAACTCAGTTCTTCTAATTGTTGTCTATGGGATAAGGTCATGTAGTTCTCTTCCAAATTCAAGTCGACTTCAACTCAGTGTTGTGATTGGTCAATCTCTTACCTTTATTGCACCGCTCATGCCTTCTAATTTCTTTGGCAAGCTCTTTTTATCAAAAGTTTGAGGGTGTGACTTCTCAATAACTTCATGAAGGTCAAATTCCGGCCTTTCGGGTTTGGTAACCTCGGCAACTTGGTTCACCTTGACCTTAGTTTGAACTTCATAGAGGTCAATTCGGCCCTTCGGGTTTGGTAACCTCGTGATTTGGTTCACCTTGACCTTGGTGGAACTTCATAGAAGATTAATTCCCGGCCTTTCGAGTTTGGTAACCTCGGCAACTTGGTTCACTTTGACCTTAGTTCGAACTTCATAAATGGTCAAATTCCAACGCTCGGGCAGTAATCTCGTGGCAGTTACGCCTTGACCTTGGTGAACTCCATGTGTTGAATTTCCTTTTCGGAGAAGCGGTAGCCTCGACAACTTAGTTCCACCTTGACCTTAGTTGGAACTCATAAATAGTCAGATTAGCGCTTGGTTTGGTAACCTCGGCAACTTGGTTCACCTTGACCTTAGTAAAATAGTTTAACCGGATCCATTCTCTTTACTCTTTTCGATTGAAATATCTTGATATCTTGATTTGAGTTCCAATCGTCTAAGCGGAGAACTCCCTGAAGAGATTGGAAACCTCATAAAGTTGCAACAACTGTCACTTGGGAGTAACAAATTCTCGAATGGCATTCCCTCTTCCATTTTGTATCGGAGGGAGTTGGAAGAATTAGATTTGGGCAACAATTCTTTGTCCATGGAAATCCCCTATAACATTGGAAATTTATCCAATTTGTCCCTGCTCGATCCTGAGGGAAGAACAAGTTGGCCGTTAAAATCCTAGCCCGATGCAAAAGCGAACAAGTTGAATTCACTTGACTTGGAAGGAAACGCACGCTCGGAGAAATTCCATTTTGGTTGTTCGATTTGAGCTTGCGATCCTTACAACTTGGAGAAACAATCTTACTTGGAATAACAATATGAAGATAGTTGCCAGTGTAGGTTGTTTAGGGATTATCGAAATCGGATCTAGTGGTCTCTGAGGAATGTTCGAGAATGGATTTCTACCCAAACGAATCTCTCTCATCGGATCTAAAGCATGAATCAACTCCGTGGACCATTTCCTGATGGCTCGCTGAATTTCATTTTCTTCATTATCTTTTTCTCTCCCATAACAAACTCTCGGGTTCTCTTCCAAGCTTGCTCTCTTCCGATCTTGAATTAGCCATCTGGCTTTCTCCATAACAATTTTAAGGGGAGTTGCCGGAGAACATTGGAGATGCAAAGTTTCCGAATTACGATGTTGGAGGCGGGAACAACTTTTGGACTGTTCCTCGATCCATACCCCAGGTACGATGTGAACTCTTGGATACGTCTACGCCAATAGACTTTCCGGCAACATTTTCCCGATTTTGACCCTCAGTGAATCACGTTCTACGCCCGATTCTCTTCCAGCAATTCTGGGAGAGGTTCCAGCCACCTTTCACTCAAACATTAAAACTCTTGCATTGGGAAGTATGAAGTTTTCGGGGCCTTGCCTTTGAACCTCGAAGGCGAAATCTTGAGCGTCTGAACTCGGGACAACAATATTTCGGGTAAATTACCCGACTCCCTTCTCAATCCTCCCCATCTGGGTTCTAAACTCAGAACAACTCCCTTGAGCTCGATCCACTAAAACACTTTCCGACCTTGCCTCCAAAATCTCAGTTCTTGACCTCTCGAGCAACAATCTCACCCGGAGAAATCCCATAGAGTTTGTAAATCATCTTACAGAATGACTCCATCGACATCACAAACATCAGGGTTTTATGTTGTAAAAACATACTACACCCAATTTTTAGCACGAATTTGCGATAAATGAGGCGATAGTGAATTGGAAGAAGTATAAACAAGGTCTTCCAGTCACTACATTGATATGTACTTTGTTAGACTTATTGAATAACCAACTATCCAGTGAAATCCCGAACCTCCTAAGAAACTCTTAAGGCTCTTAAGATGCTCAACCTCTCCTTTAACAAACTCTATGACAAAATACCAGCAAGCTTAGGCGATTTACAAAATGTAGAGGGTTTAGATTTATCCCACAACAAACTCTCTGGTCCAATTCCTTTCGCCTTCACAAAGCTTCAACAACTCACTACCTTGGATGTGAGCAATAATAAGCTGACAAGCCGAATTCCAGTCGGTGGCCAAATGAACACCATGGCGGATCCAAACTTCTATGCCAACAACAGTGGGTTGTGTGGATTCCAAATTCATGTGCCATGTTCTGAAGACCTACCACCAGCTCCAAAGCTACAAGACCATGATAACGAGGAGCCTTGGATTTTGCAGGAAGCTATGGGGATTGGATATCCTATTGGCTTCCTATTAACAATCGGAATCATCTTCCTTAACGGGCTATTCAAGCATCACCGCCTTGAGCAGCCGTCGTCGTGCGGAGTCATCACCCCGTCGATTAATCGAGCCTTGATTTGACCCAGCAGTCCAGTCTTGCTGCAGATTTTTTACATCAAGGTGAAAGTTGGCAGGACGCTGGGTGTGAGAATGAAATTCCTCTTTGTAATTCTGGGTGATGTGAAGGGAACTAAGTGTTTTTCATGTTGGTGTGAACTTGAAGAGTGTCATGGTAATAAACATACAAGGAAATGATGTAAGACCAGTAGGCTATTTATTAGAAAAAGTTCAAGAGCTTGTGTGAAATTTCATGATTGGGTGAAAAAGTCGTGTGTAGTGTTAAAGAAATGAAGAATAGCTTCACATTCTTACTAAAGAAACTTAATTCTCTGCTAAATTCAATTCCTAAAGAATACCCATGACAGAATCTGATGGACAAGGAGAAGATCTTTGCTAAACCCATTGGATGAATAGAATGAAGTTGGAATCAAAAGCTTGGTTTCACATCTTCATCATTTCCGTAAATCATAGCCACAATTGGAGCTATGGGACTTAGCTAGTTGAGCATGTTCAGGAATTGATACATACCTGACTCTATTGTCTTAGACCTCGTGTCAGTATCCCCGTTCCTTATAGCGAAATTTTTGAAATGGTAAAAGAAATAGAAATAATTGGATTATAACAAAACCAAACTTCATCTTGAGAATAGATACAATAATTATGCAAGTAATATAATACCATTCCTTTGTCTATTGCAACAAAATGTCTTATTTTCTTTGATAAATGTTTGAGAATATGTAGAGCGATTATAGATAATTATGCAGGCAACTAGAGAATAAACAATTTATATGAACATATTTCAAATAAGGCACGAGATCTGCGACCACGGGATTGGAGCATTCTGGGGAACCCGCGGCAGTCGGGTATCCCCTAGTTTCAAAATTTTTCTGTTTGTTTTTTAGCAGAGATGGAAATATGGAACTATCGATGAATATTTCAATGGGACAAGTCATTTCCGCCAAATAGATCGCGTTCATTCTTTGGCTCTAATCATTTTTATATCAAAATTGAACTAGAAATCTGTCGCATAATATAGAGATATTTATCTTATTGCTACTATCGTCGCCATCAGAAAATATATATACCTCTTATCATTTTGTTCTTCTGAGAGTCTCACAGAATAAGCAATAGTTCATATTATAGAGATACGTTATTAGACCTTAAAATTCATTTCTTCTTTGTTTATGTGATTAATCTCTATCCAAAGAAAAATAGCAATGCCTCGAAACTCTTCGCTCCCAAAAAGTTCTCTCATTAAAGAAAAGAAAATGTTGAGCAAGCACCATTAAGATGAAACTCATTTCGGGTTAAGGAAGTATTGTATGTGATTAGCGTAGTGGTGCTTATAAATAAAATTGCGGGAGGTTGATTTAATCAAAAAACCTACATATTATATGGACAAAAGTCGGGAGGATGAATCTTTAAAGCTTCAACCCTCATGGAAAAGATAATTTTAACCTCAAAAGGATTCTGCATAAGTAGCAGATTTCACCACTGCCAGCTCCCGACCTCACTTTGTAAATTCTTTCCAACGGTAAAGCAGCCTTAAATCTTGCAGCATTTCGAGGTTTGTATAATGTCACAAACCTCCAGCCTTCAGAGAACTACCATTCTTTCTTATAAGCACAAAGTTCTGATCTAAGCCAAGCACATTTTCTTGAAATTCCCTTTCACCAGGTAAAAACTCGGCCTTAAATCTTGCTACATTTAGAGGTCTCAATAATGTCACAAACCTCCAGCCATAAGAGAACTACCATTCTTTCTTATAAGCACAAAGTTCCGATCTAAGCCAATCACATTTTCATATGTTTTTTTAGTCGCATCATTTCCACAACAACCACTTCCTTTAATTCTTCCTATCATTATATCTGCAACTTGGTCGACTTCTCTATAGAGAAGAAAGCAGCTGTCAGTTTAACCATCAAACTTTTTCCCCTTCAGTTTGTTGAAACATGAGAAGCTAGGAAAGTTGGTTGAAAGCCCCTTTCCATGGATTGCAATGCATCTTCACTTTTATTTAAATTAAAGGCCAGGCCCATCATTATTCAAAATTGATCCAAAAAAAAACCCAGTGATTCCAAGCTGATTCATCAGCCATACTCTCAACCTCCTAAAAGTAGATTACAGTGCCAACAATAAATGAAGTCAAATCAGTACAAATAATCATATTACCAATTCCAGAAAGAATTTAAAAAAAAAACACACATCTAGGAAGAATTAAATCAGACAAAAGAATTGGAAGAAACATTACAGATACGAGGATAGAGGAGAATATCACACAGTTCAAATTCCTTGATCTCGACAAGTTCTTTCCCCGAGAAATCCATCCATTGCACTCTCTTCTTTCCAACCTCCTTGGCGAATGCAGTTGCGAAGGTTCTCCTTGAGGCGCTTTTGAGGAAGATTCTCATCTGGTTTCACTTCCATCGTTGACCTCGATGATTGTCACGAGCTTTGATTCTGCCATCGAGGAATCGACACAATCGATGGAGGAACATGTGGGTTGTTCTCCAATTTCAATGGTTCAGGAGTGTAAATATGAGATTTTGCCTTTGAAGTTTGAAAAAGCATAAGGGGCTGTTTGTTTTTAGACTTTTTGCTAAAAGCTAAATAGCTTTCAGCATTTAGCTGTTTATTTTTTAAAAATTTTATGATTTATTGTTGAAAATTTTTAAAAAAGTTATGGATATAAAAAATGAAAATATTTATTAACTATTGAGAAAAGTCGTTTTAAACGAAAATAATAAAAACTCATGATTTAATTTAACGAGGAGGAGGGCTAGTAACACTCACTATTAGGGATGACAATGGAGGGTTCAGGATGGGATAGCCTGGCATCCAGATCGGCTTTATTTTGATTCTCAAAAACTTATCGTTTAAAAAATTAAATGAAGCAGGTTGGCGAGGATAGGAAAATTCTGAAATGCACTTAGTTTACGTTTGATTTTTGTTTTTGTTTTTTATTTTATTTTTATTTGTTTTTTTATTATATTAAAATTAATATAGTTCAAAAAAAATAAAAATATTATAAATTTTTATAAACTATTTATTAAAAACATTCTAATTATTATTATTATTTATATTAAAGTATAAAATAAAATAATAAAATAATATTTTTAAAATATAATCGGGTTGGAATAACAATACCAGAACAGCCTGGGCTTGTTCGAGTTTGAAATAACGTGAGCCGTGCCGGTGATTAAATACGTTCGTCGGGTGGGGGCGAGAATGAGACGGGAACCGGGAATAACGAATCATCCTGCTGCATTCTCTGATGTTAAAATAAAAGCGAGCTTAATATTTAATACTATTTAGTATTATTCATCATTAAACTCAAAAAAAATTATATTCAGCATTAAGTAAAAAAAACAAATCTCGCCTTAGTCTTTTTATTTTTTCAAATTATTGCTCCATAATGCTCTGTTTTTTGTTAGTAGCAGTAGTGTCAAAAACTCAGCTAGTAGTTGTGATATTTTTGGTATTTTTCAGTTTGATTATAAATGGATTACTCTTAGCCCTTACTTCAGCGTTAGAAGAAGTGTACTTGATTATGCAAGAAGTAATATGATACCATTTGCTGTCTATTGCAAAAAAAAAAATGTTTGTTTCTTCAACTTTCCCTTCCTCTCATTACTCCTTTCTGTCCTATATCATTTTATTTATTATTATTATTATTCATTTAATTTAATGCCCCACTTCACATCCTTAGCTAAATTGGACGTCACTCTCTAGTCCCCACCCTCACACCCTCACACCCTCACTCACGTTTATCATCTTTATTATAAATATTATATTATAAGGCGACCATTCGTTAATGGGTCAACTGCTTCCCACCTCATACGATGTACACTCCACATTTGTTAAAGTGAAGCTCTTGGATCAGTTGATATTTCGTTTAAATGGAGCATCTTGGCCCACGTGCGGTGTTCTTCAGCGTATACATATCACTTGAATTTAAATGGAACAATGGTTCGTTCGGTCGAGCCGTGATAGTGTTGAATTGGAAGAGTGAAACAAGTCTCCCAGTCAACTAAAGTACTCTTAAGGCTCTTAAGGCTTAAATTAAATGACCCATATCAAATAATCTGAGTTTGGCCAAAGTTTATTGGTTTCAGCCAGGTTGGCCAAGCCAACGCGATATGTGGGCCAAAGTTGGCTTTTGAGATGAATAGTTTTGGGTTTACTAGGCAATGATGCTCGTAGGCCTCGTCTGCCTCTTAGTTCATGCTGGGCGGTCGAGCGTCACATCAAACTACGGATAAAAGTTATAACCGTAATTTCAAGCGGCGGTGTTTTAACGGTGTCAAAGCGTCTTCAAATTTTTAGCAGCGACCACTGGTACTTTATATAAACATAACTTGTGATCTTGAAAGAACACAGCGCGTACCTCTTGAGCTCCAAGCCTGGTTGCCAAACTTGTGGACGAGTTAGGTCATTGAACCATTACAAGCCGTGGGAGATTGGACAAAGGAGAGGCTGCAGGCCGCACGGTGCTACCGACTGGGGAGTCGCCGTAGCCAGACGAAGCGGTCGATGAAATTCCACGCCAGCAGAGCCAGCCGGGGCCAGTGCCAGGGATCTGGCCCGGGAGAAGACGGCGGTTGCTTCGTTTATGTGGGACCATAATTTTCCGGCCGCTGGCCACCCGTAGCTCCTTTCCACCATTTTGGACCCCGAACTCATCGTGGTCCTTTTTGCAGTTATCGCGTTTGGAATTCTGACGAAAACAAAGTTGGCCGACGGTGGGATAGAGTTTTCCGGCCACCACAGCAGCTGTTGGTACTAATGAGTTCCTGGTCTCTTAGGCTTTCCATTGATATGTGGTTTGTAAATTTTGGACATCGTTTGGTTAGGTTTCCATTTTTAGGTTGTTTGGGTAATTCTACCCAGAAATTAAATGAAATAGAGTACCAATTGGTCCATTGGCAAATTGAAGTTGTATTAGTGAAGTGGATGTTTAGGAATTATTGGACGGTTGATTTGAGAAAGTGTCCCGGGTGAAAAGCCCCAATTTTAGGTATCGGACCTACCGAGGCACCTTGTGTAGTGGACACCATTCGAAATTGATTTGGATGGTCTCATAGTTCTAAAGGTATTCTAAGGCCTTGGGATATCCCAGTATCATTGGTTCAATTATTGGAGCCTAAGTGGTATTTTATTTATATTCTGGGCATTCCGCAGTAGTAGGGAGGCGATCTGCGGAAGGACAAGGCGCGTCGTAGTGCGTAGGTGGTTTATATCTTTTAAATGATTTGGGGTATTGTGTTGATATATCATGTGATTTAATACTTTACATATATCTTTGTTTTGATCGGATGGTTGGTTGCATTCAAACATGATTTTCAGTTTCATATAAAGCAGTTATCATTCCGTATGAATTTTGTCAGCATTTAACTATTTACGAGTTTTACTATGTTAGTGGATGAGTCGGTGGTGTTTGGATATTTTGGGTGCATGGATTGACTTGTAAACTATCTTGAAAAACTATTGTTTAAAGAAGTGGATCTTAAAGATTTTGTGGGCGACTCGCCCGGTATTTGTTGGAGAAGTACATGTGAGAAAGGAATGGTTATATTGGTTGCCACGTGATGGCGGGTTTACCGGGAGGAGTTTATTAGTTCTTGGCGTGATGGCCGGGTTCTGGAGGTTTGTGGTTGCCAGCGTGATGCGTTTGGGTTTACCGGAGGTTTATTAGAGGACACGTGATGGGCCAGTTCACTTTCAGTTTATTCAGGTGCCCACGTGATGGCGAGTTTACGGAGGTTTATTAGGTGCCGCGATGGCGGGCTTGCGGTTTGTTAGTGCCGCGTGATGGCGGTGCACGGAGGTTTGTTAGTTGCCATGTGATGGTCGGTCGCACGGAGGTTTGTTAGTTGCCCGCGTGATGGCGGGTCTACTTGGAGGTTCGTTAGTTGCCCGCGTGATGGCCGGGTGTAACCACAGTTCGTGCGTTAATCCGCGGTGTCGTGGTCGGGTTTACAGCGGCTTATGATGATACATGATGTATTACATTTTCATTGATTTGAATATGGTATAACTATTTTTTTAAAAACTTATGGTTATGGTGCATGTCATGGTTACTTTATTACATGGTGGTTATACATGCTTTATGATTGGCTTTATGTTGTGTGCAGTTCAGGTTATAATTTTCTTGATATTGTGTCGGCTAAATTGTTGAGCATGATTTACATGTATTTGGGTTGTGGTAAAGTTGGGTTTTGCGAAATGTTTGCTAAACGGGGAACATTACAAAGTGGAAGTGAGGTCTTGAGAGAAGAAATTTTCGAAAAAATAAAAGCATTATTTTTCATTATAAATTATGCCACTCAGCGAGATTTATTTCTCCGCGTTTATTGTTTTAAATCTGTTCCCTAGGTCGGAATGATTCGTAGGGTATACCTCGTAGTTAGATTGACAAGCTCTTTACTGACGGTGCGGGTACTCTACCCGTCCATTTTGTCTTTGAGTTGTTGGACCTATTTATTTTATTTTGTAACCCTAATTTCGCAAATACTCTTAGAATGCTCTGATATTGTATTAAACTCTTATGGGTCCCTATTATGTATATTGTGGTTATGACCTACATTTGGATAGTTCAGTCGTGGATTTTTTTCTATATAATTGAAGTATTGTAGTGCTGCATGTATTTACTTCTCTTTTGGGTGGGACCTTTGTGCATTCCTGAGATTATCTGATGGGACTCAAGTGAGTTCACAGGTACCTGGAAGGGAGTATAGGGTCGGGTCTTGTCATTAAGAGCTGAAATGTACTTGCTTGTTGATTTTCACATAACCAAAATCGGCCTTGCTAAGTGCTCTTAAGGCTCTTAAGGTACACTCAGCACTCTCCTATAACAAACTCTGAAAAATACCAGCAAGCTTAAGTGATTTAAAATATAGAGGTTGGACTTATCCACAATAAACTCTACGGTCCCATTCTATTGCCTTCACAAGCTTCAACGGCTACTACCTTGGATGTGAGCAACAATCAGTTGACAAGTCGGATTCTGACCAGTGGCTAAATGAACACTATGGCGGATGCAAACATCTATGCCAACAACAGCGGGTTGTGCGGCTTCCAAATTTGTGTGCCATGTCATGAAGACTACCATTGGCTCCAAAGCAACATGGGCATGATAACAAAAGGGTCTTGGATTTAGCTGAAAGCTGTGGGGATTGGATATCTAGTTAGCTTCTTTTAACAATAGGAATCATCTTCCTTGTGGGCTATTTCGATATCATTGCCTTGACGTGCCGCCATCACCCCACCAATTAATCGAATATGATTTGACCAAAGTCAAGTCTTCTTCATAAACTTTTCTATCAAGGTGAAAGTTGTGGATTTTCTAGGATGGTGAAGGCAAGAAGAACAAAATGAAATTTCATAAAAATAAGGGGCATGGAGATATGGTCCATTTTGTTAGCTCTGAAACCATTTTCCTTATTACATTAAACCCGAAATATAAAACACTTCACAGTCCACTCCAATGAGCGAAGATATGTGGCGCTATTACTTATGGGGAAAAATAGGAAAGAAAATCAAGTTGTCTAGAACTTTTGTGTAGTCACCTTGAAGATTCCTAATGTCATATATATACTACTAGAACAAAGATAGCGATTTGACTCTTTACTTGAATTCGAGCAGGTAATGAACTTGGGTGTAACACCGTCAGGGTGTACGATTACATATCACGTAGGGGTGTATAAGAGTACCAAGTGTCACATAGTAGTATTTTGGAGACTAAAGTAGGAAATGAAAGTTATGGAACCTGGAATTTTGGTGCTAGTGCAAGGGTACAATTGTCATTTAGCAAAAAGATTTTGAAGATCATTAAGTGTAGAGATGGGCCATAATACAAATTACATAAGTTACAATTTGCAAAATTAAAGAGTTGAGGACTTAATTGTAATTAGAAGAGACTTGATATTATAATAATGGGAAAAACAAAAACCAAAAATTCATTTGGTCTCAATTTGAGACTCCGTGATTGGTGAAAGAAAAGAGCGAGAGGAGGGAAGAAAGAGGAAGAAGGAGAAGGAGAAGAAATCCAAGATCAAGGTATGTTGTTGTCTTAGAATCAAGTGTATTGGATTCCTAGGACTTTGGTAAGGAGAATAGATGCTCCTTTGGTCTAGGTTTTGTGCAAAGCTCACATGAACCTTTGAATTGTTGGGGTTATGAGAGTAAAACCCCAATTGGGAGAAAACAAACATGGAATCATCAAAATTATGTGGATTTATGAAGAATTGGTGGACCTAGGTAGAGTTCTTGGATTTTCACCTAAGGTTTTGAGGTTTGAGGTTCCATATCACCAATTCAAGTGTTGTGGAGTTGTTTTTGGATGATTTCCATGATGTTTCTTGAGGTGTTATGAATTATAGAAGTTATATGAAGTGAATTGGTATCAAAAGTGGGAAAACAACAAAATCTGGTAGATCGGAAGGTAATGCCGGTACATGTACGAGGGTGTACCGGTACACCTGACAAAGTGTGCAGAAGTACACGTTCGGGGTATCTTGGTGCCAAGTAGGAATGTAAAGTGTATCGGTACGGGTTAAGGAATATCTGCATTTTACGTGTGCCCAAATACTTACGAATGCTATGTTTTTGTATAATTAAGCCCGAATTCATACACCTATAGTATAGGAACCTTATTAAATGATTAAAATAGGTTCGAATAAGATTGGGACTCGACGAAAACGTAGCGTACCTCTCCGCTTCGCTGAGCGTGAATAAGTGCTAGGAAGTAAGTTAAGTTACGTGATTACGTAGGCAATTGATATTTGCCGTATTCGGTTGAGTGTGTAGGTTAAAAAAGCGAGGCGGAAAAGTGTGGAGCGTCTTCAGGGTTCATAAGCGAGAGGTGAGTGTTCTAAACTCATTTTCCAAATACTAGTGTATTATTATTATAAACTGTTTTACTGCTTGGTATTTCATAATTTTGATTGCAAAACCATTTTCAAAAGCAAGCAATGAGTTAAAAAGCAAGCAAATGGTTTTGAGTTAAACCATTTTTGAAAAGCAAGCATTGGTTTTAAATTGTAAATTAAGCAAGCAAGCAAGTAAGCAAATGGTTTTGAATAATTAAACCATTTTTCAAGCAAGTAAGCAAATGGTTTTGAATAATTAAACCATTTTTCAAGCAAGCAAGCAAGCAAACAGATGGTTTTAAATTGTAAAACCATTTTTCAAAGAGCAAGCAAGCAAGTAAAGAAAATTTGCTAAAACAGGCCTTCCCTAGTCTAAGCAAGCAAACCGGTCAGAGGTATTCCGTACGTGCACGGTGGTGTTGGGATACAAATCACATGCATTGTGGTTTTGCACGGTCGACGGAAGCGGTCGTACATCATGCATTTAAGAGGCGAGTGGCATGTACAAGAGTATATAAGGTTATGAGCTCTAACTAAATTATGGTGATGGCGACACTAGGTCGATTCCACCCGTATTCACGGAGAAAAAAGGTAGCGGCGGACCACGAATCGGCTTCCAGAGCGCGGTTGAGCACGAGTTCCCGGATTTTCAACTAGAAGTCTGATGGCAAAAATAGGCCTCATGCGGTTGATGTTTTATGAGCATAATATACGGTTTGAAAAATCAACCATTGGTTTGATCGCCCGGGCTTAGAAGAGTTTTAAAGCAGCGGTGGTTGAGCCAGGCTCCCGTTTAGATTTCAGCGTCGGTTGAGCAAACTCCGTGGGATTTTCAAAGCAAGCGGTTGAGCCCGGGCTCAGTTTTATTTTCAAAGCATGCGAGTTGAGCCAAGGCTCAGTATTTATAAAAAGTTTTGAGAAACTTTTAAAGCAAGGTTTGTGAAAGGTTTTAGAAACTTTTCAAACAAGATAAACAAGCAGATTTTGATAAGTTTTATAAACTTCTAGCGAAAACAAGCGATAAGAGTTTTATAAGCCTTTAAAGTACAAAAGCAAGCAAGCGAAAAAGTTTAGAAACTTTCAAGCAAGCAAAGCAAAGTAAAAACTACGGAAAATATTGTAAAAGAAAGTTTAGTTTGAGGTTTTCGGAGAAAAGCAAAACCTTCTGTAAAAGCATCTGACTCTATTTGGCTCGTTTAATTTCATTGTTGTGTTTAAAAGCCCATTTTCCGCGAATGCCAGATGCAGCGAACCTTCGGGCCTGATAGGATTTGTCTTGACATTGTCTGAGTCGTAAATTAAGAATATTATGTAAGAAAAGACTTTGAATATGTATAATGGAACATATGTATGTACATAGAGTAGTTTTGAGAGAATGTGTTGATGTGCTGGTTGCCATATTTTGGATATAGTGTAAATTGGATGTATACAAGATTTGGAATTAGACTATGTGCAGCCGTCATGCTGTCGAAGTTTTTCCGTTGCTAAGACTTTACCAAATCCTAAACTGAAAAATAAAAGAACAATTTTTATAGGAGGTTTAAGCAAGCAATACGGCTTCGCTTCACAGGAGTTTCTAGTCGTTAGGAGTAGCAGTACGGGGATTTACGTGGAGTGGGCGGAACACGCCGCCGCCCGAGGAAGGGGTGGGGGTGTGTCATAGATTCTTAGAATTTTGAAGGAAGGTATATTATTCGATGAATGTAAATTTAACTTTATTCGCTGTTCCTGATATTTAACTTCTATGAGCCAAAATAGAATTTATCATGATTGCACATAGTGGGGCAATAGTGGAGGTATGACTAGTCATTAACCACAGATGAGAAAATCTGGGAAAGAGTGAGGAAAATGAGAGGTGATTCTGATGCACTTCGCCGTGTCGAGAATCTAATCATACTCTGCTTTACAATAATCGAAGAAAATAAGATGAATTTTCATAAATGGGGCCAATATTCAGTCATAGCATGCCATTTATGATTTGCTGGTAATTTCTTTTTTTCCTTCCAGAACTTGGTAATGGGTGTTATATCACTTATGAAGTCGCTCTCGGTGTTTTTTTTTTTTTTTTGCTAAAAGCATGGTTGTTTTGTTTTTTTTAATTTTTTCATGATTTATTATTGAATTTGAAAAAAAAATTGAACAGAAAAGGCCAAACTATTTGACTTTTTTGCAATGTTTTTTTTTATTAATAAAAAAGTAGATTTTCAAATATGAGAAAATCATATTCTTCATGATCCAAGCTAATTAAATAAAATCATATGTATTTTAAAAATGTTATTTTCTCAAAATTTAGAAGAAAAAATAATAAGATTGACTTGTTCTAAAAAAAAACAATTAAATACTTAATCCTAATAAGCATTATTAACACTAAAAGTTTTATTTAGCATTAAGTTAAAAAAAACGCCACCTAAGATTGTAAGGAAAAAAAACATAAAAAAAAAAAAGGGTTCAGTAATAATATAAACTAGAGTGGTATTTCTCCTTCATGAGGAAGAGGATTGAGTAGCAGGGTTTGGGTATTTCATTTAGAGTTGGGAGTTTAGTTGCAAAGTAGTCCATATTTTATAAAAGAAAAAAAAATTACAGGAGTAGCGTTCTTTTCAAAATAATAATCACCAAGCCTAGTGTACCCATATTTTAAAAGCGCATTCATCGATTGCGGGTTTAAGATAATTTTAAAAGCATATTGCAATTGTAGTTTTTCAAAACATGTGAGAAGACAGTTTGGTGATTATTTTGAAAAGAATACTACTAATGCTAAATTTTTTTTTAAATGAATTACTTTGCGCTAAACTCCGGAGTTGGCATGTCATAGCAGAACACAAGGACACTAGTGTAAGTAATGCATTTAAAAAAATTACATGAGTTGTCAATGTAATTGTATTTATTATTCTTCCGAAAAATAAATCATTCTTTTAAGAGATAATGTAAATAAATGAAATAAAGGGGTATTTTTGTAAAAAAAACATTATTTTTCAAGAAAAACATAAGAGTTGATTAACAAATTTAGAGTATTGATGTTTTTTAACCAAATATTTTTTTTTCCTCATAAGGTGTATTTTCATCGTGATTATAAACATATTTGAAAAGAGAACCACGATAATCTTCAAAACATCCCTTTTGCACTTGAATTTTAGCCCATCTCATGAACACTATTGGGCTCTTGGCCCATCAAATGAACATTATTGGGCTGTTGGTCCATCTGACGAACATTATTGAGGCTGTTGGCCCATCTCATAACATCAATGGTGTCCCATCGATGAACATTATCGGCTGGTTTCGGCCATCCGACGAACATTAGTCAAGGCTGCACTTCATCCGACATGATGGGTCGTCAGCTCATCCGATTAACATCGACGAACGACTGTCCCATCCGACTTAACACACGAGCGCGCCATCTCACGAACATTGGGGGCCGCGGCCCATTCAATGCATTTCGTCATGATTTGAGAGCCAGTGATGATGATCATTCATTGACTCCAGTGTATTGCAATTTCTCTCCGTCGTTGTAATCCATTATAAGATCACCATATGCAGAAATCATCATTGACTTCATTGTAGTTAACTCAATCCGAGTCTAGCATTGGAGAAAGTACATGAGATTTTGCCTTTGAAGTTTGAAAAAGCCTAAGGGGTCGCTTTGTTTTGTGACTTTGTTAAAAGATAACAGCCTAAAGATCACCGGTTGTTTTTTAAAATTTTCACGATTTATTGTTGAAATTTTAAAAAAAAGTTATGAATGGAAAAAGTAAAAATATTTGGCTTTTTCTAATTAGAATAAGTCATTTGCCACCAAAACAATAAAAATTCCATTATTGCCTAACAAGGAAGAGGACTAAAAACATTCACTATTAGGGAATAGACAATGGAGAAAAGCTCGACGGGCATCCCCATCCTAACTCGCCCATTTATTTTTTTTTTCACTTCAAACTTTGTCCCATTTGAAAATTAAATGTGGAGCTTGCTGGAGGGGATGAGGTACCAACCACTGCTTACATTTTTATTTTTGTTTTTTATTTTTATTTTTATATTTGTTTTATTATATTAACATTAATATATTTCATAAAAATAAAAAATATTACTTAATTTTTATAAATTATTTATTAAAACTTTTATAATAATAATTATTATTTATATTAAAATATAAAATAAAATAATAATAAATATTTTTAAAATATAATCTGGTGGAATAAATTTAACCCACTTAACCTGCCTTCGGGTTAGAGAAAATAAACTCGAACCTGTTAAAAACTCGATTATAATTAAACCAAACCCGTCCCATTAAGGGCGGGGTGATGAATACACAATTGAGCAATAATTATAGTAGAATTTAGCACATACAAATCACAATTCACCCACATTCGGCATGAGGATAGGTATTTTTAATTTCTTTTCAGAGCTTTAGACTTATGTGTCTTCATGTTCAAAAGCATGAGTGTATAAGGATTTATGTCCGGGAAGCCAATATGGAAGCACTCAGATGAAGTCTTTTTTTTTTTTTTTTTTTTTTTTTTTTTTTTTTTTTTTTAACGATTGATGAAGTCTCTGAATTCCAGCTAATGCTAGAAAGCACCGATCATGCAAAACGCAGACATCATTATGTGTACCGCACACCTCAGGAAAAGTGGTAGGCGAAGTGTACCCCGCAGACACCCAAAATGTGTACCTACACCGACGAAATGGGCAGAGTAAAGTACCGCACATTCATTAAAGTGTACGCAGACATGTACGAAGTGCGGGAACGGAGCAAACGTGATTTAACGCTACAGGGGCATACGGTCCATCATCCTGAACACGATGACATTGAATGTAATTTATTCCGGAGAGTGCGTACAAGACATGATACCGTAGGGGGTGTACAAGAGTACCGCGTCACATTATAGTATTTTTGAGATCAGTGGAAACAAAGTTTATGGAACCCTGACTCATGGTATTAAACCAAAGGTACAATTGTCATTTAGCAAAAAGATTATGAAAATCATTAAGTGTAGAGATGGGCCACAATACAAATGACATAAGTTACAATTGCAAATTTTAAAGAAATGAGGATTTATTTGCAATTAATGGAAAGTTGATATTTTAAAAGAAGAAAATTAAAACAAAATTTCATTTTGCCCAAGTTCGCTTCTAGCAACTGTGAGGAGTATGAGGAGCAAGAGAAGAGGAAGAGAGAGGAAGAAGGAAGAGGAGAGGTTCAAAAAATCAGGCATGCCTCCTTTGTCTTAGAATCATGTATTGGATTCTGTGGACTCTTTGGTATGAGTTTGATGCTCCTTTGGTCTAGGTTGTAGTGAAAGATCACTCAAACCTTTGAATTATTGGGAGTTATGAGAGTAAACTCCCAATTTGGAGAAAATAGTCATGAATCATTCCATTTAGTGTGGTTTTAAAAGAATTGCGGGACTTAGGTTGAGTTGGATTTACCCCTAAGGTTTTTGAGGTTTCATAGCACCAATTTAAGTGTTAGAATGTTTTTAGATGAATTTCCATGATGTTTCTTTTTAAGTGTTAATTATAGAAGTCAGATGAGTGAATTGGCATCGTGTGGAAAAATAACAAAATCGGCAAGGAGGTGGCATGAACAGTAGTGTACGTACACCCCACTGGCAAAGTGTACGGGTACACACTAGTTGTACCTAAGATAACCCATTCCTGTTCCGCTTCGACCACTCGTATTTTACTATAACTCGCTTCATTTTATCCGATTGATGATTCAGCGCCAATTAAAATAAACTTCAAGGAGAACCTAAAGAAACAGGAATCGGCCACTTGATCTCATGGCCTGTACCACTCAAAGTGGGGCCATGTGCAAGAAAAATTCATTCCAGCTTTGGACATAGAGTACCGGTTGTTTCAGATTAACTTTGAGTTCCACGAATTGGTGATTCCAGTTGGAATAGAACCTTTGTACTAGCTTTAGAAGAGTATAAAGAGTGTGACTAAGTCTAGAAGTACGTTAAGTTATGCAATTAATATAAAAGGCCATATTCGTTTGAGCGTGGTTAAAAAGTAAGGCGGGAAAAGGTAATCGTGTTTCCTGAAGTTAAGCAAAGAGGTGAGGTGTTCTAACTCATTTTTCCATCAACATCAGTGCATATGTTACTATTATTATAAACTCTGTTGAACTGTATTTCATGGTTTGAGTTAAACCATTTTTGAAAAGAAAGAACATTGCTTTAAATCAGAAACCATAATTACAAATGAGCAACAAATGGTTTTGAATGAATTAACCATTTTCCATAAGTAAGTGTAAGTAAGTCGTTTTTGTAAACATTCTTCAAGCAGTTAGCAATCATAAAATGGTTTCAATAATTAAACCATTCTTTCAAGCAAAGTTATATACAAGCAAGTGTAAATGGTTCTTGTAAACCATTTTACAAAAGCAAGCAAGCAAGCAAAGAAAGTTTATGAAGTTAAGGCCTTCCTAGTTTTAAGCAAGCAAACCGTCGGTATCCCAAGACGTGCACTGGTGTGTTAGATTTATTACATATTGTAGTTTTTTCCGCAGAACTTAGGATGATATCATGCATTTAAAGGAGACCGGGAAATGGAGTAGGGTATATAAGGTTATGAGCTCTTAATCCATATGGGTGATGGCTATTACTAGGGTCAACATTCCACCATATTCACTAAAAGGTGACGGACAAAGGTTCTTCCACCCAGACTGTTGAGCACAGTTCCTCAAAATTACTAGGTATAGCAAGCAAAAATAGGCCTCCGCTGGTTTATGTTCATACATGATATACATGAAAATCAACTATCGTCTGTCACTTCAAAGCCCGTGAGTTTAAAGCAAACTACTGAGTCCAGTTCCCGCTTAGGGATTTCAAAACGATCGGTTGAGCCGCAAGGCTTCCGTGGGTTTTATTTTCAAGCATGCTACGTCGGTTAAGGTTCAGATAATGGAAAAAAGTTTTGGAGAAATTCCTTAAAACAAAGGTTTGTGAAAGTTGTTTTAAGAGAAATTTTTCAAGCATGATAAAGCAAGCAAGCAAGAAAATGATGAAGTTTTATAAACTTCATATAGTGAGTCAGTTTTAAGGCTTTTAAAGAGGCAAAATAAAGCAAGCAAGTACAAAAGCAGTAATAGTTGTTAAAAAATAAAACTTTAAAGCAAGCAAAGCAAAGAAAGCTTCCTGTGTAATTGTAAAAGAGAGCTTACATTTTGAGATGTTTTCCTAAAGCAAAACCTTATAAAGTATACACTCACCAGTCGTTAGCTCATTATTTTGTAAGTTTAAAAACTGGTTTTCTGTGTAATGTACTGAAGATGCCGGAGCACAATAGAGTTGTCCCATATCAGACAAGTGCCGTAAATTAAGAATATATGTAAGAAAAGACTTAATATATGTATAATGGAACATATGTATGTACAAGGAGTAGAGACAGAGAATGTCACGTCGGTTTGCTTGGAGGCGGATTAGAGTAAATTGGATGTGCTGTGGATTTGAATTAGACTATGTGCGCACCACATACGCTAAGATTTTTATCAATCCAGTTAGATAAATAAAAGAAAATTCTTATAGAGGTTTTAGCAAGCAATACGCTTCAGATTTTTGTAATGCAAAAAACAATCACATATCATGGCATACTAATGCTTCCGCGCCCAGAAATGGGTAAAATGTGAAAGGAGTATAAAATATAGAAAAAAAGAAGAGGCAAATTTTGACTTCTTGTGGTTAGTTTTCAGAGAGATTTTTCTCTCCATTGTTTTGAGTTGAATTTGTAGATCCAGACAAAGACTCTCTTTTTGGTGTTTTTACAATTCAAGCACATGTAATCTTTCACAGAACAATTGTCTGCTTTTCTCACTATTATAGTATTTCAGATCATTTAGGTTTTGGTAACCAAATTCCATTTTCCCAAGTATCGTTTCATGATTAACATCTCTTTAATTATAATTTGTCCTGGTAAGTCCATGGATTTGGAACCCTTAATGGGTCGATTCTGGCTGTGGAACTCACCCATCATACTAATCTCAATTCCTTCAACCAATGGATGTGGATGTTATACACTATAACAATGAAAAACCCTAGTTTATATTATTCTGACAACGCGGTGAAGATATTCTGCAGGGACACGTTGTGCTTGATTACAAATGCAAACTAAGGGTTCATATTAATTGGGAACAAGTGCTCAACATTATTTAATCATCCTTCTTTTCAAAAGAGCATTTAAAGATAAATCTTCCATCAAAGACCATTCATCAATGGTTCCTAGATGAGTTTGTAAAATAAGAGGGTGATTTTGATCGTAAGTGAGTGGAACCCTGTCATCAGCACCGCTTTCTATTTTCTAGAACATTCAAACCAATCAAATCATTCAATCGTACAACACAACTGGCAATTTTCTCATTCAGACCTTGAGAATAGCTCCCACGGCCAACAAATTAAATCACTCCCTCAGGAAAATGACCGGATTCCTAATATTACAATGCTAGACAATCGATTCCTACGCTGGGAATAGAATTAGTATACTAATCACGGCGCTTTTGGCGCCATGTCGGGAGTACGTAATTAATCACTAAGTTGATCCGTTATAGTTGAGGTAATTTGGTAATTGCATTGCAAATCCACGCTCTCCATTTTTCTTTTTATTTTTATTCTCTCGCTTATGAGAATTCGCAGCTGACTTGGCAGCGTGAGGCATGTCGGTTTGGGCCAGAACGCAACACCGACTCCAATTATATCCCCTAGAAACTCGAGAAATCCAGTTAATAAGCCAAGTGTCTCTTTCAAGATAACATTTTACTCAAATGATAATCTGGGAATCAAAGAACATGTATTTAATGAACATACTCAAGGATTCCTGTTAACCCACAAGGATTCTAATATGAACCTCCACAACGCAAGGTGGAGTTACACTTCAGTAACCCCAAAGGTTAGGAGGTGGAAATGATACCTTCAGCAAAATCAATATAGTCCACCCTCGCTCCTTTACCTAACGAAAGAATTTCTTCGAGAAATTCGCAAGAACCCCAAAGAACCACAACCAATTCATGTATTCGCCTTCCTGAAGAAGCCAATCAATTTCTAATGAAGCCTAAATGATCCACATCACTGTAGTTGTACTAAGGTTCAATCAGAACCTCCTACTATCTACGAGGACTTTGAGATAAACCGCGTAGGCTCTCTCTCCACACCGGTTCTACTTCTCCACACATAACTGCTTTGGTTTTATTTTTGCTTTAAAGGAAGGCCAAAATTTGTTTAATTCCTTGCAATCAATTCAATCTTTACATGGGAAAATACGTGAATGAATTCTCAACAAACTTTTCCTCCCTCTCAGCCGCAGACATTCAATGCTCTCATGCAAGAGCACTGCACTTTACCGAAAAGCCGGTGAGCCTTTCAAAGATGTGGGAGAAAGAGGTATAAGACTCCTCCATGCTATCCCTCATCATGGTTTGGATGTTGGACAAATTTCAGGTATTACTTCATCAAGGATTGTCTTCAGTAATAACAATACATCTAAATGATGTAAAAGGGGAATTTTATGAAAGAGTGCTAGGAAGCAATTCAACTTTTGGATACTATAGCAGAGAATGTCAACTTGGGAGACTAACATCTTCATAGGAGACTCGCTTAAAGTGCATATAGCACATCGGGCCAGTGGCTAATCCATCACTTAAGAGAGAGAGAACGATGAGTCGCAGCAAAATTGCCACACTTAACAAGGAAATTGAGGCCATGAGATAAAGCACGAGGCGTCCAGGCGCCTAACATCTTCACCCACCAACTCAAAGAGAGCGCATCAAAGATATCTCACGATTTTAATCATCAAATCTTCTCGGCAATATAATCAAGACAGATGTTAAGAACAAGAAACTTCACCCATCAACATATAACTGATGGCGGCATCCATTTAACAGAAACATGGAGGCCAACATGTTAACAATCAGTGGATCCCATTATTAACATGCATTATAAACTATTCTATTTCAAAATCGGCTCTCGGCGGTTTCCCAGAACCTTTAAACTCAAGGTTTCAAATAAATCATGGAACCCATCACTACAACCATATCAACTTCCACATAAGAGAAGTCTAGAGGATATAGTTACACAGCTTCAGACAAACCCAATAATCCACAAACACAGAACCCAATCGCTTCCGAATGATGTGATCTCAGAGGCAACCGTTAACCTCGCCTATAGGTGTAGCCTTCAACAAAAAATGGAAACTCCATCCAACTCCATTCAAAATCCACAAGGTCAAAATAGTGTAGAGTTCAGACCAATCGAGGGTACCTTCAGAAGGTCACATCACATTCAAGTGGAAAAGGTAGTCGATAAAAACCATTCAAACCATGAACCAACTCGAGTCTCCAAGTGAATTGTTCGAGAGGATGAGCTGGGCGCAGACAAATCTCATGTCCCTAATACAAATGATATTGATGACAACTGTAAGATCTACAAGTCTACCCATATCTGTACCTCCATACCTCGATCGAGAGACCAAGTGAATAATCATTCCTGAGATCTATCGTTACTCAAACAAGTAAAATTGAATATCTTTGTTAGATGCCATTGCTAAATTCCATCATATGCTAAATTTCTAGCGACTTATGCACGTAAAAAGGAAATTAAAAATAACAAGGAGGCATTCACGACCGAACAATCTACTTCCTTAATTCAACTCATCAAACAAAGAGTTCAGAAGTCCTACTATTTCTAGTAGTAGGAAATTCTGAAAAGATAGGGCATGTTTAGGTGGACTTAGGGTGGCGTTAACTGGTTGCCTTATTCAAGATATGTGTGGACCTGGGGTCAGGAGAATTGGGTGCCAACCAATATCACCCCTTCAATTAATGATCGTGATGCAAAAAATTCCTGTAGGATATGGCGATGTATTGCGCTGCGGACAAATTTCCTGTGGATTTTGTTGTGCTTCGACACTCAACCTGGTAGGAACCAAGGAACTCAGCTTCCCGCGACGGCTTCATCATTCCGCAACTCGCTAATGCCATTATACATTGTGTGGTTTAATGACACGATCGCTTGGTAACATGATCAGCACCGGTCATTTTCAATGTAATCAAGGGAATGGGGATGAAGAAGATGGCGTGTGGAAATTAACATGGTTGATTCCACATGGTACAAAATACCGGATAATGTCTCACATGATGTCCTCTTAAGTCATGTTCGTCACCATTGACAGGAAGTGACCACCGAGTCGTGCAGTTTCTACACTATAATTGAGCATAATGATGTATTGAAGTTACGGGGTGGATATCTAATTTGAACCATCGCTAATTAAATGAGACACAGGCTGCTTCCGAGGAGAGGCAGGCCACCTGCTTGAGCTAAACCCTTACCAACACACCTCAAATACAGTACTTCTGGGGGAAGAGGAAACTTTTCCAAAGAATCATATCTTCCTCCTTAGACTCTGACTCAAGAAAATCAACTTTGGAGATATCAAAACCTACGAATCATTTCTAGGTCGGACAATTGCGATATTAAGGGAATTAGTCCTCGATTCTAAGACACATAGAATCTTAATTTCTTAAGAGGATGTTAAACCTTCTGAAATCACGCCGCAGACTTATCGGAACCCAATAATGAAAGAAGCGGTGAAAAGGAAGTTTTAAAACTCTTGGATAGGGTGATTTACCCTATTGTGTATAGTAAGGGTTAGCCCAACATGTAGTTCCCAAAAAACTGAGTCATCAGGGTCCCTCCACGAAAAACAATGGAACTCATATTCCCACTGTCGCTACATCGATGGAGTAGGTGCATAGGATTATAGAAACTCAATGCGTACTAGGAAAGATCATTTTCCTCTTTCGCTTGTTGATGATAAAATGTTAGAGAGAGTTGATGGCATCTTCTATTGTTTTCTGATGGATACCAGATACAATCAAATTGATAGCTTTGGAAGATCAAGAGAAAAACTACATTCACTGTCTTTCGTACTCGCTTTTAGGAAAATGCTCCTTTAATTATGCAATGCACTGAACCTTCAACTGCATGATGGGAATCTTAGTGACAAGATAGAAATCTATATTGGAAATTTTTATGATGATTTCTCGCTTTTGGTGACTCATTCAGAACCTGCTTTTAGAGAATTTTACGTAAGGCTTCTTGAGGTGTCAAGAGAGTAGTCTTGTGTTAAATTGGGGAAAATGTCATTTCATGGTAACACAAGGGATCGTTTTAGCCATATAGTATCAAAAATGGAATTGAAGTCAGGAGGAAGGGCCAAAAGTTGAAATAGGATTTCAACCTATCACTCCTAAGCGTGTTAGAGACATAAGGTCATTCTGGGTCATGCTAGTTTCTATAGAAGATTTATAAAGATTTTAGTGCCATAGTTCGCCTCTTATGTACTTTTAAGTTGTTTACAAGATGTCTTTTCACAATGGTCACAAGCTTTCTCAGAGACAGTTTTACTTTTTAAACTCAAAACATGTTAGTGTCACCACTCCATCATGAGGTCCTCTAATCGACCTTCCATTCGAGATCAGGTGATCGCTAAGGATTATGCCATAGGGTCGTGTTAGTGACGAGGAAGACAAAAGCCAGTACTCTAATACGCCAAAGAAGACACACTAGATTCGCCTCAGCAACCATGCCTACCATTTAAAAGAGTTTCTAGCCATTGCCTTCGCTTCTTTGAAAATTTAGAGGTCATACATTTGGTTGTCTCTATAACCATTCACTGCATCACGCGCACCTCAAGTGCTCTGTTTCGGCAAGGTGATACAAAGCCATGTTAACTAGGTAAGGTGTGGATTCTGATAGTGCTGGCATAAGAATTCAATCTGACCATCAAAGATAAAAAGGGGGTCGAAAATGTAGTCGCTGACCATTTATCTCGATTAGTTCAGATCCAATTTTTACTATGATACCCATAAGCGAGAGATAGTATAGTTTTCCCGATGAGCAACTCTTGCTTGCTCAGTTGCTCATGGTAGCCGAGACAGAACTACCTAGTTACTAGCCAGATTCCAGTCCAATGGACTTCTCAATAGAAAAGGAAATTCTTGACAGATATTAAGAAATATTACTACGATCTTATATCTATTTAAATACCGGCCCGTGACAACAGAGAAGATGTGTACCTAATGACTAGCAGATGAATTTTAACTTTTTTTGCCACTGCTGTGGAGGAGCTCGCATTTAAATCGGCAGAATAAGATTTTGCAAGCGTTTTATCAAGTCACCTTATTAAAGATTGTTTGATTTATGCAAACTTGTGCTCAATGCCGCAATCCAACTAGAGTGGGTCATCCGAAACACGATGCCTCTTACCCCCAATTCAAATTATTGAAATTTTGACTGTTGGGGCATAGATTCTTACGGGCCTTTCCTCTTCTGTGGGTATCTCTACATTTTATTATCCATGATTTTTCAAGTGGGTCGAGGCGATAAACGAGAACCAATGACCACAAGGTTGTTTAGAGAAATTTATAAAGGAACACATTTTTCTCGTTGAACACCTCAGGCACATAAGATGCCATACCTACTTTTGCAATCGATCTTTTGAAAATCTAAAAATATGGAGTCACCCATGTCCACAGTTTTTACCACACCTACGCATCAATGGTCACGAGCTAGCTAATAGGGAGATAGCGAAAAACAGATTTAGGAAAAACTGCTGCTCGGTAATTGCAAAGACCGTCATCTGCCTTTACCGGTTTTTTGGGCTCTACGTATTGCCTTTGTGCGTTTCGGTATGTCTCCTATAGGCTTGTCGAGTGGAAAGGGGCTTGCCATTTGCCTGGGAATGGAACACCGGGCTTATCGGGTTATTAGAACTTTAATTCTGATTAACCTGCGGTGTAAGCACACACAGAATTAAATGAACTTGAAGAATCATGGGAGAGAAGTCAGATGAAAACCCCTGACTTGAAAGAGAGGCTCAAGTTATTCCATGACAAAAATATTTCTAGGAAAACTTTCGAGATTGACGGAAGATCTGTTGTCTGACTCGGCTTGCATCATTTCGAGCGACTCGCTCTACGTTGGTGGCCCGTTCATCGTTAAGGTAGTTTATCATATGGAGGTGTGGAATTGAAAATCAGGTTCTTGGAAAGTCCTTCAAAGTGAATGGCCAACGTCTCAAACCATTCCTCGAACATTTCAATCCTCAAGAGCATAGTGAAGATTTGGTAGATCCGCTCTACCAGAACTCTCCTTCCAAGTAAATTCGTCGCAACTTGTTGTATATAGTTTTGATTTTTTTTTATTATTATTATTTTTTTATTATTTTATTTTTGTTCTTGCTTTATATTTCTCGTATTTTTTTTACTTCATTTGCTGTTCCATAAAATAAAAAAATAAAAAATAAAAAAAAATAAAAATAAAAAATAAACAACAGGGCCACTTGTTTCCATGTTACCTCCATACATTTATTGGAGGTGCCTTTAGTTCTATCGTGAGGGCAATGCTTGTTTAATTGTGGGGGAGTATACCTTGGTTGAATCTAACTATGCGCTTGTTACATGTTCAGTGTATGGTCAAATTATTCAAAATGTGGCTCTTTTGAGTATAATGCTTGCCTGCAATGTACTTACCTGCATGATTTCATACACACTCCACATCATCTTATTGCATGTACACCTTAACGAGCATACACATACACCTTAACGAGCATACACATACACCCATTTTTGTTCTTCTGTGGATTGGTACCCCTCTTGCATTCTGCCCTTATTGCTCATACAAACCACAGACCTGGCATCATACTTCCTACGATCTTGCCTGTTTTGCTCTTAATTGTGCATCAATTTGGCATGACATGTTAACTTCATGCATCATAGTCTCTATGGAACATCTTGCATAACTGGAAAATGATTAGAGGCCATTATTTCTATACACTGCAGTTCGTGACTGTCTCACCTTGTACCCATTTGAGCCCAAAGTTGCCAAGTCAGTTCGAACCCTAGAGACCACCCCGTCCGATTGGGCAATGATGGATCTTATGGAAAGATTGAAGGTATCGAAGGAATTCTGTGACCAATTCTATGAATCTGATCGGTTGTGGAATGCGAAAGAGAGAAAAGGTGAACTATGCGTGAAACCGGGATGAAAAGAGCGTTGAAAGGCCAAATTGTACATCGACACCCTTTGTTAAAGTGAAATATATATATATATATATATATATATATATATATATATATATATATATATATATATATATATATATATATTCAAAAGAAAAGGAAAGAAAAAAAAAAAGAAAAGAGAGAAAAGAAAAAAATCAATTTGGAACAAGTGTACCGGTACACCCTAAGTAGTGTCTTAGGTACAACTTACCAAGTGGGCGAGTGGCAAATGTGTCTTAGGTACACCACTAAAGTGTCTTAGGGTACCCACGCAGTGAATTTTGGGCAAATGGGCTTAAACCCCAATTTTTGTGGCCTTTGACATTTCAGGCCCTTCTCCGCTCTCCATAAAGCGAAGCCACACAGCCGGTTGTGTCCTCTCACACAAGCCTTCACAAGCTCGGTTGCTTCTGCCAGGGTTTTCTTCGTCCAGGCCGGATTCTGTTCTGCAGTCATCGTACGGACTTGGTAAGCCACCTACAAATCCTTGCTAGCATTTTTGGGCTCCTCATTGTTATATATGGACTTGTTTTGTTGGATTTGGGTGATGTTGTTTTGTACTCGGTGGTTTGGAGTATGGAACTACAGTATGGGCAGGAAAGTGTTGTCTGATATGCACGGGATCAGCCCGGTACTATTTGAAACAGGTTTTTGGGATTTTCTTATATACATCTGGGCCATCTGGGCAGTTATTGCCATCCTTGCCATCTCTATGGCACGATCTAAGAATGTCGGGAAAGGGAAGGCATCTAGTTCCTCTATGGGACAAGCTGTGAAGAAGAGAAAGTCTGATGCCTCCCAGCCAGTAAAAAAGGGGAAGGGAAAACGAATTGCGTCCTCTTCGGAAAGTGAGGAAATGTCTGACAGTGATGATGATGAAATAGGCGATGTTCAGAAAGGACTACGAGTCGAGGCACGAAAAATGGACCCGGTCGATCGCAAAAAGGGGTTTTCACTGCGAGAGGGGCGTAAAAGTGGAGACATTTTTGTACTCTCACCCCATCAGGGGGATTATTCAAGAACAGAATATGGATTTCGTGTGCGCTGAGGTTCACGGATACATGCCTACAGTGGTTCGGGAGTTTTATACCAATCTGAAGGAGAATCAGGTGGTCGAGACCGTATTAGAGACTTCAGTTATGGGTAGGCAGCTTCGGATCACCCCTGATTTGATAGCGCATTCCTTACAATATGCACTTTGATGCCTCGAATGGAAGCCCTATCACTTCGGGCTCTCATTGATTTTGATCCTGTTTATTCCGGGCTATTCTTTCGCGATCATAGTGGATTTATAAAGAAGAATTTGTACAGGAAGCTCAAACCAGAATTTGCCTTGATGAACAAGATCATTCACGATCAAATTAGGCCGAAGGGTAATGAAAGTCCCCGGCCCGGAAGGAGAAACGAGATCAATTTTTATATGAAGTCATGACCGAGAAACTCATTGATTACGCCTTAGTCATATGGTGTGTGATGAGAGACTTCCTACAGTTTTCACATGAAAGTAGACACATCCACCCTTCGCTTGTGACCATCCCCGGTGGAGGAAGCGGGAATGAGGAAGCGATTAAAGAAAAAGAGGGTGTTGCCTAGGTGGGGCGATCCGCAAAATAAGCGGGGCGAGAGCCGGCGGCATCAGTAGACCTCGGCCCTCATTGCCGATTACCTTGATTGCCTCCTCCCGGGATCACTTCATCCATAGCCCCAGCACCATTGAGCACATCGCCATTGAAGAGGATGGAGCGGCGGATAAAGGGGTGGTTCAAGTGCATTCTGGGGAAGCAGAAGCAGCTGGATCGACGTCTCGTGAGGCTTGAGAGTCACATTTTTCAGGGAGAGCCGGCAATGGCAGATGCTACTTCTCCAGATCTGGAGGGAGATTCAAAAGAATTAGATGATTGTGTAGACGAGGACGCATTCTCTTCATGCAGAGGATGAGGATGACGTTGCATAGATATCTTTAGGCTAGACTAGGGTGGTGTTGGCAATCGGGTAGTAGACCTCAGCCATGTTATGCCAACACCCATTTTGATCTTTTACCTTTTCTTTTCGTCAGCCTACGGTCGTTACAAACTATTAAGACCTCTTTGATTTCAGTTATGTTTGTTGTTTCTTCTGACATTATGCATAGTGGTTATGTGTTCCATGTTAAATGATTGCTTCCCTTATATCGATTGCCCGCGATTCGATATTTGCATGGCTAACACGTTTCTTGATTCCATAGTCCTTATTTGAATAAATGATTTTGTGTTAGCACATTATAATGTTCATTGTGTAAGGCGTGAGTTTGGTTTAAATGAGTCATGCGGGTGCATACTAAAGTGGGTGAAGTATTTTATTCCATAATTGCTATTTTGAGATTCTTGCAAAGCAAGCATCTGGCGCCTTGTTGAAATTCATACACAGTGGGTAGTTACGGTCTAAATCTTGCTAGGGGACTAGCAAGATGCGAGGATGAGAGATGTGATGAATACACAATTGAGCAATAATTATAGTAGAATTTAGCACATCTGAATCACAATTCACCCGTCGGCATGAGGATAGGTATTTTTAATTTCTTTTGTGTTTTTAGACTTTGGCAGGTCTTTCAGGTCTAAAGCACGAGTGTATAAGGATTTATGTCCGGGAAGCCAATATGAAGCACTGAGGATGTGGGCGAACGATTGATGAAGTCTCGGGAATTCCAACAATGCTAGGAAAGCACCAGAGGATCAAGTGTACCGGTACATCATTTATGTGTACCGGTACACCTTGTGAAAAAGTGGCAATATAGGCCAATGTCTTAGGTACACCCAAAATGTGTCTTAGATACACACGATCGAGGAAATGGGCGTAGCAAAAGTGTCTTAGGTACACCATTAAAGTATACCGGTACACATGTATGAAGTCAGGGAATGGAGCAACGTGATCCTAGCAGGGGCATACTTGTCCGTCATCCTTGAAGCACGAGATGACATTGGAAAGAGTATAAAGCAAGAAAAAAAAAAAAAAAAGAAGGCGACTTTGACTTCTAGGGTTAGGTTTTCATAGGAGGATTTTCTCTCCATTGTTTTTGAGTTGAATTTTAGAGATCAGTTGAAGACTCTCTTAGTGTTTTTTACAATTGACACATGTAATCTTTCAGCAGGAACAATTGGTTCGTTTTCAATTATAGTATTTATACTTTCATTCTTAGGTTTGCAGCAAATTCGATTTCTCCAAGTATCGTTCTTGTGATTAACATCTCTTTAATTATAATTGTTCTATAAGTCCCATGGATTTCTAAACCCTTTGGGATTCTAAGGTGGAAACTCACCCTGATCAAGTACTAATCCCTCAATTCCTCTTTTGAACCTCAATGGATTGTGTGATGTTATTCACTTGTGCAAATGTTTTGTGAAAAACCCTAGTTTGGCATATTCTTGACAACATGTGAACGAGATATCCTTGGTACACGTTGTGCTTGATTACAAATGCAAACTAAGGGTTCGTATTAATTGGGAACAAGTGCTCAACATTATTTAATCATCCTTCTTTTCAAAATAGCATTTAAAGATAAATCTTCCATCAAAGACCATTCATCAATGGTTCCTAGATGAGTTTGTAAAATAAGAGGTGGGATTTACTTGATCAGAAGTGAGTGGAACCCTAAGAATACCAGCAATCGTCTTCTATTTTTCTAGAACATTCAAACCAATCAACCATTCAATTAGACAACACAACTCTACAATTTTCCTTAATCTGCACCTTTTGTGGAGAATAGCTCCTACCGGTCAACAAAATTAAATCACTCCCTGTGGAAATGACCTGTGGATTCCCACAGTATTATAATGCTAGACAACTGTGATTCCTACGCTTGGAAATAGAATTAGGCATACTAATAATCACGAAGCACGGGGCGAGGCAGGAACCCAAAATAACCCGTCTCATTGCCATCCCTACTCACTACTCAATGTTAAAGATTTAATATTTAATGCTATAAAATATTATTCATCATTAAACTCAAAAAAAAAAAAAATCTATTAAGCATTAAGTAAAAAAAACAAACCTCACCTTAGTCTTTTTATTTTTTTCAAATTGTTGCTATGTTTTTTGTTAGTAGCGGTAGTGCCAAAAAATCGTGATTTGTGATATTTTTGGTATTTTTCAGTTTGATTGTAAATGGATTATAACCAAAACAAAATTTCAGCATTAGAAGGAGCGTAACAATTATGCAAGTAATATAATACCATTTTCTATCCATTGCAAAAAAAGAAAAAAAAAAGTCTATTTCTTATTTCTTGAGTTAGTTTGTTGGAAAAATATAATGACATAAGCTATGATTTCTACGTTTTTAGTTTTATGCTTCTTCTAGCATTAAGTGCAACGCTGATCTTTGAATTGATGGTTAATTAGGGATGTGTGACGCCGCAAATCCACAGGTTCGGTGACAACCCGTGACTAGGAAGATTCGTGGATGTGGATGGCAGACACCCACCGTAAGGTCCTTTTCCAGTAACCAGGGTTTGCGAGAATCGAGTGAGTCTCCTTTGTACGGGGAGCTCTACCCAAAATGCAACCTGTGCAATCACATGGCAACTTGTCCCAATATTATACAACAACCACACCGGGTCCACATATGAGTAAAAATGGCCACATATGGCCCATTTATCCATACTAAAACATATAAGCAAATGACTATAGGACCATAGTCCATAAGAGTTTAAATATACACCACTCTTATACAAAGCATATATCAAATTAAAAATTCTAATACATGTTTCAAAATAAATCAAAGCCACAATCGGAGCTTTCTTCTCATTATCAGAAGCTTTAGTGAGCGTCACTCCACACATCTCACGTACCTAGGGGGTCCACGTGGTAGGTAAGCAATGCTAGTAGAGAGTGAAATCCTACAGGGCTACTCCCGCCTAAGTGCATGCAATGGTAATGCCACAAGCACATTCAATCACGATTAATATCGATCCTAGAATGGAATCTACAGCAGCATGAATGAGATGCTACTCCTCGTGATCCACTGTCTTAAGTCCTCTGACTTCTCTCAACATGCAATATGCCATGTATGAAAAACTGTTTTCAAAACAAAGCTATTTGTTTTATTTGTGGACAACCCTCCGATAAACTTTAGTGGACATACTTCAACAAATAATTATGTGGAAAACCCTCCGACATATATTATTAGACATACTCTAATAATAATTATGTGGACAACCCTCCGATATATTGTAGTGGACATACTCCGATAATAATTATGTGGACAACCCTACGATATAAATTAGTGGACATACTCCGATAAAACCGCTTTGTTCAAAAGCCATGTTAGGCAACCTCATAGATCATTCATCACGTAGCACCAGGACGCTTTGTCCCTGGGCGAAACCCGACATCGACACTAAACACAATGCGGTTACCTATGCACTCACGCATTTCATGTGATGTACTTGCACGCAATGCAATGCAATTGTGCCATTGCACTCTAAGTCATTCAGTGGCATAAAGACCTCTATATGGACTTTACCGTGTACCATGGACACTCATGTCTAATGCACGGTTCAAAAGTTCATACATTCATTGCGTTAATATATGCGGAGTCCATCGCAGCATTATCACATTCATGTCAATACATCAAACAAGCATGCATCAACATCATTCCAACTACTACTTAGACAAGTAATGTCATACTCAAATCCCTAGGCTACATCATGGCACATAATGCCCATAAACTAGCCTACAACATGCCATGTAATGGCCACTTCAGCACACAACTCCTCACATCCACACAACCAACAATTAGCACACTTGTTGTAACAATCCAATTTTTCAACAAGGATGTAGCACCAATATAGAAAGCATGTGAAATTCAGATTACAATTTCCGAGATCTTTGTAGAGGTCAAGAACACACGAATCGGAGTTCGGACGAGAAAGTTATAGTCATTCGAAGTTGGAGGCAAACAAACAGGAAAATACCGAACATGTCCTACGCTATAGCGTGGTAGCAGCTTGCCTGCTGCACTCTATAGCGTGCTACAAGTTCCCCAATGCTCCCTTTTGTGATCTTTTTCACCCAATTTCATCTCGGAAGTGTTCCATTCACCCGGCTATCAACCCGTCCCAATATGGAAGGCTAAATAGGCCATAAATGTGGCACAAAACTCATCTCAAACACATTTTCAAGGCATACCACAAATTCCTGAAAAACCATGATTAAACACATAACCTTTCTCGAACACCATGATCTCGGGACCATAACTTGAGTTATAGAGGTCCGATTTGGGTGATTCAAAAGCCTAACTTCAAGTTCTCATATAGAGCTACAATTTCTTTGAAGGATACTAACAGAAATCCTAATTTTTTCCAATCGAAAATCAATCCCAAAACCTGAACAGTAGGTTCGGCCAAAACAGTAGCGGTCCCGGAAAACGGACCGTAACTTGAGTTATAGGGGTCCGATTTAGGTGATTCAAAAGCCTAACATCAAATTCTCATATGGGGCTACAATTTCCTTGAAAGATTCTACCCCAAATCCTCATTTTATCTAATCGAAAATCAGCCCCAAAAATTTGAATGATTATCTTGTCCCAAAGCATTTGCCTTCCTGACCCAAAAATGTCAGGTGCATAATGCAATGCAAATCACGTCATTGCATTTCTATGTCATATCCACACACTTATAATTTCCATACACATTGTTCATTCAAAGTCAATATAATTGCACACATACATGAACATTCCACAAATCGGCCTGATAAGCGACCCGTACACTCTTTGTAAAACGTACTTTCTGATGAGGCCATAAACCTTGCCTCAAAACCAGCCACAACTAGCTGCAAAAACAGCCACTATAGGCTACAAAACGAGACCGGAAACAATCCACAGACAGTCAAAGTTGAGTCTACACCGGCCGTGAATCGGCCCAAAATGTCTCTAGTCAGGTCAAAAGCCTCTTTGAACTGAGCATTTAATCACCCCAAATCGATCCTATGGGTCCCAAAATGGGTAGGAATGAAGCCAAATGTCCCCCCTTAAACCAGCCCCACGGCTAGGGCTGAACCACACGGCCATCGAATGACCCTTAAGCAAGAATAACCAGAGTAGGAGAAAATCTCTACCTCTTGGAGCGAAGACGAAACTTTTTGGAGTCCCGGAGACCCTAGACCCACGGCCTTCTTGAACTGCCGCTCGAATCTTCGACGAAAATTCTTGATTTCGGTGTCCACGCGGTGCCCTCGACGAGTACTCCGACTTTAAGTCTTGGCCCGACGGAAACCAAGCCACCGATCGCTATAAATCTTAGAGAGAAGGTAGAGCCCCGAAATCTTTGGTGAAACTATGTGTTGTCGGTACCCACGCGTAGCTCTCGTCGAGTAGATGAACTTTAAATCTTGGCTCGACGGATTCCGACCACCTGATCTTCGTAGATCGTAGAGAGAAGGAGGAAGTTTTCTCTCCCCTCTCACTCTCTCAAGCCCACTGCCCTAATTGCCCAAAAATGGGGAGAAAAATATGATTTTCTCTTCTCTTTTCCTTTTTAAGTTTAAATTGGACGTGGGGCCCACTTTACGCCACACGTCCACTATCCGTCCGGGTTCGTTTCTGTCCCGAAACAATTTATTTTCGTCTCAGTTCAATTTATTTTAAATGAACTTAACTCAAGTCATTTCCTAATTCTCGAGATTTTTAAAGAAAATAAGTTCTAGAATTACTAGATCTCCTCTTCAAAAGTCGTAAGAATTCCCATTACCTAAATTCAGCGAAACTTTTCTGAGTTACTTGTTTTTGTGAGACGGACTCAATGACGCAGTCCGCTTCGTCATCTGAGCTCTAGGGAATTTTCTAGGCTTTCCTGAGCCATTTCAACAATTTATTATTTAATTTTATACTTTTAGAAAATTTTAAATTTTTCGGGGTTCTACAGGATGCTGGACTTGAATGCCTATTTGTTTATAGTATTTCATAGGGGTAAAATGTAATATGGAATGCTATTCATTTATATCTAATTTCATAAAGAACGAATGGGGAGGCTTAAACAACGTCATTTTGATCTCTTTGGGACTGACAAGACATGGTTTTGAGTCCCAGATCAAAAGCTTGACATAGAGAGCCTATTTTTTGGAGTCCACCCGGAGATAAAAATGGCGATGCATTTTCGAGATCTCTTTGGGATCAACTGACATTATAAGTCTTTGATATATTTTTAAAGAAACTCCCATCAAAATGTTGTAGAAGCGCTAATTTTTCTTTCCAATCATTTGATCTCTTTAGGACAAACACGATTGTGAGCCCCCAAAACCGGGGTCAGGTTGACTACCAGTCGGTAACGGAATACAAGTGGAGGGTCGGGTTGCAGCGCCACTAGAAAATCGGGTGAGTCTCCTTTGTCACGGGGGCTCTACCCCTGATTAAAATACATAAAACACATCCCCAGCCCGGTCAATATATTCAATATATCCAGAGATCAAGTCACATGAGTAATACGACCACTTGGGCCCACAACGATCTCATAATACATACTAACTATAGATTCAACTATATACCTAATAGTTACAAGAGTTCAAATGTTTTACTCTTGCTCTGACATATATTAAAATTAGGGGAAAGTGTCACGTGTAGATATCGTCAAGCGAAAGCCACAATCAGAGCTTTGCTTCTAATCACGGTCTCCTAGGATGAGCCTTCTCTCGTACCTCCTATACTGTGAAAAGGGGGATCCTGACGGGGTGAGCTAAACTCATTAGAGGTCGCCACTAAGTGGGCTACTACTTGTCAAGTGCGATTGCAATGTTTCAAAGTAACTGATAAGCGATGCTGTGAATCACTGCTTGGATGTGTCCTGCATGTTTTCAACTCGGATCAGGAGTCCTCCATGAGCTCTCTCACACTCGCCTAAGCCTTGTATGAGAATTATTATTTTATTAGTGGGCAACCCCTCCGATGAATATATATCAAATTGGACGCTCCGACAATTGATATATAGTGTTGTGGACTACCCTCAGGTGAATAAATATCAAAAGCGGGCGCTCAGACGGTTGATATGTTATTTAGTTTGTGGACTACCCTCAGATGAAATAAATGTCGAATTGGGCGCTCAGACGGTTGATGTATTATTTAGTTTGGACTACCCTCAGATAATTGACATTTTAGACTACCCTCGAACACTTGTTCTACAGACTCATCACCATCATTCGTTCACATATTCCTAGGGATGTTCCGATTCATATGGAATGCATGTATGCCAGGTTCAATTCAGTCTAAATCACATGCAAATATATATACATGAATATATTTACATAAAACTTTAAATCACACATCAAAATTAGCTCACTTGGGCTAATGATCATACCGCAGTAATTTAATTTAAATCGTCGGCGGCAAATATTTTCACAAAAATATATATTTTTTAGAACACTATTAGGAATAGTGAAGCAAGCGAACTATTCGAGAATCACAACACCAGTTCACTTAGTGAACTTCGCAATCCATGACCATTCAGGCCCCAACGCCTGCTTGAACATTTAACACCTGTTAAATAAACCACGCAACTGACCATGAAAGCGACTACGGCGCACCTTGCTTCAAAAACCTTGCATCAATTCGATTCCATATTTGGGACCCGATCATACAACCCATTCGACCTTTATCATCAAGCATGCATTTTAATGCCAAATTCCACACAAACAGCCCTTCAGTTAAAGGCGGTCCACGTGACAATCGAAATTCCTGGTCGGTCCCATGTTTGGGGCCAGATCAAAAGCAACCCCTCACGGCCTCAAACTAACCGAAACATCGAAAAAACACTTAAAATAGGAATAAAATCCAAGTAGGGAGAAATCCTACCTCGAGGAGTTTGAATAAACTCACTAAAATCGAAGTCCACGCGTAGCCTGTTCCGCGTAGATCGTTTTCCCTTCGCCAGAAGTCATGACCGGTGCGATCGCCGTGTTTAGAGAGAAGTGGTTCTGCAAAAATTTGAAAAACCTAAACCAGCTGCTGCTCTCCCGGTCTGCTCAGCCTTGCCCATTTAAGGAAGCGACCTTGTTCATTTTTGGCCTTTTGTGACTTAAATCAATTCCGATAATACCGAACATGTCACGCTTCTTTCGAATTTGATATTCGGCACTATCACCATTGTAGATTTCGTCATTTCTCTCTTTCGTACCACTTATGGCGCGTAGTACATGTTATATGTGACTTTCTTCGCATCGAAAATCGTTTTACGGCACGGCAGCGATGCCTCGAAAAAAGCGATGCCCGACTCAAACATCTCGAGAAAATTATGAAATTTCACGTGCTAACTAGATTTCACGAGGCGATTCCAACGTTGGTACAATCCGTTTCGTCATCAAGATCTAGAAGAGAATTAATTACGGATTTTTAGCAGTAATTACACTGTAATAAATTACGATTTTGCCCTTATTCGAAGTGGAATTTCTCGGGTCTTACATTCTCCCTGTAAAAGAGATTCGTCCAAAAGTCGAGACCAAATCATATCCTCACAACACGTAACCCTACCTGACCCTTGCTTGGTGTGTAACTAACTCTCTCGAGGTCCTGATGCGACAATGCAATGGGTACATCAGCTTCGATGTGTGCATGACATCCATTTACCGAGCCCTTGCCGGCTCAACAACACCATTCACAATTTCCAAAGGGTATCAAACCTCGAGTCACCCCGACTCTATCACTCAACTCTCGGTCATTGATAACTGGCCGTTGTTTCATCACCGATCCACACATAACTCTTGACACACTTGAGCCTCTTGCACCACGAAGTCGGGATAACTCCGGGTCTCTTACGCCCTAACCCGAGTTCTCACCTGAGGGATTCTGAGCCTGTTACTTTGCCCCACACACTCACCATGAGTGGTGAATGACCACCGTGCACCACACCGAATCTCGATCAGTGTTCACCGTGCACCTGACCTTGATGTCATCTTGTGACAACCAATCCCGGTTCCACCATGAAGCGAGTCTACGAGAATCTCTCCACTCATAATCCCGACCTGCTCAATTCGACTCTCACCACACCCTAAGGAAGAACATCTATACTTGGCTTCTCTAAAGGCCTTAACCTCTAAGCCCAAATCAATGCCGTGTCGAGTATGACAACTCGAAGCTGGGTCTCGATGCCGACAACTTAGATGGTTGTCCAGCTCATCCATGTCAAACGCGACAATCCAACAACCAATAGGTCCTACCACCTAAGGTCCACAGCTTAGATGCGCAACTCTGATGCAATCACGACCGACTACCTCTGGCCCCTTTAGCTATCTGTCTTCTTGGGAGTGCTTGTATAACACCAGCTAGCTTGGTTCCTCGGCCGTACTAGGGTGTGGAGGAATGGCTGTATACTCTCTTGTCCTCACATTCTTGGGTTGCATTGTCCAAGGTCTTGGGATCCTTGTCTAGAAATCCCATCACTCATGCTCGATCATTACCCCAGTCTGAAACTAGCGTGAAGCGAAGTCTTCACGCCTCGTCCAGAACTAGGAGCGATCCTCCTCTTGTTACCAACACCTGTATCCCGAGTGTTCCAAGTATCCTCAATCTCTCTCTCTATGGTCAGGGCTGTCCCAACCATGGAGTCCATGTCACATAGGCGAAGTCCTACGATCCTGTCCCGAATGGACAACTTCAGCCCATTCTCAAATCTCCTGTAATACCCGGCCCGATCGAAACTGCGTATCGAAGATTGACATTCGGTCTCTCAAGCGCATCAGCGCCTCTGACCTTCTCTGGGTCGTGACACTCTGGTGCGACACCACGTGTCCCAAAATCTCACTCGATAAGCCAAAACTCGCACTTGAACTTAGCATTCTAATGATGGTCTCTTAACAATTTGTAAAACAATCTCAGTGATACTCATGCTCCCGCTCTGTTGAGGAGTAGATCAATGTCAGCGAGATTTCTGACAAACTGATCTAGATAGGGTTGGAACACCCTATGCATGAGATCCATGAATGCCGCTAGCGCATTCGTCAATCCAGAGGGCATCACTGTAAACTCGTAGTGCCCATAACGCATCCTAAACGCTGTCTTAGGGATATCTGTCTCCCTAACCTTCAACTGATGATGACCAGTGCGAAGGTCTATCTTGGAATAGACTCGCGCTCCTCTCAACTGATCAAACAAATCGTCAATCCTCGGCAACGGTTACTGATTCTTGATCGTAACCCTGTTCAACTGTCGATAATCAATGCACAGTTGAAGGGTCTTGCCCCTCTTCTTCGCAACTAGAACCGAAGCTCCCCATGGTGAAGTGCTCGGTCTAATAAACCCCTTGTCCAGTAGCTCCTATAGCTAGACTCTGAGTTCCCGCAACTCAACCGGTGCCATCCTATGCGTAGTCATAGAGATGGGTGAATATACCAGGGTGTAACTCAATACCGAAGTCTACATCCTATGTGGAGGTAGTCCAGGTAGCTCATCTGGAAAACATCCACACATTCGCAAACTACTCGAGGTAGATCTAAGTCGGTCTCACCTAGATCTCTAGGGTAAGGCTCATTGCTTGACTTGCATTAGCATCCACGACACTTGGACTCGTATACTATGCGGGGAAAAATAATGTTTGTCCCCCTGAAATTCCATGCAGTGCGGATTACGCGTATGGCGGTAACTCTCCTGCGCTCTGTCCGATAACGACCACATGTGTCGACCAGGTCCATCCCGAGGATGACATGTCGAACTCGACATGTCCAATCCTCGGGTCCATTGTGGGTATGAGTCCACAGGATCTCCAACTCGCAACCTCGACATATCATCCACTATTCGCCCTAACCCCTAGGGAGGAGACTCACGTGCTTGGCTCCTCCTAAGGTCTCTAGGGGTCCTTGCCCATTCCCCTCATATTTGGGCTTCATTCTCTAGCTAGAACGCAGCTAGTCTAATTCTGGTCACGTCAGAGGTAACCTCCATAGCCTCTAACACCTTCTCAATCTGCATGGACCAATGGTCGTCCACCATCCAATCTTTTCCCCCTATGAATGTCGGAGGATGTTACGCCCTAAACCTCTGGGGGTTACTAGGATCTTCCTGTCTACACGCTATACCAGCCTGTGCTATAGCATTCGCTGTAATACCTACAGCCTCGGCAAAAGTGTACTGATCAAACACTGGTTGTGCCTGACCAGTGCCCCGTGGACGCCCTCTGCGTCCTCGCCCTCTACTAGCCATCTACATATGCCAAATGGCTACACGATTCTTGTAATTTTCATTTCAGTCTAACTAGTAATGCAGATGCTGATTACTAATAGACTTGACAACCATGAACCGACCCGTTCATTTTCTAAGTGGCGCTAACTTCCAACCACTCAATTCATTTCTTTCAATAAGGTTCTAAACTTTCTTGTTCATTTCAGTACCCAAATCCCTAAGGTCACAACCCATAACCTTAGTATTTACCCTTTTTCCTATACGCAGTTCACCATGCATATAATTTCCTACGCAACTACCGCGCAATTACGATTTCAATTGGTAGTTAAATCCCGATCTGATGTCTCTAGGCATAACCCACGGCCAGAGACACTAATCGCCCTACATAACTTTCGGTGTATACGCAATCAATTTCGCGTTTAAAATATTGTTTTCAATAAAATTTTATTTAAAATTTTATTTTTGAAAACCCACCATTTTTGAAAATTTTATCAAGAATTTATTTGATTTTATTTGATTTTATTTGAATTTAATAAATATTAATTTTTTTGAAAAATTTTATTTTATAATGAGCAGTGTTCATTTCTTGACTCGGGGAAAAATGCAGAGTCGGCAGGTTGAAAATCAAGTCGGTGCACAGAGTGCACGATCTTGGCCCGGCGCCCGGGCCGCGCCCGAGGCGTGGGCGGCGGGCTTGCCGCCAGCCCGGCCATGCCCGGCGGCGTCATCCGCTCTTTGCGGCTCACACAGTCAGCAGCAGCGCTACTGCTGCGCCTGCGCCCGCTGCGCTCCTCGGGCACCTCGCACGCCTCCGCCCGCGCACCGCGCTACGCCGCGCCAGCACGCGCACGCCTGGCGCCCGGCGCCCGGCTTCTTTGCCGCGCCACGCGGCGCCAGCCGCGCCCTAGCGCGCCTCGCTATCGTGCTCGTGGCCCCTAAGCGGCGGGTGTCGTGAGCCACGGGCGCCGCGCGCCGGCCCGTAGCCTCCTTGATGCAGTGCCACACGCCCGGTACCCTAGCCAGCTGTGCAATACAACTATGATCTCACAATACAATCTCACAATACTATTTGTCGTGCTTCTTTCCAGAATTTTACTCCAAGAATTTTTTTCGTTTTTCATTATAAATGATTTTTTTTCCAGAAATTGGAAAAATCTCTAAAAATCACTAAAATCATTTTTTTCATACTATTTAATACTCAAATAAATTTATAAAAATTTATTTAACCCCATTTTCTTAAATTTTACACCCCATAAAACCTTAGAAAATTATTTTCTCACTTCATAACCAAATAAATTTATAAAATTTATTTTCCTTCTGGGATTTTCATAGAAAAAATTTTCTCAACTCAAATAAATTTATAAAAATTTATTTTCTTCCAATTTCTTCAATTTTACCACTTGTAAAATCATAGAAATTTATTTTCTTCAATTCTCATCAAATAAATTTATAAAAATTTATTTCCTCATATTTTCTTCAACTTAGAAAATTATTTTCATCTACTGATAAGGCCAGAGCAAATTTATAAATTTATTCTTTTCATCTTCTTTTCCGATTTTTATTTTCTTGTACCACTCAAAATATTTTCTAAAATATCTTCTACACTTCCATGTGCTAATCCCACCAAGAAGCACACATACAATCTCAACACCTAAAACATGTCAAGCACCCCCAACACACAACATGACATAGCATACACACAATCATCAAATATTCACAAAATCACACAAAACACATCAACACACGTGCACGTAGTGTCCTAATTAATTAACCGAAGTGATTTCTAGGTAATCTCATACACAAGCTACGACATCAAACCACCCCAGTGGTGATGCTCTCATCAACTAATGGCTAAGACCCAAATTTTCTATCCATGGGTTCCCATAAGCCTATACTCACACCACACCACACGGTGGTGATGGATACCAAACTAGAGCTCCCTAGGTATTCGTATACCTAAGCTCGTGCAGTGACGCTGAGCCCGGGGGTCCGTTGTTCTACCGTCGGCCGCGGAATACAAGTGGAGTCGGGTTACGCGGCCTCACTTTAATCGGGCGAGTCTCCTTTGTACGGGAGCTCTACCAATTAAAATACACACGCAAGAGCACATCCCAAGCGATTATTATATTTCAATATATCCAGAGATCAAGTCACATGAGTAATACGTTACTTGGGCCGCAACTGATACTCATAATACATACCACTATAAGATTCAACTATATACCTAATAGTTACAAGAGTTCAAATGTTTTACTCTTATACAACATATATGAAATTAGGGAAAATTCTAATACATGTAGATATCGTCAAGCGAAAGCCCATGATCCGGCTTCTTAATCCACGGTCTAGGATGAGCCTTCTCCTCATTACACTCCACATTGCACGTGAAAAGGGGATCACGACGGGGTGAGCTAAAGCTCGATGGGAGGTCGCCTAAGTGGGCTACTCACCATCTAAGTGCTCAGTGCAATGTTCCAAAGTAAACACACATTCAAGCAAATGTGATCCCTGCTTGAATGTCTACGTGGCCGTGAGATCCAGAATTATATAACTCTCTCACACTCGCCTAAGCCTTGTATGAAATTATTATTTTATTAGTGGGCAAAGCCATCCGATGAATATATCAATTGGGCGCTCCGACCCGATTGATATATGTAAAGATTGATTTGTGGACTACCCTCAGAATCAAATAAATATCAAGTGGGCCGCTCGACGGTTGATATGTTATTTAGTTTGTGGACTACCCTCTCAGATAAATAAATATCAGCTGGGCCGCTCAGGCCGGTTGATACTATATTATTTAGTTGGACTACCCTCCGATAATTGACATTTTAGACTACCCTCGAACCTTGTTTCTACGGAGCTCATCTCATGCACTCATTCCTATATTCTACAGGATGTTCAGTGCATATGGAGATACATGTATGCAGTTCAGTCAGTCTAAATCACATGCAATATATATACATAGATATATTTACATAAAACTTTAAATCACACATCAAAATTAGCTTCATGGGCTAATGATCATGAGTAATTTAATTTTAAATCACTTGGCCAACACGTATTTTTCACGAAAATATATATATTTTTAGGAGCACTATTAGGAATGAGAAACGAACTATTCAGGAAAATCATAAACACCAATTCACTTAGTGAACGCAATCCTGGCCATTCCCGGCCCAAAGCATATAAGCGGAAGCATTTAACACACCATAAATTAAACAAACCACACTTGAGCAGCCATGAAAGCGACTGCGGTGCACCTTGGCTCAAGAAAAACCTTGCATCAATTCGGTCCATATTTGGGACCGATCATCTGACCCATTCAGGCCTTTATCATCTCAAGCATGCATTTTAATGCCAAATTCCACACAAACAGCCCACTTCAGTTCTGGGCAGTCACGGCCAACCCAAAAATCCCAAGAAAATTCCCACAATTCGGTCCCATGTTTTGGGACCGATCAAACAGCCCCTCACGACCTCAAACTAACCAAAACATCGAAAAAACACTTAAAATAGGAATAAAATCCAAGTAGGAGGAAATCCTACCTCGAGGAGTTTGGATAAACTCATTTAAAATCGAAGTCAGCAGCGTGGCACAGTTCCGTAGTCGTTTTCCTTCTCTCCCAGAAGTCCATGACGATGCGATCGCCGTATTTACAGGAAAGTGGCTCTCTCTCTAAAAAAAATTTGAAAAACCTAAACCAGCTGCTGCTCTCCCGATTCTGCTCCAGCACTGCCCATTTAAGGAGACGACACTGTTCATTTTTTGGCCTTTTGTGACTTAAATCAATTTCAATAATACCCATTATGTCCTTCTTTCTCAGATTTGATATTCGGCACTATCTCGGCCATCCATTTTCATCATTTCTCTACTCATACCACTTATGGCACATGAGTAAATGTTATATATGACTTTTCTTCGCGTCGAAAAGAAATCGCTTTACGGCGCGAAGCTTAGCGTCTTATCAACGTCTTGGAAACTCATTGTCTCGAAAATTATGAGCTACGTGCCTAACTAGATTTCGAGGCGATTCCAGCGGTACAATCCGTTTCATCATCCAGGAATCTAGAAATTAATTACGGATTTTTAACCGTAATTACACTTTTTATTAATTAAAATTGATTTTGCCCTTATTCCAGAGAAATTGGAATTTACAAGTGCTACCTTGTCGTCGACATAATTTTGAAAAAACGCTACATCGAAAATGTTGCATAGAAGTCTAATTTTTTTGTAAATCTATACTACATATAAAAGTATGAAGTGTTTTACATTTTTTACTTCCAAATTTACCCTTATTTCACCTTTTAAATTTCAAAACTATCGTTGAAATAGAAGCTTTATTCTTGACTTTATTTCATCTATCGTTTTTCCACCATTGGAAATCATCACAATTATCTTAAATGAAAATGGCATATCTAAAATGAAAATGACATCTTACATGAAAATGAAAGCTTTCATTTTGACTTTATTTCATCAATCAATTCTCTACCATTGGAAATTTTATTTCATCAAAAATTTCTTTAGAGATCCAATATAGGGTTCATCTCCCTCTTTCCCTCTTCTTGTAAATCTTGATGGAGAACCCTAGAACATGGTAAAGAAATGAGAATTTTCGAACCCTTCATATCAATTGGATACATCGCAGAGAGTATTATAGGAACTATAGTTTGTCTCTTATTCATAATTAGCATTAAAACTTTTCTTATTTATTAGTGTCAATAGCTTGGCAGGCCCATGAGGTATTATCTCTATCTCATATATAATTTTAAACTATTTTCACGATGTTATGTTAGACATCTCATGTTAATCGTCTTTTGGTTGACGGGAAAGTGAGAAAATTGCATAATGGAAATAAAATTTCAAGTTTAATTTTTAATTAGTCATATTATCTGTGTGGTAGGATTTGGGTATTAGAAAGTGTCATGATTTTTTTCATAGAGTTATGTAGTTTTGATTTTTTTTTTAATGGTATTAATATATTAAACAAAACTTTTTTTAAATGGTATTTAATAAAATTTGAAAAAAAAAACTTTGCAAGGAGGTATTGACGGATATTTAAAACAAAACTTTTATGAGATTGCCATTATTTTGTCATTTTTTTCTTTTATTCTTCTTCTTCTATTAAAAACCTTTAATCCAATTTAATCAAACGTTTCCACTTAGAATTTAATATAGAATTAAATTGTTTGTTTATAAGATTTTAATATATACGTAATATTTTTCATATAGAAAAAAATTGAAATTTTCAATCCTACATAAATCATCGGCCGTTTAATTAACAAAAATAATTTATATATTTATCTTTTATTCCATAAATACTCTCTTATAATTTATTTATTATAATTCACATAATTTACTATACCAAAAATTGTGAGACCCCAGAAAATCCAAGATTTTGGATAAAGGGTAAAATAGAAATTTCGGTTGGAAATCCGGAAATTTTCTAGATCTCGGATGACGAAACGGACTTTTCCGTTGAACTCGTCTCACGAAATTTAGCTACCACGTCGAATTTCGTTAGATTCGAGGTGAGTGGGATTTCCGCGTTTTTCGAGCGTGGGGTGTCGGATGACTATGTAAGGATGGGGATCTTGGCGCCATAGAAGTGTGACACTTGGCATCAAAAGTAGTGGCTCACAATTAAGTATGTGGGAGAAGGATTAGTGGCGTATGATGTAGTGGTGCGTGATGTCGTAAAGGCGTTAAGAAATAAGAAAAATTATGGGAAAAGGGAGGCCACACATGAGGCAGAGGGAAAGGGAGGCAATTTCCTCCCGTTGACCAGATGATTGATTCTCAGAGTGGAGAGAGAAAGAAAAGAGAATATAATTAAATGAGATGAGAAAATGAAGAGAGGAAATTTAAAGATGAGAAGAAAAAAGAGAGAAAAAAGGAAAAGAAAAAGCAAAAGGAAAGAAAAAGAAAGGAGAGAAAAGAGGAACAAGAGGAGCAGTTCTTGGGAAAGAAAGAAAAAAAGGAGGAAGGGAAAAGAGGATTTTCCGGGTTTTGACCAGTCGGCGTTCGAAAGTTAGAAGACTAAAGTTGGTGCACGCGAATTAGGATCTACGTGGGCCCTTGAAGTTGGGGTTTCGACAAACTCCAAGGTAGGATATTTTCCTACTCGGTTTTATTTTAACTAAAGGCTTTTATATTGGTAGGGATTGTATGGGAGGCGAGAGAGGCCGTGTGAATTGGTTCCAAGCCTTGGGACGGGGGTATGGATTTCATGGCCAGGTTTGGGATTATGGGAGTTAGGGTTTGAACTAGAAACCGAAGGTTTCTAGGTATTATCAGTTTGTTGATGTGTGTGTGAATGTTTGGAGGCAGGATTGGTTCATGTTTGCTAAGGAGGCTAGTGAGGTACTGTTGAAAGGTCCCGAGTTGGTGACTTCCGGTTGTGTGTTATAAGGCTTGCTTGAATGACATGCAGTGTGTGGAAATGTGGTGTTGATGCATGCTATTTAATGTATTAACATGGATTGCATAGAGGTAGATTATATGTATAAATTATAATTTTCCATGGTTTGTAAATGTTTCATGTAATGCTCATTCATGCATGTAACATGAGGAAAATGCATTGGCATCATGCATTTCATATCTTGTAGCGATCATGTCGCGCGTCGGTCGGTGTGGGTGCCGAGGGGTAAGATTTATTCATCGGAGTGTTGATGAGTAGGTCGTGAACTTTCGGGAAAAATGGAATGAGAAGTCCAGTAGAGATTCAGTATAGCCAAATGATCAAAATGATAAATTCACGTGTTTTGGGCGGAGCAAGTTGGGGTAGATCCCAGGGTGAAAGTCCACGAGTTTATTCACGGTTACACATGAATCCCGACGATGTAAGTTCGTGAAAATGTTGAAAAAGGCGTGCGGCGTCCTACGGTGTAGACCCGGAAATCCGTGGCCCACAAAATAAAGGAAAAGAATCAAAAATCAGTTTTTGATAAATAAATTGGAGGGTTTTCCAATGGTTTAGTCGAGGGGGTGTGTATTTGGTTTATTTTATTGGCTTCATGTGTGAGAGTCGGTTCCCCAGGCTCAGGTGGTGAGCATGAAGAGTCGCGTCTCATGCATGATATAGACATTTCATATAGAAAATAATTGTATGGAATGGGATTGCTTGTTTATATATACCACCACCACCACTTTGTATGACACAAGTGAAAAATATTATATTAAAAAATGTACATGGAGGGAGGAGGGGAGATTTTCTGCGGGCTTTGCTCGCTAGAGTCGTGGGACCCCTTTCGGTGCGAGACTATCGGAGGCATTCGGTAGAGGTACCTTTTTTGAGAAAGCCGAGATGTGGCTTTAAATGCATATTTTGTAAAAATATGTATAAAGTTTTTTGTGGAACAGAACATGAAAACTATGAGAATATAGTTTGCCATATTTATTTTAAGTATTGGTTCGTGGGACCAAGAGACTATTTTTACTCAGGTATACGTCTCGTGATATGAGATGTATGTTCAGCGAGGTTGGCGGGTAGTCAGCGGACCCGGAAAAATGGGGCGTCCGCGAAAAGCGGTATCGAGCAAAGGTAAACGGTTACCTTGGGAGCTCGGTGGGTGTAGAGTTAGGTATATGATATACCTAGGACTTGATGGGCACGGGTTAGATCATACATCAGTGTGCATTTTGGTGAATTAAATGTGATGTGTGATGGTGTATAACATGTTTGTTATGAATTGTGAAATTGTATGCTTGGTGAACACTTTTGGGAAGAAAGTTGAACTCTTGGGACTAGAAAAATAATGATGTTCCAGATTATGGTGACGATAAAAATATGTGAAGCTCAGAAAAATATTTTTAAGACGTCTCCAGTTTTGAACATGGCCCAGATGGAATTTGTGGAATTAAAAATTCATTCGATTTTACCTGAAAGGAAAGTGAAATTAAATTCTAGAAGTTTGAAGTGGGTAAGAAGCGGTGTACAACTCTTTGCATCTTAGGAGTAGCAGGGAAGGCTACTGGAGGAATTGAAAAAAAAAAAAAATTTTGATTTTTAAGGCGTGTTCGGTTTTTTTTTGGAATGCGATAGATAGGTGTTGAGATTAAGGAGGTTGTTCAGTTTTCATGCATGGAAAAGAGTTGGAAATTCAACTCTTAAATTTATAAAGTTTATATGTGAAGCGGAGTGGGTTAGGCTCTTTTGCATGTGGAGTAGCGAAAGAAGGGTGCTTTGGATGGAAAAAGGAAAAAAAAAAATTTTTGCAAGGCAGGAGCTGCGGAATGGCTCGCGCCCGATTTCGGCCGGGTCCGCGACCTGGTGTTGAATTAAAGTGACCGGAGGCGGCGGTGCGCGGGCGGCGGTGTGTGCGGCGCGGCGCGACGCGCCGTGATGACGCCGCGATTCGGGCCGAGCGGCGAGTCGCGGCGTCGATTGGTGCCGCGATGGCACAGTTGGGGGACGTGTGTCTGTGATATCAGTGAAATCGACATGATGATGATCGTGACATCGTCGTCGCGGCGTGCGAAATGACGATGCGCGCCAGTGATGCTGAGCATGGGGCGGTGCGGGAGATCGCGACATCCGATGGATGTCCGCGACATGGTAGCGATGGCTAAAATTTGGGCTTGATGTCGACATGGTTGGCGTCGCGACATGGACGCCAGTCTGGAGGTCAGCGACATGAAGGCGATGTCCGCGACATGGGATTAGTCTTGAGGATGTCACGCGACATGGATTGATGTCGACATAGGGTGGCGACACGGCGGGGATTGGGCGGGAGAGCGGTGTCGCGACCGCCGATATGATGTCGCGACATGGTGTTTGTCTTGATGTCGCGACATCGAAGTGGCCTTGTCAGCGACATGGGCGGTTAATTTGGAGCAAAGCGGGGGAGGTCGCGACATCAGCGACCTGACATTATCTTTGTATGATGCCCTAACGCCACGTGACGGCTGAAGCAGCTATCTTGTGGCGACATCTTTTAGCGACATGAGCGTTGTGCTTGTGGCGCGCCCACGACACAGGCGTGCGCTCGCGGGGTGCTCGCGTGACATGGGGCGGGTTTGCTGGTGCGGTCTGTGTTTTTGTGCCTTGACCCGGAGTAAGCTGTTTGGACCTTTGTTCATGGTTTTCTTGTTCATGAGCGCATTCCACGGTAAAAAAAAAAAAAAAAATACAAAATTTTTAAAAATTTTCTTGTGGGTGATTCAATATATAAGATATTTATGTTGTATTTATTATAAATGCATCGACAAGGTATGTGAAAAAAAAAAATTTATATTTTCGGTGTGTGAATAGTGTCTCGGGGCTGTGTTTGAGCCTTAGAGATACTGCATTGAAATTAAGGTTGCATGTTTTTTTTACTATTGCGTAATTTGTGTTTCAAAATTGCGTGAAAGGTCATATACACGGTGTGATGTATATGGGAATTAGGATTGCGCGGTTGGTGCGCAAGAATGTTATATGCATGGTTTTAATGCGTATAGGAAATGGGTGAATACTAAGGTTAAGAATTCGACCTTAGGGATTTGGATAAGGAAAGGAATATGAAAGTTTTAAATTTAATTATGAGTGGTTGGCAATTAGCACCGCTTAGGAAATGAACGGGTTGGTTCATGGTTGTAAAGTCTGTTAATAATTGGCAGGTGCATTGCTAGTTGGACTGAGTGAAAATTTAATGACTCTTGTTGCCATTTGACATGTGTAGATGGCAAGTAGAGGCGGGGCGCCAGAGGTCGATCCGCAGTGCTGATCGAGCACCGGCATCGACCATCCACGATATTTACTCGTGGGCCTTTCTTGAGGCCGGTGGAATGTCGCAGCGGCTCTTGCATTCGGCGAGCATAGCGGGTGGTCGGGTCGGAGTAACCTCAGAGTTCAGGTCACATCATCCTCCAGAGCATTCTCGGGGAGGAGACAGATGGTGGCGGACCATTGGTTTATGCGAGATGGAGAATATATTGGGGCTATGGAGTCACCTCTCCGTCTTTGCTAGGATCGGTTATTGCATTCCCGGCTAGAGGTGAGGCCCAGGTATGGTGGAGATGGGCAAGGGCTTCTAGAGACATAGAGGTTATGACATGGGGCGTTTCGGGGTACATTGTACAGGAGTAGAGTATTTTCGAGACCGCGAGACATGCTAAAGCTGAGATTTCCTAGAGAAATTTGAGCGAGGGCAATGGCTGGAGTGATGGATGCATTGGCTAGATTCACGGAGTTAGCGGTCAGCGACTATGTGGCCTGAACTCACGGCGAAGTCGGGAGGTTTGAGAATGGTGAAGTTGTCCGTTCGAGGCTGGTGTGAGTCTCACTTTACGAGGATATGGATTCTATGGTTGGGACGGCCTTGACCATAGAGAGAGAGATTGAGGATGCACAAGGCATTCGGGATACGAGTGCTAGTGGGAAGAGGGAAGGGGAGATCGACCTTCTTCTGGTGCGGGAAGAGAGAGCGAGAGGGAGCCTGCAGTCCGCGAGCCACAGTCTGAGGGCCCGAGCGGGGCCAGATGACATCACTTTATTGCCATCGGCCCCGAGACCTGCAATGAGGATTGCCTGGGCGGGGATCGGGGTTTTGAACGATGCGAGTCCGGTCATCGGTGGGACAGAGCGCGGACTTCGAGGTTGTTCCTTCGCTCTAGTGTGGGTCGGAGATCGGTTCCGGGTTGCGAGGTGTTACTTCAGCGCCTTCGGCGGTCTGAGACCGGACCGGAGGACGAGGTGTGGGTCGAGGTCGGGTTCCACGGCTGGACCGGGGACGGGCGTGTCTGCGCTATGGTACCGGAGGCTGAGGCGTGCGGATCAGCCCGGATCTCTGGGAGTATGTTTCTCTGTATGTGTTAATGGGTGCATTATGTTTCTTATTATTGCATCTTGTGTGATAGGTTTGGGCTTGGAGGTTGAGGCCTCTGGGAGAGCCAGTGTTTGGTGAATTCTTCCCTAGGAAGTGGGGAGAGATTTGATTTTCTAGAGATCAGAGTTGCGCAGCGGAAGCGTGATGGATCTTAGAGTGGTAAAAGTGTTGGTTGTCAATGTCAATCTTGACATGTGTAGTGTGACCTTGGTTCATCAGTGGTGGGACTTTAGACGGGTTTTCATAACCGACACGGTCTTGGAGTTGGTGGCTGCATATGCACATGGTTGGATGTGTATGCGTGGTGGAGACGAAATTCTTTTTAAAGGAGAATGTGAGACCCGAGGAAAATCGAATTTTGGATAAAGGGTAAAATAGAAATTTCGGTTGGAAATCCGGAAATTTTCTAGATCTCGGATGACGAAACGGACTTTTCCGTTGAACTCGTCTCGTGAAATTTAGCTATCACGTCGAATTTCGTTAGATTCGGGGTGGAGTCGGGATTGCGTTTTTCGAGGAGTGTGGGGTGTCGGATGACCTATGGCGGATTAAGGGGATGCCGGCACCATAGAAGTGTGACACTTGGCATCAAAAGTAGTGGCTCCTGAATTAAGCCATGTGGGAGAAAGGTTTATAGCCCGTATGATGCCGTATGGTGCATGATGTCATAAAGGGGCATTAAATAAGAAAAATTATAGGGAAAAAGGCGCGTGAGGCATGAGGAAAGGGGGAGGCAATTTCCTCCCATTGACCGAATGATTGATTCTCCAAATTGGAGGAGAGAAAGAAAAAGAGAATATGGTAAATGAGATGAGAAAATGAAGAGAGGTGAGATGAGAAAAAGAGAAAAAGGAAAAGAAAAGCAAAAGGAAGGAAAAGAAAGGAAAGAGGGAACGGTTCTTAGAGAAGAAAGAAAGAAAAAAAAGAAAGGAGGAAAGGGAAAAGGAGGGATTTCCGGGTTTGAAGTGATCGGCGTTCGAAAGTTCGAAGACTAAAGATTGGTGCCTTGTTAGGATCTACGTGTGGGCCAGCCAAAAAAAAGTTGGGGTTCCGATGAGCTCAGGTAGGATATTTTCCTACTCGGTTTATTTTTTAGCCCTAAAGGCTTTATAATGGTAGGGATTACTTATGAGGCCAAGAGAGGCCATGTGAATTGGTTCAAGCCTTGGGACTAAGGGTATGGATTTCTTGACCGGTTTGGGATTATGGGAGTTAGGGTTTGGCCCAAGCAGAAGGTTTCTAGGTATTATGGTTTGTTGATGTGTGTGAATGTTTGGAACCGGATTGGTTCATGTTTGCTAAGGGGCCGTGAGGTACCCTGTTGAAGGGTCCCAAGTTGGTGACTCGGTTGTGTGTTATGGCTTGCTTGAATAACATGCAGTGTGTGGAAATATGATGTTGATGCATGCTATTTAATGTATTAACATGATTTGCATGGAGGTAGATTATATGTATAAATTATAATTTTCCATGGATTGTAAATGTTTCATGTAGTGCTCATTCATGCATGTAACATGAGGAAAATGCATTGGCATCATGCATTTCATATGCACGGTCACATCGCGTCAGGTCGGGTGTGGGTGCGAGGGAGTAAGGATTTATTCATCGGTGTTGATGAGTAGATTAGGTGAACTTTCGGGAAAAATGGAATGAAAGTCAGGTAGAGATTCACGAGTATGTAAATGATCAAAATGATAAATTACATGTTTTTTTTGGGCGAACAAGTTGGAGTAGATCCCCGAGGTGAAAGTCCCTGGTTATTGCAGGTTAGACATGAATCAGACGATGTAAGTTCGTGAAAATGTTGAAAAAGGCGTGCGGCGTCCTACGTTGTGAGCCAGGCGTCGTGGCCCACAAAATAAAGGAAAAGAATCAAAATCAGTTTTGATAAATAAATTGGAGGTTTTCAATGGTTTTAGTCGGGGTGTGTGGTGGTTTATTTCACGTGTGGCCTTCGGTGGCCAGGGGTCGGTTGGGACTCGGGTGGAGTGAGCGTGAGGGTCGCGTCTCATGCGTGATATAGACATTTCGTATAGAAAATAATTGTATGGAATGGGATTGCTTGTTTATATATGCCATTGCATATGCATTTAGGTGGGGAGTAACCGCCTTGGGAGAATTTTCTCGGGCTTTGCTCACCAGTCGTGGGACACTTCCGGTCTGAGACTATCGAGGAGACGGCTTCCCGGTAGAGTACCTTTTGAGAAGAAAGCGAGATGTGGCTTTAAATGCATATTTTGTAAATATGTATAAAGTTTTTGTAGAACGAACATGAAAACTATGAGAATATAGTTCTTAATATTTATTTTGAGTATTGGTTCGTGGGACGAGAGACTATTTTCACTGGGTATACGTCGTGATCGAGATGTATAGATTTTTCCTTGAGTTGACGGGTGGTCAGCGGACCCCGGAAAATGGGCGTCCACAAAAATACACCTTCTTTGGTCTCCTGATCCATAAATTGGTTATAAATATACAGATGCAGGAATAGCATTTTCGAGTTTCTTATGTTTCATCTACGAAACAAATGTATGTTTACCACAGGATTTATTGTAATTCATTTACTTTTGTAACTTATACTTTATTTTAATTTTTTATTCTCATATATATATACATATATACATATACCTATATATATATATATATATATCACTATTCTTTTAACGACTGCGTATGTAAAGACTACTCACTGCGAGTGGGCTCTACATCAGTGGAGTGAGATGGAGTGCCAGACAAAGGAACATCGGCCTTAGCCAAGTAATAATATAAGTGAATAAATTTTATCTCCGATAAAGATGTCATCAGCTAAAATTTGATGATTGTACCAACTACAATGATTTGCAGATGAGTGAGCATTAAATGAGAGCATGATAAGCACTATAATTAGTTTGTTTACTCCTAGTACAATTACAATCATTAGTAATTTTTCTTTTTCTTTCTCCATTTTTCCTTTATTTTGGAAGCAAATTGGCACCTTTGATTCTTCTGCCTCTTTTATTTCTTCTTTCTCTCTCTATATATATGAAAAAATATTTCACATATTATTTGTTGAACATATATATGTTTTAAAGATTAATTTCGATTTTTGTATTTGTAATCATAATTTGGCATAGAACATATATTTCAATGGCCGATATTTTTATTCATATATATATATATATGAAAGAATATGTAAGGACGTTCATAAATGGGTCTATTAAGAAAATCCGAAATATGATTTATTCCCTTTAATTTTGTTTTTTATTTACTAACTGCATGATTTATTAGTATCTGTAATTAATTGATTGATTGTCATAGTTTTCACAATTTGATTAGTAGAGACTCGGTTTTAGGGGCTTAGAGGGGTGTTATGGCTGCTCTGAATGCGCCACGATAGGTAACATGTAGCCGAATTTGATTAAAACATTCGACGTTTAATGGGAGAACTCAGTTTACTACATTATATTAAAAAATGATTTGTTTAAAAAAATAATGTCGGAAATGTTTTAAAGAAAATTGCAAAGCATATTTTTGAAACATATAACCACATTTTGGTGGTGGAATTTGGGAGTACAGAATGTGGGCCCTCTTGAGGTGAGAATGTGGATTAGGCCTCCTTGTCTTAGGTCTTTATTACGGTCTTCATTTCTCCCACAAAAGTCTCCATTTAATTTTATGTAATGTCAAATTTTGAGAAATTAATAATAATTTTTTTAAATTGTTAAGCACAAAGGAATTTCAAGACATAAAAATTAAGAAAATATTTGATAAATCAAGTTTTTGACTTAAAGTAATTTAATAACTTAATTCATATGAATCTCAAAATTTGAAAGTATAAATAAAAAAAATCAACTATTTCAATTTAATATTTAAAATTATTTTTGATTTTAAGTTATAATATTAAAATATTTTAATAAATATGATTTAATTATTCGATAAGAAATATTCTCGTGTAGTCATTTTCGATTTAATTTATTTTGAAAGTTAGTTAAAAAAGAAAAAGACAACGCATTTATAATTTGTCCATGGCATGTATTAATTTTTGGGGAATAAAAACAAAATAAATAAATAAAATAAGAAAGTAAATGAATAGGAAAAGCGATTAAGAGGAGATGTAGCGATCAAATTATTTGTAATTTTATTTGTATGATAATTATTGAGAACTTTGGCTTATTCATAGGATGACACATAGGTTCATAGGATGACATGGATTCATAGAGGCGTTCTGAGGTTCATAAAGAGGTTATAAAAAATAGGAGTTTAGAGTTTTTCTTTTTATTTTGGAAGGAAGGGAAGCTTGGAGGGAAGAAGTTTCGGGAAGGCTTACATAGGATTAATCAAACACTCCCTATGTATGCCAATTGGAAGTCAATTAAGTCTTCGCGAATCGCTCTAACCAAACCTAATTCTCATTTCATTTACTTTTTTTTTTTTTTTATTCTTTTCAAGATATTCTATTCTCTCTCTCTCTTACTTCTTTCTTTATTAAAAAGAAAATAATTTTATTGACATCCCTAAAAACATAAATACAAATTGTTCAACCATAGTATTAGGTAGTGCATAATAAATAAGTCAAAGTATAAATTTGATAATCTTATAATGATTAGAATATATATGGAACAACATTATGCAATATTGGCGATCGCCAATTTGATTTGTTATGCTTTACGATCGTGTGGGAGTCCACGCCCATGCGTGACCACGGGGTGCCCCCTTCGGTGGCCCATTGTGGGATCCACCCTTCGTAACCAGGTGCCCTTCGAGGTGGGTCCGCTGCGGGAATATCATCTTGCTCGCAGGCATTTTTAACTCGCTCCCGTGGCTCGGGCAAGGCCAGGGGCAGGTCGATGGGAACATCTGCACTGGCCAGAAATTTCTTAGCTCGGTTGGTAGTAGAATCTTTCATGTTTCTTCCTGGTCTGAGGTCGAGTCTAGAAAACGAAAGAGCATGATCAATCTGATGAAACCTGAAGGCTTTCCGATGATGCGAAGAGGTGAACTGAAACCACTGAAGCTTCCAGTTGGCACGAAAAGTGTGAATACCTGATAAAGCCTTATTGTAGGGTCCACACCCTTACGTGACCTCGAGTGCCATGAGGTGGGTCCCGCTCATAGGATATCCTCATTCCCATGAGGTTCCTTTAAACCACGGAGGTCGAGACCCGGGACTTGGGGTCTTTGGTCCCGATAGGAAGCGTCTGCAGGCCTGGCCAGGCTAGTAGGCCGGTTGAGTGAAGATCTTGGGTGGAGCTGGGTCTGAGTTCGAAGCTGAGGCAGTCGTGAAATGAGGCTGTATGAATGGACCCACCAGTACAGAACAGTGACCTTAAATAATATTTTGAAAAGATTGTATTTTCTTTTTTTTTTTTTTTTTTAAAACTCATCTATTTATTTTATCAAAAATTTGTATTAACTTAATACATTAAAATAAATTAGTTTTTAAATAAAATATTAAATAGTAAAATCATTCATTTGAAATAATAATATTTAATGATAACAAATCCATATTTAAAAAAATAAAATAAAATTTAACATATCCATTTAAATAAAAATATTAAATATTAAAACTCATCCATTTAAAATAGACTAGTTTTTAAATAAAAATATTAAAACTCATCTATTTGAAATTATATTTAATATTAAAATATTATTTCAAACTCATCAATTTGATTTTTTATTTAGTAGATTTACGTATCGAATAATTTTATTTATATTTTAAAAAAATAAAATTTGAATTTTATTTAGTAGATTTTAAAAATTAAAATACATTTTTAGTAGATTTAAAATAATGAATGATTTATTTATATTTTAAAAAATACATTTTGAATTTTTATTTAGTAGCTTTTAAAATTTTAACAAAAAAATTAAGTGTTAAAAGAAGAAAAAAAAAATGGTATGAGTTGGTGTTGGCACGGGGCTGGGTGGGGGGCGGGTTGGGTTCAGCTAGTGGGGTTGGGTGAGGAGAGGGAGGGAGAGAGAAGGAAGAGGGAAAGAGAGGAGAAGAGATGAGGAGAGAGAGGAGAGTGGGTCCATAATGCCATGTGGACAGCGTCGATAGTGCTGACAATTTAGCATTGTTTATCTCTTTAACATTGATTACATGACGAGAACTTAAGTGGGGCTAAATTAACTGACATAGGTCTTTGGACCTTTTTTTTTTTTTTGAGGTGTAAGTGAGATATTTAGTAAAACATGAGAAGTTTTTTTTAACCTTTAGCAAAAAACAAAAAAACTAGGACTTTTCTATAGCGTTTTGATGGGAGTTCTTTTAAAAGCGGCTTGTCGTTTTGATAATGTGACTGAAAGCAACTCTGAAGCCGACGAAGATAATCTTTGTAACAAAAACAAAAAATTAGTGCTTCTCTGCGACCTCGACGCCGAAGAAGGAGAAGAAGACCAACAAACAACTAAAATTTCAAAAAATTGCTGAAATTTACCGAAGGATGACCAATAATGTACCAAAATTGAAGGAAATTGCAAAAGGCGCGCCTAGGGAGAGTCTTGTGCCTAATCGTCGCTTTACCGAAGGTGCGTCGCCTCGACTCACCTTTGACTTGGGAGACCTTGCTTCGACTTCTTCCAATTCACTATTAAGCGGTTTTGGTAGGCAGAAATGGCGGTTCCATGAAATTAAGGATCTGAGATATACGGGGAAGTAACAAACACGTTGTTAAAGTTTTGACATGTTATGAAATGAGCGGTTTAGTGAGCAGTAGGCTTCACTTTGAGAGATTAATTAATTGAGGCATCCGTTTCAATTCGATTTGTTTTATGTGTTTTTTAACGGTAAAGAATTGAAAATCAAATATGTTATCTATGTTTTTCCTTATTTTTTGAACTTAAAAAGCAGTTTAAAAAACATAAACCAAGCTAGCCCTAGCATGTAAGATCCGATTAATGCGAGTAAAAGATCACGATATTTTAAGATGTCAATTCCTAGTTAATAATCAAACAATGAGCGGTTGAGATCAAAGAAAGAAGTATTTGAAGAAGTACAGGATGATTTCTGTTTCATGATCAAAAGAATGGCTTAATTTGGATCGGGAGATTAGAGTGTTGGTAAAAGAAAAGTTGGACATATTACGCATGCGATTAGATTGATAGTGGAGTATAAGGCGTATGAGGTGGGGAATGATTGTGTGAATGTCACAATTTTATATTTATGGAAATGGTCGCCTTATAATAATAATAATAATATGATATGGGAAAATTTGCATATCTGCGAAAAACATGGTACTCTCTACGAGTGTGGCCTACATTATTGTCTTCCACCTTCGATATCGAATCAGTATCTATCTATCTATCTCTATGGAACCCAATCCCTAATTTATTTATCTGTCTTATTACAACATTCAGTTTGTAACAAGACTTGACGTGGGATGGGTACGTAGCTTGAGCTTACATAATCTTTAAATATAAATATGAATGTCCTTACATAATCTTTTCATATATATATATATATATATATATATATATATATATATATATATATATATATATATATATATATATATATATATATTATCACGATGAAAATATGTTCTATGCCAAATATGATTACAAATACAAAAATCGAAATTAATCTTTAAAACATATAGATGTTCAACAAATAATATGTGAAACATTTTTTCATATATATAGAAAGAGAAAGAAGAAATAAAAGAGACAGAAGAATCAAAGGTGTCAATTTGCTTCCAAAATAAAGGAAAAACAGAGAAAAAAAAAGAAAAATTACTAATGATTGTAATTGTATTAGAAGTAAACAAACTTAGGGTTTTTGGTTATAGATGTTCTAAAGTTAGCTTGCAATGTTATAGTGGTTATCATGCTCTCATTTAATGCTCACTCATCTACAATTCATTGTAATTGGTAGAATCTTCAATTTTAGCCGATGACATCTTTATCTGAGATAAGATTTATTTGCTAAGGTTTTGTTATGGTTTGGGTGTTGATGTCTTTGTCGGAGACTCCATCTTGGTTTAATCGGCGTGAAGCACTTCGTAGATGTGGATTGCTTTATTTTCGAAAGAAAAGAAAAAATAGTGAAATATATTTACATCACTCGAGAGAAAAGAAAAGGATAGTGAAATATATATATATATATATATATATATATATATATATATATATATATATATATATTTGAGAATAGAAAATAAAAAATAAAAAGTAAGTATAAAAGTTACAAAAGTATATATGAGAATAAAAATTAAGAATTAAAAATAAGTATAAGTTACAATAAATCCAGAGTGGTCTGATCATAAAGTAAATTTGTTTCAGACATGAAACATAAGAAACTGAAAAATGCTATTCAGGCATTTGCATATTTATGCAAATAATTTATGGAATGTGAGACTAAAGAAAGGTGTATTTTTGGTATAGTAAATTATGCGAATGATAATAAATAAATTGTAAGAGAGTATTTATGGAATAAAAGATGAATATATAAATTATTTTTGTTAATTAAACAGCCGATGATTTATGTAGGATTGAAAATTTCAATTTTTTCCTATATGAAAAATATTACGTATATATTAAAATCTTATAATCAAACAATTTAATTCTATATTAAATTCTAAGTGGAAATGTTTGATTAAATTGGATTAAAGTTTTTTAATAGAAGAAGAAGAATAAAAAGAAAAAATGATAAAAATAATGCCACCCTAAAAAGTTTTTTTTTTTTTTTAAATATCCATTAATATCTCCTTGCAAAAGTTTTTTTTTTTTTTAATTTACATTAAATGCCAGCACAATAAAACGGAGTTTTGTTTAATATGTTAATACCATTAAAAAAAAAATCAAAACTACATAACTCTATGAAAAAAAACATGATACCTTAGATTTTCTAATACCCAAAACCTACTACACAGATAATATGCCAAATTAAAAACTAAACTTAGAAATTTTATTTCCATTATGCAGCTTTCTCACTTTCCTGTCAACCAAAAGACAATTAACATGAAACGTCTAACATAACATCGTGAAAATAGTTTAAAATTATATGTGAGATAGAGATAATACCTCATAAATTTGCCAAGCTTTTTGCAAACACTAACAATGAAGAAAGTTTTAAACAAAACTCTGTTCACTATCTTTACTTGATGTGTCAAATTGATACGAAGGGTTCGAAAATTCTTATTTCTTTACCATGTTTTAGGGTTCTCCATCAAGATTTACAAGAAGAGGAAAAGAGGGTGATGAATCTTATATTGGATCTCTAAAGAAATTATTGATGAAATAAAATTTCGAATGGTAGAGGAGTAATTGATGAAATAAAGTCAAGATAAGCTTTCATTTTTAAGTGTAGATGTCATTTTCATTTTATAACGGCTCAAGTGAAAAATATCGAAAATATCATTATTATCAATGAGATTTTTGGCGCTGCTATTAACAAAGCAGGCACTATGGACATATTTTGAAAAAATAAAAAGTGAGTGAGGTTTGTTTTTTACTTAATGTAATAGATTTTTGAGTTTAATGATAAATAATCTTAATAGTATTAAGTATTAAGTTTTAACGTTGGGTGAGTGGTAGATAAACGAAAGGAAAGAGGTTATTTTGGGTTCAGCGCCGCCGTCTTTAATGGGGCAGTTTGGTTTAATTATAATCGAGTTTTTAACAAATTCAGGTTAATTTTCTCAAACTTAAGATGAATTCAGGCGGGTTCGAGTATTATTATTCCCACTTCGATTATATTTTAAAAATATTTTATTATTATTTTAATTTATATTTTAATATAAATAATAATAATAATAATAATAATATTTTAATAAATAATTATAAATTCATAATATTTGAAGTGAAAAGGAAAGAACGTTGAGTTGGGAAAATAGTATATATGAATGTTTTATCCATTAATATAATATAATATCGTGTTTACACTGGGAGATTCATATGATAATGAAAGTGAAAGTCCTTTATATCGGTTATGCTTTATTTTATTCAAACCCTCTGTTATGCTGTTATGCTTTCCAAAAAGTAGTCACAAAGCAAGAAATAAATATTGTTCTTTAGTTTGAATTTGGAAAAGAAGGAACTTTCCAATGCACAGGTCTTCAAAGTTCTTCGTAGGGATAAAAAGGAACTTTCCAATGCACAGGTCTTCGAAGTAAGCTTCACTTTGAGAGATTAATTAATTGAGGCATTCATTTCAAATTTCGATTTAATGTTTTATGTGTTTTTTTTAACAGTAATAAATTGAAAATCAGATATTACTCATATTTCATATTTTTAGAACAAAACGGTTTAAAAAAGCATGTATTAGCGCAACATAAATAAGATCAATTATAGATGCGATATTCGATGTCGATTCTTGGTTAATAATCAAACGATGAATGGTCCGGAATCCAAAGAGAAGAATTTGAAGAAATTTAGGATGATTCCGCGTTTAACTTGTCGAAGAATGAGCAGTGGTCGAGGAGATTAGGTATCACGGATTAGGTATTTGGTAAAGGAAAAAGTTGGACTGTTACGCATGCGATTGGGGAAGCAGTTGACCCATTAACATTAAGGACGAATACTTGCGTGCTCGATATGCATTTTATATTTATGAAATGGTCGCCTTATAATATAATATTTATAATAAAGAAGATGAACTTGGTGATGAGTGTGAGGGTAGGGACTGGGAGGGCATCCAATTTAGCCTAAGGATGTGAACTGGGGATTAAATTAAATGAATAACAATAAGCCAAATAACTATGATATAGGAGAGAAAGGAGTAATGAGCGGAAGGGGGAAAGAGGAGTATATATGAGAATAAAAAATTAAAGACAAAAATAAGTATAAGTTACAATAATCAGAAGTGGTGTGATCCTCCTACATTTTGTTTCAGGAGTGAAACATAAGAAATGAAAACTTCATTCAGGCATTTGCATATTGTATAAATAATTTATGGAATGTGAGACCAAGAAGGTGTATTTTTGGTATAGTAAATTATGTGAATTATAATAAATAAATTATAAAAAAGAGTAATTTATGGAATAAAAGGAATAAATATATAAATTATTTTTGTTAATTAAACGGCCAGATTATGTAAGTTGAAAGAGTACAATTTTTTTCTATATGAAAAATATACATATATATTAAAATCTTATAAATGTAATTTAATTCTATATTAAATTCTAAGTGGAAATGTTTGATTAAATTGGATTAAAGTTTTTGAATAGAAGAAGAAGAATAAAAAGAAAAAATGATAAAAATAATGCCACCCTAAAAAGTTTTTTTTTTTTAAATATCCGTTAATACCTCCTTGCAAAAGTTTTTTTTTTTAATTTCTGGCCAAATGCCCTGTAAAAAGTTTTGTTTAATATATTAATACCATTAAAAAAAAAAAATCAAAGCACTATGCTCAACGAGCACTATGGGCAGCTTGATTTGAAAAAATAAAAGAATAAGGTGAGGTTTGTTTTTTACTTAATACTTAATAGATTTTTATTTAATGATAAATAATCTTAATATCGGTTAAGTGTTAAGTTTTACGTTGGAGTAGTGGTAAGGGATAATGAAGGGATGAGTTATTTTGGGTTCTCGCCACCACAGTCGTAATGGGGCTGAGTTTGGTTCTAATATAATCGGGTTTTTAACAAGTTCGAGTTTATTTTTATAAACACCAAGATGAGTTAGGATGGAGTTCGAATATTATTATTCCATTATATTTAAAATATTTTATTATTATTTTTATTTTATATTTTAATATAAATAATAATAATAATTATAATATTTTGAATAAATAATTTATAAAAATTTATAATATTTAAAGTCAAAAGGAAAGAGATGGGAAGTAACGCTTGGGTTGGAAAACCAATGCCTCTGTGAATTATTTTTATCTAGTAATATAATATAATATTTTGTGGTCTTGTGTTTTACACTGGGAGAGTTCCACTCTCGGGTGAGACAATAGAGTTAAAGTCCCTTTATATCAGTTCATGCTTTATTTATTCCGACCACTCTGTTATGTTTTTATATGGGTGACTTGTTTTGCTTTCCAAAAATTAGTCTGAAAACAGAAAAAATGTTGTTCTTGGTTGGAATTTGGGAAAGAAGACTTTCCAATGCACAGGTTTCAAAAAGTTCTTCGTGAATAAAAATTTCCATGTAAATGGTCATAAAAGTTAACTATTTATAAATTAATTTCATCCTGTCTCTTCTTTGATTTAATGTAAGTGCTTGAGACATGAAGGGCAGCCCCTCTCTCATTTTCCTCAGTCTTTCCCATTATATGAATTCGCCACCTTATTTATTTACATATATTTAATGGATTAATAAATTAATGATATTCATTGATAATATAATAATTCGTTCAAATTCTAGAATCTAAAGTTTATATCTGCGTTCGAGTCGAGTGAAGTCAACAGTTATCTCTGTGTATTACATATATAGGACGTGAATCTTGAAAGTGGCTAATAAGTAGTGATATGTGACATTTGATTTTCTTCCTCTTTTGGTAGTAAGTCCAGCTTATATCTTAGGTTGATGAGAAAAATAGCTTACAGATTTAAATAAAAATGAACCATATCTCCTGCTTGGCTCATTTATGAAATTCGTTTGTTTTGCGTGAAAAGTATTTACGATATTTCCATCTACCTTAGAAACACTCTGAAAAAAAAATCTAAAATCAAGGGATCTTGAACCTTTGTCACTCTGGGTTTGTTTCAAATGCCAAGCGTGCGAAAGTAAGAGATAAATAGCTTTAAAAACATTAAGGATGGTGCTGTTACTCTTGATAAATAGGGCGGCACTGGAAGAATTTATTTTCTTTTCTTTGTTTTTCACAATGTTTGATTTTTCACTCATTATGAAGAATTTCACAAGCTAAGCTCTTGAACTTTTCTAATAAATGACCAACCATCAAATTTGTATCTTTATTCTTGATCTTCCATGAGGCGCTCTCTTGGTCGTTAATTAGCATGAAAAGCGCTTAGCTCCCATCCCGCATCACGGAAGTATAAATAAATCTTGGGCGCGGGGCGCGGGGCGCGGCAAGGCGCGTGTTTTATGTGGGCCATTCTCTTACGTATATATATAATTTGTCACATATAGTTAAATTTACAATGTTTATCATCAAATATCTTCAAAATTTCAATCTAATCAATAAATGATGGGAAGTTATTTTCCTTTTCTGTTGGTAGTATTTAATGGGTTTTGTTTGCTATTCTTATCATCTTCTATATGGATAACACAATGGTTAGGAGGCTTGAGGTTTTGAGTTGAAAAAAGCAAAACTGGGTAGAAATAGGGTTTGAATGTTAGAAACTTGAAACAAAATTTAAAAAGTTGAAATAGCGTCGTTTAGCGCTTTAGGACCAAAACAACATTGATTTCACGCCCTGATGTCTTTGTTTTTAAACGAAGTGAACCTCAAATGAGTTGTTTTTTGGTGGTGTTTCTTTTATAAAATACTCAAAACAACATCATTTTGATTTGTAACGGAAAAAAGGATAAAGGTGCAAATATCCCTCGTTTTTTTTACCAAATATCCTACTTACACTTCGAATTTTTTAGGTCAAAGCCTTTGCGTTTATTCAGTAACCCACGCCAAGTCATTCCATAGTAATAACATGATAAAGAGGTCAAAAGACATTAAATGTTGTAATTGGTGTGTCGTGCCCAGAGTGAGGACTCTTCTTACTCTCTTCCCTTTCCTCATCCCTGACCTTGACACCACACCCACCCACACCCACACCCACCTCACACAATGTGTATTTCCTTTCCTTTTTTATGCAAAATAAAAATAAAAAAATTCTTTTTTAAATCTTAATTTTTATTAAAATTTTATTTTAGTTTTAAAATCTATTAAATAAAAATTCCAAAATTTATTTTTAAAATATAAATAAGTATTCATTATTTTATTTTTAAATATTTTAATTTAATTTTATTCATTAAAATAAATTATACTTTAATTAAAATATTTATATCTTTAATATAAATTTTTTTATAATAATCAATAATATAATAACTAAATATTAACATTTTAAAATATCTTGTATTTTCTTTTTCTTTTTTTTTAAAAGAACTCATCTATTTATTTTATCAAAAAAATGTATTAACTTAATACATTAAAATATAATACTTTTAAACAAAAATATTAAATATTAAAATCATGCATTTGAAATAATATTTAATAATAACTTAATATTAAATATATTGCTTTTAAATAAAATATTAAATGTCGTAAAATCATGCATTTGAAATAATATTTAATAATAAGAATCCATATTTTCAAAAATAAAAAATAAATAACACATATCATTTAAAATAAAAATATTAACATGTCCATTTAAATAAAAATATTAAATATTAAAATTCATCTATTTAAAATAGACTAGTTTTTAAATAAAAATATTAAGAAACTCATCCATTTTGAAATTATATTTAATATTAAAATTGTTTCAAACTCATCCATTTATTTTTAATTTAGTAGATTTAAAATCTTAGGAATAATTTATTTATATTTTAAAAATAAAATTTCAATTTTTATTTATGAATTTTAAAAATTAAAATAAATTTTTAGTAGATTTAAATAATGAATGATTCATTTATATTTTAAAAAATACATTTTGTTTTTATTTAGTAGCTTTTAAAATTTTAAATAAAATTTTAACAAAAAATTAAGTGTTAAAGAAAGAAAAAAATGGTTTGGCTGGGTGTTGAAATTTGGTGAAGAATCCGGCCGGATTAACCTCATGAACCGAGAGGGTGCCAGACTCACGTGGATATAAACTTTTCATAAAGCAGTCAAATAAAATCCATGGAAGAACCCTTTACAATGCTTTAAGCATATCTTTAGTAAATAATGCGGAGCGAAGTGATAAATTTTTTTTTCTTTCTTTCAAACACTTGGATTTTTCAGAAAAATTGGCCAGAGTTTTCTTTGTTTTTCGGACTTTCCCAAATTTACAAAACTGCTGCTGGCTGTTTAAAAACACTTCTAATCTGCAATCCTCAACTTCTCAACTTCCGTTTAGGACTCATAGATCTGACAATCAAACTAATATATACACATAACATTTATTCATTTAAATCATCAAAACATTCCAACTATTTAATTCCATGCTTTTTTTCAAAAAGATTGGAAGCGAGCGGATTTTAAAAGCCAGGCCGCTAAGTAGTTCCTTTTCAAAAATATATCCATATATGCATATATACAATAAAGTATTCGACATATAAAATCATGCAAACTATTTATACAATGCGATTCACATCGTCGTCTCCTCGATAACAAAACTGGCTGTGGGGAGGTACTCTACCGGCGCACATGTCTCGAGTCTGAAATGTTTTTGAAGCATGCTTGGAAAGAATGGTAAAGGGCCGGGTGAGTGTACATTTTCATTAAGATACACCATTTTCGAGTATATACAGTAATACATACTTATACAATTAAAATCCTTTATGCCTTAAACTTTCTTTTCAAAGTAATACATCTTATCTGATTAAATCGATTTATCTTGAAAACTGCTTTTTATCACGATTAAAAATCCATTTATACCTTAAACTTTCTTTCTTTCTTTCTTTCTTTCTTTCTTTGCTCTTTCTTTCGATGGAACGGGAAATAAACACCAGGAAACGATTTCGAGTGCGACGGTGAGGGCAGTCACATTCAGTCATAACCACTACGCTGCGGAGAAACTCACGCTTTGCATAGGGTTCAGTCATAACGCCTTATCACGTGTAGGATATTCTCTAGACACCTAATTCCACTCCCTCGGAGTTAGTAACCTATAACTTTGCCTCTAAATCCTTGCAGCTTAGGTACCTCGTGAGTATCAATCATAAGATCTCTCTATACCAGGTTAGGGTAACCATCGATAAAGCATTTATCAAAATACGTTTTATAAATCCCGTTTAAATCCTTTACTTTATCACTGAAAATATATATATATATGCAAATATACATATGCATTCTTTACACATTTTTAAACTTTCATAATGCCTTAACATATGCATACATATATAATTTAATATAAATATATATATTGATGCAAGATAAACATGTACATTAAAATTTTCATTTACATCAAAACTTTTCATTTAGGCAATATAAACATTTACATTAAACTTCATTTAACATCAAAATCACATTCACTTTAAAGAAACTCAATTTGCAAAACATCATTTTACACTCACAGTTCAAGCTCAATCCCGCTTGCTTCTGTGAATTCCCGTTTCCGTCGATGGTCCTTTTCACATTTTCAAAAACCACAACTATACATTATTACTCTTCCATTTTAATCCACCATACACATTCATTTTAAAGCCAAATGAACAAATTACCCATAAGCACTAAAAACCCACTCATTTTAGCCAACCTTTTCCAACAATACTCTATAGACTTCATGACTCAAAATTATTCAAACGGTCTTTAAAATTTATGAAACTCTCAGATCAGTCCTTTATATATCCAATGACACCTCTCTTTAAATTTTCAGTTTAAAATTCCTTCTCTAAAAGCCCTCAACCACATAACACAAGTTATTGTATTTTACATCTAGATGACTCAATTTGGCAAAACATAATCTGCACATAGCTCACTTTGACAAATTTTTCACAGGCACTTTGGGATTACAATTTGTAAACTTCCTTCAGATAAATTTTTTCCCTTAAGTCTATTTTAACCAGAAACTTGAATCACTCAAATCGGATCATAAATGAGCAAGTTATGATCCAAAATCATTCAAATGGTAAAACAGGAAAACAAAGCATTTCCTGCGAGGAGCAGACAGTGAAACACATGGCCCTACTTTGAGTAAATTTTAGGCCACTTATAATCAGAATTTGATGATGCCTATTTCTATAGGTTTGATTTTCCTTGAAGTCTGTTTTAACCAGCAGCAGATAACTCAAATCCCGGATCAGAAATGAGCAAGTTATGTTCAAAATCGACAAATGGTGAACGGAAAACATAGCATTTCTGTGCGAGACTACGCGAGAAAATGACAGAATGTGTTTCTCTTCCACTTTTTCACTCTAAACACTCCAATCTAATGCCTTATACCCATTTCAACATATCACACAAAATTCACTATCAATTCCTAACAATTCCCTCACTTTCTTTTTCAAAACCTAACCTAATCCATTTCCTTCTCAATTGATATCAAAAATCATATCATTTCAATAATAAACTACCACCAATTCTTTTAAACATCATATAATTTGATAGATTCCATGTTTATTTTCTCCCCAGTGGGGTTTACTCTCATAACCTAACCATTCAAAGGTTCATGTGCTCTTTTGCACAAAACTTCAAACCAAAGATCTGATATAAACTGAGTCGCAGAATCCGATTACTATGGTTACAAAGCGAACATACGATTTTGGACTTATCACCTTCTTCCTCTCTTCCTCCTCTTGGCTCCTTCTCCTCCTACGGTTTGCTAGGGCAAACTTTGAGACCAAATGAATTTTGGCTCTTGTTTTTCCCATTTTTATATTTTCAACTTTTCACTAATTGCAATTTAGTCCTCAAACATTTAAATATTGCAATACCAACACTAAAGGAATTCCTACTATGGCCATCTCTACATAATGATTTTCATATTCTTTTTTTTTTTGCTAATGACAATTTTACCCTTATCCCATACATGATGATCCGGTTCCATCATTTTATCATCTCTGCTAGTCTCCAGTACTCTGATATGACACTTAGTGCTCTTATACCCCTACGTGTATCATGTCTTGTACACTCTCGGGACGGGGTGTTACAAAATCCTCCCTTCATAGGAACATTTCGTCCTCGAAATGAATAAACTAAACTCCAAAAGAAAGGAAAGGAAATTACCTCATTAGGGAAAATAATTGAGGGTAATGAGTGTCTGGCCTCTGAACAAGTAGCTTGCCTCCTTCTCATGATTACTCCATAGTACTTTGACTAATGGAATCACGTTACTCCTCAACACCTTTTCGCTGCAATCTACAATTTGCTGGTATCTCTTCATAAGTCAGTTCTCTTTTAAGCGCCTTTGATTTGTTCTCTCAATACATGTGAAGGATGGGATATATTTCTCGACATCGATACATGGAATGTATCATGAATCTTGATAACTCTGGGGGTGGCTTGACTTATGGCTACTGGCCCCACCTTGCTCATAATCTCATAAGGTCCAATATACCTTGGGCCTAAGTTTGCCTCGTTTCCCGAATCTCGACCACGCTTTCCGAGTGAAATCTTAAAAAAAAAACTTGGTCACCTATCTCAATTGCAAGTCTCTACGGCGGTTGTCGCATAACTTTTACCGCAGCCGGTCTTGTCGCGATTTCCGGTTTATCCCTTATAACTTTGATCTTATCCGCAAGTCACTTGGACGAATTTCGGACCTACTAATTTCCTTCGCCTACCTCCAGCCAATTTGGAGTTCGACATTTCCGTCCATAAAGATCCTCATAAGGGGCCATACCAATACTGGCAGTATAACTGTTATTATATGCGAACTCCATCAGTAGTGTTCCTTTAGGGTATGATACATCTTTGTGCTTCCCGGATGCATAGCATAAGCGGAGGAATGGGCTTCCTCCATAATCTCTCTCCCTCATCACCTACATCAGTACACCCTGACCTCGTCCCATGACGCGGTACTCGTGAGACTAAGGAAGAAAATCAGATTTTGGATAAAGGTAAAATAAATTGGTTGGAAATCCGAGGAAATTTTCTAGATCTCGGATAATGAAAACGGACTTTTCGTTGAACCGTCTCCACGAGATTGCTTCTACGTCGAATTCGTTAGATTCCGGGTGGTGGAGTTTCCACGTTTTTCGGCGTGGGGTGTGTCGGATGACACACTAGCACGCTGAAGTGAGGATGCCGCCCGGCACCATAGAGTGTGACACTTGGCATCAAAAGTAGTAGCTCATAATTAAGCCATGTGGGAGAAGGGATTCCATGGCCCATATGATGCCATGTGGTGTATGATGTCATAAAGGGGCATTAGAAATAAAAGAAAAGAATGGGAAAAGGAGAGCCCTTGAAACGAGGAAATGAGGAGAAATTATAAGATTGGCCCAGGATGTGAGATATTCCGGTGAAGAGAGAAATGAAAGAGAAGGAGAAAATGAGGGAAAATGGAAGGAAGATGAGAGGAGAGAAGAGAAAAAGAAAAGAAAAGCAAAAGTAAGGAAAGAAAACAAAGAAAGGAAAACGTGGAGAGGAAGATGCGACCGTCGGATTCCTTCGAGACAAGAAGGAAAGTGTTCTATACGGAGAGGACAACGCGTGGACTCCGGTTTTTGGGAGTTTCTTCGACTTGAGAGGTGGGGATATTTTCTACTTGGTTTTTACTCGTAGCTGAGGCTTTATAATGGTAGGGATTGTAAGGGAGGCGAGAGGCCATGAATTAGTTCAAGCCTTGGGACTAAGGTATGGATTTCATGACCCGGAGTTTCGGATTATGGGTTAGGGTTTGGACTAGAAGCGAAAGTTTCTAGGTGTTGTAAAATGATGCCCAGGCCGGATTGGTTCCTGTGTTTGTGAAGAGTGTGGTACCACATTGAATGGTCCCAAGTTGAGACCTTGTTGTGTGTTATGGCTTGCTTGAATGACATGCAGTGGTGTGGAAATGTGATATTGATGCATGCTATTTGATGTATTAATATGTTTTGCATGGAGGTAAATTATATGTATCAATTATAATTATCCATGGTTTGTAAATGTTTCATGTAGTGCTTATTCATGCATGTAACATGAGGAAAATGCATTGGCATCATGCATTTCATATGCACGGTCACATCGCATCAGGTCGGGTGTGGGTGCAGGGTAAGGTTTATTCATCAGTACAGGAATGGGTCGTGGAACCCTGGAAAATGGGACAAAGTCCAAGGTAGAGATTCACGAAAGTGTGTAAAATGATCAAATGATAAATTACATGTTTCGCGAGCAAGTCAGTAGATCCTCTGTAGTGAAAGTCCCACATTTTATTCACTGCTAGGACATGAATCCCGACGATGTAAGTTCGTGAAAATGTTGAAAAGGCGCGGCGGGCGTCCTACGGCGTGTAAACCCTAAACCGTGGGCCCACAAAATAAAGGGAAAAGAATCAAAATCGCTTTTTGATAACAACTGAGGGTTTTCCAATGGTTTAGTCAGTGGTGTGTGTGACCGGTTTTATTTCACATTCGCATTCCAGTGAGGGAGCTTCCGTGGGACTTTGTGTGGTGAGCATGAGGTCAGACCATGCATGATATAGACATTTCATATAAGAGTGAATAATTGTATGGAATGTGATTGATTGTTTATATATGCCATTGCATATGCATTTTAGGTGGGGAGTAACCCTTGTAGGAAAACTTTCTACTGGGCTTTGCTCACCCCGTCGTGGGACCCCCTTTCAGGTACAGGGACTATCCAGGGAGACGGTACGCAGTAGAGGTATCTTTTGAGAAGAAAGCCGAAATGTGGCTTTAAATGAATATTTTTGTAAATATGTATAAAGCTTTTTGTAGAACAAGCATGAAAACTATGAGAATATAGTTCATTATTTTGTTTTTATGAGTATGGATATATGAGCCCATGTGGCTATATTACTAAAAAGGTCTCGTAATACGAGACATATAGATCAAAGCAGTTGATCTGCAGTCAAATGCACTCCCTTGAAAATGGGGCGTCACAAGACTCATCCTCTAAATGACAATCCCCGCCGCCCGTGACTCTGCTTCACCTCTCAACTTCACTATCTCGTGGATCCCGAATCCGAAGCTCTAACTCGTCTATCACAGACGTACATGAAATGTGGCTAACAAGACTTAACTGGCCGGGCTCAGCCCCACACCCAAGGACCTCAATTCTATGAGTCGAGGAAGATGCACGACCCTCAAGTGCGATAGGGAACTCAATGGTGCATTCATAATCCTTGATCAGTTCAATTTTACACTTATCCCCATACAACAATCCCGGTTTCCATCATTTATCATCTCCTACTTTAGTCTCCAAAATACTACAATGTGACACTTAGTGCTCTTATACACCCCTACAAGATCACGCACTGCATTAACACCCCTGGACGGGTGTTACACTGGGCTAGGTGGAGGCTGATGAGAGAGGGATGAGAGAAGAGATGAGGGAAAATAGAGGAGAGAGAAAAGATAAGGGAAGAGAGAGGAGAGTAGGTCCCACAATGCCATGTGGATACCACGTCAACAATTAACGACAATTTTAACCTCGTTTGACCCCTTTAACATTATCAGTTACGGTAAGTAAGAACTTAAGTAGGCTACGAGAGTAAACGAAAGAGGCCTCTTTGGACCTAAATTTTTATTTTTGAGGTGTAAGTGAGATATTTGGTAAAACATGAGGGTTTTTTTTAACCTTTACAAAAAAAAAAAAAAACTAGACTTCTATACTACATGAGAGTTTTTAAAAAACGACAAATGCTTTGATATGCGACTAAAAGTAACTCGAAACCAATCGAAGATAATCTTTGTGAAAAAAAAAAAAGTGCTTCTCTCCAACCTCGACGCCAAAGAAGAAGGAGAAGACCAATAAACAACCAAAATTTCCAAAAATTGCTGAAATTTACCGAAGGATGACCAATAATGTACCAAAATTGAAGGAAAATGCAAAAGACGCGCCTAGGGAGAGCCTTGCGCCTAATCGTCGCGCATCAAAGGTGTCGCTCAACTCGCGGAGGCGCCCAAGTGCCTCGTGATAGCTTCCTCGCGCCTGGGCACTGTGATAAGGTTCTCGTGCTCTGCGTACCTTCACAACTATGATTCTAATCACAAGAATACTAATACAACAGCCTGATTCAAACCATAGAAAGATGGCTTCAACCAGAGATATGTTAGATGAAACAAAGGTCCAATAAAATACACACAAGACCTAGCTCAATTCATTAAGAGTCAAAACAGTGGATAGGTATGAGGGATCTAGTATCCGAGTTCCATGGAGAAAACAAGATTTGTAATTCAAAGTAAATAGATGTTAAAAAAAATCCAATAGATAGGAGCGTGCCTCAAACTGAATAAAGCTTTATCCTAAATTCTGTGGCTTAGATCTATACCTACTACTTCCCAAATCAAACAAAATTGCACATCTCTCACTCTTCTTAGCCCCATCGATTTAGTTCTTTATGATAAAAGATATAAATGAATAGCATGCCATATTACATTCTACCCCTCCATTTAGATATTTGAATTTAGAGTTCCATGAATCCAAGGTGTGCAATGAAGAATTAATTAATGGCAGGGATAGAGGACTTGAACTGAAGGAGGTCGCTGAAATACACTAGTACGTATATATGAAGAAGAATAAGATGAAGAGGATTAAGATGGATTCAAGCAGCAGGTTTTGGTTGACCATTTTTGGGTTTGTTAATTGTTTCTTTGAAGTGAATGGATGAACATCTTTGTAGCTGCAGCTTGTCATAGCATAACATAACATCAAAACAATATTTTTAGGCAAAGGAAAGACATGGGAATTGAAGTCACATATGTTGTACCCAAGGTTTATTAATGTAGTACCCTACCACTAATGTAGTATTTAAGATGATGCATTCTTATCAATTTGGCTTTTCATTCTTTATCAAATATTTTTAAAATGAGAAGATCTGGGCTTGATTTTAAGTCTCTTGTTTACAAATTTTCAAATAAATTGAAATATAACCATAATTTAAGCCTTCCCAAAAATACTAGGGCTCACTCGACGCTAGAGAAGGAGAAGAAAATTTCGAAATTGGCCGAAGCATGCCTAGGAGAGCCCGCGTAGCTATGCACCTTTCGCTTCCTCATCCTCGCTCAGTCGGGCGGGGGCACGCTTTGACTCGTGCAGGTGCACCAGAGCCTCACATCGCACGCCGTGCCTAAGCATGCCTTTCAGAGCTATAATTCTATCAAAAGAATACTGATGCAGATAGGTTTGGGATTCAAACCATAGTATGAGGGCTTCAACAAGAAAATCGTTAGACGTGCCTCAAATTCGAATAAAGTCAGACTATAAATTCTAGGGTTATTTAGATTCATACCTACTACTTGTCAACTCAAACAAATTGCACATCTCTACTCTTCTCAACCTCCTCCATTTGATTCTTTATAAAAAAAAAAGATAAATGAATAGCATGACATATTGCATTTTACCCCTAAGAAATATTGTACAAAAATACGCATTAAAGACCAGCATACCCAATAAATCATCAATTCAAAAGATTCTAATGCTAAAAATTACTGGCACAAGAAGAATAAAACTGAACATAGAAATCAAAGCTTATGCCATTATGGTTTTTCCAACAACCAAAACTGAAGAAATAAGAAATAGACATTTCTTCAGCATGCTGAAGAAATGGTATTATATTACTTGCATAATTGTTATGCTCGCTCATGTCAAGCTCGTTCGTTATAATCCACCATTTCTTATTTCTTCACCATTTATTTTTTTTTTCGTACAGGAAACAGGATACCGACACTAAGGTCAAGACAATGTAGGTCAGATATGTATCATACCGACAAGATAATGGCAGGTTTCTTGAGAACAAAGTTAATTTTCATATGATATAGATATTTATCTCTAAGATTCTCTCCGTGGTATATCGGAAATGAATTTAAATAAGATTGGCAATCTCCTCTCACTGTACTCTTGATCTTTTCATCTCCTCGGGTAATTTTAGTTTCAGGAAATCCCGTATATTCTTAGCAGAGTCACAAGCCATGATTCAAAATTGTTGGTGAAATGAAGAAGATACAAACAGGGTTTTCGCTCGCTTTTCCGGTTTTATCTCCTTGCGGATGCCCGACTTGATTCGTGGTTGATCATGAAGTAAATGACCATACCATCTTCCACTGCCTCCCAAGAACCACAACCTCAATGTGTGACTTGCATTTTCACCGCCTGCTTAATAGTTCTCCTCATCAAACACCGGTGCAGCCAAGTGCGTAAAGATCGCTCGAACTCGTCTCATGTTCACTTAGCTTCTCAATGCGCATCATTTCCTCAATCAATATCGGCCATTCTCATACTTTAAGATCAAAGGAAGCTCGATAATTAATCGTTGGTTAAATGGAAGGAGATACAGCAGAATAGAACTCGAAATAGAAATCTACGCGATAAAAAATTTGCGTAAAATATAACACACAATGACACAACCGACTCCCGCTCTACAATCCACCAAGACGCTGCCAAGAACTAAATCGACATGAAAAAGAACTAATCGACCAAAAAACAAAGAAATTCTAAGGTAAAAAGTATATTTAGTGTAAAAACAAAGAATCGATTCCTTAGTTCTACAATCCACTAAGACAAAGAGGTTGTACTGCGGTGGATCATTTCATTATCACATGAATTATATAGAAGGGATCATCTTCTGGTCATGAGTTGCTTAGGTCACTGCAACTAACGCAAGTCAAACACAATTCATGTTAAATCGTGCTTTATTCCGCTTCAACAAGCAGGTCATTAGTTTTTACACTAAATTATCTGTTGAGGTCAATTAGTTGCTATTTTTCATGTCAATTTAGGCTATTGGTAATCATTCTTAGCTGGACAGAGAACTAAGGGAATTCATTGTGGTCATTGTGTATTTATATTTCTCGCAAATTTTTTATAAAACGAGATTTCATTTTGGCCACTTCTTTGCTCCATCTCCTTCATTTAACAACAAATGTATCAGACCTTCCTTTGATCTTAAGGGCTGTGAGAATAGCTTGTGATATTGATTGAGAGGTGTCCCATTCTCTGCAGCCTGCAGTCATGGCAAGTCTGCGCTTTTTCGCCGGCTCCACCAAAGGTTTGGATGAGGAGAACCATCGTCGCGCTGAAATGTCATCAGGTTCAGATTTGATTGGAGGTGGTGATGATTATGCATGAGTGGAGCAAACTTTCCCAGACAACCGTCCCCAACAAACCCGCCATCATAAGGAGATAAAAACTGTAGTGCCAAGGCCAAAGCCTATTTGTATGCTGCTGTTTCACCAACAATTTTCAGCAAAATCATGGCTTGTGACTCCGCTAAGAATATATGGGATTTCCTCAAACCAGAGTACCAAGGAGATGAAAAGATCAAGAGCATGAAGGGGTTAAATTTGGTCAGGGAGTTTGAGGGATTGTAGATGGAGGAGTCTGAGACAATCAAAGAGTACTCGACCAAGTTGGTTGACATTGCAAACAAGGAAAGAATGTTTGCACCGACCTCTCTGACAATAGGTTGGTGCAAAGGATCCTTGTTTCTTTACCTAAGAGGTATGAGGCAACCATTGCTTCATTGGAGAACACCAAGAACCTTTCTCAAATCAAGTTGGCAGATTTGGTTAGTGCTCTGAGAGCACCTAAACAAAGGGGGTCGATGAGGCTGAAAGGAAGTGTCGAAGAGGCTCTATGGGCCAAAGTGCAACAAAACTAGGAAGAAAAAGAGAAGAAATGGAAAGGGAAGAAGAGAAGTGACAATAACTTAGAAGTTGCTACAGGAGAAGGTAGTGCAGGCAACAAAGGAGGAAGATATTCTCCATGCAAGCACTATGGCAAACAAAATCATCCCCATTTTAGATGTTGGAGAAGGCCAGATGTAAGGTGCGGGAGATGTCAAAAATGGGGACTCATTGGAGAAGTTTTGCAAGGGAGAAGGGAGATCAAGAATAGCGGTGAAACGATGCCGCTGGGCCCAACAAGAGGTAGATAAGTTTGTTTACGCTCTTTATTTCATTTCTAATACTACATGTGACACAGCCAGCTTGCTTCGACAAGAGGGGTTGTATAAACCATATGACAAGTGATGAGAAATCGTGCTTAGAAACCTTGATAAGTCAACACAAAATCAAGGGTGAAAATTGAAATGGAGAACACTTAGCAAGAGAGGTCGCGAGGGACTGTTGCTATGAGGAGTCAGTGTGATTGCCAGTTTATGATGTAATGTATGTTCGAGATTGATCAAACCTCAAGTACGTGTGGGGCATTGGTAGAGAAGGGATTTATGTAGCATTTGAAGAGAGAAAATGTTTTATCATTGATTCTGGAGGCCAGGGCTATTCAAGATAAAGATGCAGCAAAAGCGTTTTTCTTTGAATCCTCTCGAAAATGTGCAAGTGACATTCAAATGTCAAGTAAATGATTCAGAGATATGATTGATTCTGGAGGCCAGGGCTATTCAAGATAAAGATGCAGCAAAAGCGTTTTTCTTTGAATCCTCTCGAAAATGTGCAAGTGACATTCAAATGTCAAGTAAATGATTCAGAGATATGGCACAAAGGACTGGGGCATTTTCACCACAAAGGCATGCAATTTCTACAAAGAAATGATATGGTAAGAGGGTTACCAAACCAGGAGGAGAAATTCCGTTAAGAGGGTTTTTCAGAAACTTTTACAATATACTAATAAAGTGGCGTTGTCGGGTCGTGGTAATTGAGGCTCCACTACCCACCTTTGTTGAACTAAAAGTTGAATTTTGGTCGGTTTGATCAACCGACACCCAGCTTGACCTAAAGAATGTCAAAATTCTCGATATAGGTAAAAATACAATAATCGATTTCAATCGATCATATTTAAATATATAGTTTTTTAATAAAAAATATTCAAAAAGTAATTAGAAAAAGCAAAAATTAAATAGTTTGGTTTTTATCGCTCAACAAATTTTTTACAAAAATTTAGCAATAAATTATGAAAAAGTTTAAAAACAAAACCCCACCTTAGAATGACCTCATAAGTATATAACATCCATTACCAAGTTCTCAGAGGGAAAAAGAGGAAAATTTCGTACATTCTAAACGCCTACCCATTTTTTTTCAATCAAGCGTACAACATATGCACTTTAATATATGACGTGACAAAGCATCAAAATTATCATTATTGTTGCAATTTGATCAATAAACAAAAGAAGTTGTACATCAACTCACATTACAAGACGAGGAAACCTTCAATATTTTTCCAGACCCCATCTCCCTATTTTAAAGGACCACTCTCCCTAGATTCCGTAGTTGCTTACTCAAACCCTTCAAGACCTCCGTATAATATCGCAGAGTTCATCAATAGATATCACCTTTTTCTCTGCGGGTGTACATCATACTACAAATGCTTGAGCCCCAAACCCTTGTGAGCAACGCGTTGAAAGTGTTTCGTAGCCGCAGAAAAGATAAGAGCTCTTACTCCGTTATCAGAGTCCACCAAACACCGATGTTCTCTAACCAGATGAAGTACCACCATACTTTACAATTGGCATTAGTATGCTCTCAAACATTTTACCATGTCATGGCTCTTTCAATGTATCTAATCAAGATAATGGCAGTTTCCTCGAGAACAGTTAATTTTCATCCGATATAGATAATTATCTGTGACAATTATGACTGAATTCATCCCCGCTTCATGGAAGATCACCACTTGCTTTAGTGAATAGACCTATTCGGGGCCTTTCGCTCTCGCTCCGTGTTTCCTCTACCACTAAACTAAAAATTTTCAAGATTCTAATATTCTATGAAAACTCGAGAACTTCCTCATTCACCAAAATCCCCACATGAACATGTCCTATCTTTTAAACAAACTGAACCGAATCGCATCCCTACTTCAGTATCTCCTATGTTATCTTGGAAATGAATTTAGTTTGATTGTGGCAATCACCAGACTCTCAGGTTCTTAATAACCCGTATGTGTAGGCCAGGAGGAACAAAACAAAAATCAACCTAAAAGCAATAGCAAGTTTCTCATTGTGGTGGTTAAGCATTTTTATCTTCTCGTATCTCTTCAACATCATGAAGAATGTAACTCATTTTCAGGAATATATCCTCTTCAATCATTTCACAGCTAAGTTTTTCCAACTCAAAGATATATTTGACCTTAAAAATGGACTCGACTGTCATCGCAGAAAATACGTGACTTTGCCTTTATATTTAATCCAACTATATCCCGCTTCTTTACCTTCTTATCTCTCATTCCTCTTCTTAACTAAGCCACCTCGCTCCATTTCCTCAAGTAAAGATAAAAGACTTGAAAGCAAGACATAGCTGCAGGCCTTGGTGCCTCTAATTCAATAAGAGAATCCGCGCCCATTTCCCAATTTCCATGTCACATCAACCTCTACATGAGCTCAAAGAAGGTAGCCCATCCAACCACGCCGATGGCAAGGCATCTTATTTATAAAATTTCTCGCTTCTTTCAACCTTCGAGCTCTACTTCAACAGCATCAATGGAAGTGCATGTGGTGCTGATCAATGTGGATAGGTATAATCCCATGTTCTCAAGCATCTTGGATTCAAAATACAGTCCTTTTCTCCACTAGTCCTCGCCATCGCAAACAAATCAATCGCTCCTATCGCTTTCCTAACCAGCATAGCCCGTGAGTAATGCAAATTCAAGAAACTTCATCTCTCAGGTTCATTTCAACGAACAACCGATAGGAATCTTCCATGCTTCCACATTTACCATACAAGGTAACAAGCGCATTGGGGATATGGTTATAAAAGAAATCAAAACCAAACCAAGGCTTGACAATGAACAAGCACCCTCTTCTAAGCCGCTTAGATTAGCACAGAGCTAATAACACTTCCTACTCAGAAAATCATTCAGCCTTCTTCACTGAACCCATTCCGCCATAACCCACCAAAGATTATGTACCAAGAAACTACATTCTTTCTAGTCATTCTCTCGAATACTATTGTATTTTATGCTTTTACACTTGGAATACATATCAACAAGAGCACTTCCCACGAACACATTATCCTTATGGTCAGTTCTTATTACATAAGCATGAATTTGTTTCCCTTCTCCCAAGGCCAAAAGACTCCCACAAGCAGTCAAGACGCTTCCCAATGTAAACTGATCCATGGTGAATCCCGCCATCATCATCTCTCCGAACATATCAACCGCCTCTCTCCATCCCATTCTACATTAGCCCCAAATCATGGTTGTCCAAGAAATGGAATCTCTCCTTTAGGCTATGAAACAAATGTTTAGACTCTTCAACTATCCTACGCTCTCTCGGCATAAGCCCAAAGGATCATTGTGTTACACATAACTACATTCCTCTCTCGGCATTTCTTATCATAGCACTTTTTGCATCAAAGATCAACCCTAATTTCGCATACATTGCCCAAAGAAATGACTACCCACAAGTACATAAGACCTAAAACTACCCCCAGTATTCGCCTACGAATTTGTTTCACCCAAATCCATCCATCGACAATTCGAACACAATATAAGCATTGTCGAAAATGTAATATGGTTCAAATTCATGGTTGTGATCCTTCAACATCAACTTATAAACTCCAACAAAGATCGGTGACCGGAGCCATACTCAAGATAACCCATATACCTAGTCTCCAAGAGGCTCTTATCTCGAAATGGCATCAGATCAAAGATTTGTTGCATTTGAGAAAGACGCCTGGGCCAATAAATGGAGAGGATGGTATTCCATGAGAAGAGATTGATCGAGAATATGATCGACACGCTGGGTGGGCATATTCTAAATCGGGCTTGAATTTGTCAGAAGTGGAGATGAGATTGTTCAATAAAAAGGTTTCAGGGTGTGTTACGGTTTGAGCATGAGGCGCGAGCCAATGGGTTTGGTTTCTTGGGATTCAATAAAGAAAGCTCGAGCAAAGATACGTAGTAGTCAATGAAGCACATGATGTATCACACAGTGTTTATGCGCGAATGGTTTGCGAGTCATTCGTTCTTTCTAATCGCAACAGCCTCTGTCATCATAACAAACGATATCAATGAACCCAACACCACGGTCTTCCAACGAGTGCTTCCATCAAGAACTCGAACTGATCCGCGATTCGTTTATTCCCCACGAATCGTTCTTCCCGGCGCCCGATATAATAACCGACACGCCGAAAGATTCGACAAACACGATTTCGCCAACTCTTTCGCACCAGATAATTATCTGTAACTGCGAACCGGCGAGCACCATTAGTTTCCGTAACCCATGTTAACTGATGTCCAGATTTCTTTTATTAGCGGCGTTGTCCGTGATTTCCACGTCCATTATTATTCACATAACGCCGGTGACTTGAAAAGAAAAATCGTATATTTTTTTAACTTAATACTAAATAATACAACTTTTGGTTGCTAATAATGCTTATTATGATTAAGTATTTAGTTGTTTTTAGTCAATCTTTTTATTTTTATCTAAAATTTGAGAAAATAAACTTTTAAAATAAAAATTTTAAAATACATATAATTTTATTTAATTAGCTTGGATGATAAAGAATATGATTTTCTCATATTTGAAAATCCATTTTTTTAATAAAAAAAACATTAAAAAAAACATTTAGAAAAGCAAAAAAGTCAAATAATTTGGCCTTTTCTATTCAACATTTTTTTTCAAATATTCGATAATAAATCATTAAAAAAAAAAAACATGCCAAAAATAAATTGCTTTTAGCAAGAAACCAAAAAAAAAAAACACTGTAGAGTGACCTCATAAGTGATATAACACCCATTACCAAGTTCTTGGAAGAAAATGGTTATAAAAGTTGTTTCCTATCAAAATAATCTGCTTCTTAGTTTCATCTATGAAATTTCATCATGTATTCTTCTTTGATTATTTGAAGGGCTGGGATGATTTCCTGTTTCCTGATCAAAGAATGAACGGCTGGATTAGGGAGATGGGGAATGTGGGGTCCCCACCCTTCATCTCTTCAAAATCCCACTCATAGGTGCACTGCTATACAGTCCCAATCGCCTCTTTTCTTTCGCTCCACAGAGTTCTCGAACCCACGACCCAAAGTAATTTTATATGGAGGAAAGCACTCTCACTACCAACTGAGCTAGTATTTTGTAACACCCCGTCCCGAGAGAGTGTACATTACATGATACTGTAGGGGTGTATAAGAGCACCAAGTGTCACATAGTAGTATTTTGGAGACTAAAGTAGGAAATGAAAGTTTATGGAACCCGGAATTATGGTATTAAAACAAGGGTATAATTGTCATTTAGCAAAAATGATATGGAAATTAGAATCAAAGAAGATGGTAAAGAAATAGAAATAACCAAAGTTGACTTGTAATATTAAAGAGAAGGAGGACCAATTGGCAATTAAGGGAAACATGAGAAAGATAAAAGTCCATGCAGACAAAACCAAAACTCATTTTGGTCTCAGCTTTCAGCATGAAACCGTGAGAGAGGAGGAGCAAGGAAGAGAGATAAGAAGAGGAAGCAAGAAGAAGAAGAAAGAAGGAGAAGGAGGACAAGGTCAAAAATCGCATGGAATTCTTTACGCCAGGATTTCGATATGAATCCTGCTCGATGAAGATTTGTTTCTCCTTTAGTCTAGGTTTGTGCAAAGAGCCCATAAACCCTAGATGTTTGTTGGGATTATGAGAGTTTTCCTGCTCATGTAAAGTAAGGATGAATCATCAAAAGCATGTATTTTGCTAATTCAGGACTCAAGTTGAGTTCTTGGATTTCCACATAAGGTTTTGAGGTTTGAAGTTCCATAACACTCATTTCAATTGTTATGGAGTTGTTTTTAGATGAATTCCATGTAAATTCTTGAGGTAAATGAATTATAGAAGTGTATATGGACTATAGAGTTGAATTGGATGGAAACATATGGAAAAAATGGAAGCAAAACACAAATTCGAAAAAATTTCTGCCACCGTCCGGTTCCCTGCGACAGTGAAATGCCTGCTTTTCCCCTGCTTTCGACCATTTGGTCGATTTTTGACCATAACTTTCATTTATGATCCGACGAGTGATTCCAAGTTGCTGGTTAAAATAGGACTTCAAGGAGAATCAAACATATAGAAATAGGCATCGTCAAATTATGATTATAAGTCACCTAAAAAATTTACTCAAAAGTGTGACCTCATGTGTAAGCCACTGTTCGGTTCTCAGACAGAAATGCTATGTTTTCCTCGTTTCGACCATTCATTTATTTTGATCATAACTTGCTCATTTCTGATCCGATTTGAGTGATTCAAGTGGCTGGTTCAAATAGAATTCAAGGAAAATCAAACATATATAAATAGGCATCGTCAAATTCGGATTATAAGTGGCCTAAAAATTTACTCAAAGTAGGGCCATGTGTGCTTCACCGCCTAGTTCCGCTTTTGAATATGATTAGTTCGGTTGTTTCGATCGACGTGAGTTTCTCGCGTTCGAGGTGGATTCCAATTGAAAAGAACCCCTTAGCACCTTAGCTTTAAAATAATACAAAGAGATAATGTCAAATATGAAGTTAAGACTTAGAAAATGAGTAATACAAATCGGTCCTTGTGTAACCTAAGTGGACTAGTTGACATGAAAATGCCATAACTTTAGTTGGGATGATCCGATTGGATTGATTCCAATTCCTAAGTAAAATAGATTCATAGAGGAATAAGAATATAGGAATGAGTGTGTATGGGGGATTAAATGGAAATTATGGTTAATGTGTAGTCAGGCTCTTCTTTGAAAAAGGTGAAAAGGACTATCTAAGGGAACGGGAACTCGACTAGGAAGCAAGCGGATTGAGCGGTGAACGGTGAGTGAAATGTGATATTTTGAAAATTGAGTTTTTAAAAGTGAATGGTTTTAATGTTAAACTGAAAGCTTCTAATGGAAATGTTTATGTAAACAAAGTAAAGTATATGGAAATGTTTTATCTGCATCAATATATATATATATATATATATAGCAGTATATATATATATATATATATATATATATATATATATATATATATATATATATATATATATATATATATATATTTATATGTATATGCTAAATATGTATGGCATATGTTAAAGTATTATGAAGTTTAAAATGTGTAAAGAATGCATAAGTGTTTTTTTAAATGTGATAAAGTAAAGGATTTAAATGTATTTATATAAATGTATTTTCAAGAACAAAGCACTGATTACTACCCTAAACCCCAGACCCAGGACCGATATCTACGGTACCTTAAGCGTGTAAGGATTTAGAGGGTAAAGGCAGGTTACTAACTCGAGGAGGGAATTAGGTGTCTAGAGTAATATCCTTACACTGATATAAAGGGCGACCGGAACCCTATGCAAAGAGGAGTTTCCACGTCAGAGTGGTTATGACCGAATGTGACTGTCTTCACCGCGGCATTCTAAACTCCGTTTCTGTGTTTATTCCCCGTTCCATCGAAAAGAAAGAAAGAAAAAAAGAAAGAAAGTTTACTGACAAATGTTTAAGGCATAAACGGATTTTAGAATGTGATAAGATTTATTGAAAGAAAGTTTAAGGTATAAATGTTTAAAGCATAAATTGATTTTAATGCTATAAGTATTTATCGAAGAAAGTTTAAGGCATAAATGTTTAAGGTATAATGGATTCTAATCAGATAAAGATGTAATATTTCTAGATATACCGAAAATGTTATTTTAATGAAAATGTACACCATCGTCTTTAGCCTATTCTTTCCATATATATTTCAAAAGCATTAGACCCGAGACAAAAGCTCTACTAGAAAGTACCTCCTCGTGCAAAGGAGTCGAGCCATTGATGAGACGACGACTGTGATTTCATCAATGTGATATATAATTTTGCATATTGTTTAGTGTTGAATATTTGTTATGTATATATGTATATGTATAAAGTTGAAATGGAACTACGCGGGCTTTGATCCTCGCAAGAGGGTAATGTAGGCGGCCTGGCTTAAGTCCCACGCTTCTCCAATCTTTTGAAAAACAAATGCATGGAATTGAAGAAGTTTGAAATGTTTTGATGATTGAAATGAATAAAATGTATATATGTATATTGTGTTTGATTGGGTCAGGATCCAGGAGAAACATCCAAAACTAAGTCGAGAAGCTGAGATTAAAAGATTAGAAGTGTTTTTAAATGTTTCGCAGGTTTTGAAATTTGGGAAAAGTCCGAAACAGAAAACTCTGGCCAATTTTTCTCAAAATCCAAGGTTTGAAAAGGAAAGAAAAAAAAAAAAAAATTTTGATACTATTCCGCATTATTTTCAAAGATATGTTAAGGGATCAGAAAGGTTCATCTACTGATTTTATTTGACTGCTTTCAGGAAAGTTTATATCCATTGAGTGCCTAGAGGTCCCCTGGTTCATGAGGTTAATCCGGCCTGGGTCCTTCTCGTGGAAGGTGGGAAAACAGAATATGGAAAAATTCAGCTTGTAATAAGACTTGACGTGGGATGGGTAGCTTGAGAACGAACGACGTCGTATTGGATATTAAACGAAAACCTCTAATGGGATTTCTGTGTAAAGTAGTGCAAGATGCTAAAATAATAAACTATAGCTAATCATTTTAAAAGTAAGAGAGATTAAAAGAGCATAAAAATAAAATTAAATCCAAAACTCTAGTTTCAGTTTCTTTCAACTTTCTCTTTAAACCACTTATCTTTCTTAAGCCAAAAAGGGTTAATTTTTTGTCATTCTTAACCTTTAATTATCATCATAGTTCCATTTCTATCAATTTATTTCTTAATAAAGTGGTTTTTTAAGGCTATGGATTTGAGTTTTATTTTATTTTCGTGATTTTGTTGTCGTCTTGATGTGCGCGCTATATTTGTTTTATCACATTGTCTTCTACGTTGCTTTCCATCGCCTTATTACGACGCTTTCATTTCAGATACTGCACGACACATAGACAAAAACATATTCGACCGTAGTCCACACTCCTTCGTGACCACTCTAAAAGCTCCTTCAGGGCTCCACCGTGGGGTCCACCCTTCAGAACTACTAGCGCCCTTCAAAGGTCCCACTCACAAAGGAATATCATGCTCCTCTTTGCATTCATTAGCCTGGGCCAGGCAGATGCTCCCCATCGACCTAAGCCCCTGGTCCCTGCCCGGAATCCTACGAGGCGAAAGAAAATGCCTAGGGAGGGCATGATATTCCCGTGAGTGGGACTCCACCGGGCGGGCACCTGGTTACGGCTATGGACCCACATGTCACTGGTGGTACCATGGTCATGAGTATAGCGGACCCCACAATAAAAGCGCTTTATCGCGGCCCACACCCCCGCGACCCTCGTGGTACCCTTCGTGTGGGTCCCACTATAGGATATCCTCATTCCCACCTAGAAGTTCCTTCGCCTCCCTGCAGATTTCCGAACCCGCACCTAAAGTACTTTAACATCCAATCTTGAAGATTCTGCACTAACCGAAATAACAAGGATCCCGACCCTGGATTAACCTCACGAAACCGAGTGGACTCTCCGGCACCAATGGATATAGAAACTTTTCTCCAAAAATACCAAATAAAATCCATGGAGCGAACCCCAATCCTTAACATATCTTTAGAAAATAATGCGTTTAAGTGGCAAAATTTTTTTTTATATTCTTTCTTTTCAAACGCTTAGATTTTTCGTGAAAATTCCGCCTCGTAGCTCTCTCGTTTTTTCTCTGACTTTCCAAATTTACAAAACCCGCGAAAACATTTAAAAACACTTCAAATCTTTTCATCCTCAACTTCTCAACTTAAGTTATGTGGACTCTTCGTCCACAACCCAACTCAAACACAATATATACATATATACATTTATTCATTTAATCCCAAACATTTGACACTTCTTCAAATCCATGCATTTGTTTTTATCAAAAGATCGGGCTCGAGCCTGACTTGGGCCGACCGCCTACGCACTGGCCCCCACTCAGATCAAAGCCCACGTAGTTCCTTTTCAATCTTATACATATACATATATAAATAACAAAATATTCAACATAAACAAATATGCAAAATTTATATAGCACAATGAAATTACAAATGCCGCCCGCCCAATGGCCTCGACTCACCGCACAGAGGGTACTCGCTTCTGGCCAAGACTGCCTCGGGTCCCGAAAATGTTTTTGAAATATAAGTGGAAAAGAATGAGCCAAAGGAGCCCTCAGTTGAGTGTACATTTTCATTAAAATAACATTTTCAAAGATATACCAAAATAATACATACTTATCCAATTAAAATCCATTTATACCTTAAACATTTATGCCTTAAACTTTTCTTTCAATAAATACTGCTCATTAAAATCAATTTATGCTTTGAAACATTTATGCCTTAAACTTTCTTTCAATAAATACTTATACCATTAAAATCAATTTAAGCTTTGAAACATTTATGCCTTAAACTTTCTTTCAATAAATACTTATACCATTAAAATCAATATGCTTTGAAATGATTTATGCCTTAAACTTTCTTTCAAAGTAATACATGTACTATACATTAAAAATCCATTTATGCCTTTAAACATTTATGCAAGAACTTTCTTTCTTATTTCTTCTTTCTCGATGGAACCCGGGAATAAACACACGTAACGCTTCCTGCATCGACTGGGAGGGACGGGCCACATTCCGGGGCCATAACCACTACGTCATGAGAAACCTCAAGCTTTGCATAGGTTCCGGGCCATAAGCACCTTATCACGTGTAAAGATATACCCAGACACCCACTCCCTCCCTCGCTTAGTAACCTATAACTTTACCTCTGAAATCCTTACACGCTTTAAGGTACTTACTGATATCAGCCATAATACCATATGGGGTTAGGGTAACCATCAGCAAAACACTTCTTCAAAATACATTTATAAATACATTTAAATCCTTTACTTTATCATTTAAACACATATGCATTCTTTACACATTTTTAAGCTTTCATAATATCTTAACATATGCATACATATTTAATACACATATAAATATATATATTGATGCAAGATAAAACATTTCTATATGCCTTAACCTTTACATGGGTACCTATATTAAACTTTCAGATTAACATTAAAACCATTCACTTTTAAAACTCAATTTTTCAAAAATATCATTTTCACTTTCACGCTCTCACCGTCGAACTCACTCATTCCGCCAGCCTCGCTCCTGGTCTTCATACCCTTTCACCTTTCCAATAACATCGCAATTACACATTAACCATAATTTCCATTTAATCCACCATATACACTCATTCCATATTCTCTAGGAATCTAATTTATTTATAAATTGAATCAATCCAATCGGATCATCCAAATCCAAAGTTATGGCATTTCATGCCAACTAGTCAATTTTACCGATTTTCTAGTGACAGTTTGTATTACTCATTTTTCCGGGGTCTTGACTTCATATTTTGACACTATGTCCTTATACTCATTTAAAGCTAAGGTGCTAAGGGTTCTATTCCAACTGGAATCACCCAATTCGGAGCACCGAAGCTCAAGTTACGTCCAAAACAACCCGGACTACTCTATGTTCAAAGCTGGAATCAGAATTTGGTCTGCAATAATGGCCCCCACTTTGAGTGGAATTCTTGAAGCCACTTAGATCAGAATTTAAGGATGCCTTATCTTTTAAGTTTTGTTCCCTCTTGAAGTCTATTTTACTTAGCCACTTGGAATCACTCAACCTGATGTTGAAACGATGCTACGGCCAAAATACAAAAACTCTGGCCAAATCAGAAACTCAGAATGTGTCGTATCTCGGTATACAACTCTAACTCAGACGCAGACAAGTCACAAAATGACCGTAATGCAAAATGTACTGAGACAAGTTCAACTCGACCGGTACAAGTCTCCGAAAAGTGCCTGTATCGCAAGAAGCCCCACTTTGATGCCAATTCAATTCCATACAACTTCTATAATTCATAATACCTCAACAACCTACTTGGAATGATATCTAAAAACAATCATAATGACTTAAATTGGTGCTATGGAACTTCGGGAAACACAAAACCTTAGGTGAAAATCCAAGAACACTACCTAAGGTCCACCAATTTAAACATCATGTAATTTGATGATTCCACTTTCTTTTTACATCAATCGGGCTTTACCTCATAACCCCAACAAATCAAAGGTTCAGCGACCTTCCACAAACCCTGCACTGCGCGAGGTAAACAATCTCCATATAAATTCACACTAAAAGCCCTAGACATCAAAAGACATTTGATTCAAAGACAAACATACCTAATCTGGACTTCTCCTCCTCCTTCTTCTTCCTTCTCTTCCTCTCGGGCTCTCCTCTTCCAAAACCGTGGAGCCTAGCTCCTTTGGAGACCAAATCAAGTTTGGCTCTTATTTTCCCATTTTTAATATTTCAACATTTCCTTAATTACCACAGCTCCCCAACTCTTTAATATTAAAATTTAACTTTTGAAATTCTCGCCCATCTCTAATTTGATTTCCAAAATTTTTCATATCCTTTTGCTTAATGACCATTATACCCTTACGCTTCATACTCACCCTCTCTCCTAAGCTTCCATAAATTATCATTTCCTATTTTAGTCACCAAAATACTACTATATGACATTTAAGCTCTTATACACCCCTACAGCCATTACAGATCAGACACTCTCTCGAGACAGGTAAGCACAAATATGTTAATATTTAGTTATTTTATAATTGATTATTATAAAAAAATATATTTATATTAAAGACATAACATATTTTAATTAAAATCCAATTTATTTTAATGAAATAACTAAAATTAAAATATTTTTAAAAAATAAATAATAAATAATTTATTTATATTTTAAAATAAATTTTGATTTCTATTTAGTATATTAAAAATCACTAATAATTCTATTAATATTTTAAAAATAATTTTTGAATTTTATTTAATATATTTTAAACTAAAATAAAATTTTAATAAAAATTAAGATTAAAAAGCGTTTAAAGTAAGTGGGCCGGGTCATAGGTTGGGGGAAGGGATGGGTAATGGGTCAAGTGAGAGAGGAGAGTAAGAGAGAGGAGCGAGTCCCACTCAGATCACTGATGCCACGTCACCAATTTACAGTCATTTTAACGTCGTTTGACCTCTTTATCGTTATTAGTTATGGCAATGACTTAAGTGGGCTACTGGAATAAACGGCAGGGCTTCTTTGGACCTAAAAGAAAGTTCAAGGTGTAAGTGAGATATTTGGTAAAAAAAACCGAGGAGTTTTTGCACATTTACCCTTTTTTCCGTCACAAATCAAAATGATGCTGCCAGCCTCATGTTAAACCACCATCAAAGCGATCGCTTGAGGTGTTCACTGTTATAAAAAGAAAAAACATTGGGGCATGAAATCAATGTTGTTTTGGTCCTAGAAAGGCTAAAACGATGTCATTTTGGCCCTAAAATCTGTTTTTCAAGTTTCTAACATTCCAAAATTCCTATTTCTACTCCAGTTTGGCAAGCCTAACTCCAAAAACCCCTAAACCTCCCAACCAATGTGTTATCCATATAGAAGATCATAAGACGCAAGAAAAAAAAACCCAATTAAAATAGCCAACAAATTGTGAGAAATTTGTGAAAATAATAGGGAAATAACCTCCCATTTATTGATTAGATTGAAATTTTATATGACATTTGATGATAAATGATTGTAAAATTTGAGTATATGTGAAACAAATATATTTGTAATATAGGGTGGGTCTTACATAAAAAAGCAAGTGCCTTAAGTGTGTCTTATGCCTTAAGGCTCCAAGAATTAATTGTACTTTCTTGGCGATGTGATGGGAGCTAAGTATTTTTCATGTTAATTAATGAACTTAAGAGTGTCATAAAGGTTAATAATAAGCATACAAATTGATGAAGGGCCATTTATTAGCAAAGCTCAAGAGCTTGTGTGAAATTTCATGATCAAAGAAAATCAAACATTGTGGTGTTAAAAGAATAGAATAATAGCTTCGAAGGGACCATTTACTTGGAAAGTGATGACTACCAAGTCATCACAAAATCAAACATTGTAGTGTTAAAGAAAAGAATAATGTGCATTGGAAAGTTCCTTCTTTTCCAACCAAGAGCACAACATTTTTTTCTCTTTTCAGACTACTTTTTGGAAAGTAAACAAGTCACCGATATAAAGCATAACAGAGGGTTTGAATAATAATGCATTGACAGAAATAGGGACGCGGGGGACACTGCATTGTAACAGAAATAGGGGGACCTATATCCCAGTATAAACACAAGACCACAAAATATTATATTATATTAATGGATAAAAATCATTAACAGAGGCATTGGTTTTCAAACCCAACGTTACTTCCCATCTCTTTCCTTTTCACTTGAAATATTGTGCTTTATTTATATTCATCCATCCATTCACTTCCAAGGAAGCAATTACAAACCCCCAACAATGGTCATGGCTAATCCAACCCTGCTGCTTCAATCCTTCTTCTTCTTCTTGCTGCCATGTTTGTCTTCGTCTTGTCCTGGACACCAAAAGCAAAGCTTCTCCTCCTTCAGTTCAAGTCCTCCATCCTTCCCATTGATTCTTCATTTCACACCTTGCATTCATGGAACTCCAGTTCTTCTAATTGTTGTCTATGGGATATGGTCACTTGTAGTTCTCCTTCAAATTCAAATTCAACTTCAACTTCAAGTGTTGTGATTGCTCTCCATCTCTTAGGCCTTTCTGCACATCCCATGCCTTCTAATTTGCTGGCACCGCTCTTTTTGATCAGAAGTTTGAGGGTGCTTGACCTTAGTTGGAACTCCATAAATGGTCAAATTCCAGCACTCGGGTTTGGTAACCTCAGCAACTTGGTTCACCTTGACCTTAGTATGAACTCCATAAATGGATCCATTCCTCTTCAACTCGTTCAGTTGAAGAAACTTCAGTATCTTGATTTGGGTTCCAATCGTCTAAGCGGAGAACTCCCTGAAGAGATTGGAAACCTCACAAAGTTGCAGCAACTGTCACTTAGGAGGAACAAATTCTCGAATGGCATTCCCTCTTCGATTTTGCATTTGAAGGAGTTGGAAGAATTAGATTTGAGCGACAATGCTTTGTCCATGGAAATCCCCTCTGACATTGGAAATTTATCCAATTTGTCCTTTCTGAGCCTGGGGAAGAACAAGTTGACTGGTGGAGTCCCCGCTTCGATGCAAAAACTGAACAAGTTGAAATCACTTTACTTGGAAGGAAACCTGCTCACTGGAGAAATTCCATTTTGGTTGTTCGATTTCAAAGACTTGCAGGACTTATATCTTGGAGGAAGCAATCTTACTTGGAATAACAATATGAAGGTAGTACCCAAGTGTAGGTTGTTAGGATTATCTCTCACAGATCTTGTAGTTCAAGGCGAGATATTCCAGAATGGATTTCTACTCAAACGAATCTCTCTTCTGGATCTAAGCATGAATGAGCTCCATGGACCCATTTTTACAATGGCTCGCTACTTCATTTTCTATCTTATCTTCTTCTCTCCCATAACAAACTCTCAGGTTCTCTTCCAACGGCTCTCTTCCGATCTTCCCAATTATTAGACATCCTTGCTCTCTCCCATAACAATTTTTCTGGGGAGTTGCCAAAGAACATTGGAGATTTAGGGTCTCTCGGCTTTCTGATGTTGGACGGGAACAACTTTTCTGGACCTATTCCTCAATCCATCTCCCAAATTTCCAGTCTTCTATTCTTGGATCTGTCTCGCAATAGACTTTCCGGCAACATTTTCCCAGTTTTTTACCTTCAAGCGAATCTGTGGTACGCCGATTTCTCGTCCAACCAATTCTCGGGAGAGGTTCCAACCACCTTTCCTCTAAGCATTGAAACTCTTGCATTGGGAGGTAACAAGTTTTCCGGGGCCTTGCCTGCCAACCTGACTAAGCTGAGAAATCTTCAATGTCTCGAACTCCAGGACAATAACATTTCAGGTGAATTACCCAACTCCCTTCTCCAAATCTCCCATCTAGGGGTTCTAAACCTGAGGAACAATTCCCTTCAAGGCTCAATCCCTAAAACACTTTCCAACCTCCAAAATCTCCAGATTCTTGACCTCTCAAGCAACAATCTCACAGGAGAAATCCCCATAGAGTTTGTAAATCATCTTACAGGAATGACTCCAAATCTGACATCACAGACATCAGGTTTTTCTGTTGGAATAACAATCTCATCCTATTTTTTTACCTTCGAATTTGCAATAAATGCGCTGATAGTGAATTGGAAGAAAGATAAATGCGGTCTCAAGTCATACAACATTGATATGTACTTCTTGTTAATTTGTCGAATAACCAACTATCCAAATGAATCCCGCTCTTAGCAGCCTTTAAGGCTCTTAAGACGCTTCAACCTCTCCTTAACAAACTCTCAAGAAAATACTACAAAGTTCTTGTACGATTTACAAAACGTATGGCTAGACTTATCCAACAAACCTCTCATTCAATTCCGTCATTAAAGCTTCAAACAACTACCACCTTGATGTGAGCAACAATGTTCCTGACAGTCGAATCTCCACCCAAGCCAAATGAACACCATGGCGGATCCAAACTTCTATGCCAACAACAGTGGGTTGTGTGGCTTCCAAATTCGTGTGCCATGTCCTGGAGACCTACCACCTGCTCCAAAGCTACAAGAGCATGATAACAAAAAGGAGCCTTGGATTTTGCTGGAAGCTATGGGGATTGGATATCCTGTTGGCTTCCTATTGACAATCGGAATCATCTTCCTTGCAGGCTATTTCAACCCATCACCGCCTTCAAACAGCCGTCGTCGCCTCCGTCATCACCCCCATCGATTAATCACGCAACGGATTTGACCAAAACAGTCCAGGTATTCTTCACAAGATTTTTCTATCAAGGTGAAAGTTGTGGGGATTTGCTAGGATGGTGAAGAATGAAATTCCTTTTGTACCTCGTGATGTGAAGGGAGCTATGTTTTTTCATATTATGTAATGAACTTCAAGATAGTGTCATGGAAGATTATTGATAATAAGCATACAAAATGATGAAGCAGCAAGCCATTTATTAGAAAAAGTTCAAGAGCTTGTGTGAAATTTCATGATTGGGTGAAAAATCAAACATTGTAGTGTTAAAGAAAAGAAGAATAGCTTCACATTCTTACTAAGGAAACCTAACTCTCTGCTAAATTCAATTCCCAAAGAGTGATCCGATCACAGGAGCCTCTAAGAGCCGTAACAATGAAAGAATACTCATGATAGAATCGATGGACATGTAGCACTTTGCTAAATCCATTACTTAAATAGAATGAAATTGAAGCATAATCTGCGGGTTTCAAGATCTTCATCATTTCATCGTCATAGCCACGCTGAATTCTATGTGATCAAAGCTAGCCGAGTAGGTTCAAAGAACGACATACACAACCTCTATTGTCTTCGCCCTGTCAAGATCCCCATTTCGTCGTAGCGAAATTTTTGAAATGATAAAGAAATAAGAAATAATCGATTATAACAAAACAAACTTCGCCTTGAGAATGAATGCAATAATTATGCAAGTATTATAATACCATTCCACTCCACAAACAAAATACCTATTTGAAAGAATGTTTCAGACATGTAGAGCCCGATTATGAATAATTATGCGGTGCAACTAGAGAACAAACAATTTATATGAACATATTTCAAATAGGCATGGGACGCAGCATCTTTGAGCATTTACGTGAACGCTACGGGCAACATGTCGCTTTCGTGATCCCCGGTTTCAAAAAATTTTCTGTCTGTTTTAAGCAGAGATGGAAATATGGAAATATCGATGAATATTTCTCCAATGCAGAAAAAATGAAATTTCATAAAATAGAGGGGCAGGGAGATATAGTCCATTTAAATTTCTAAGCTTCTATTTTTCCTCATCGATCAACTTAAAATCAAATAAACACATATGTATCTTCTAGAGAAACATGCTATCACACTACCAATGTAATCAAAGAAACATACTGGGCCGCTTGGGCTTCGTAGATTCTTTCACAAAAATATTGAAGGCCTCATGTCATATCGGTCTCTTACATGAATATCTTCAGCCTCTAACATGTGCTTATCTCTTTAAAAGAATTCATTTTTCTTACCTGCTTTATGGCAATTAATCTCTATCCAAAGAAATATATAGCATTTGGGGCATTACTAGGAATACACTGCAACAATTGCCTCAGCTTTCTTTTCACTCCCAAAAAGTTCTCTCATTAAAATAAAAGAAAATGCTGATTTTAAGATGAAACTCATTTCGGGTTAAGAGTATTATGTGAATAGCAGCAGGTGGTACTTCGCAAATAAAATTGCAGGAGTTCAATTTTAATCAAAAACCTACATTATATGGACAAAAGTCAGGAGAATGACTTTTCAAGTTTCTGAACTCTCATGGAAAAAAGATAATTTTGTACTTCAAAAAGGATTCACCATAAGTAGCGCGCATTTCACTACCACGTTCCTAACCTCACTTTGGTTCGAATTCCCTTTCACAGGTAAAACTGCCTTAAATCTGACATTTCGAGAATCGCATAAAGCTCACAAACCTCCAAATTTCTTCAGAACTACCACTTTTCTTATAAGCACAAAGTTCCTCGATCTAAGCCAAGCACATTTTCAATTCCCTTTCACTGTGTGTAAAACCCGCCTTAAATCTTGCATTTAGAGGTCTCAATAATGTCACAAACCCCTCTGTGCCCATCGGAGAACTACTATTCTTCTTATAAGCACAAAGTTCCGATCTAAGCCAATCACATTTTCATATGTTTTTTTAACCGCATCATTTCCACAACAACCACTTCCTTCCCAATTCTTCCTATCAATATATACTCCAACCCAATTCAACTTCTCCTCTAGAGAAGCAAAACTGTCGGTTTAACCATCAAACCTTTTCCCCTTCTGTTTGTTGAAACATGAGAAGCTAGGTAGGATTCCTAAGCCAAAGCCCTTTCCATGAATTACCCAATACATCTTCACTTTTAAATTAAAGGCCAGGCACATCATTATGCAAAATTGATCCCAAAAAAAAAAACCAAGATTCCAAGTCGATTCACCATGAGAATCTCAACCTACTAAAGTAGATTACAAATACGAACAACAATGAAATCAAATCGCACAAATAATCATATTACCAATCGCAAAGAATTTAAAAAGAAAGAACACACATCGAAGATAAATCAAACAAAGAATTCAAGAAGAAACATTCTAGATACAGGATGTGGAGAATATCCACCGATTCAAATTCTTGATCTCAACAAGTTCTTTCCCCAAGAAATCCATCCATTGCACTCTCTTCTTCCAACCTCCTCGGGCGACCGTTCAAGGTTCCTCCGAGACCGCCGTAAGATTCTCATCCAAGTTGCTTCCATCATCAATTCCCAATGGTGTCACCAGAGCTTTGATTCTCACCATCAGAATTGACACACCCATGGAGAAACATGTGGCTCGCTCTCCAATTTCAATGGTCCGTGAGTAAAAATATGAGATTTCGCTCTTCGTTTGAAAGTACAAGGGTCGTTTAAGTTTAAGACTTTGCTAAAAGCTAAATAGATTTTAGCATTTAGATGTTTATTTTTAAAAATTTATGATTTATTGCTAAAATTTTTTAAAATTATAAGAGGAAAATGAAATATTCCGATTTTTTCTATTTAGAAAGTCATTTTCCACCAAATAATAAAAACTCTATCATCAACAAAGAGGAGAGCTAGCAATACTTTACTATTAGGGATGACAACGGGTTCGTGGATGGGATGCCCATCCCGATCCTGGCCCGTTTATTTTTTTCAATTCTCAAACATATCCCATCTAAAAAATTAAATGAAGCAGGTTAGCGGGGATAGGAAAATTTTCAAATCTGTCATGTTTACATTTAATTTTGGTTTTTGTTTTTTTTATTTTTTTTATTTGTTTTTTTATTATATTAAAATTAATATATTTCAAAAAAATAAAATATTATAAATTTTATAAATTATTTATTAAACATTCTAATAATTATTATTATATTAAAGTATAAAATAAAATAATAAAATAATATTTTTAAAATATAATCGGGGTGGGAATAACAATACCAACCCGTCTTGAACCCGTCTCGAGTTTGAGAAAATAAACTCGAATCCGCTAAAAACCTTATTACAGTTAAACCAAACCCGTCCCATTAAAGACGGGACAAGACGGGAACCCAAAATAACAGTCATCCCTACTCACTACCCAATATTAAAAAACAAACAACTTAATACTTAATACTATTAAGTATTATTCATCATTAAACTAAAAAAAATCATATTCAGCATTAAATAAAAAAAACAAACCTCACCTTAGTTTTTTTTATTTTTTCAAATTGTTGCTCCATAATGCTCTGTTTTTTGTTAGTAGCAGTAGTGCCAAAAAATCAGCGTGTAGTTGTGATATTTTTGGTATTTTTCAGTTTGATTGTAAATAGATTATAACCATAACCAAAATTCAGCATTAGAAGGAGCGTAACAATTATGCAAGTAATATAATACCATTTGCTGTCTATTGCAAAAAAAAAAGTCTTTTTCGTATTTCTTCGCTATATTTGAAAAACCATAAAATGGCATAAGTCGATTTTTCTGTTTTCAATTTTATGCTTCTTCTGGCATTAAATTTTAACATGAGAATCTTTTGAATTGATGGTTTATCGATGTCGGGTCTTCAATGCCTATTTGTTTATAATATTGTAGGTAAAATGTAATATGGCATGATATTCATTTATATCTATTTTCATAAAGAACCAAATGAGGAGGCTTAGAAGAGTGAGAGATGCAATTTTTGTTTGAGTTGAAGTAAGCACGATAGATTCAACAACCATAGAATTTAGGATTAAGCTTTATTCAGTTGAGGCACGTTCCTATCTATAGGATTTTTTTTTTTACATCTTTTCACTTTATATTACATCGTGGTAATACAAATCTGTTCTCATTGGGATTCAAACCTTGAACCCCTCCCTTTCCTATACCCGCCCCGCTTCACCACTGAGCTAGTCACGACCCATTTATTCGATCTTATTTGATCAACATTACCTAAGTTTGAAGCCCTCTTCTATGGTTTGAACTTAAACCCGTTGTATAAGCATTTTAGCCCACTGCATTCATTGTTGCAAAAGGCGACTTAGGCACGAGGACGATAAAATGCCTTAGCACCTCCTCAGTCGAGGCAATGCCCTTTGACACATGAATGAGGCGGAGGCTCTCCCCAGGCTGCCTTTTTAGCAATTTATGGCAATTTTTGGTTGTTTATTAATCAATTTTTGGAAATTTCTGGTTGTTTATTGGTCTTCTACTCCATCTCCACCGTCAAGGCTATAGAGTAGCCCTAATTTTTTTCAATCACAAAGATCATCTTCTTCGTCTTCAAGGTTGCAGAGAAGCCCCTTTTTTGTCACAAATCAAAACAACGTCGTTTTGATCTCTTTGGGACCAACGGACATCGTTGAGTCTTATATATATATATATATATATATATATATATATATATATATATATATATATATATATATATATATATATATATATATATATATATATATATTTAAAGAAACTTCCATCAAGACGATGTAGAGAAGCCCTAATTTTTTCAGTCACAAAGATCAAAACGACGTCTATTTTGGTCTCTTTGAAATCAACACAACGAATAAGTCTTTGATATATTTTTAAAGAAACTCCCATCAAAATGTCGTAGAGAAGCCCTAATTTTTTTTCAGTCATTTGATCTCTTTAAGACAAACACGGTGTCCAAGTCTAACATAATTTTTTGAAAGAAACTTCCATCAAAACGTTGCATAGAAGTCCTAATTTTTTTTGGTAAATCTATACTATATATAAAAGTATGAAGTGTTTTACATTTTTTACCTCCAAATTTACCCTTATTTCCCCTTTTTAATTTCAAAACTATCATTGAAATAGAAGCTTTAATCTTGACTTTATTTCATTTATCGTTTTTCTACCATCGGAAATCATCACAATTATCTAAAATGAAATGACATCTCTAAAAATGAAAATGACATCTATTAATGAAAGAAGCTTTCATCTTGACTTTATTTCATCAATCAATTCTACCATTCCGAAATTTTATTTCATCAACAATTTTTAGAGATCCAATATAGGGTTCATCTCCCTCTTTTCCTTCTTGTAAACGGATGGAGAACCCTAGAACATGGTAAAGAAATGGTAATTTGAACCCTTCATAATAATTCGATACATCACAAGCATGGTGAACTATAGTTTTGTTCTCTATTCGCATCAAGATTAAAACTTTCTTCAATCGTTAGTGTCGGCAAAAAGCTTCTGGCAAATTTATGAGGTATTATCTCATGGCAATTTTAAACTATTTTCACGATGTTATGTTAGACGTTTCATGTTAATCATCTTTTGGTTGATGGGAAAGTGAGAAAGCTGCATAATGGAAATAAAATTTCAAGTTTAGTTTTTAATTTGGCATATTATCTGTGTAGTAGGTTTTGGGTATTAGAAAATCTAAGATGTCTTCTTCTTTCTATCGGGAAGTTATGTAGTTTTGATTTTTTTTGTTTTAATGGTATTAAATATTATTAGACAAAACTTTTACAAATGGCATTTAACATAATTTTAAAAAAACTTTTGCAAGGAGGTATTAATGGATATTTAAAAAACTTTTAGGTGGCATTATTTTTATCATTTTTCTTTATTCTTCTCTTTCTTCTATTAAAAACTTTAATCCAATTTAATCAAACTTTTCCACTTAAAATTTAATATAGAATTAAATTGTTTGTTTATAAGATTTTAATATATACGTAATATTTTTCATATAGAAAAAAAATTGAAATTTTCAATCCTACAAATCATTTCCAATACAACAACAAAAATAATTTATATATTTATCTTTTTTATTCCATAAATACTCTCTTATAATTTATTTATTATAATTCACATAATTTACTATACCAAAAATACACCTTTCTTTGGTCTCACATTCCATAAATTATTTGCATAAATATGCAAATGCCTGAATAGCATTTTTCAGTTTCTTATGTTTCATGTCTGAAACAAATGTATGATGATCACACCACTTGGATTTATTGTAACTTATACTTTATTTTTAATTCTTAATTTTTTATTCTCATATATACTTTTGTAACTTATACTTTATTTTTAATTTTTAATTTTTTATTCTCATATATATATATATATATATATATATATATTTCACTATTCTTTTCTTTTTCTCTAAGTATGTAAAGCAACTACTCCTGTAACACTCCAAATTATAATCTGACAGTTCTATAACATGTTTAGGGTATAATAAAAGTAAAAGTATATTTTTCCAGACCAAAATAAGGCTAAAAAGAAAATTTTGGAAACCCGGAATTTATACAAGATACAAGGGCAAAATTGTAATTTTTAAAAAGGGGACATGAAGGTCATAAGATAAGAAGAGTGTGGACCAAAGTAGAAATAGCATAACTTGATTTACAAATAGTAAAGAGATGGAGGACCCTAGTGCAATAAAAGGAAGAATTTAATATAAAAAAAAAATGAGACCAAAAATATCTCATTTTTGGTCTCCCAAATTCAGGACTTCACGTTTTGGAGCAAGAGAGGAGAATGGAAGAAGAAGAAGGAGAAGAGAAAAAAAGGTATGGAACTAAGTATGTTTAGTTTAGAAAGAAATTAGTATGGTTGTATGGAAACTAAGATTTTTGTATGGTTTGAATGGGATTGTTACTGGTTGGTGTGAATTGTGACTTTATATGAAATTCTCAATAGCTGTGTGGTTCGAGGTGTTAAAGAGTGTGATTACTTGTTAAGAGTATGGAATCTTCCCTGTGGAGGACAGTAGGTGAACATAACCCTATCGAAATCTAGGTTTTTCTGTAGGTCACGGTCTGGCTAGGATTGGCTAGTCATGCAGGATTCCTCCAACTTTTAATTATAACTTCTTCGTCCAAACTCTGTTTTGGATGTTCTTGGACTCTATGGAAAACCCTTTGAGTCAAGAATCCAGCCATATATAGCATGATAAAATTGGAACTCATATTAGGTTCAGAAATCATGAAAAATAGTAGGTACTGCTGGTAACCATAGTTATTCATGTATATAACGAGATATGAGAAATGCAAAGATACGAATAAATGATCGTATTACACGCATAAGACACCGGATGCAATAATTATTCGAGAATATGAGATACGTACTAAACATAAAATACACATGAATTGTCTGCTTAGAACCTGATAGAGGGATAGATGTGCATGCCTATTAGGGAAAAACAAGTCTCAGAATATACCGATCGCTGGTCTCACAAGGTCATTAAGGCCATTTTCAAATTTTATAGATGGTCATTGTCTCGTACAATGATAACAGCGCCTTCGGGCCCTTATAGTTTCCTTTATCCACTTCTAAGGTTTTTGTAGACATGAAACATAAAAGGAAATGACAAGTATATGCAAATGAAATGTATATGATATATGACATATGAGTAAGCATAAAGTATCATATGCGATGATATGTAAACAAAGGATGTTACATGCCGACAAGAATAAGAAGAAAATGTAAAATGACATGAAAATGAAATATGATATGATAAGAAAGTATAAGAATGCAGGCATGTGTAAATTATAGGTATGAAACATATATAAGCATGTGTATATGACAAGTATGGAATATGAAATAAGTATATGATATTTTATATATATATATATGTATATGTATATGTGTAAAGTGTGATGACTCTTATTAGAGTTCGTCCACGAGTATGATTTCCACCAAGCTATGTTTAGAACAGTGTTTCATCCGCAGGTAATGTAAGAGGACCAGAGGATGTGACACCAACAAGATCAAGACAAAGTGCCACACATCACTAGTGCTCACCGAAAGCACTTTGGTTCATAATGTATATGTATTTTTGTTTTGTAAACAATGTAAATATTGTAAATATTTAACACTTCCATATATGGAGCTTGTATATATATTTTATAATCCGCTGCTATGGAATATATTACAAGTTAAATGTTTAACATTATATGAATGAACAAGCTTAAAGTTTATAAGCTTATAGTAATAAAAATGACACCCCGCTGATACCAGGTGCTAAGTTAGGGTATCAAGTTAGTGGTATCGAGCATCCTCGGATTCTGCTCGAACCCGCCAATCATTCCGACCGTAAACCCGGCGCCAAGTTAGTGGTATCGAGGCCCCAACCTGGGCACTCAATTTAGTGGCATCCCGATTTGGTTCGACTCTAACTGTGGGTTCGAGCGGTGCTACACCTCGTAGTGCTCTACGTCGATTAAACCAAGATGGAGTCTCCGCGACATCAACACCCAAACCATGACAAAACCTTAGCAAATAAATCTTATCTTAGATAAAGATTTCATAAGCTAAAATTGAAGATTCTACCAACTACAATTATTTACAGATGAGTAAGCATTAAATGAGAGCATGATAAGCACTATAACATTGGAAGCTAACTTTAGCAATTCTATAACCAAAAACCCTAAGTTTGTTTACTCCTAGTACAATTACAATCATTAGTAATTTTTCTTTTTCTTTCTCTCGTTTTTTTTCTTTTATTTCTTGGGAAGCAAATCGCACCTTTGATTCTTCGTTTTTATTTCTTTTTCTTCTTTCTCTCTATATATATGAAAAAATGTTTCATATTATTTGTCAACATCTATGTTTTAAAGATTAATTTTGATTTTTGTATTTGTAATCATATTTGGCATAGAACATATTTCAATGGCAATATTTTTGTGAAACCCCAGAAAAATGGTAAAATGGTAATTTCGATTGAAAACCATAAATTTTGTAGATCTCGGATGATGAAACGGATTGTGCCGCTAAATTCGTCTCGCGAAATCTAGTGACTCAGAAAAGTTTCGTCGACCAGACAATCTAAATTTTCGATTCGATGATAAGTTTCAAAGATAGGGACCCAGATTTTTACTAAAATCTCTAAGTCAGAAATGGCTTAACAAGTTCATTTAAAAATAAAGTGAACGGAAAATAATAAAATTGTTTCGGCGTAACTAATTCGAATGAAGCAATATGAACCATGTATCCAAAATAATAATAATATAATAATAATAAAATAATAAAAAAATAAAAGATAAACGAAGAACAAAATAAAAGTCAAAAGCGTCATGTGGAGAGAGAGTGTGAAGAGAGAGAGGAATTTTAATTTTTCTTCGGCTTTCTAAGATCTGCGGAAATTGGATCGTAGGTTTTCAACGGAGCAAAAGACAAAATTGATCCATGCAACGAGAGCTACGCGTGGGTACCAACATCTTCGAGTTTCACAAACTCCCACGGTGTGTAATTCTCACTACAAGTATTTCTAAATTTCAAACCATTTAATGGCTTCGATTGGCTTAGAGGCCATGAAAGTGCCGTAAATTTCATCCCCAATTTGGATCGAGTGTAGGAATTTTTAGGAATTTTTAGGATCAAGTTGACAATCTGCTGAATTTCGAGAATGTTTGCAGACAACTGTGCTGAAATTTCAAGATCAAGCGCGCCTAACTGAGTTCGAGTTTGGTTTTGATTCCGAGACTGATGTCTTCGGGTTTTGTAGCCATTATAGGCAATGAAATTTAGTTCCAAAAATTTGGGACTGGATGGTGTAGGGATTTTACGCCGGCTTTTCTGTCATCCGTACCGTTGTGGGTTGGGATTGAGCCCTAGAACATGTCTTCAGCTCGGGTTGCTTGTTTGGTGATGAAATGATGTATGATGCAATGGAACTAAACCTGGTTTGCTTGTGAGGGACCGTGAGGTACCTCTGTTGATGGGTCCAAGATCGTGACCTCGCTTTGCAGCATATCAGCTTCTATGAATAACATACGTGAAGAGTATCATGTTAGTAAGTATATTAGATGTATTAACATGATGTAAAATTGTATGTAAAAAACTATAATTGTTTATGGTGTATTAATGTTTCATGTAGCACCTATATATACATGTAATATGAAGGAAAATGCATTGGCACTATGCATTTCATATGCACTCATTACATCAAGGCTTAATTTCTGTGTGGGTGCATGTATTGAGTATTCACTCTAGATTGTGAATGGGTCGTGAGAGCTCTAAAATGGACAAAGTCCAAGGTTGAGACTCACTGATGTAAATTGATCAAAAATGACAAATTACATGTTTCAAGTGAAAGCAAGTCGCAGATCCCCCCGTGGTGAAATACCCAAATGTTATCTGCGGTTAGACAGAACTCAGGTGATGTAAGTTCACGAAAATGTTGAAAGGCGTGCGGCAGATCTCGCAGTTGAAAACCCAAAATCCAGCGCCCAGCTGGGTGAAAAAAAGAAAATCATGAAATGATAAATTAAAATCGAGGTCCAATAGTTCGAGTCATCGGTTAAATACCAATGGTCAAGGTTTGCCACTTGCAATTGCAGGTGTGGGGGAGCTCATTGACTCAAAGCTGTGAGTAATAGGTCGACTACGTAGATGACACTAACATTTGCATAATGTTGCATATAAATCAGACATGAAATGTGATTTGATGCTTATGTACGCCATCAGACAACAGATTTAAAGTGAAAGAACCCTCAGAGAAAACTTTCACTAGAGGTATCATTCACTCCCATCGTGGGACCCCTTTCAGAGCAGTCCAAAGGTAAGGCTCGAATTCCGTGATATGGGACCACATGAGGGATAAGAGGCGGATGCGGCTTTGTTTTGTTTTGAACTGTTGGTTAAATAGTCTATAATATATTTTTGTATATTTGTGAATTAAATATGCAGGAACGAGTCTCAATATAGGAGACAAATGAGTGTAATATCGGGACAACTGAGACATAGGCTGTCACTGGGTCATGCCAACGGACCTCCTGGAGCAGGTTTCACAATTTTTATTTTTTATGGGGATATATGAAAAGAATATAAGTGATATCTATAAATGGGTCTATTAAGAAAATCCGAAATATGATTTATTCCTCAATTTTGTTTTTTATTTACTAACTCGCATTTATTTATTGTTAAACTATAATTAATCTCCATTGATCATTACAAGGCTACAATTTGATTAGTAGAGACCCGACTTTAGGGGCTTAGAGGGGTGCTATGGCTCACTATCGTACCTCCCCAATAGGTAACATAACCTCCGAATTTGATTAGAACATTCAATGTTTAATGGGAGAGACAGTTTACTACATTATATTAAAAATGATTTGTTTTCAAAAATAATAATAATCGAAAATGTTTTTAAAAAATAATTGTAAAAACATATTTTTTAAACATACAACCACCTTTAGGTGGTGGACTGGGCTAAGAATGTGGGCCTACTAGGCCGAATGCAAGCCAATGTCGCTTTCGCCTGGTCTTTATTACAAATCTATTTCTCCCACAAAAGTCTCTATGCTTTTAATTTTATGTAACAAAATTTGACAAATTAATAATTTTTTTTAAATTGTTCACACTAAATTTCAAGACATATAAATTAAGAAAATATTTGATAAATCGCTTTTGACTTAAAGTAATTTAATAACTTAATTCATATGAATCTCTAAAATTTTAAAGTATAAATAAAAAAATTAACTATATTTTAATTTAATATTTAAAATTATTTTTTATTATGTTATAATATTAAAATATTTTATTAAATATGATTTAATTATTCAATAAAATATTCTCGTGGCAATCTTTTTCGATTTAATTTATTTTGGAAAGTTAGTTAAAAAGAAAAGACAACGCATTTATAATTTGTCGATGGCATGTTTTAATTTTGGGAATAAAAACAAAATAAATAAATAAATAAATAAAATAAGAGAAAGTAAAATGAATGGAAAGAGTCAAGAGTGAGATGTAACAAATTATTGTTAATTTTTATTTGTATAATTATTGAGAACTTTTGGCTTATTCATAAGATGACAATATATTTCATAGGGTGCCTTTGTTTAAGTGTACTTGTTCATAGGGCATTCTAGGTTCATAAAGAGGTTATAAAAATAGAGGTTAGAGTTTTTTATTTTTATTTTTTAAGAATGAGGAAGCTTCGAGGAAGAAGTTTCAAAAGAGCTTCAGGATTAATCAAACACTCCTTATGTATTAAATCAAAGTCAATCAAGCCTTCGACCGGCTCTAACTCAAACCTAATTCCTCACTTACGCATTTGTTTTTTTTTATTCTTTCAAGATATTCTATTTTCTCTCTCTCTCTTACTTCTTTCTTTTATTAAAAGAAAATAATTTTATCGACATCTATAAAAAACACAAATACAAATTGTTCAAAAACATAATTATTAGGTTAATTACAGTAAATAAGTTCAAAGACTATAAATTTGATAATACTATAATGATTAGAATATATATGACTCTATTTCTGCAACATATTGACGCATCATAATACGATTCATATTCGTCTGATCGAATATGTTTTATCTATGTAAATCATATATGTGTACAAATAAAAACGTCAGAATAGCATGATGGAAAACAAAAGTCACATAATACATAAAATGATAAAAACAAACACCGTGATCAAGACGACAACAAAATCACGAAAATAAAAATAAACTCGTATCCATATATAAAAACCACTTATTAAGAAATAATTGATGTAAATAGGTGTATGGTGATAATTAGGTTAAGAATAAAATCAACCTTTTCGCCATTTGATTTCCAACAAAAAAAAAAAAGGCAATTTCCTAAAAAAAAAAAAAAAACTCCTCGCTCATTCTCGCCTTACAACCTATTCCGCTGCATGTCATCCTCCAACTAATATGTATCTTTACTCAAATCACAGGAATCCCAAAACCAAACCTAAGCCAAGAGTTCCATCGCTTCACATACATCCAAAACCATAACACACCCCGAACCTTTATCGAACAATCTCATCTCCACTTACAGCAAATTAGGCAATTTAGAATATGCCCACCGCGTGTTCGATCATATTCCTCGGTCAAATCTCTTCTCATGGAACGCCCATCCTCTCCATTTATACAAAACTGGGTCATCTTTCTCAAATGCAACAAATCTTTGATCTGATGCCATTTCGAGACGGGGCCTCTTGGAATTTGGCTATATCGGGTTATGCTAATAATGCACTCAGTGATCGGCGCCGTTGGAGCGAGTAGTTGATGTCAAGGATGCAACCATGAATTGGAACCATATTGTATTCGATAATGCTTATATTGTGTTCAATTGTCGGCGGATGGATTTGGGTAGGAAAATTCAAGGGCAACATCAAATTGTTGGTCTTTATGTATTTTCAGGTTGTCCTTTTCTCGACATGTATGAAACTGGGGTTGATCTGGGTGATGCAGCAAGGGTTTGAGATGAAATGCCGAGAGGAATGTAGTTACGGTAACACAATGACTTCACTGGGCTTGGTACAGTATGATGGGATGGTTGAAGAGTATAAACGTTTGTTTCATAGCCCAAAGGAGAGAGGATTCCATTTCGAAATCTATGATTTCAAGGCTAATGCAGAATGGATGGAGAGAGAGGCACTGGATATGTTCGTAGAGAGATGATATCATGTGATTCATCATGGATCAATTTACATTTGAAGCGCCTGACCGTTTCACAGGGGAGTCTTTTTCGCCTTCGGGGAGAAGGGAAACAAATTCATGCTATGTAATAAGAACTCCACCATATGATAATGTGTTCGTGAAAGTGCTCTTGTTGGGATATGTATTCCAAGTGTAAAGCATAAAATCCGAGAAACAAAGATTCGAGAGAATGACTCAAAAGAATGTGAAGCCTCGATCGCAATGTCGTGGTTATGGGCCGTAATGGCTCTGAAGAAGCCTGAAAGATTTTCTGAGATGCAGAGAAATAGGTTTGAGCCGCATGATTTTAATTTAGGAAGCAAGCATAGCTCATGTGCTAATCTAGCAAGCTTCGAAGAGGGTGCCCACTTCATTGTCAAGCCTTGGTTTATGGCTCGATTTTTATAATCAGATTCAATGCGCTATTACCTTGTATGGTAAATGTGGAAGCATGGAAGATTCTACGCTTTGTTCGTTGAAATGAACACAAGAGATGAAGCCTTCGACTACTTACTCACTGTGCTATGCTCAATTGGGGAAAGCCAATGAGACGTATTGATTTGTTTGAAAGAATGTCACTATCAAGCCAAGAAAGTAGACTAATGAGAAAGGACTTAATATTTTGAATCAATGATAACAAACACGGGATTATACCTATCCTCGATCGCGACATGCATCATTGATCCGTCAGGCAAAGTTGAAAGTTAAGAAGCAAGAAATTTTATAAATGAAGATGCCCTCTATCCCGACGCGGGCTTGACGGGCCACCTCACAGCCTATGTAGAGTTCATGGTGACATGGAAATTGTGAAATGGGGCGCTAGATTCTCTATTGAATTAGAGCCCTAACCCTACTAGCTATGTCTCTCGCTTTCAAGTTCTTATGCCGCCAAAGGGAAAGGGAACGAGGTGGCTCGCAAGAAGAGGAATTGAGAGATAAGAGAGCAAAAAGAACTGGATATAGTCGGGATTAAATATAAAGGCAAGTGCATGTTTTCTCTCACATGACCTGTCAAGTCCATTTTTAGGTCGATATAAGGCCGAAGAAAATTTAACCGTAAAATGATCAAGAGGGATATATTCTTGATATGAGTTATGTTCTTCATGATGTCAAGAACTGAGAAGATAAAATGCTTAACCACCACAAAGGAGAAACTTGATATCGTTGGTGTTGATTTTCTGTTTTGTTCTCCTGGCCCACGTGATGACGGTTATTAAGAACTCCGAGAATCGTGATTTGCCACAATCAAACTAAATTCATTTCCAAGATACAGCCGTAGAGAGGTACTTAGTATGGATGCGGTAGCTTCTATTTTGAATTATTTAAAGATGGACATGTTCATGGGATTTTGGTGATAGAGTTCTCCAAGGATTTTCATGAATATTAGAATTTTAAAATTTTCAGTGGAGCGACTAAATACTTTGAAAGGTTAAAGTTTGCAATAGTCTATTCACTGTGCTAATGTGGTGATCTTCCAAGGCAGATGACCAATGGCAACATTCTAGATAAATATCTATATCGATGAAATTAACTGCCCTCTAGAACCTACCATTATCTTGTTAGTATGATACATACACAACCTCTATTGTCTTTAGCCTTAGTGTCAGTGTTCCCTGTTTCACTGTACCAAAAAAAAAAAAAAGAAATGGTGAAGAAATAAGAAATAATTGCATTATAACGAGAACCAAACTTCAAAGATGAGAACGAAGCACAATTCATGGTAACTAATATAATACCATTTCTTCAAAGATGGTGAAGAAATGTCTCAAGCTTTCTTATTTCTTCACTTTCTCTTGCTGTTGGAAAACCATAATGGCATAAGCTCGATTGCCAATTTTATTCTTCTTCCACAGCACTTTATTAGAATCTTTTTTGAATTGATGATTTATCGGGTATGATGGTCTTTAATGCGTATTTATTTATAATATTTGAGGTAGATGTACAGGTCATAGTTATACATTTATCTTTTTTATAAAGAACCAAATGCAGGAGGTTGGAGAAGAGGAGAGACAGCAATTTTGTTCGAGTCGCAAGTAGTAGGGTATAGATATAAATTAACCTAGAATTTATGATACAAAATTTTATTCAATTTAGCACATCTAACAATAATACTCTACTGGTCAAGCCTCATATTATGGTTTGAATCCCAAACCCATCTCGCATTTTGCACTTTTGATAGAATTATATTCAAAGGCATGCCAGTGCACGAGGCTTATGTGATGTGAGCTCTCGGTGCCTTGCCTGAGTCAAGGCGATGCCCCTTCGATAAGGCGAGGATGAGGAGCAAAAGGTGCATGCTTCTCCTAAGGAGCAAAAGGTGTGCTCTTCTCCTAAGGCTCCAGGCTCTCCCTAGGCACGCTTTCAACAATTTCCGAAAATTTTCTTCTCCTTCTCTAATGTCGAGGCTGCAGAGAAGCCCTAGTATTTTTTTTGAGAGAACTAAGTTATGGACCCCTTATTTCAATTTATTTGAAAATTTGTAAACAAGACTTAAACGAAGTTCTAATCTTTTCATTTCAAAAATAGTTGATAAAGAATGAAAAACTAAATTGATAAAAAGGAGATCATGCGAATACTACATTAGTGAACCGCCACATTAATAAACCTTAGTACAACCTATGTGACTTCAATTCTATGTCTTTCCTTTGCCTAAAATATTGTTTTGATGTTATGTTATGCTACGACAAGCTGCAATATGATAGATGCCCTGCACCAATTTCAAAGAAACAATTAACAAAACCCAAAAATGCTTGAATCCATCTTAATCCTCTTCATCTTCTTTATCACGCTTACATTCAAGCCGTCTTGTCTCATTCTCCTTCGCCCAAGTCCTCTATCCCCGCCATTAATTCTTCATCGCACACCTTGATTCATGGAACTCTAAATTCAAAGAATGGAGGGGTAGAATGTATTATAGTATGCTATTCATTTATATTTTAATATAAAGAATCTAATGGAGGAGGCCGAGAAGAGTAAGAGATGTGCAATTTTTTTTGAGTTGGGAAGTCGTAGGTACGGATCTAAATAACCCTAGAATTTAGGATAAAGCTTTATTCAGTTGAGGCACGCTCCTACTAGTGGATTTTTTTTAACATCTATTCACTTTGCATTACAAATTTATTTCTCATGGAACTCGGGCCCTAGATCCCTCCCCTCCCTATGCCCGTTTTAGCACTTTAACGACTTAAGCTAGGTCTTGCTATATCGGGTCTATTTATCGATCTCTTGCTTCATCTAACATTACCTAATAATGAAGCTTGCTATCTTCTATGGTTTGAATCCCAAACTTCAGATTAGTATTTTGGCGATAGAATAATAGTTGTGAAAAGGCGCACTTAGGTACGAGGATCTATACCCAGCCTCTCAAGGCCTCACGGAGTTTCCAGGTGACCCTTCATAAAGCGACGACAGGCACAAGGCTCTCCCCAGCGCCGCCTTGCACCTATGCCCTGGGTGTTACATTATTGGTCATCCTTTCGGTAAATTTCAGCATTGTTTTGGAAATTTTGATTGTTTATTAGTCTTCTTCTCATTCTTCGACATCGAGGTTGGAGAGAAGCGCTAATTTTTTGTTTTTGTCACAAAAATTATCTTCACTCTCTAAAGTCGTTTAAGCATCATTAAAATAAATTATAAAGATAATTGATACATACTGTATATAAACAATTACAGTTGGAATATATGAAGATCTTGTTTGCTTCATCGATCGATAGTGACCATTACATAAATGAATGCCACTCATTTTCACAACGCAAAAGCTTCTTCTTCGTTTGTAGATTGGTATTTTTTAGCTGCTTCTTTACGAATTCAGACATCTTTCTTCTTTCTTTATTAACATGGCTAACTTCCATTTAACTGCAATTTTAAATTCAAAATTGAGTTGGGTCATGGATCATGGGTCATGGATCCATTTTGGGCGACCCAACTCCAACTCTAAAATCCAACAGTTACATATCAAAACGATGTCGTTTTTTTAAAGAAACTCCCATCAAAACACTATAGAGAAGTCCTAGTTTTTTTTTTTTGGTAGAGGTTAAAAAAAACTCCTTATGTTTTACCAAATATCACACTTACACCTCAAAAAAAAACAAATTTAGGTCCAAAGAGACCTCTATCACATTTAGCCTACTTAAATCCTTGCTTGTCGTAATTGATAATGTTAAAGAGGTCCAACGATGTTTAAATTGTCACACCATCGACGTAACATTCATACGACACATTAACCCACTCTCCTTTCTCTCTCCCTCATCTCTTCTCTCCTTCTTTTCCTCATCTCTTCTCTCTCCTCCCTCTCCTCACCCAACCCCACTACAATAACACAACCTCCCCCAACCCCAAATTTCAACCCAAAACACGCCATACGATAGGTTTTTTTTTCTTTAACACTTAATTTTTGTTAAAATTTTTATTTAAATTTTAAAAGGTACTAAATAAAAATTCAAAATGTATTTTTAAATATAAATAAATTATTCATTATTTAAATCTACTAAAAATGTTTTCTAATGTTTAAAATCTATTAAATAAAAATTCGCTTAAATCTACTAGTCTAAAAATCAAATGAATGAGTTTGAAATACATTAAAATAGTAATTTCAATTGGACGCTTAATATTTTTTATTTAAAAACTAGTCTATTTTAAATGATTATATTAATATTTCACATTTTTATTTAAATGGATATGATTTTTTTTTTTGAAAATATGGATTTGTTAATATTAAATATTATTTCAAATGGATATTTTATATTTAATACTTTATTTAAACCAATTTATTTTAATGTAATTAAGTTAATACAAATTTTGATAAAAATAAATAGATGAGTATAAAAAAAAGAAAATATAATTTATTTTAAAAATGTTAATATTTAGTTATTATATTTTTTTATTTTTATAAAATATATATATTTATATTAAAGATATAAAATATTTTAATTAAAATCTAATTTATTTTAATGAAATAACTAAAATTGTAGTGTTAAAGAAAAGAATAATAGCTTCAAAGGACTATTTACTAGGAAAGTGATGACTACCAAGTCAACACAAAATTAACTTTTATGACCGGTACATTGGAAAGTTACTGTTTTTCTTCCAACCAAGGACACAACACAACACGTTTTTCTCTTTTCAGACTACTTTTTGGAAAATAAACAAGTCACTGATATAAAGCATAACATAAATAGGCTTCAAGTTCTCCCAGTGGGGGACACTGCAATGTAACAGAAATACGGACCTCCCAGTGTAAACACAAGACCACAAAATATTATATTATATTAATGGATAAATATCATTAACAGGTGCATCGGTCAACCCAACGTTACTTCCCATCTCTTCCTTTTCACTTCAGCCATTTTGCTGTATATATTCATCCATCCATTCACTTCCAATGAAGCAATTACAAACCCCCAACAATGGTCATGGCTAATCCAAGCCTGCTGCTTCAATCCATCTTCTTCTTCTTCTTCTTGCTGCCATGTCTGTCTTCGTCTTGTCCTGAATACCAAAAGCAAGCCCTCCTTCAGTTCAAGTCCTCCATCCTTGCCATTGATTCTTCATTTCACACCTTGGATTCATGGAACTCCAGTTCTTCTAATTGTTGTCTATGGGATAAGGTCACTTGTAGTTCTCCTTCAAATTCAACTTCAACTTCAAGTGTTGTGATTGAACTCCATCTCTCTAACCTTTCTGCACTGCTCATGCCTTCTAATTTGCTTGCACCGCTCTTTTTTATCAGAAGTTTGAGGGTGCTTGACATCTCTCATAACTTCATATATGGTCAAATTCCAACACTCAGGCTTGGTAACCTCAGCAACTTGGTTCACCTTGACCTTAGTTGGAACTTCATGAATGGTCAAATTCCAGCACTCGGGAACTTGGTTCACCTTGACCTTAGTTGGAACTTCATGAAAGGTCAAATTCCAGCACTCGGGCTTGGTAACCTCAGCAACTTGGTTCACCTTGACCTTAGTGGGAACTTCATGAAAGGTCAAATTCCAGCACTCGGGTTTGGTAACCTCAGCAACTTGGTTCACCTTGACCTTAGTTGGAACTCCATAAATGGTCAAATTCCAGCACTCGGGTTTGGTAACCTCAGCAACTTGGTTCACCTTGACCTTAGTCGGAATAGGTTTAAAGGATCCATTCCTTTTCAACTCTTTCAGTTGAAATATCTTCAGTATCTTGATTTGAGTTCTAATAACCTCCAGGGTGGCCTAAGTCCTCAAGTAGGCTCTCTTCAAGACTTGAGGATGTTGGATCTAAGGTCCAATCGTCTGAGCAAAGAACTCCCTGAAGAGATTGAAACCCTACAAAGTTGCGAAAAAGTATTCTGTCATCATAACAAATTCATGAATGGCATTCCTTCCATTTCGTATCTGAGGGAGTTGGAAGAATTAGATTTAACAATTCTTTGTCCATGGAAATCCCTCTGACATTGCAAATTTATCCTGCACTTGTCCCTCCTTCTGAGCCTGGGCGAACAAGCTGATCAGAGTCCTTCGCTCGATGCAAAAACTGAACAAGTTGAATTCACTGACTCTGAAGGAAACCTGCTCACTGGAGAAATTCCATTATGGTTGTTCGATTTCAAAGACTTGCAGTACTTATATCTTCAAGGAAACAATCTTACTTGGAATAACAATATGAAGATAGTACCCAAGTGTAGGTTGTTTGGATTGTCTCTCGGATCTAGTGGTCTACAAGGAGATATTCCGGAATGGATTTCACCCAAACGAATCTCTTTTCGATCTACATGAATCAGCTCCATGGACCATTTCCACAATGGCTCACTGAATTTCATTTTCTATGGGATCTATTTCTCTCCCATAACAAACTCTCAGGTTCTCTTCCAACTGCTCTCTTCCGATCTTCCCATTATCCATCCTTGCTCTTTCCTATAACAATTTTTCTGGGGAGTTGCCGGAGAACATTGGAGATGCAGAGTTTCTCAGCATTCTGATGTTGGACGGGAACAACTTTACTGGACCTATTCCTCAATCCATCTCCCAAATTTCCAGTCTTGAACTCTTGGATCTGTCTCACAATAGACTTTCCGGCAACATTTTCCCTAGTTAACCTCAAGCTGAATCTATACGCCGATTTCGTCCAACTAATTCGAGAGAGAGGTTCCAACCACCTTTCCTCCAAACATTGAAACCTGCATCAAGTAAATGAACTTTTTCCTGGGCCTTCTATTTTGAATCTCAAGCAGTTGAGAAATCTTGAACGTCTCGAACTCCAGGACAACAATATTTCAGGTGAATTACCCAACTCCCTCTCCACCCCATCTAGGGTTCAAACCTGAGGAACAATTCCCTTCACAATTAACTCCTAAACACTTCAACTCCAAAATCTCCGGATTCTTGACCTCTCAAGCAACAATCTCACAGGAGAAATCCCCATAGAGTTTGTAAATAATCTTACAGGAATGATTGAGGCACCTCCAAATCCGACATCACAGACATTAGGTTCTACTGCTGTAATAGCATTCAGATCCAAATTTTTTAGCACCGAATTTGCAGTAAATGAGCTGATAGTGAATTGGAAGAAGTCTAAACAAGGTCTTTCAAGTCACTACATTGATATGTACTTCTTGTTAGACTTGTCGAATAACCAACTATCCAGTGAAATCCCAGCCTCTCTAGGCACCTTAAGGCTCTAAGATGCTCAACCTCTCCTTTGCATCAAACTTTACAAAATACCCAGCAAGTTTAGGTGATTTACAAAATGTAGAGGGTTTAGACTTATCCCACAACAAACTCTCTGGTCCAATTCCTTTCGCCTTCACAAAGCTTCAACAACTCACTACCTTAGATGTGAGCAACAATAAGTTGACAGGCTTGGAATTCAGCCTACAGCCAAACGAACACCACATGATCCAAACTTCTACATGCCAACACAGTACATGGGATCCTAAATCTATGCCAGGTCTCAAGATCCTACCACCACCCAAAGCTACAAGACCATGATAACAAGGAGGAGCCTTGATTTTAGAAGTCAGGATTGGAGACTATTTGCCCTATTAACAACTGAATCATCTTCCTTACATATTTCAACCCATCATCGCTCTTCAAACAACCACTCACACACTGCCATTATCACCCCATCTAATCACGCAATGTGATTTGACTCAAAATACCCAAGTCTTCTTTCACAAGATTTTTCTATCAAGGTGAAAGTTGTGAGGATTTACAGATGGTGAAGAATGAAATCTCGCTTGTAATTTCAGATGGATGGAAGCCAAGTGTTTTCTTATGTTACTCACGAACTTCAAGAGTCATGGAAGATTATTAATAATAAGTATACAAATGATGAAGCAATGGGCCATTTATTAGAAAAAAGTTCAAAAGTCAGGAATTTCATGATTGGGTGAAAATCAAACATCAGAGTGTTAAAGAAAAGAAGAATAGCTTCACATCTTACTATGAAACCCAACTTCGCAATTTAATTTCCTAAAGAGCTATCCATCAAGTGGAGCCAAAGAGCCGAAATAATGAAAAGAATATCATGAAAGAATCACATGGACATGTAGCTCTTGCAATCCATTATGGCCAGAATGAATTCAAAGCATAATCTAGGTTTCGCATCTTCATTGTTTCATCATAGCTTACAAGAAATTGTACTAAAGCTAGTTGAGTAGAGGTTCAAAGAATGATACATACACAACCTCTATTGTTCTCACTTATGGTCGCATCCCCTGCTTTCAATGGTAGCGAAATTTTTGAAATGGTAAAGAAATAAGAAATAATTGGATTATAACAAAACAAACTTCAGCTGGAAATGAATGCAATAATTATGGCATTATAATACCATTCACTGCCTATCGTGATCAGTCTTATTTTGCGCAGAAATGTTTCAAAATATGTAGAGCCCGATTATGAATAATAATTATGCATCTAACTAGAGAATTAAACAATTTATATGAACATATTTCAAATAAAGGCACAGATGCAAAGACGCTTGAACATTTACGTAGAACCCTACAAAGGGAAGACAAAGATCGGTATCCTCTCAGTTTCAAAAATTTGGCTCGTTTTTGCCGAGATGGAAATATGGAAATATCAATGAATATTTCTCCACGTGTAACAAATGAATATATACAATAGTAGGGGCAGGAGATATGGTCCATTCTTTTAGTTTAAAAGCCATTTTCCTTATCGATTGAACCAAAAATCAAATAAATACATATGTATCTTCAAGATAAAACATACTATTGCTACTACCAATGTAATCAAAGAAACATACTGGCCGCTAGTTTCGTATTTCCCTTTCACAAAAATAATTATGGAAGGCCTCGTACGTGACTGGTCTCGCATAGCGAATATTTTCGCTCAACCTAAAGCTTTCTCTCTTTAATATAGAGAAAGCCTCTACGGGAATAGCCAATAGGCAACACCATAACAACCATAACATGAGAAAAGATTACCAAACTATTGAAGGGACTTAAAAAAATTCATTTTCTTACTGTTTATGGCAATTAATCTCTATCCAAAAGAAAATAATTGCCTCAAATTTTCTTTTCGCTCCCAAAAGTTCTCTCATTAAAAGAAAAGAAAATGTTGAGCAAGCACCATTAAGATGAAACTCAATCGGGCAGAGTATTATGTGATTAGCAACAGGTGGTACTTCGCAACAAAATTGAAATATCTTCTTTAATCCGATTCATTCCTCTCTAACTCTTCGCTTGAAATATCTTCAAGATCTTGATTTGAGTTCAACGTCTAAGCGAGAATCGTCAATAGATTGAAAACTCATTGTAAAGTCATAAAAGAATCGTCACTTGGAGTAACAAATTTCCTCCAATGCCATTCCTCTTCCATTGTATTTGAGGAGTTGAACAATTAGATTTTGAGAGACAATGCCTTGTCCATGGAAATCCCCACCCGGTACTGAAATTTATCCAACTTGTCTCCTCTATGAGATCGGGACGAATAAGTCAGACCAGGAGTCCCTGCCGATGCTAAAACTAACAAGTTGAATTCACTGACTGAAGGGAAACTCCAAGCTAATAGAGAAATTACTAAGAGCCCGATTTAAAGATCATAGCCTTTTATATCTGAGGAAACAATCTATCTTGGAGGAATAAATAATATGAAGATAGTACCTATGTAGGTTGTTTGGATTATCTCTCAGATCGTGGGTCTACAAGAGATATTCCATTTGATTTTCACCTAAATCCAGTCTCTTCTCGATCTAAGATGAATGCACAATAATTATGCAAGTAATATAATACCATTCACTGTTTATTGCAACAAAAATGTCTTATTTTTGCAAATAAATGTTTCAGAATATGCAGAGCCCGATTATGAATAATTATAAAAATGAGAACAACAATTTATATGAACATATTTCAAATAGGGCACAAATGAAGCACAGTTGGAGCATTTACAGGAACCCTACAAAGCAACACAACATCAGTATCCCCTGGTTTCAAAATTTTTCTCTGTTTTTAAGCAGAGATGGAAATATGGAAATATCGATGAATATTTCTCCAATGCAGAACAAAATGAAATTTCATAAAATAGAGGGGGCAGAGATTTTGGTCCATTCACGGTTTAAAATATTCTTCCTTATCATTGGAACTTAAAATGAATGTGGGAACATATATGTATCTTCAAGATAAACATGATCGCTTAATTACTCAATGTAAATCAAAGAAACATACTGGCTGCTGCTTTTGCATTTCCCTTTCACAAAAATAATATGGAAGGCTCTCACAGAATAATAACAATAGGCAACACCATAACAACCATAACATGAGAAAGATTACACTACAAACTATTGATAGTACTAAAAATTCATTTTCTTACTGTTTATGGCAATTAATCTGTATCCAACAGAAAAATAACAATGCCTCAGCTTTCTTTTCGCTCCCAAAAAGTTCTCTCATTAAAAGAAAAGAAAAGAAAATGTTGAGCAAGCACCATTAAGATGAAACTCATTTCGGGTTAAGAGTATTATGTGATTAGCAGCGGGTGGTACTTCGCAAAAAAAAAGTGCAGGAGTTCAATTTTAATCAAAAACCTACATTATATGGACAAAAGTAAGGAAGATTTCACTCCCATGTTCCCAACCTCACTTCACGGAATTCCTTCAATTGTAAAATCCTGGCCTTAAATCTTACAAGATTTCGTCCTGTACAAACCTCCACCTTCGTGAGAACTAACATTAATTATTTCCCTTATAAGCACAAAGTTCCGATCAAGCCAAAGGCATTTTCTGGAATTCCTTCACTGTAAAACTCTACTTTTAAATCTGCCACATTTATAGGTCTCTATAATGACACAAACCTCCAGCCATCAGAGAACTACCATTCCTTCTTATAAGCACAAAGTTCCAATCTAAGCCAATCACATTTTCATATGTTTTTTTATCCGCATTATTTCCACAACAATCACTTCCTTCCCAATTCTTCCTATCAATATATACCGTAACCCAACTAACTCTCCCTCTAGCCTTAAAAAATCTATTTTCATCGCTTATGGCAATTAATCTCTCATTCAACGTAGTAATGCCTCACTTTCTTTTCATCCTATAAAAGTTCTCTCATTAAAAGAAAAGAAAAGAAAATGTGGAGCAAGCACCATTAAGATGAAACTCATTTCGGGTTAAGAGTATTATGTGATTAGCAGCTGGTGGTACTTCACAAATAAAATTGCAGTAGTTCAATTTTAATCAAAAACCTACATTATATGGACCAAAGTCAGGAGGATGAATTTTCGAGCCTAAGCCCTTCATGAAAAAGATAATTTTAAATTTCGTAGTTCACCATAAGCAGCGTGCATTTCACTACCACGTTCTCAACCCACTTCTGCTTCGACCCCTTCACCGGTAAAACTGCCTTAAATCTGCAAAGATTGAGGTCCCAGATAATGTCACAACCCCAAACGCTTCGTAGAACTAACACATCCTTTCTTATAAGCACAAAGTTCGATCTGCCAAGCACATTTTTTTTGGAATTCTTTTCAATGTAAACTCGACCTTAAATTCATGCATTTAGAGGTTCCCTATAATGACACAAACCCTCCAAAATGATCGTAACTACCATTCTTCTTTATAAGCACAAGTTCATCTAAGCCAATCACATTTTAAGTATGTTTTTTTAATGCATCATTTCACAACAACCACTTCCTTCCCAATTCTTCCTATCAATATAATTCGTCCAATTCAGTCCTTTCAGAGAAGCAAACTCATTTGGTTAATCCATCAAACTTTTTTCCCCTTCTGTTTGTTGAAACATGAGAAGTTAGGAAGGATTCCAAGCCGAAGCTCCCTTTCCAAGTGGATTACCCAATACATCTTCACTTTAAATTAAAGGCCAGGCACATCATTATGCAAAATTGATCCCAAAAAAAAAAAAAAACTAGTGATTCCAAGCTGATTCATCTGCCATAATCTCAACCTACTAAAGTGCAGCATCACAACGCTTAACAACAATGAAATCAAATCAAGCAAATAATCATATTACTACAATTCCAAAGAATTTAAAAAACACACATCGTGAAGGTAAATAAAACAAAATAATCGTTAAGAAACATTCTAGATACAGAGATAGGAGAATAGCCACTGATTCAAATTCTTTCGATCTCAACAAGTTCTTTCCTAAGAAATCCATCCATTGTACTTCTTCTTCCAACCTCGCTAATCCGGCTTTGAAGCGCCCTCCTTCAGATCATGTTTAAGATTCTCATCCGGGCTAGTTCCCATCATCGAATTTGCAATGGTTTCACTAGAGCTTTGATTCTCACCATCAGGAATCGACACAATCGATGGAATAAACTTATTGATATAAATATATAATTTTATTAATATCTAAAATAATCACAATGACATCAAAGTGATAGAGTGTGGTTCCTTTATAACTTTCCCTTCTAATTTATAAACTTGCAGTATTTAATTGAAATTTTTTTTAGTTACAAGCCTTCTAACCCTACAAGCTTTTTAATTCTAAGTAAAACGACATTGTTTCGACAAAAGCATCAAAACTAACGCTGCTTTTAACTTGAAAAAAAAATTTTAAGAGAACCAATTCGGCCTCAACCACTCGTCTGACTGCTGGTTCACACGGCTCAACCGCCTGCTCGAATTCGCTCATCAAAAACGTTTTTGCATTGAACCTGACCCATTAAGGACGATCGACGGTTTGAATCCTGGCCACCCGCCGGTCCGCTCGCCAAAACATTGGTCAATATCCCTTGTTTCTGTTAGAAAGTATGAGATTTTGCCTTTAAAGTTTGAAAAAGCCTAAGTGGCTATTTGTTTTTTGACTTTTTGCTGAAAGCTAAAAATAGCTTTTAGCATTTAGCTGTTTGTTTTTAAAATTTTTCACGATTTATTGTTGAAATTTAAAAAAAAAAAAAGTTATGAATAGAAAAAGTGAAAATATTTTGCTTTTTCTATTTAAAAAAAATCATTTTCCTCCAAAACAATAAAAACTCCACCATTGCCTAACAAGGAGGAGAGATAGGAATATTCACTATTGTGATGGCACTGTGTCTTGATGGGGCAAATTTATCCTAATCCTTGGCCTCTGCTTGTTTTTTTTCAATTCTCAAACATTGTCCCATTTAAAAAATTAAATGTGAGTAAATTTAATGGGATGAAATTTCAAATCATCCTCATTGTTTGGTTTTTGTTTTGTTTGTTTTTCTATTTGTTGTTTTATTATATTAAAATTAATATATTTATAAAAATAAAAATATTATGAATTTTTATAAATTATTTATTAAAAATATTATTATTATTATTATTATTATTATTATTTATATTAATGTATAAAATAAAATAATAATAAAATATTTTAAAATATAATCTGGTGGGAATAACAATACTTAACCCCGCCTCGAACCCGCCTCAGCTGGTAAAATAAACTCGAACCCGCTTAAAATTTGATTAATGCTAAAACCAAACCCGTCTCCACATGTTGATCGGTGAGGTGGAACCCAAAATAACCCACCCCGTTGTCATCCCTACTCATTACCCAATGTTAGAAAACAAACAACTTAATACTTAATGTTATTAAATACTATTCATCATTAAACTCAAAAAAAATTATATTCAACATTAAGTAAAAAAAAACAAACCTCACCTTAGTCTTTTTATTTTTTCAAATTGTTGCTCGCTTTTGTTAAGAGTTAGTGCCAAAAAAATTTGGTCGGTAGTTCCTCGATATTCTCGTATTTTTCATTTGATTGTAAATCGACGCCTCTCTCTCTACCCCACCCTCACACACACCACTACGCTTATCTTCTTTATTATAAATATTATATTATAAGGCTAATTATTTACAAGCCATAAAATTGTGGACATTTGTTAATACCATCGCCATTCTAATGTTAATGGGTCAATCGCTTCAACTTTTTCACATTTAACATCGTTTAATCCATTGCATGTTGAAAGGGATATCCCCTATACTTTTCCAAATTATAACTTAGTTTTTTCCTACGGAGTACATAACCATGCACTATTTTAAGTATTATAATGGTGAATGATATGAGTATATGACATCCATAAAATTGGAACGATATCAACAAATCGGGTCTTAAATTTTTTCCATATATTTTTCGTCCCACCTTCCCCGAGCCACCGCTCATTCTTTGATCGTGAATCAGGAAATCATCCCAACCCTCTTCAAATACTCTCTTTCTTTGATCTCAACCGTTCACTGCTTGATTATTAACCGTAAATCGACATCATAAATATCAGCATCTTTTACTTGTACATCGATCTTACATGTTAGGCTAGTTTGGTTTATGTTTTTTAAAACTTTTTTGTTCTTAAATAAGGAAAACAGATAACATATTTGATTTTCAATTTTATTGTTAAAAACACATAAAACATTAAATCAAAATTTGAAATGATTCCCCAATTAATTAATCTCTAAAGTAGTCACTCTGCTCACTAAACCGCTCATTTCTATGGAATATGCCAACCCAACAACGTGTTTGTTACTCCGCACATTCAGATCCCACGTCATGGAACCGCCTTATCAAGGCTCAATCAAACAAATTTAATAGTGAATTGGAAGAAGTCAAGCAAGGTCTCCCAAGAACAACCTAGAAAATGTACTTTGTTAGATTTGTCTACAATCCAAAATCCTATTCTCTGCGCCTCTTAAGGCTCTAAGATGCTCAACTCTATAACAAACTCTCTCGAAAATACCAAACAGTTTCTAAGTGATTTACAAAATATAGAGGGTTCGACTTATCTCACAAATAAACTTCTGTCCTATCTTACCGTCACAAAGCTTCAACAACTACTACTTGACAGCAACAATCGATTGATAGGTCGACATGCACGTATGGCCAAATGATTACTATGGCGGATGCAAACATCTATGCCAATAACAACGAATTGTGAGGCTTCCAAATTCGTGTGCCATGTCATGAAGACCTACCATTGGCTCCAGTTAAATACGGGCATGATAACAAGAAGAGGATTTCGTTGGAAAGTCGTGGGATTGGATATCTAGTTAGCTTTCTGGGTTAACAAACCATGCGGCTATTTCAACCCATCATCGCCTTAAATAAATACGCCATCACTCCCCACCAATTAATCGGGTGACTGATTTGACCAAAAAGTCCTGGCCTTCATAAGCTTTTTCTATCAAGGTGAAAGTTGTGGATTTTCTAGGATGGTGAAGAATGAAATTCTTGTTGTAATTCCTTGGTGATATGATGGGATCTAAGTGTTTTTCATGTTAATGAACTCCAAGAGAGTGTCATGAAGGCTTCATTAACAATAAGCATACAAAAATGATGAAGCAAATATTTATAAGAAAAAGATCATGACCTTGTGTGAAATTTCATGATTGGGTGAAAAATCAAGCATTGTAATGTTAAAGAAAAGAATAATAGCTTCAAAGGTCCTATTTTCTCAAGAAAATACACCATTCTTAATGTTTTTAAAGTTATTTATCTAATATCATGGCAATGTATGTAAATATGTTTGGAGCATTTAAAGCAACCCTGTTTTTTAATTTGAAATTTTTCTCCTGTTTCAAAATTTTCTCCGTTTAAGGTAGATGAAAATATCCATAAATTATTTCTTCAATGTAGAACAAAATGAAATTTCATAAAAAAAAAAAAAAAAAAGAGGGCATGGAGATATGGTCCATTTTTTGTTAGCTCTAGAAACCATTTTTCCTTATTCTATTAAACCAAAAATATAAAACACTTTACAGTCACTCCAATGAACTGAAGATATAAATAGACACTATTACTTACGAGGAAAAATAGAAGAAAATCAAGTCGCTCAGGAACTTTGTAGTCACCTTGAAGATTCTAATGTCATATATATACTACTAGAACAAAGTTAATCGTTGAATCTTTACTTGAATTTTGAACGAGGTAATAAACTTAGATTCTTAGAATTTTGAAGGAAGAATTACATTATTCAGTGTATGTCATTAACTTTATTCATTATTTACAACATTTCTTTCTCCAAAGGACAAAATAGGCTATCACCAATTATTTCACATAGTGGGGCAATAGTGGAGGTATGACTAATCATTGACTTCTAGATGAGAAAATACTAGAAAAGAGTGAGGAAAATGAGAGGGGTGATTTACAGTCGCCCTTCGTGTCCAAGTCCTAATCATACTCTCTTTCTAATAATCAAAGAAGAAAATAAGATGAATTACAATGGGCCAATATTCCAAATTCTAGCATGCCATTTATGACTATTTACTTGGTAATTTCTTTTTTTTTTTCCTTCCAAGAACTTGGTAATGGGTGTTATATCACTTATGAGGTCACTCTAAGGTGTGTTTTTTTTTTTTTTTGCTAAAAGCATGGTTGTTTTGTTTTTTTTTTAATTTTTTCATGATTTATTATTGAATTTGAAAAATAAAATTTGTTGAACAGAAAAGGCCAAACTATTTGACTTTTTTCAATGTTTTTTTTTTATTAACAAAAAAGTAGATTTTCAAATATGAGAAAATCATATTCTTTATGATCCAAGCTAATTAAATAAAATCATATGTATTTAAAAATTTTTATTTTCTCAAAATTTAGAAAAATAAGATTGACTTGTTCTAAAAAACAATTAAATACTTAATCCTACTAAGCATTATTAACACTAAGTTTTATTTAGCATTGCTATTAAAAACTCACCTAAGATTGTAAGGAAAACATAAAAAAAGGGTTCGTGAATAATATCGCTTAAAGTGGTATTTCTCCTTCATGAGAGAGGATTGAGTATCGTGGTTCGGTATTTCACTTAGAGTTGGGAGCTAGTTGCAAGTAATCTTATTTTATAAAAAAATTAAAGAGAAGTTGTAAGAATCACCAAACTGTCTTTCACATATTTTAAAACTCCGCATTTAATAATCATGTGTTTAAGATAATTTAAAGCATATTTACCAATTGTGTTTTCAAACATGTGGAAGACTAGTTTGGTGATTATTTTGAAAGAATACTAATGTAAAATTTTTTTTAAATGAATTACTTTAACGCTTAACTCCGGAGTTGGCATGTCATAATAGAAACAAGGACGCTAGTGTGCAAGTAATGCATTTAAAAAAAATATTACATGAGTTGTCAATGTAATTGTATTTATTTTCCTGAAAAAATAAATCATTCTTTTTTAAGAGATAATGTAAATATATGAAATAAAGAATGATATTTTTGTCCAAAATAAATTATTTTCAAGAAACATAAGAGGCTAGATTAACAAATTTAGATTATTTGATGCTTTTTAACCAAATATTTTTTCCTCTATATATGTATTTTTCTTACTGTGATTATAAAACATATTTCAAAAAGAGAACTAATATAATCTTCTGCAAAACATCCCATTTTGCACTTGAATTTTAATTATTCACGAACATTATCGGGTCATGGTCCATCTCGATAAGACAGTTTCAAGGCCAGTTGCCCATCTCATAGAACATCGGGCTCGGAAGTTCATATCGATGAACATTACTGGGTTGTTGGGCCATCTGATGAACATAGGCAAGGGTCTATCCGATGAACATCGGGATTTAACAATAGACTGTGTCCCATCCGATGAACACATCAATACTGGGCCATCCGATGAACATCGTCGCGGCCCATTCTTCCAATCATTTGCTGCCGTTGATTTGGAGAGCCTAAATACGCACGAGACCGGTCCACGACCTGGCCGCATGGTATCCACCTCCCTCTTCCTGTAATCCATTATAGCATCACCATACAGAAATCATCATTGACTTCATTAGGGTTAAACTCAAATCTAGAGTCTTGTGGCTTGATAGAAAGTAATGAAGATTTTTGTCTTCGTTTGAAAAAGCCTACAATCGTTTGTTTTTAGAATTTTTGTTAAAAGATAAATAGCTTTCAGTATTCAGCTGTTTGTTTTTTAAAATTTGTATGATTTATTGCTGAAATTTTTAAAAAAAATTATGAATAGAAAAAGTGAAAATATTTGGGTTTTTCTAATTAGAATAAGTCATTTGCCACCAAAACAATAAAAACTCCATCATTGTTTAACAAGGAGGAGGGCTAAAAACATTCACTATTAGGGATGACAATAGAGAGTTCGGGATGGGGCAAATTTCATCCCGATCCCTGCCCATTTATTTTTTCAATTTTCAAATCATTCCATTTAAAAAATTAAACTGAAAGAAGCCAAGGTGATGAGAAAATTTCAAATCCGCCTCAAGCATTTGATTTTTTTATTTTTATTTTTATTTTTATTATATTAATATTAATATGCTTTTATAAAAATAAAATATTATGAATTTTTATAAATTATTTATTAAAACTTTATAATAATAATAATAATTATTTATATTAAAATATAAAATAAAATAATAATAAAATATTTTTAAAATATAATTTGTGTAATAATAATATTCAACCCGCTTCGAACCTGCTCTCTGTTAGAGAAAATAAAAACCCTAACCCGTTTAAAACCCGAATATAATTAAACCAAACCTGCCCTATTGCATGAACCCAAAATAACCCGTCTCTATCCCCACTCACTCACTAATGTTGCAACCTAATACTTAACGCTATTAAATACTATTCATCATTAAACTCAAAAAAAAATCTATTACATTAAGTAAAACAAACCTCACCTTGGCTTTTATTTTTTTCAAATTGTTGCTCGTTTTTTGTTAGTAGCAAGAAAGCAAAAAATCATTGGTAGTTGTGATATTCTTCAGTATTTTCGCTTGATTGTAAATGGATTATAACTGCAACCAAAATCAAAGATAATGAGCAGAATACCATGCAGGCGCAATATATAATACCATTTCGTCATTGCAAAAAAAAAAAAAGTATGTTTCTTATTTCTTCGCTTCTATTGTTGGAAAACTATAATCGACATAAGCTATGTTTCTGCTTTCGCTTTATGCTTCTTCTGGCATTAAATTTTAACATGAGAATCTTTTGAATTGATGGTTAATTTGGGATGTGTGACGCCCCAAATCCCGAGGGTCCGTTGACAACCCATCAACCAATGGAAGATTCGTGGATGTCGCACCTCGACACTCACACCATTTGAAAATCTTTCCCGAACCTAGATTTAACGAAAATCTGCAGAGTCTCCTTTCAGACAGGAGCTCCACCAAAATGTAACATGTGCACAACATGACAACTGTCTCAATATTATACAACTAATTACACCTGGTCCACATACGAGTAAATGGCCACATATGGCCCATTTATCCATACTAAAACATATAAGACATGACTATGTGGACCATAGTCCATAAGAGTTTAAATATACACCGCTTATACAAAACATATATCAAAATTAAGAATTTAATTACATGTTTTACAAATATAAATCAAAACCACAATCCCAGCTTTCTTCTCATTATCGTCTCTAAATGAGCGTCATCTCCTTCTACACTTTGTACCTAAAAGGGGGTCCCATGATCAGGCAATGCCTGCAAGAGTGAAACTTGCAAGGCTACTCCCACCTAAGCGCACATGCAATGGTCATGCCACAAGCACATTCCAATCACGATTATGTCATCCTGTAATGGAATCTATATGACATAGATGATGCTACTCCTCATGATCTCTCGTATCAAGTCCTTCACCGGCTCTTCAACATGCAATATGCCATGGGCTAAAATCGTTTTCAAACAAAGATATTTGTTTTATTTGTGGACAACCCGATAAACTTTAGTGTGATATACTTTTATTAATTATGTGGACAACCCTCCGACATATATTATTGGACATACTTTTATTTATAATTTTAACAACCCTCCATGAGAATAGAGGAAGGCATCTGAATAATAATTTGAGTGCACAACTCCAATATAAAATTAAGGACATACTCCAATAAAACCGCTTGGTTCTAGCCATGTTAGGCAACCTTCCATCATTCACGACCTTACCACCTTGTCCCAGGATCAAACCAAAAACACTGCACTAAACACAATGTCACTTTTCTCCCATGCACTCACACCATTTCGCGCATGGTGGCTTAAAATACCAAATGTAATGCAACTGGGGTCATTGTATCAAGTCATGCCTAATGTACAAAGACCCCACATGGACACCCCATACCGCACAACACTGAGAATTGTATAACCCATTGATACCTATGTCTAATGCACACAAAGTTCATATGATTCATTAAACGTTAATATGATGCTCCCACATGCATTTATCAATACATTCATGTCAAAGATCAAACACATGCATCAACATCATTCCAATCCTACTTTATGCAGATGCCTGTATACTAAATGCCTAGGTTACATCATGCGCCATAATGCCCATAACCAGTTTTACAACATGTTGCGAATGCCACTTTCAAAGACACAACCCTCACATCCACAAATCCAAATACTCAGATAATTGTTGTAAATAACTAAATTTTTTCAACATGACATGTGAGTAAATTAATTGCCATTAGGAAGACAGAGTTCATGATCTGAAATCACTGGTCCCATAGGGTCCAAGACAACAACACCGAACTGAGGCTGAATAGGAAAGTTTGAGAGTTTATCCTGGTTGGAGGCAAACAACAGGAAAATAGCCCAATAGAGGTCCCATAAAGAGAAGGCAGAAAGAATTTTGTTCAAGACGCTATAAGGCAAGGCTGTGTCCCCAATGCTCCCATTCGCTATTTTTCACCCAATTTCATCTCGAAGCTCCATTCACCCATATCAACCTGGGTCCCAATATGGAGTGCAATAGGCCATAAATGTGGCCCAAACCTCCACTCTGCCCACATTTTCTTTCTAAGGCATACCACAAATCCTTAAAAACCATGATTAAACACATATCCTTCCTCTAGTCACAATGAACTCGACCATGCAAATCTGAGTTATAGAGGTCTGCCTGGGGTGATCTCAAAAAGTTTTAACTCTGGTGCTCCTCAAGTATAGGAGCCAATGAGGCTCTCTTCAGCTGAGGTTTGCTGCAAATCCTTCATTTTTCCCAATCAAAAATCAAGTCCCAAAACCTGAATGGTTGGGCCAAAACAAGAGGTCCCAAAAGAATCAGAATTTGAGTTATAGGGTCCGGGATGAAAGGTGATTCAAAAGCCTAAATGATCGGTGCTCTCATGCTATGGGGGCCACAATTTCCTTGAAAGATATCACCCAAATCCTCATTTTAACGAATCAAAAATCAGCCGCAAAACTGATAGCAAAGCAAGCCGTCTCCAAACAAGCAAAATTTTCCCACAACCCGCTAAATGTCCACAGACACGCATGCGACGCGCTGCCTGGCATTTTCTATATCATGTCACACACTTATAATCGCGATACATCGCCATCTGTGGGTCAAGAGAACAAAATACATACATGAACATTCCTCGTAGCTAAAACCATGATGTCATGCGTACCGCATGTCTACGAAAACATGCTGTTATCGGGCCATATATAAACCTGTCTCCAAACCAGCTACAACCAAATTGCAAAGTTACCACAATGCACGCACTGGGGAACAATCCACAAGATGTCCAAAGGTCTACACACCAGCCGTGAAATCACCCAAAATGTACTCATCACAATCAATCCAAAACACCCTTTGAAGCATTTAATCACCCCAAACCATCCTAAATGGGGCCCCAAATGGGTAGGAATAAAGCCAAATGTCCCCCTTAAACCTAGAAATGCCCTACATTTAGGGCCGAACTAATAAAAGCCATCGAATGACCCGCCACAAGAATAATCTGAGTAGAGAGCACTCCTACCTCTTAGAGCGACACAACTTTTAGAGTTCCCAAGACCCGAGACTCCATGGCCTTTCGCAACTTCCCATCGACTCTGACACGAAAATTCTTGATTTCGTGTCCACGCCAGGCCCCCATCAGCAACTGAATTTTTAAGTCTTAGCCCGATGGAAACCGAGCCACCGATCGCTGTAAATCTTAGAGATAAGGTAGAACTTCTCTCACTAGCTTTTCTTCTCCAAACCCCAAATCTTCGGTGAAACTGCGTGTTGTCGGTACCCACAGATGCCTCAGCCTTGGCACTTGTAATCTCAAATTCTTTACTCAATTATCCAACCACTGATCTTCGTATACTCATAGAGAGAGAAGGAGGGAAGTTTTCTCTCCCCTTCACTCTCTCACGCCCATCGCGCACTGTCTAAAAAAAAATGGGGGATAGAAAATATAGATTTTCTTCTCTTTTTCCTTTTTGTAAGTTTAAGTTGAACGTAAATTCATTTTACTTTCACGCCGGCTTTACTACCTCATTCAAGTTCGTTATTCCGAAACAATTTATTTTGGTCTCGGGCTCAACTATTTTAAATGAACTTAATTCAAGCTATATTTCCTAACTCTCGGTATTTTTAAGAAAATCTTGCCTCGGGTTATTAGGACACCCAACAACCCTCCTAAATCTGATAAGAATCCCACTATTAGGAATTCAATAAACTTTTCTCGAGTTACTTGTTTTCGTGAGACGTGACTGCCAACGATGCGCCCGTTGCTGCTATCTAAGCTCTAGGGAGTCCTCTGTGTTTCCCAGCCATTTCCCAGTAATTTATTATTTAATTTATAGTTTTATAGAAAATTTTAAATTTTCCTGTGGTTCTATAGGATGTCGGTCTTCAATGCCTATTTGTTTATAGTATTTCATAAGTAAAAATGGGCATGGCATGCTATTCATTTATATCTAATTTCATAAAGAACCAAATGGAGAGGTTTAAACAACTGCTTCCATATTTTTGTGATACTGGGGACCAACACGACATTGTTTTTAGTCCCAAAGATCAAAACGACATAGAGAAGCCCTATTTTTTTCAGTCACAAAGATAAAAATGACGTATGTTTTGGTCTCTTTGGGATCAACACGACGTATAAGTCTTTGATATATTTTTAAAGAAACTCCCATCAAAATGTTGTAAAGAGCCCTAATTTTTCTATCAATCATTTGATCTCTTTAGGACAAACACGGCATCTAAGTTTGATAAAATTTTTTGAAAAAAACTTCTATGAAAATGTTGCATAGAAATCCTATTTTTTTTTTTTGTAAATCTATACTACATATAAAAGTATGAAGTGTTTTACATTTTTTACTTCCAAATTTACCCTTATTTCACCTTTTAAATTTCAAAACTATCATTGAAATAGAACCTTTAATCTTGACTTTATTTCATCTATCGTTTTTCTACCAACGGAAATCATCACAATTATCTTAAATGAAAATGACATCTCTAAAATGAAAATGACATCTTACACGTAGGTCTAAAGCTTTCATCTCGACTTTATTCTTCATCTAATCACCCCTACCATTGGAAATTATGTTTGCCATCAACACTTCTTGAGATCCAATATAGGGTTCATCTCTCCTTTCCTCTTTCTTGTAAATCTTGATGGAGAACCCTAGAACATGGTAAAGAAATGAGAATTTTCGAACCCTTCATATCAATTGGATACATCACAAGTATAGGAACTATAGTTTTGTTCTCTATTCAGAATTTCAATAAAACTTTCTTCACTGTTAGTGTCGGCAAAAAGCTTGGCAAATTTATGAGGTATTATCTCTATCTCACATATAATTTTAAACTATTTTCACGATGTTATAGTAGACGTTCATGAAACATTCGCCGCTGGATTTATGAAGAAAGCTTCATAATGGAAAAAAAATTTCAAGTTTAGTTTTTAATTTGACATATTATCTGTGTGGTAGGTTTTGGGTATTAGAAAATCTAAGGTGTCATGTTTTTTTTCATAGAGTTATGTAGTTTTGATTTTTTTTTTAATGGTATTAACATATTAAACAAAACTTTTTTACAATGGCATTTAACATATTTTTTTTTTTTAAAAAAGAAAAAAAACTTTTGCAAGGATGTATTAACGATATTTAAAAAAAAAAAAAACTTTTAGGGTGGCATATTTTATCATTTTTTTTCTTTTATTCTTCTTCCTACAAGAACTTCATCCAATTTAATCAAACGCTTTCCACTTAGAATCTAATATTATAGAATTAAATTGTTTGTTTATAAGATTTTAATATATACATAATGTAAGACCCAGAAATTCTGCAATTTGAAAAATTACAAAATCGTACTCGAATACAAACACATTCTTAAAACCGTAATTTATTCTCAGATTCTGATGACAAAATGGATCATCGCTGGAACTTAGATCTCGCCGAAATCTGAACTACAGAAGATATGTAAAATTGACTCGAGACGAGTTGGACAATTGGCACCTCTGATGCCAATAAAGCTCCATATTACAGCAGGTACTATGTGCCATTAGTGGTATGAGTGAGAAATGATGAAACAGGAAGGCCGAGATGTTTAATATCAAAACGGGTAAAAGAGACAATAAGATGCAATTATATAGAAATTAATTTGTTAGAAAAGTAGATAAAGATGAATAGTATCATCCTCTTCAAAAAGGTAAAAGAGAAAACTTATAGTGGAGGAGGTTTTCAGCTTATTTCTGATCCTCATCTAGAGAGAGCAGCCCTCTCTCTAGCTTCATGATCCGACCGTCTGCATTCTGTTTCATAAAGTGAGAACCCGCTTCACAGAGAGCTCTGTGTGGTACCATTTAGGAGTTTCAAACTCCAAAGCATAAGGTGGTAGTTCCCTTACTTGGTTTTATTCCCTTTTAAATACTTTGCAAATGTTTGAGCCGACTGAGGCCATGAGGGTAAGCCATGACTCGTGTCCCAAAACCGGGACCGAATTGTTTGATTTATGGAACCCAAAATTTCGTGCCAAGGATCGCACATCGCTTGGGTGTCTAATAAAAGTGATTCATGCCATGGATTTGTATCGGGTTTGTGTGTAAGGTCGCGAAATGGCCTTCGAAAGATGTCACAAAGCGGACCGATGAATGGATGTTTGTCGAACCAGAAAACTAGTTTCATCACGTTCTCTAGAACAGACACTAAATATATTCTTGCGTGGAATATGTGTTTGGCTCGAGCAGATTCGCGAATGTTTCGCATGATCATTAGCCCAAGGGAGCTATTTTTGATGTATGAATTGAGTTATTACATGACATGATTAAATGATTTTCAGATGTATTATGGATATGTGTGCTTTTGTTATATCACAAGAGATTGTGATCGAATATCTGTAATTAAAAGATACACAGATTTATACTTTGACTCGAACATCCTAGAATTATAGGAAGAGCATGAGATGAGTCTTAGAGAAATGGTTCGAGAGGGTAGTCTAAAAATGCGTTAATTATCTAGGTAGTCCAAATTAAAATATCTAATCCATTTGAAATTTCAATTGTTATTCATCTAACAGGTAGTTCGCTGAAAGAGGCACTTAATAGAGATTAATCGTCGGAGGCGGTCTGAATGATATATATACACATCGGAGGCCGTCCACAAACTAATAAACAAATGAATTCTACACGCGAGGGCTTAAAGCAGTGAGAGAGTCGTATGCACCTTATCCGAAAGCTAGCCATGTGCATATTCAGTTATGGCAGATCACATTCGCTTAATATGCCATTTTCGTGAAACATCACCCACTTCCTGGTATGGGAGAGTAGCCCACTTGGGGCGCCATTCCCAATTAACAGCACAGCTCACCCCGTCAAGGGATATTATTTGGCTGTGCACAGGAGCGTGTGAGAGACTCGCCTGTCCAGAGAGGCCAGATCACAAACAGAGCCTGAGCAGACCACTCTTATGCCTCCTTCCAGATGCCACAGGCAGCATAGAACTAGTATTTTAATATGTGTTTGTACAAAGAAAAAAACATTCAATCCCTTTCAGAACTACTGACATAATGGTGATTTTTTTCGGGGCATTGAGTGAAGCAATCAAGAGGCCTACTTTTGCATCATGATTCTTGTATCATGACAGCATTCGACCGCCGATAGCTCATGCGTGTATGCAAACTCGGTGGTAGAGCCCCAGTTTTGGAAGAGACTCACTGTCTTCATGCGACAGGGAGCTCCAAGAACCCTGAGGATCCACTTTAGATTCAGCTGATCAAGAGGTATCAATGCATGAACCCCAAAACAAACACAAACTTCAACTGTGAGCCTGTCCAAAAGCAAGATAAACGGCCATCCTCCAAAGACTCAGGGATCGGCCAAACACAGCCTGGAGGTGTAAGAATGACCACCACTAGTGTCCCATGTTAAGAGGTGGCTGACACAGGAAACCTCCACGAATAAACACTGATGCAGCCAGAGCCTACGGTGATGGGCAAGGAACGGCTGAAAGCAGCCAGTGGAACATTTGTACATGCCAGTCTGGGAGGCATGGTGGCTATGATCACAAAAGGCCAAGTGATCACATGTGTGAGAAAGTCTGAGAATAATAGGCAAGAAAAAAAACTCCAAAAAGGAAAAACAAATTAAATGAAATTGATAATAAATTTGTTTTGGGAAAAGAATAAAATTTAATGAATTTATATGGAACTCATAAAGTTTGAGCTGTGGTAAGATGATTAAGTTATTTGATGTGAGGCAAAACATGAAGGCACTCCATAAAAATGACAAGGTTCTCAGCTAGAATGGTAGAATAATGGTTTTCTTTAGGGAACCCTGATGCATCTGATTCATTTTGGCAGCGCCGCCATAGTGCCGAACTGTAAATTTAATCCTGTAAGATTAAGGAAGAGAAGAAGAAACAAGTTTTCATCCGATCTTAAGAGAGTAAAGGTGAGAACAGTGATTTGAAAATCTTCTGAGTTTCGGCCTGATGTTCTAATTTATCAGAAAGAAAACTCGTGAAAATCTGCTTTTTAGTAAAATCGTGGAAAAGCACCGTGAAATCGCCGATTTTCTCTATGCTTGTGTGCCTTGGAAAATCCTGATTTTTTTTCCCAGAACCCGATTCTTCTGAAACTGGGGTAAATTATAGCTAGGTCAGGAGAAACTTAAAAAACAAAACAAACTCCAAAGATATTCCAGAATTTAAAAGTGTAGCTCTCTGTAGGTGCAAACATCCCAGGCTGATGTACAGATCAAATAAAACTGAGATTTCTCGAGCCCCTCTGGCTCAGACTTATCCTTCCCTTGCCTTTCCTCACTCCCTCCTTTCCAAAAAACACCAAAAAAGATTCTTCTCCTAAATCCCAGATCTAAAAGACAGAGTACATTCTCAAGGTTTAAAACCTGATCCAGGGTAACATCCTCCATATGAATGCAGCAACCTCTCTCCAATCCTGGCCGTATTTATCTGAAAATTCGCATTACATATATGATGAAAAACTTAGTATTATTTATTTAGTTCATTTGTTCAGAGAACTAGGTTTATTTATTTATTTCTGTATTCAGAGAATATAATCCATAATATTTGTAATCCTGTGAAATGATTGACCTTGAGAGCGCTGTTAAACAAAGTAAACACATCACTAAAATTAAAATTTTATAACATATACACTGAACTCCAACATTCACATAACAGATAACAATAACAAAAAACCGAATAACAATATCTTTAAATGATAAATAACATTTTAAATATAATATGATACTAAACATAATAGATCAATTCAACACCATATCTAACTCATTCCGACTTAATAATCGCAATACAGGAGATATGAACTCATTTCTCATAAGAACATATATATCAATATAAAGTAAAATTATTAAACTGAGATTTTTGTGAAATATCCAACTGAGATAGTTTAATTTGAGATCTCAGATTCTCGTAAACCAATTTACCATAGAAACCAGCGTTTTAACGAAGATTTGACCTTTAGCAGGAAGTTGCCATCGAGAGCTGAATGGAAAGTGGCTAGTCGACGTGAGGGCTGAGGTCGCTACATGAAAGCAAAACAAGGGAGGCCGCAGACAGAGCGTCAGATGCCACGAAAGGCAGATCGGGCCTGAGCTGGATTTGAGGACTCCTGGCTACGGTGAGTGCAGGGATACTCCATCTTATAGAAACCCACCCAGTGTAACGAGGTCACGGAAGATAAAAAACTGATGGCCTGATATATGGTGGGCAGCCTTTAGAGAGGCTCCAACCCTCCGGTGATCGGGCAAGCCTCACTGATTACCATCTCCGAGTAGTAGCTACAACCCATCGATTGTCTGATGATGGTCTCCGCCTCAACCTATGAAACCAATGGTGTCCACCCCATTTTGAGGCCCAACCCAGGTCGCTTAATAAGCGCAGGAGCACCCGCTTAATATGGGATTATCATTATAGCTAACTGAAGCTAAGCCAGTCTGTGGTAGATAGCCACTCAGCAGATGCCGCACCGATTCCGGCTGGGCAGGAAGGGGAGGCTTCCGCGACATGCGCCCAAGACTGGGCGTTGGCGGAGAGGCACTCGTCACGCCGGCGGCCACGCGACCGCGGCCGTCGCGCGGCGTGATACGCGCGCGATCACGAGTCATAGTACTTCAGCAGTTAACGTCACGCCAGCGGCACCAAGGAATAGCAGCGCGCCACCTAAGCCAGGCGCGACCGTGCAAGAACCTGGTTAACCCAGTTGGCAGTGACGTTAATCAAGTTAGGGGTCATCAAGCCGACGAACTCGCCTCTGATGACAAACGTCTATGGAGTGTAATCGCTCATAGGGTAAAAAAACACTCCAATAGTATGTAGCACTTTAAAAATGCATCACGTAGTATGTGAATTTTTTTTTCCTGTGTGAAATAGTATCTCGAGGATGTGTTATATGTCTCAGAGATACTCACAAATTTCCAAACCAGTAATTATACAAAATTGTAAAATAAAATAAAATATATAAAATTTTCAAAAATTGAAATTAAAATAAAATCTTGTTGAAAACAATATTTCCAAATGCAAATTGATCAGATACATGACTCATTTGTATGTATGATTAGTGTCTCTGGGCCGTGTTTTTATGCCTTAGAGACATCAGATAGATTTGAATCCACAAAGATAATTAGTAGATGACAGTGTGGGACGAGGACGAGGACAGAACATCCCACTGGCACTGTCGCACTGACCGACACTGACCACCGCATGTATTTGATCAACAGCCTTTGTTGGAGGCCAGGTGCTAAAATGGGCTCATCTACAAAGCCGAACATAAAGGTGATAGTCGTGAGGTCCCCAGAACTCCCAGAGGTTTAGAGCGCACCAATCCGACATTCACAAGGGAGGAGCACCTCGATGGTGGCATCACTGGTCATGACCAGAACAGATCGAGGCTATGGAGATCAATCCAGACACTGCCAGGATTTAGGTAGTCTGATTCCAAACAGAGAAGTAGGTCCTGAAAGTATGTGGCAGATGGGTTAGACCCCAGAGACTTTGGGAGGCGTTATTACGCAGTGTCGGGGACAAAGCTCATGGGTACATTTTCAGAGATCCGCGAGGCATGCTAAGGCTCAAAGAGTTCCTGAGCTGAAGGTAAAATATGGATCGTGGATGAACCCGGGCTGGGATCACAGCAAATCAGATTGTCGATGACACGTGGGCCACCGACCCCACAAGGCGTGAGACTTAAAGAATGGACAGCAACCATTCGGCCGTGACTGTGGTGACTCGCCACAGATATGACTCTGGTCAATGCTCCCACCAGCGAAAGCCAGAGAGACAGGATGCTCGTGAAAGCACCTGATGCAGTGTTAGTAGCAAGAGAAGACAAACAGCCTTCTGAGTTCTAGGTGAGGTAGCTTAAACGCGAGGGTCCCAGTAGTCGCGCCATCCCGTTAGGATTTTAGATGAGAGTCACGGTCAAAGGGATGTATGTAGGCAACATCACAAGAAATTGACACATGAGGGAGGATTAAATTCCCCGCAGACAGGATCCTGTGGTTTTTATCGCCACGCCCGGCCAAAGAAAGGCAGGACAAGAGAGAGGATGATACAAAGACGTTGCTCCTTCGGCAAAGAAAGATGTCGTGAGGCTCGGCCCCTCTCGCCAGGAGCCCAAAGACTGGGCACCTCACATTTCACAGCAGCCCCCAGAGGCTGTGAAAAGTGTGGGAGGTGTGAGACGAGCCCACAGTGGACATCAGGTCCAGGGGCGTGTCTAATGCCGACCACACCCAGTTTCCAGCCACAGACGTGCCGCCAGATAGGGTACGCTTACATGTCGCCTATAGGCAAGAGTGTTATTCGATTCGTGCTCGCATTCATTCATCGGGCCGCACGGGCTGTGATAGAGCTCGGGGCCAGAGGTCGAGACCTTAGAAGAGCCTTCAGATGTGAGTTCTCCCTAGGGATTTACCAGTAAAGGCGAATAGGGCGATGGCGTCGAGGCTGCGAAGTTGGGAGATTCCAGACCCCACTCCACAAGGACCAAAGAATCTCATGGATTGTTCGAGTTCGACATGTCATCCCGGGAATGATTCCAGTCGACAAATTAGTTGGTCATATCGATCAGGATGCAGAGGCCACCTCCCCACACGCAGACCACTGTGTGGCTCTGTGGGCAAGCATGATATTTTGCCCCGTACAAGATAATGAGTCCAAAAACATGATGCTTAGCTTGAGTTTGGCTAGCGAGCCCCAATCCAGATAGATTATAGAAGAGACTTAATTTAGATCTACCTTGAGTAGTATGCGAGTATGTGGACATTTTTCCCGTATAGAGCTTACCCGTGGACTACCTACGTAGGGTAGTAGACTCGATCAGTTACACCCTCGCAGATTCACCCATTCCTCTATGACTGCATAGGATGGCAACGTGCTGAGTTGCGAACCTCGTAGTCTAGTTACGTGAGTATCGGATCAGGTTCGTTAAATTCGGTACTTCACCAGCGGGGAGCTCTCGTTTGGCTTTGGCGAAGAAGAAGGACAGTTAACTTTCGACGTATTGATTACCGACAATTGAACCGAGTTACGACTTCAAGTTAAATCGGTACCCATTATGTCGAGGATTGACAATTTGTTTGGATCAAGTGAGGTGTGAGCGCCAGCCTACCCGGGCATGCTAGACCTTCGCACCGGCCACTATCACAGGTTAGGTGGGATAGAGCATTCCAAGACATTGCCAGATCAGCATGGGCACTTTCGAGTTTAATAAGGATGTTCTTTAGATTGACGAATGCGCTAGCAAAGATTCATGATCCAGCTATAGATGGCTCCAACCCTATTTAGAACGCTGTGGTCTTCGTGGAGCGCGAAGACATTCCTTCGATCTACTTCCCCACGAGTGGGAGCAGCTGAGTATCACTGAGGATCGTGCTGAAGGTTGTTGGTAGAGATCACTCTGCAATAGGTTTTTCTGTCAGCAGGAAAGCTTCTTTTTTTAAGGTAATAAGTGCTCCCATGCCATCGATAGTAGATTTCATACGGTGTCAAGAGCCTATGAGGTCATCAATTTAAAAGGTCGAGGCAACATGAGCTGGGAGAGGTCAGTTTCGCCTTTCAGATAATGAAGTTTCTTCGATCGGGTCGGGTATTACAGAGATTCATCGGTGATTTTCCCATAATAGCAAATGGGCTGATGATCGCCAGTTAACTGAAGTTATATCAAGTCTGGAGTGTGGGATGACCTCATGCAAGGAGTGTTATTCCAAGAGTTGGGTGAGGGAGATTCTACCCGCCTGATCTGATAGTCCCCGGACAAAGGGGACAAATGGGTACACAAAGGTATTTGGCCAGCCTGATTAGATGTGTTCCTGGCTGCAGCCCTAGGTAGTAGCCATGGTTCTCACACTGGAAGAACCCATGAGCAGAATTTACCTATACGACACATGGAGTTAGCGCCGTAGTCTCACTTTTAGATTGGGCGCGCCATCATTTATACAGCAGAGTCGAGGTGTACTCAATGCCACAAAAACCCGCGAGATTAATGCAATGAACCTCAAATATGAGGTGTAACGCAGATGCGGATGGAGTTCCTAGATGATTTATGATTTCACGCTGCATTTATCATCCCATAAACGTGTGTGGGCTGGGATGCACCATCAGTCAACGCCGAGCGTTAGCTAAAGGCTTCTGAAGGGCGGATGCTCGAGACTGTGGGATAGTTTGGGCTACAGTATAACGAGCAGACTCAGGGTACCTTGGGGAGTTTAGTGGCTACAATCACCCTGCCGGAACAGAGGATTGAAAGTCCTGTGCAGACGTGAGATATGTCCAACAAGATCCTGCATACCAAAAATAGGACAGGGTCTTGACCCATCCACACACGTATTATAGTTCTTATAGAGGACGTAATGATTCCCGGCCAATCATTTGTGAGAGGAGATTCTCGTGAGAGTTGCACGTTTCCTCATTTGGAGCCGTGAGATCCGGTGTGGAACAGATGCATATCGTGATCCTTTCTGCCGCCGTGACATCGAGCGATTGAAGAGACACGCAGGGGACTTTGCTCGACGATGTCTCACATGTCAAGAAAGTTGGCATCAGTACTCAAAAGCCAGCAGGCCATCAGCCTGCTTGAGGTGGTCGAAAGTGGAAGTGGAGCACGTCACGATGGACTTAGTGGACCCACTGCCACCGACGCATGCAAAGCAGTGCCATGCACGCAGCATAGTATGTAGGAGGATCATCACTGCTTCCCAAGACATTTTCAGTCAAAGTGATCGAATTTCACTCAGAGACCCTCACGTCAGTATTATCTGAGAGATGGAGGGTCCCGCCAAGCATGGAGTACCGCATCCATAGTGTCGATAGGGATCCGAGTATTACGCGCACTTTTGGATGAGTTTCCAAAAGGCTGGCGGGCATGGGCACACTATGAGACAGCGCCCACCTCGTATTGCATTTCGGTCACCAGAGACTATACAGTATTAGCGGACATGCTAAGAGGATGCGTCCTGGATCGTAAGGGCAGCCGGAGGAGTAATCAGCTTTAGTGAATTCCACTTACAACAATACATTATGCGAGTATACGTATGGCACCGTGATGAGGTAATCAGATGGGAGTGACCATGGTGTCACCGCTGTGGTTGACCGAGGTGGGCGAGTTCCACCACTCAGCCTCGATCTAATTGTGGCATGACCTCCGGCGAAGGTGAGCTTGGATACGACGTAGAGTTCTCAACACGCCGTAGCCTCTAAGAGCTTATGCAGATGTGCGACGCCACCCTAGAGTTCGGTGTCAGGATCACGCCCTTCAAGGTGATGCCTAAGAGAGGAGGGTCGATTCGAAAGCGAGTTATCGCCGAGGTTCATCGAATCTTCGGTATACTCTCGAGAGGGTAGCACCATTGCAGATTCCGCTAGCGCATCACAGATTCGTGTCCACGAGGTGTTTCACGCCTCCATGTCTTCCAAATATAATACCCCAGATCCAAACATGTGGTGGACTGGGGACGTGACGAGGTCACGACGGACGCCACCTTCCGGTAGAGCACCGCCGCCAGCATCGCTGATAACAGCGCCGTGTTTTGCACGCAACCGCGATGCCAGTGCCGCGAAGGTACTATGCGGAGGCACTATGAAAGGAGGAGTACACGTGTGGAGCGCGAGACACGAAAAGGGCCAATTCATCCTTCCTTGTTTAGGATGAAGGTACGTAGTTTAGTCATTTAGTATTTAATGACTAGTGGCATGCAGCGAGTTGTGGTTTACGCATGGCATGCGAGCGAACAGATCGGGTCTCCGACTGGAATAAATTCCTCTTTAAGGAGGAGAATGTAAGACCCGGCAGGAAATTCCACTCGAAAAATGGCAAAATCGCATTCTAGTTTATAAACAAAAAGTAATTTCGTGTTAAAAATCCGTAATTTATTCTTCAGTGATCTCTGATGACAAAACAAATTTCACTTTGACCGTTTTGTGAAATCTAACCAGTAATGCAAAGCTCCTCCGCATCCTAGACAACAGAGTTGACATTGCTTTTCTCAGGCATCGTCGTTTCGGGGCAAGCCAGAAATCAATTTCGATACGAAAGTCACACATAGCAAGTACCATGTGCCATTAGTGGTATGAGAGTAGAGAAATGATGAAAATGGACCCGTTTCAGATAAAAGTCGCACACTTTCCAACCAAAAGCGGGACAGATGTCATTATATAAATCGACGGTTGAAACAAAGAGTGAATAGTATCATCCTCTTTAAAAAGCAAAAAGGGAGAAAAACGTGAGAGGGGAGGAGGCTTGCACAGGAAGCTTGGATCTCATTTTTTTAGAGAGAGAGTGTCTTCCTTCTCTCTAAGTGAAGGATCCGGCACCCTGACAACTCATGAACCCGGAGAGGGACTCCAGACTAATGGATAGAAACCTTCTTAAAAACAAACAATAGAAAACCATGGAGCCAATCCCTTTACAAATCCTTAACATATCTTTAGTAAATAATGCGAAGCCAAGTGATAAATTTTTCTTTCTTTTTCAAACACTTAGATTTTTCAGAAAATTGGCCAGTTTCTTCTGTTTTTTTTACTTTCCACCCATACAAACCCAAATGAGCAAACACTTTTAATTTCAATCTCAACCTCACCTCGGCTTAGACTCCTCGCCCACAACCCAATCAAACACAATATATACACATAACATTTACCATTTCAATCATCAAATATTCAAAACTTCAATTCCATGCACATTTATAAAAAGATTGCTTGAGCCGGACTGCCGACCGCCTAAGTAGTTCCTTTTTTTAACATAGATCCATATATGCATATACATGACAAACTATTTAAATATGAAAATATGCAAACTATTTATACAATGCAAGTCAGACATACTGGCCTCCCCACTCGGCCCGACTCATCGCACAGAGAGAGGGTCCCTATCGGCGCACTGCCTCGGAGATCCCCAAAAATGTTTTGAAAACATGGAAAAGAATGAGCTAAAGGAGTCATGAAGTGAGTGTACATTTTTAAGATAACATTTTCAAGATATATCAAAGTAATACATTTTATGCATTTAAAATCAATTTATGCTTTAAACATTTATATCTTAAACCTTTATTTCTTTCCTTCCGGCACATGTACCAATTAAAACTATTTATGGCCTTAAACTTTCTTTCTTTTGTTTCTTTCCGCTGGAACCTGGGGAATAAACACACCGAACAGCTTTCCGCACGACAAGGAGGATTTAGCATCATCCCATCCCATCGAAACTGCAATCCCAGGCACCCCATCACAAGGATATACTCTAGACACCTAATTCTCCCTGCTAGTAACCCATAACTTACCCCTCTAAATCCCACACGCTTTAAGGTATGTCCCAGGCTGATATCACCATAATACCATACGGGGGTTATAGTGGTAACCATCGCAAAAATATTATCTGTGCATTTTATATATTTATAAACTAATAAATCCTCCTTTACTTATCATGAAAACTCATATATATATGCATTCTTTACACATTTTAAACTTTCTCATAATGCCTTAACATATGCATACATATATAATTTAATATATATATATATATATATATATATAGTATATATATATTGGATGCAAGATAAACATGTACATTAAAATTTTCATTTACATCAAAAACTTTTCATTTAGGCAATATAAACATTTACATTAAACTTTTCATTTTAACATCAAAATTATTCACTCAAACTCACTCAGAAAAACATCGCTTCCTTTACACTCACGCCCACCGCCGGACCTTGCTTGCTTCTCGTCGAATTCCTGTTTCCCTTCCGATAGTCCTTTTCACCTTTTTCAAGAAAAACCACAACTAACCATTAACCATAACTTCCATTTAATCCATCATACACATTCACCACCCAACCACATCACATTTAGCTTAAATCCCATTTAACCATGGCATTCATAAAAGTAGCCACATAATCCCTCCCAAGGAAAGACCAAATTACATTTTTCTTTACAAAATGACCTTAATGCCCTCACCAAAATCCTTTCAAGTTCCTCTATGAATCTACTTTACTTAGAAATTGGAATCGTAACCAATCGGATCAACTAAAGCTATGGCATTTTCATGCCAACTAGTCACTACCGACACACTAGGGACAGCTTGTATTACTTCATTTTTTTTATAGGGTTTTAACCCAGAAGAGTTTGAGATATCTCTTCGTACCATTTAAAGATGGTGCATGGTCTTCTCCAATCAATCCACCAAATCAGAGCAACTAAAACTCACACACGTCCGGAAACGAATCTGGCTATCTGTGGTCAAACCTAAAAACCGACAATGCTACAACAGCATTTAGCTTTATAATTTTAGCTACTTATAATCAGATTTGACTTGACACTATTTCTAAGAGTGTTTTGGTTTTCGAAGTTTAGCTGAATTAACACTTGAATCACCAACCTGATCAGAAATGAGAAAAGTTATGATCAAATGATAAAAATCGCTGAAACAGAAAAGAAATAGTACTTCATCGAGTAGCCTTTAATTTTTTCCAGATTGGCTTTTTCTCAATGAGCTGGCTAAATAAATTAACATCATACAAACATGTAATCATAGTACTTCATAAGTCTTACATGATCTGAAATAAAAAACAACCCACAAACATCTGAAATGAGGTTATGAACCTCAAACCCCAAAACCCTTAGGGTGGAAACCAAGAATCGCAACTAGTTCACCTTCAATTTAAGATAAACCCATGGCTAGATGATTCCAGCGTTTTTACTACACCACTGTAAAACTCATGATCCTGAACAAATGATTCTAGCTAGTGATCTCTTCCAAACTCAGAATGGCATGCTCAATTCTCCACGGAATCATACTTCAAAAAACCTCAAAATAAAAGGATTCCATGCATCTGGATCTCGAACTTTGTCTCCTCCTTTCTCCTCTTCTTCTTCTTCTTCCTCCTCTTCTTCATCTTCCTCTCTTCCTTGTCTAATTCCTCTCTCCATAATTGGGTTGTCTTATAGAAATGAGACCAAATGAGCTGGGGTTTGTCTCATGAACTTTATACTCTCATGTTTCCCTTAATTGCCATCAATCCCCTTCTTATCATTGCAATACCAAATCTTTAAAATTCCTACTATGGTCTATCTCTGCACTTTTTGATTTTTATATCTCCTTGCTCAATTACTAATTTATCCCCATTCTCATATTAGTACTTTGCCATCCAATCTTATTCTTCTTATGTCATATATATCCAATTGATAAATTCCACTTTTTACCCTTGCTTAGGATATAACTTCCGATTCTCTCGTTTTGTTTTCCGAAAATTCATCAGTTAGCTATACTCTCACACGTCCGAAAAACTCCGCGAGTATCTTTCTCGTGTTACAAATCCTCCCTCTCATATAAGAATTCGTCTCGAAATTAAAACATTCGTACTCAAAGAGACGGATAATGCCTCTGACTCCCAGCTCTCTACGCTCCCATGTAGCTTCCTGCATCAGTGATGACTTCCACAATACCTTAATACCGAATAGTCTTGTTACGCAAAACTTGCTCTCGACGGTCTAGGATTTGCATTGGTTCCTCTTCAGAGCGTTGTCTTCCAGAGCTTCCACCGGGTTGCTCCGTCATCACATGCAGAAGGGTCGCATGTGACTGCGATACTGCAGTGTTCACTGAAAACATCGTGAATGCGATCGAGCAAGATGGCAACCCAATCGATATGCCACCTCTCCAATCCTCTCAACAATCTTGTATGGCCCAATATAAATGCGGACTCGGATTTCAACGTTTCCCCAAATCTTAGTACGCCCTTCCATGGTAAAACTCAAAATACCATATCCCCTACTCGAACTCTAGTCCCACGGCGATTGTTTGCAGTAGCTTCTCGGTCGGGTCTTGTGCAAATTTTCAGTCTATCCTTATAACTTTGATCTTATCCCACAAGTCACTTGAACAATTTCCGACTCACTAATTTTTCTTTTTCACCTACCCGCCCTAACAGATCAGAGCTCATGATTCTCCACACCATGCAAAGAGCCTCATATGGCTGGCGCTAATACCGGGCAAGATAACTCGTTATTTATATGCGAACTCCATTAGTAGTGTTCCTTAGTGGTATGATACATCTTTGTGCTTCCTGATGCATAGCATAAGCGTATGGAATGGGCTTCTCCATAATCTCTCTCCTCACATCACCTACATCCAGACACACAACCTCTGTCCTGAGTGACTACGGTACCATCCTCTCTCAATGACAAATCCCCCTCGCGTACTCCGTAATCTACTTCACCTCTCAACTTTACTTATCCGTGGATCCCGAATCAAGCTCTCTAATCCCGTCTATCATCACAGACTTATTAAGAAATGGGTGCTAATGAAGGTCCTGGACCTGCGCCGCTCGCGCCTCACCCCCATAAGGATCCTACCCTATGAGTCGGCAGATAACGCTCCTCAAGTGCCAGAACTCATGGGTCTCCTACTAAGACATCTCGCTACCACGTCGCTTTCCAGATGATATTCAATGGTACATTCATAATCATCCGTCTCAAATCCACATCCTCCTGCCTCATGTTCAGCCTTCTCAGAACAGATATTACAAGCTCTTATGATCCGAAACCACAGCAGTACTCCATATAATGCCTCCCATATCCGAAGTACAAATACTACTACCGCTAGCTCCAAGGCTCGTGTAGGGATAATTCCGTTCATGCTTCTTCAATTGCAATGTGGCTATGATGCAATCACCTCATTATTCCGTATTAATACACAACCCGCACTCGCTGTGGTAGGTACTGGCCAATACACCGCAAAGCCATCCCGCCCGATGGAAGTGGCACCGAACTATGTACCTTCCACCTTCAGCCATCTAAATCGACAAGCCTCTAAACATAAAAACTGCTCCTCTTTCGTCAACAGCCAAGGTGCTACTATCTTAGAACATCCCTCAAACAACTTACTGCACACCCGCGCAAAACCCATAAACTCCTTATCTCCAACACCTGTAGGGAGGCTTCCACCGCGATAGTCGACCTTCCTGTGGATCTTAATCGAGATCCTCTCGTTAAACTATGTGTCCCAAAAAGGCGACACTGTCTAACCAAAACTGACACTTACTAAGTTTAGCATATAACCGATGTTCCCGTGAATAAGTTTGCACTATCCTCAAGTGCTCGTGATGTTCTTCTCCATCGCTCGAATAGATCGCGATATCGTCAATAAACACGATAACAACCGACGGCAAGGCCTAAAAATCCTATTCATGAGATCCAAGCAAAGCTACTGGGCATTCGTAAAGTCCAAATGGCACATTCTGTAGAAACTCAAAATGCCCGCACCGTGTTCTCACCGCCGCCTTCGGGAACATCCTCATCATGAAGTCTCACAACTTCTATCCAATTCACTTCCAATAAATCAAGGCTCGTGACAACATTCGCAAGCCTTACATCAAGCCATTAACATCCCAAAGTGAAAAACCCATAATGTCCTTCACCTTAGCAAAATTACTTATATCTTAATCACTCTTCTTCTTAAAACATTAATTCTAACACATTCCATTAGGGCATTTAATCACTTCCTGAATTTGATTAAAATCAATGGAAAACTCAACTTTTCCATACTTCTCCTAAGGTGGTCAAATCTATATGTCACACCTTCATAATTATTTTCTCAATTTCTTCCATTTTCTTTTCAACAAATTATATTTCGATAATTTCTTCTCCATCCATCACACTTTACTTAAACTAAATCAAACCAATGCATTTCCAACTAAACCCTTTCGCCTAACCCCTCTCATCTTCATTATTAAACTTTAATTTCATTAATTCCAATAATTCCTTCAACATTTCAAGTAATATTATTAACCGCTAAAACCAATCAAACAACATCACTTCCATTTACATTCATATGGTGTTGAATCTTAAATTGACAATCCTGCAGACTCATCTTTTCTTTTTTCACTTCTTAGCAAAATCAACCTAGAATCATGTCAATCTAATAGCAAAGCCTTAATATACCTGTAATTGGAGGTTTAGATAAAATAAATCCATAAAACCTCACTGCTTACCTGAACCTCCCCAACCCACGCTGACCCACTCGTTCGTCCTTGGCTATGCGTAGCTTGGGATTTCAAACCCATGCTCCTCTTATCCCTAACTGCGGCCTCTACTTACCGTCAGACAGGCGTGGTCATTTCTTCATCACACATCAGTAAGTCCAAATTTCCGTGATCAAAACCTACAAAGAACCTCTTCAAGCCAAGGATATGGACCTTTCTTTGGTTTTTCCATTTTATCTTTTTATCATTGAACTGAACTTTTTCGCTAATGATACATGATCAATTTCTCATTGATAGCATGACTTGTGGTACTCGGGTCAGGCACTTACATCCTACAATTGACAAAGATTGTTTTTTGCGTATAAGATCATGCATTTTGGTATGTTTAATTCCATCGCTGTGAATAGTCTTCTTTCAACTTCTTTTTCAACAATCATCTTGATACCGATTCCTCGAACATCGATCTCCCATGTCCTCAATTGCTCATCCCTCACAAACTCATAGAACATGCTACATCTATCATGTTGAAGTAGTAATGTATTTTCTTATTCGACGGCACTCCCATTTGGACGAGTTCGATTTACATTACATTAATATTCCTCCTAAGGTGTTGATGACATGGGAGTGGACTCTTCTACACATGCTTCGCTACTTTCTTTTCCAACTTTTATGGACTTTCACTCACACTCATTCCTCCTATTCCAAATGTGGCCCTTTTGAAACAAAGTCCAAGACTCCTTTTCGCCAAGACCTTCCAACTCAAAAGGACTCCAGTATTATTTCCATAAATGAAAACCCCGGTATTTCGTGGTGGTAACACGTGCCCCCAGAGCTCTCCTCTGCAGGGGTCGGCCCCATTTGACTGATATTTTATGTGAATGCAACATTTTATGTCATACTGGTGTGTGATTTTAAATTCACAAATAATTTAAGTGCATTTTTAAAATAAAAACATTAAAACAACTATATGAATGATAAAATTTTCAAATCTTTATAACATTTTCAAAACCGTGGCTCGATAATGCTGATGATCCCGAACTGATTAACTCTACATGCAGAACTCGAGGGACCCTCCTCCTGCACTCCAATGGATATATGAAACTTTTCCTTAAAAATAGTCAAATAAAATCCATGGAGCCAACCCCTACAATCCTTAACATATCTTTAGTAAATAATCACAAGCTAAGTGATAATTTTTTTTTCTTTCTTTTTCAAACACCTAGATTTAAAAATTGGCCAGCTTCTCTGTTATTCTTCCCAAATTTACAAACCTCGCAAAAACATTTAAAACACTTCTAACCTTTTCTAATCCTCAACTTCTCAACTTCCGTTTTAGGACTCCTCGTCCACAACCCAATCAAACACAATATATACACATAACATTTATTCATTTCAATCATCAAAACATTCAAAACTTCAATCACGTACGCTTTTATAAAAGATGCTCGTTGTTTCCTACTGCTTCACCGCCTAAGTAGTTCCTTTTAATAGAAAGTAGAATCATATATATGTATAGAAGAGGCAAGGGCGATGCAAAACTATTAATATGGCGTAAAATATAAAACTATTTGTGACGCCCCAAACCCGGGATGTCCGTTGACTACCCGTCAACCCGCGGAAATCTACGTGTCTCACATCATGAGGCACGTACATGTGTAAAATGGCCCCGTAGGGCCCGCACATCTATACAACCCAAGTATAAATTTTATACAAAAATGATTCATTTCAATTGTATCTATTACAATTTATACAAAATAAAATGGGTCTCTTGCCCAGAATTTTACAAAGAACAAAAATACAAGATAAGGCCATCTTGGCCGTTTCTTCGCCTCTAATGTCCCGGATGCGTCCCTGATTCACAAGGCGCGCCTGCATCCTAAAAATATAGATCCACGACGGTGAGCAATGCCCAAAGAGTGTATTCTCTCCTACTGGTTACTCCCCACCTATGCAATGCAATGGCACACCAAACATACAACACATGCTAATATATCACCGTGAAGGCGAGCGTTAACATAATCCCACACATGTTATTTATTCATGGCAATAACATAAATTTAGCTCACATGGGCTAAGGTCAAATCCGACAGTTCATCTTGGAACTGCCCACAAAATCACAATCAACATGTTATTTTCTCATGGCAACAACACACATCACACAATCACACAAACAAATCTGGATCGGTCTAAACCACACCAAGGATTTATTCACCGTCCAAATCTTTGAACTCGAAATCACCCGCCATCCAAAGCCCAACAAATCCCCATCCATTACATAACCCTTAAACAAAAAGTAAAGCAAGTAGAAAACCCTACCTTTCCGAGTTTGTGGTAAACCCTAAAAACCGGAGTCCACGCAGTCCTCTTCTCGTAGAACAACTCTCCTTCTTGTCGCTAAAGAACTGGTTTGGCCGGATCACACAAATCTGTAGAGAGAATAAGAGCACTCTCTCTCAGAGGCAAACATAGATCCAAGACCTCCGTGATCTTTTCTTTCTTCCTCCCTATGCCTTTTGCTGCTTTTCTTTCTCATTTCTTCTTTTTCTCTTTCTATTTTCTCTCCCATTTTTCTCATTTCTTGCCTTTCTCTCCCTTTTGGAGAATTAGACGTAGTCAAATGAGCAAATTTCCTCCTCACCCTTCCTCTGCCAAACATGTGGCTCTCCCTTTTCCACTTTCTTCATTTTGATAATTTCTTCTTTACGACATCACCACTCGACATGGCTTAAACAGCTTCATGATCCATTTCCACACATGGCATCGCAGCCATTCTTTCCATGCCATGTCACTTCTGAAGTACACAGAACCTACACCTTGCCATTGTCATCCGACACCTCACGCCGAGTAAAACAGATCCGCACGCGCCAAATCTCAGTAACCAAACCTTAAATTCGACGCAGTAGCTGTAGATTCTGGAGAGACATTCAATCTTGAAATCCATTTCTCGTCATCCGAGATCTAGAAAAATTTGATTTTGACCGAAATTACCATTTTATCCTTCTTTAGGAAATCTGGATTTTCCTAAGGTCTCACACTATTTACAGTATAATGCAAACCACATGCGCATCGTCTCCTCAATGGCCTCGACTCATCGCACAGGTGGTCCCCATCTACACACCCGTTCCTGACTCGAAAATGTTTTGAAAACACATGGAAAAGAATGAGCTAAAGGGAGCCCGTTGAGTGCGTACATTTTTAAGATAATATTTCAGTATATACTGAAAGAATATATACTTATACATTTAAAAATCATTTATGCCTTAAGATAACATTTCAAGATATCAAAGTAATACATAGTCATAAAGACAATTAAAATCAATTTATGCTTTAAACATTTATATCTTTAAATTTATTTTCTTCCTTAATATATCACCAATTTGAAAAATCCAGATTTATAAGCCTAAATTTTCTTTTCTCTTTCTTTTTCTTCTCTTTGATGGAACCTGGGTGAGTAAATAAACACACCAACGCTTCCTGGTACCGACGTGCGAGGGGATTATTCCAAATATAACTTACTACGCCATGGAGAAACTCACGCTTTGCATAGGGTTCCAAATGCCATAGCACCTTATCACGTAAGGATATTACTCTGAGACATCTTGACCCCCTCCCCTCATATAACCTATAACTTTACCCTCTGTAAATCTCTACACGCTTAAGGTACTCGGGTCGATATCAATATAACAACAGGTATTTGGGTTAGGGGTAACCATCAAAGAAAACATTTATCAAAATACATTTATAAATCCATTTAAATCCTTTACTTATCATGAAACCCATATATATATATATGCATTCCTCTTTTACACATTTTTAAACTTTCATAATGTTTTTTAATATATGCATATAAGAGAGAGAATTTTTATCATAAATATATATATATATATATTATATATAAATTTAATATAGAAATTTAATATATATATATATATATATATATATAGCAGAGAAGAATATATATATATATATATATATATATATATATATATATATATATATATATATATATATTGATGTAAGATGTGTTTGATGTACATATTTAAATTTTCATTTACATCAAAACTTTTCATTTAGGCAATATAAAATATTAGCAATAAACTTTCCATTTTAACATCCATTCACTCACTTTTAAACTCACTTGCAAACATCATTTTTACACTACGCCACCGCTTCAATCCTGCTTGCTTTGTCGACCTCTGTTTCTCCGATAGTCCTTTTCACCTTTTTCAAGAAGTTCAAATAAAACTAAATCTATTAACCATAACTCCATTTAACTCATCATACACATTCATTTTCGTTCAACATCACATTTACTAAATCCCATGTAACCATACTTTAAAAATACATAATCAATATACCTTCCCAAATTACATTTTTTCTTTACAAAATTGAATCTTACGCCCTCAATTCAAATCCTTTTCTTGTTCCTCTATGAATCTACTTTACTTAGAAATTGGAATCAATCCAATCGGATCATCCCAACTAAAGTTATGGCATTTTCATGCCAACTAGTCCATTTACCGACACACTAGGGACAGTTTGGGGCACTCATTTTTTTCTAGGGTTTTAACTTCATATATTTGACAGAATATTCCTTGCACTATTTTAAAGTTATGTGCATAATTCCTCCCCCTCCACTGGGAATCACCCAACTGAGCACCGAAACTCACGCATCCAAAATGAATCGGGCTTAATCTATATTCAAACTAAACTGATAAAGTGGCTTACACATGGCCCTACTTTGAGTGCATTTTTAGGCCACTTATAATCAGAATTTGATGATACCTATTTCTATATGTTTGGTTTTCCTTGAAGTCTAATTTAATTAGCCACTTGAATCACTCAAATCGGATCAGAAATGAGAAAGGCGATCCAAACAGAGCAAAAATCACGAAACAAAAACATAGTATTTCCCGTACTGAGGCCCTTGAATTTTTCCTGATTTTGTTTCTTTCTTCCCGTTTAATTTTTGCTACCAATTCTACACTCACACAACTCTAATTCATATACTCCTTCAAGAAGTCTCTGCATGCACCAGCTAAAAACAACTCCACAACAATTGAAATGAGTGTTATGGAACTTCAAACCTCAAACCTTAGGTGGGAAATCCAAGAACCTCAACCTAGTCCACCAATTCTATTTAAAATCACATGCTTTGGTGATTCCATGCTTACTTTACAAGGTACACCAATTGGGGGAAACTCATAATCCCAACAAAACATATCTAGGGCTTTAGGGTGATCTCTTCCAAAACCCTAGACCAAGGAGCATCAATTTTTGCATGGAATTCATACCAAAAACCCAAAATAAAGGATTTATATACTCTCTCACTCGACCTTGTCCCTCCTTCTCCTCTCTTCTTCTTTCTTCCTCCTCTCTCTTCTCTCTCCTCCTTCTCTCTCTTCCTTGCTCCACCCTCTCTCCACGGTTTGCCTCTAGGAAAATGAGACCAAATGAGTTTTGCCTGCCTCGCTGAACTTTATACTTCATGCTCTCTTTAATTGCCAATTGGTCCTCCTTTCTTTAATATTTGCACTTCCAACCCTTTGAAAATTCCTAATATGGTCATCTCACATCTCTTTGATTTTTTATATCTCCTTTGCTCAATTACTAATTTATCCTTATTCTCATATTAGGCTTCTTGCCACTCAATCTATTCTTCTTATCATATATCCCTGGGCCTGGATAAGTTCCCACTTTTAAATTCCTGCTTAGGTTATAACCTGCCTCTCAAGTTCTTTTTTCCCCCGAAAAATTCTATTTAGCTTTAACATACCCCAGCAAGCAAGTCCAAAATCAAGATCTTCATTGCTATTAATTGTTTCTCACATCCACCGCGGCGCCTTTCGACAAGAAGGGGAATCTGTTTCTAAAGGAGGGTTCAAGGTGGGCACAGATTTAGTGTGGGTTTCAAACTCCAGAGTGTGTAGCTTTCCTCACTGCCTGATTCCCTCTCTTGTAACACTTTGTAAATGTTTGAGCTGAATGAGGCCGTGAGGGGCCGTTTGATCGGTCCCAAAACTTGGGACCGAATTGTTTGGATTTATGGAACCCAAAATTTCACCGTGACTAATGACGGACTGTTTGGGTGTCTAATGGTGTGATTCATGCCATGGATTGTATTGTGGTTTGTGTAAGGCCGAAAATAGCCTTGAAATACGAGTTCACAAACTGAACCGATGAATGGATGTTTATTGAACCGTAAAACCTAGGTTTTTACTGTTCCTAGGAACAGTGACACGAAAATATATTCTTGTGTGAATATGTGTTTGGTCAAAGGATCTCAAGTGGAATGAGCCTGTACAGATCATTAGCTCAAGGGAGCTAATTTTGATATTAAGAATTGAGTTAAGTATGACATGATTAGTTGATTGAGAGCCATGGATATGTGCTTGTTTACATATTTGCAATGCATTAGACTGTATTGAATTGTTACATGTATTTGTTATGACTGGGAACATCCTAGACTATAGGAGCAGCGCATGAGATGAGTCTGTGGTAAAGTGGGTTCGAGGGTAGTCTAAAATGTTAACACATTGAGGGTAGTTCCAAATTAAAAATATCAATCGTCAGAGTTGTTTCCTGAATTTATAACTACATCGGAGTCCACAAACAAATAATATATCAATCGTCGAGCGCCACCAGATACATACACATCTGAGGGTCAGCCCACAAACTAATAAAGCAATAATTTCATGCAAGCACGAGTTTAAAGTGAAAAGAGAGAGTCTGCTGAGGACTCGGGATCTAAGTTAGCCATGTAGACATTCAAGTAGGATCATGCATCAAAATGAATGTATGTTTGTTTAGAACATTGCACCGCACTTAGTGAGAGTAGCCCAATTTTAGGCGATTCCACTCATCAGCACAGGCTCGCCCTTGTCGAGGATATTATTTTACAGCATGAAAGAAGTCAAAGTATAGAGAGATCGTTCTGCCTCTAGATGCGCTTCCAGATTTGGTAAAGAGTGCGTAGTGTAGCTTTGAGGGTTCTTCCGATGTTACATGTATTAGAATTCGAGTATTTTAATATGTAAAGTTGTATAAGAGTGTAAAAAACATTTTAGAACTCTTAGACTATTATTATAGTTGGCAGCTCTGGGTATTGCAAGATAAGCCCAAGAGCTCGCTTTTTTTTTTTATCCATATTTGGTATCATAAGATTTATATTTGACCCGGGATGTTTCATGACAAACAGAGACTCGTAGGAGCCCCGTACAAAGGAGACTCTACTCCACTTGAAGTGGAGTCGGAAACTGATGATTCATCATATTCGCGAGCTGACCCGGGTAGTCAAACGGACCCGAATGCATGCCAATATTCTTTCATATGAAAACAGCCCCCTAATCCTACATAAATTATCGTCGTTTAATTAACAAAATAATTTATATGAGTTTATCTTTTATTCCATAAATACTTATAATTTATTTCATTAGTAATTCAGAAGATAATTTACATACCAAAAATAAGATACACCTTCTTTGGTCTCACATTTCATAAAATTATTTGCATAAATATGCAAATGCCCGAATAGTATTTTTCGCTTTCTTATGTTTCATGTCCTGAACATGTTCCTGGAAACAAATGTACGAGGATCACACCACTACTTATTGCAACCATACTTTATTTTTAATTTTCTAATTTATTTTCTCATATATACCCTTCTTTCCGCCACTCTTTCTCTCCTATGTTTCCATTATTATTTTCTTGTCAGTTTATTCATTTCATCAATCCCAGCTTCACATCCTTAGCTTCAAATCATTGTCCCTCCGCCCCACCCTCACTCACTATCTTCTTGTTAAGTAAATATTTTCTTAGTTTATTATAAGGCAACCATTTCCAGCAACATAAAATTGTGACATTTGTTAATGCCAGACGGTCAATCGCTTCCCCACGCATAAACATGTCCAAACTTTTCTTTACTCAACATTCCTTTAATCCGTAGACACTCCCACCCCCGATCCACCACCAGTCATTCTCCTTTGATCAAGAAACAGAAATTCGAATACTCGCAAATATTTATAGATCTACATCGATCTTATTATATTAGTATTAATTTGGTTTATGTTTTTTAAAACTCGTTTTATTCTTAAAAATAAGCAACATAGATAACATATTTGATTTTCTTCAAATTTTGATCGTTAAAAACACATAAAACATTAAATCAATTTGAAATGGATGTCAACACTTAATCTATGAAAGCTGTCTGTCAACAACCGCCATTTCATGGAAATATGCAACCCAACAACATGTTTGTTACTTCCCGCATATTTGTATCCTTAATTTCATGGAACCGCTCATTTCGTTCAATCAAACCACTAATAGTGAATTGGAAGAAGTCCAAGCAAGGTCTCCAAAGCAACAACCTAGAAATGTACTTCTTGTTAGATTTGTCTAATAACCAACTATCCAGTGAAATCCCAGCCTCGCTAAGCGCCTTATGCTCTAAGATGCTCAACCTCTCCTAGATACCAAAACTTTTTGGAAAAATACCAGCAAGCTTAAGTGATTTACAAAATATATAGGGTTTGGACTTATCCAAATTAAGAACAAAACTCTTAGTCCCATTCTAACGACTTCTCATAAAGCTTCCAACAATCATCATCACCTTGACAGATAAACAATCAACTGATATAGTGTCAATATTTTAATCGGTGGCCAAATAAACACTACATATCGACAAACATCTATGCCACCAACAACGGTTATGCGCTCTCCACCAGAAGCCATGTCATGCAAAGATCTACCATTAGCTCCATGCCTTCAAATTTCTTTCTTCTTTTTTTTTCCTTTCAAGAACTTGGTAATGGGTGTTATATCACTTATGAGGTCATTCTAAGGGTTTTTTTTTTTGGTTCTTCTTAAAAGAATTATTTTAAGCATGTTTTGTTTTCTTTTGTTTTTTTTTCATGATTTATTTATTTATTTTAAACAGTTAATAGAAAAGGCCAAACTATTTGACTTTTTTATAATGTTTTCTTTGTTTCACAAAAAGGTGGATTTAAATGAGAAAATCATATATTCTTTATGATCCAAGCTAATTAAATAAAACTCATGTATTTAAAAATGGATGGGGTCGGTGAAGAGTGAGAGATGTGTGCAATTTGTTTGGATTTAAAGTAGTAGGCTAGATCTAGCCTATCTATTGGACTTTTTTTTAACATCTATTCACTTTGGAATTATGCAAAACTGCTTCTCATGGAACTCTGGGATTCTTAGACCCTCCTCCCTATGCTCGCTTCGTTCTTAATCCACTCTGAGCTAGATCCTTAGCTACCTAGTTTTATCTTTGTTTCATCTAACATTACCTACGGTTGAAGCCATCTTTCTATGGTTTGAATCCCAAACTTGTTGTATTAGTATTCTTATGATAGAATCATAGTTGTGAAAGGCGCACTTAGGCGCGAGGCTCTCCCTAGGCACGCCTTTTGCAATTTCCTCAATTTTGGTACATTATTGGTCATCCTTCGGTAAATTTCAGCATTTTTGAACGGGTTGTTTACGTAATCTTCGTCTCCTTCGCATCAGGTTTGAGAGGTTTAGTTATTTCGTTTCGTCACAAAAAGATTATCTTCGTTGGCTTCGTGTGGTTGATATCAAACGCTATATCAAAACGATGCCGCTTACTTAAAGAAACTCATCAAACAGAGAAGTCCTAGTTTTTTTTTTTTTTTAAAAGGTTAAAAAACCCTTTAGTGTTCTACCAAATATCTCACTTACACCTCAAAAAAAAAAAATTCCAGGTCCGTACGAGACTTTACCGTTACCCGTGAGGCTACGGAGTCTGTCAGAAGATATTAAAAATTACGGTTAATTGTTGTTAATTGTTACGCGTCCATACGACATTATGGGACCACTTCCCTCCTCATCTCTTCTTCTTTTCTCCTCCCTCTCCCTCATCCAACCCCACTAGTTAAACCTAACCTCCCCCCCACCTAATCCCAACCCAACACCCGCTAATACCATAGATTTTTTTCTTTTTTTAACACTTAATTTTTTGTTAAAATTTTATTTAATATTTTAAAAGCTACTAAATAAAAAATTCAAAATTTATTTTTTTAAATATAAATAAATCATTCATTATTTAAAATTCACTAAAAATGCATTTAATTTTTAAATTCATTTAAATAAAAATTCAAATCTTATTTTTTAAATATAAATAAATTATTCAGATATTTAAACTATTAAATAAAAATCAAATGATGAGTTTGAAAATAATATTTAAAATATTAACATAGAATTTCAAATGACAGCTTAAATATTTTATTTAAAAACTAGCTCATTTTAAATGGATGAGTTTTAATATTTAATCTTTTTATTTAAATGATTCTTTTTAAATATGGATTTGTTAATATTAATATTATTTCAAATAGATGATTTTTTTAATATTTAATATTTTTACTTAAAACCAATTTAGATTAATTTATTGGGTTTGATACAAATTTTGATAAAAAATAAATATATGAGTTTTTTTTTTTTTTTTTTTTTTTTTAAAGGAAATACAATTTATTTTAAATTATTATTTAAAAATGTTAATATTTAGCTATTATATTATTGATTATTATAATATATATATATATATATATTAAAGATATAAAATATTTTAATTAAAATATATTTTATTTTAATGAAAGCAACTAAAATTAAAATATTTTTAAAAATAAAATAAATTAAATAATTTATTTATATTTTAAAAATATAAATTAATTTTCTATTTAGTATATTTAAATACCTAATAATTTATTAAATATTTTAAAAAGAATTCTGAATTTTTTATTTAATATAGATTTGAAAACTAAAATAAAATTGTAATAAAATTAAGATTAAAAGAAATTTTTTTTTTTGGTGTTTAGTGAAAGTGTAGGGCTGGTTGGGTAAGGTGGGTGGGGTGTTTGGGGCGGTGGGAAGGAGGAGGAGAGGGAAGGAGAAAGAGGGAGGAGTGAGTCTCAGCAGTCACATGGATGTCACTGTCACCACTACACTATTTCACTGTGCGGTTCAGGGACCTTGGTCATATTAGTTATGGCAATGACTTAAGTGGGACATGAAACAGTTCAGGCTTTGGACCTTAAAAAGCTAGTGCGGATATTTGGTGAGAAAAAAAAACTAGGGTTTTTGCACTCCACCCTTTTCCCTAGCCTACAAATTAAAAATTATTGTTTTGAGTCTTATACAAAGAAACCACCATCAAAGCAACTTCTTTGTCGCTCACTATGCTTAAAAACAAAAGACATCGGGAGCGTGAAACTACCGTGTTGCTTTGGTCCCAGAAAGGCTAAAACATGCCATTTTGGCTCCTAAATATGTTTTTCAAGTTTCAACATCCCAAACCCCGGAGCTACCTGTCATACTTTGAACTAAAAAACCTCCCAAGCTCCCAAACTGCAGAAAATAGTACATATAAAGATGATAAGAAGGAAAACCACTGTAATAGCCAAAACAGAGAATCGTGAAATATAGGAAATAACCTCCATTTATTGATTAGAATTGAAATTTTGCAGATATTTGATATAAATGATTGTAAATTTGAGTGGCGCGTGAGACAACAGATCATATGGATAGATAATCTTTGCATAAAAAAGCAATGTGTCTTGAAGTAAAATTGTGCCTCAAGGTCTGGGGTAGAATGCAGTTTACTCCTCTTGGCGGCGTAATGGTTTGCGGTTTTTCATGTTAATTGTCGAACTCTGGGGTATGTCATGGAATAAAGCCATTAATAAGATACAAATTGATGAAGCCGGAATGCCATTTATTATGTTGTCTCGGCGAGGTAGCTAGCTTGTGAAATTTCATGATCGTGAAAATCTAACCACAGTGTTAAGCAGCAAGAATATTTCTGTAAAAGGGTCCCATTGCTCAAGATAATATAACAATCCTTAATGTTTTCTAAAGTTATTTATCTCTTGTTTCATAGCATAGCTAAGAGTTAGAAACAACCCTAGAAAGCGCATGTTGTCGTTAACCTGGTTTTAGATTTTTTTCTGTATGTCAAGCAGAGCGGGCACGTGTAAATATTTCTTCAAATGCGTAACAAAATGTAAAATTTTATAAAATAGAGGTGGCAGAGAGTAGGTTCATTTTAGTTTTTTTAGCCTCAAAGTTTGGCTTTTTCTTTTATCAAATGAATTTATTACTAAAAAGATGAAGAAAACTCAGATTTCTATTTTACATACTTTTATATTTATGTAGTCGTTCTGAAGATTCTAATGTCTTATATATAGACTATACTTCAATAATAGATAATCGCGACTTCCCTACCAAATCAATCAGAAAATCTAGATTTAGAATTCTGAAGATAATTATATTATTAAAGAATACTATTGACTTTATTAATCTGTTTAATATAGTTTTTTTCTCAAAGTGAAAATAGGCTATCACCAATGATTTCACTTAGTGGACACAATAAATATGCATGAATTCAAGCATAATGGTGACCTGTGAGGAAAAAATGAGAGAGGGCTGCCCTTTCATGTCCAAGCACTCCTAAGCATTAAATCAAAGAAGAGACAGGATGAAACATTCTTATGGAAGAGCAGCCAACAACTTTTTATGACCATTATTTAAAATTTTCATTCCTACGAAGAACTTTGAAGACATAAGCCCTCATTGAAAGTTCCTTCTTTCCAACAGCAAGTGGTCAACATTTTTTTTCTATTTAGACTACGTTTGAAAGCAAAACAAGATATGTGCTACAACAGAGGGTTTGAATAAATAATAACTATGCTCGAGCCCCCTTGAAGATCTCTGGATGAAGGACTTTCACCTTTCATTATTCAGGCGGCGTGGGGGACAGTGCATTGTAACAGTAATTAACAGAGGCATTAACAGAGGCATCGGTTTTCCAACCAAACGTTACTTCCCATCTCTTTCCTTTTCACTTTTAGAAAATATTGTAAAGTTATTTATATTCATCCATCCTGGTCCACTTCCAAGGAAGCTAAACATAAACCCCCAACAATGTTCATGGCTAATCCAAGCCTGCTGCTTCAACTTTTTCTTCTTTCGCCACAAGTTCATTTTCTTTCTTATCCGAATACCAAAAGCAAGCTCTCCTTCAGTTCCAAGCTTCCTGGTATCCTGCCATTAATTTCATTTGCTAATTCTGATCATGGAACTCCAAAACAGTTCTTCTAGTTGTTGTCTATGGATAAGGTCACTTGTAGTTTCCTTCAACTTCAATCCTCTTATGTCAGGGGATTGAACTTCATCTCTCTAACCTTTTTGCACGGCTCATGCCTTCTAATTTGCTGGCGCCGCTCTTTTTGATCAGAAGTTTGAGGGTGCTTGATTTGAGTTCCAATCATCTAAGCGGAGAACCCCTAAAGACGCAAAACCCCACAAAGTTGAATTCACTTGGACTTCTGGCATAGAAACCTGCTCACCGCAGAAATTCATTCCGAAGTTGTCTGATCTGCACTCCTGCAGTCCTTACTACTTGAGGAAACAGTCTTACTTGAATAACAACAAGTGGAAGGTGGTACCCAAGTGTTCGTTGTTAAGATTATCTCTCAGATCTTGTGGCCCAAGGAGAAATTCCAGCAATGGATTTCTACCTCAAACGAATCTCCTCCTTCTGGATCTGAAGCATGAATCAGCTCCCATGGACTGACACACAATGGTTTGCTGAATTTCAAACTCTCAGTGGTCTTAGTCTTCCCATAACAAACTCTCAGGTTCTTCCAACTACTTCTTCCGATTCTCCTCTCCCACCATAAATATCCTTGTTTCTCCCATACACTTTTCGGAGTTTCGCCAAAGAATATATTGAGGTGACAAAGTCTCTAATCATTCTGATGTTACGGATCAACTTTTCTGGACCTATTCCTCAATCCATCTCCCAAATTTCAGAATTCTGCATTTTTGGATCTTTCTAAGTAAGCCGACTTTCCGGCAACATTTTCCCCAGTTTTTGACCCTCATGGGAATCTGTGGTACGCCGATTTCTCGTCCAACCACCTTTGTGAGAGGTTCCAACCACCTTCAGTATAGATTAAACTCTTTGCAAATGGGAGGTAACAAGTTTTCCGGGGCCTTGCCTTTTGAACTCAAGAAGCTGAGAAATCTTGAACGTCTCGAAACTCCAAGACAAATGTCAGATTTCAGGTGAATTACCCAACTCCCTCCAAATTCCTCCATTCATGGGTTTTAAACCTGAGAAACAATCTCTTCATGCTCAATCCCTAAAACACTTTCCAACCTCCAAAGGTCCCTGACTTTTGAATCTCTCGACAGGAGAAATCCCCATAAAGTTTGTAAATCATCTACAGGACAGATCTCAAATCTGACATCACAGACGTCAGGTTTTTCTGTTCTAAATATAACATTTCTCATCCAATTTTTTGAAATCGAATTTGCAGGTAAATGAGCTGATAGTGAATTGAAGAAAGATAAAATTTGTAAAGGGCCCTTCAAGTCACTACATTGGATATGTACTTCTTGTTAGACTTGTCGAATAACCAACTATCCAGGTGAAACTCAGCTCTCTAGGGCGCCTAAAGCTCTGGTGATGCCTTAACCTCTCCTTTAACAAATTCTTTGGCAAAATACCAGCAAGCTTAGGTGATTTACAAAATGTAGAAAGTTTAGACTTATCCCACAACAAACTCTCTGGTCCAATTCCTATCGCCTTCACAAAGCTTCAACAACTCACTACCTTGGATGTGAGCAACAATAAGCTGACAGGCCAGATTCCGATCGGTGGCCAAATGAAATCCACACAGAAGGAGGCATCCAACTTATGCCAACAACAAGCAGTTGTGGGATTCCAAATTCGTGTGTCATGTCCTGAAGACCTACCACCAACTCCAAAGTTACAAGAGCATGATATATGGAGCCTGTGGATTTTGTCGAAGTCAGGGGATTGGATATTCTGCCGTTTGATATTAACAGAATCGGAATCATTTTCCTTTGGTGTGCTATTTCAACTCATCATCGCCTTTCAAATGAATCATTAAGCCGCAACAACACGCCCATCGCCGTAATATCAGCAAACGGATTTGACCAAAAATGGGGGCCTGTGTCTTTTCAAGGAAGATTTTTCTACGGTGAAAGTTGTGAGGATTTGCCAGATGGTGAAGAATGAAATTCGTTGTAATTCCTTGGTGATGTGATAGAAGCTAAGTGTTTTTCATGTTAATTAATGAACTTCAAAAGAGTGTCATGGAAGATTATTAATAATAAGCATACAAAATAATGAAGCAGCAGGCCATTTATTAGAAAAAGTTCAAAAGCTTGTGTGAAATTTCATGATTAAAAGAAAATCAAACATTGTAGAGTGTTAAAGAAAGAAGTTAATAGCTTCACATTCTACTAAGAAACTCAACACCCTCGCAAACCAATTCCCAAAGAGTGATCTGATTGTAGGAGCTGAAGAGCCATAAATAATGAAAAAGAATGCACTTTATGATAGAATCGATGGATATATGTAGCTCTTTACAATCCATTACGTAAATAGAATTAGAAACTAAAGCATAATCTGCCTCATCTTCATCATTTCTATCATCATAGCCACATATGGAATTTGCAGTATCAAAGCTATTGAGAGGTTCCAAAGAATGATACATACACAACCTCTATTATGCCGCTGCAGTTCTGTCAGATCCCCCAAGCTATTATAAATAAAAAATTGAAATAAAAAGAAAATAAGAAATACTTGATATGAGTAAATAAAACCAAACTTCAGCTTGAGAGTGAATGCAAATTTCATCATGTGCACATAATACTATTCACTCCGTCCATTGCAATTAACTCCGTTTTATTTTTGTCAAATGTCAGAATATGTGAGCTCGATTATGAATAATTATGCAAACTATAGAACAAACATCTGAGTATGAACATATTTTTGGGAAGAGGGCAATGATGTAGCATAGTTGGAGCATTTACGTAGATCCAGAAATTTCAATTTCTCTAAAAGGACAAAATCGTAATTTTGACATAAATGTGTACTCGCTGTAAAACCCGGTATTCAATTCTCTAGATCTTGACGGAAAAACTGATCATGTCTTTCGCTAACTCGCTTCCCAGAAATTCTAATAATGAAACACACATATAATTTTCTCCGGTATAATGAGTCGGCATCGCTGGTTAATACTGCTCGGTGCCGTGAACCGATTTTCGATGCTACTAAAGGCTAGGAGGCATGTACTACGTATCGCAAGCAGATGGTGAGAGAATAACAAACCAGAATTCCAGTAGTGCCTAAATATCAAATTTAAAAGAGGACATAATGGCATTATAAATTGATTTTGTCAATGTTCATGAATAGCTAATAAGATCTATCTTCTCCACAGCAAAAAAATTGAAAACGTGAGAGGATTTTTAGGGAGATGCAGTAGGTTGGTTTTTTTTGAGGTGAGGAGTTTTCTGGGCAGAGAGGCCGCTTCTTCAAGATCCCGGAAATCCGACCGTCGCATTTCTCGGCAGCAAAGTACAAAAACCAAGCCCGACGCGGAGCGTTACGTGACCGATTTTATAGTTTTGACAAACTCCTCGAGCAGCAGATTTTCTCCACTTGGGTTTTTTATTCCATTTTTAGTACTTTCAAATGTTTGAGTTACTTGAAACATATTAGGCGCTGTTTGATCGGTCCCAAAACACAGATCAACAATTAATATGTATGATCAATGGAGCGTACCCCATGGTCAAGCTCCACGGCGGATGCGGGTATGAACTTGTGTGTTCAAAGAATCATGCGATTGAAATTGGCTTCTTCCAGAAGGGCTTCGTGAAAGCGTTCAGCAAAAGAACCGATGAATTAATGGTAAAAGAACTCGTAAACTCAGGGTTTTCACTGCTCAGAATAAGACCGAAATGGCTTTTGGGAATATGTTGATTGGTAATCGAATCGAATTGCTTTAGGTTTCTTAAAAGATGTTCTCCAAGTGAGTTAATTTTGATGCCGAATGGGGCAATGACAACATGTTGTGTGATTTAAAGCTTTTATAAATATGATTCTCATGTATATATATTTGCATGTGGTTTAAATCAGATTGGAACCCGCATAAGATATTTCATATGCAATCGCAACATCCTAGACTCTAGAGTTAGTGCATGGTATAAGTCTAGAGAAAGATGGATTCAGGGTAGTCTAAAAATGTTAAGAATTTTATGGGTAGTCTCACAAACCAAAAATACTAAATCGCCTGAGCGGCCCCAATCTTGATATTATATCTGAGGGTAGTCCATTAAACAACTTATATATCACCATTGAAAGTGCCCAATTGGATATATATAGCATCGGAGGGTTGTCCAATTAATAAAATAATAATAATTTATACAAGAAGGAAGTGAGGTCGTGAGGACTCGATCCCAGTTGGTCAAGTATTCGGGCAGGATCATGCATTTGCCGAACGCGTTTAAATTAATGTCATCGATCATTTAGAAGTAGTAGCCCATTTAGGGCGATTCTCCGCAACAGTTTAGCCACTCTCGCCGTGGGATCCCCTTTATTTTACAAAAAGGAGAGAAGTAGGACGGCTCGTCTAGAGGCTTCAGTTTTGAAGGAGTTTGAAGCTGTGGCTTTGATGTTAGTTTCCTAACATATTAGAATTTTAGAATTTAATATATGTGTTGTAGTAAGAGTCATTCAATAAATCTCTTAGAAACCAGTGAATAAGGTTTATATGTTAATGATGATATATGTTGTATGGGCCTCAGAGCCGCTTTTATCCATGTTGTTATCCTGGGATTATATTGGACCGTTTGGGGACATAGCTTATGTGCATCGGTTCGGGGTAGAGCTCCCGTGATAAAGCGAGATCGCCGATTTTCTCGGTCGCAAGATCGGGTAACCCGACACCCATCAGAACTCCACGGGTTGATGATCTGGCAAATAACGGACTCCCTGGCTTTGGGGCCACGCAAATAAGAACCTTACAAAGTAGCACAAAGATCGGGTATCCCCGGGTTTAAAAATTTTATGTCTCGCTGGCAGATAATGCAGGGGAAAATATCGATGAATATTTCCAATGCGTAACAACAAAATGAAATTTCATAAACAAAGGTGGAGATATGAACCATTCTTTTTTATCTCAAAATATTTTCCTTATCGATTGAACAAGAAAAATCGATCAAAACAGTATTATGTATCTTCAAGAGAAACAGATATCATTCACAATACCAAATGCGTAATCAATAATGCAAAGATGACTCATTGCTAGCTTGCATTTCCCTTTCATAAAAAATAATATATCGTAAGCCCCAGGTGGTGGTCAGCATTGGTCTTGCACATGAATACTTCGCCTTAACTAAAGTTTTCTCTTTAAAAGAATCAGATTTTCATCGCTTATGGCAATTAATCCCCTATCCAAAAGAAATATATAGCATTCAAAGCATTACTAGGAACATAATCACACCTGCCTCAACTTTTCGCTCCCAAAAAGTTCCTCATTAAATAAAAGAAAATGTCGATTTTAAGATTTAAACTCATTTCGGGTTAAGAGGTTGCTTTATGTGATTAGCGTTGGCTATACTCAAAAAAGAAAATTGCAGGTGGAGTTCAATTTTAGTCGTGAGAAACTAATTTTTCAAGCTCTTCAACCCCTCTCATGGAAAAAAAGATAATTTGGCCTCAAAAGATTCCACCATAAGTAGTGTGATTTCACTACCATGTTCCCAACCTCACTTTGCCTGAATTCCTCAAGATTTCGTCTCAGATATATCGTCACAAACCTCCAAATTCTTTCCTCAGAGAGAACCTATTCTTCTTAGAGTAAGCACAAAGTTCGACTAGAAGCCAAGCATTATTTTCTGAACTCCCCTTTCACTGTAAACACTCTTACTCAAATCTTGCTATATCAGAGGTTCCTATAATGACAATAAACCTCCTCCAAATTCTCGTGAGAACTTACCATTCTTTCTTATAACAAAGTTCGAATTCAAGCCAAGCACATTTTCTTGAATTCTTCACTGTGTAAAGACTCGCCTTAAATCTGCTACATCAGAAGCCCCAGTAATGAGACACAAACCTCCAAATCTTCAGAACTACCATTCTTTTCTATAAGGCCAAAGTTCGACTAAACTAAGTTAATATTTTCTCGAATATTCTCTTCTTAATAGGTAAAGACCCTACTTTAAACTTAAGCACATTTAGGAGGTCTCATAATGACACAAACCTCCAAATTTCTCTCGTGAGAACTGGGCCATTCTTCTTATAAAGACAAGTTCGATCTAAGCCAATCACATTTTCTCATATGTTTTTTTTAACTCGCATCATTTCCAAAACAACCACTTCCCAATTCTTTCCAATAATATATATCATGAACTCAATTCAAATTCTTCCTCTAGAGAAGCAAAAATCGTCAAAGCTTAACCATCAAACTTTTTTCCCCTTCTGCTTGCTGAAACATGAGGGCTGTGGGGCATTCCTGCTTTGAAAAGCCCTTTCCATGGATTCAACACACATCTTCTACTTTAGCCTAAAGGCCAAAAATATCATTATTCAAAATTGATCAAAAAAAAAAAAAACTGATATCCCCAAGCCGATTCATCCGCCATACTCACAACCTCCAAGCAGAGATTATAATGTTAATAACAAATGGAACTCAAACTAACATTAATACAGAATCATATATTACTAATTCCGTAAGAATTCACAAAAAAACACACACACACATCATGTAAATCAAACAAGTGAATCAAATAAGAAATATTCTCATATGTATAGGGAGAGGGAGAGTATCCACTGATCTTCAAATTCGATCTACCAAAGTTCTTTCCCCAAGAAATCCATCCAGCATTGTACTTCTTCTTTCCAACCTCTCGCTGGGCTTAACTGTTCTAAGGTTCCTCCTGTAGACCATCCTTCGTAGGTGACTTCATCCTTCCGGGGTTGCTTCCCATCATTGACCCTTAATGGTACTTCCACCGTGAGCTTTGATTTCACCATCATGAATCACTGTCAATCATGGAGGAAACATGTGGGTTGTTCTCCACTTCTAATGGTCCAGAGTGTAAATATGAGGAGAGGGTTTGTAGAAGCTGGGTATTAAAATGAAGGACAATCTGCATCAAACCCTCATGAAAATTCCTTGTGAGAAAACTTTATTACAATCAGGTGAGTCCATTCTTCACGACACCCTTAATCCTTTTCTTTCTGGAAAAGTCATGGAAGGACACATGATCATAAGCATACAAAATGATGAATAGCAGCCATTAATAGAAAGTTCAAGAGCGTGAAATTTCTCATGATCAAGTGAAAATCAACATTGATAGTGTTAAAGAAAAGAATAGCTTCATATCTTACAAAGCTAAAACTTTAATTCTCCCGCCAACCCACTCAAACAGTTTACCCATGACATAATCCGATAACATACTATAGATTCAACGAACCATCGATCAATATATCGGTCGAATCCAAAAGCTTGGTTTCGCATCTTCATCATTTCATTGTCATAGCCACGGTTGGAATTTTCAAAGAATGATACATACAACCTCAGTGTTAGTATCCCTTGTTTCTGCTAGAAAGTATGAGATTTTGCCTGTAAGTGCCTGGTTTTGCTGTGGCTATTTGATTCTTGTGACTTTTGCTGAAATAGTTTCTCAAAGATTCAACCTGCTTAATTTTTAAATTTTCATACATTTATTATTGAAATTTTAAAAAAAGTTATAAATAGAAAAAGTGAAAATATTTGATTTTTTCTATTCGAAAAGTCATTTTCCCACCGTATTTAAGGTGCAACTCCACCCATTATTTTCTAACAAGGTGAGGAGGGCTAGTAATGCTCACTATTAGGGATGGAAATGGGGTTCTATTTGGGGCACTCATCCCATCCTGCCTGCTGAGTTTTTTCAATTCCCAAACTTTGGTCTATTTGGTAATTAAACTAAGTTGTGTCACAGGATAGAAAATTTCTCAACCGCCAAGCATTTGGATCTTTTTAAAAATTTTTTTTTATATTTGTTTTTTTGCTATTATATTGTACTTAATATAGTTTTTAAAAAATAAAATATTATGAATTTTATAAATTATTTATTAAAAACATTCTAATTGTTATTATTATTATTATATTAAAGCATAAAATAAAAATAATAAAAAATATTTTAAAATATAATTCGGTGGAATAATGTCACCCGAACTCGTCTGAGTCGAAAAATAAACCCAAACCTGTCCATTGCGCTATGGCTCGTGCACCTGTCCCGGAGAACCCGAACCGAACCCGAAAAACCTGAACCTAAAATATCCGTAACCGAATATATCCGCTGACCGTTTTCGACTTTTATCCAACCGAATCGTCCGAAAATTTTTAATGCGGAGAGGCGCGGTATGGAGAACATGAGTGCTCCAAAACCGAGGAACCTCAACTTAACTCCGTCCGTAATTGCATTGGAACCGGCTGGGAAACTTGAAACTGTAATTGATAATTCTGCATTGTGGTATCTTATATATATATATATATATATATATAGCAAAGATATATATATATATATATATATATATATATATAATAATAATAATAATAATAATATTATTAATAATAAAGTTTAAAAATTATTTGTTATAAATGAAATTTAATATTATTTTGATAATTAATTATAGTATGGGCAATTTTGAACAATTACTAATTGAATCACTTATCGTAGAGGTGTATATATATATAGTATATATATATATATATATATATATATATATATATATATATATATATATATATATATATATATATATATATCATATATTTGTGTTGTGTATATAATAATGTTTAATATAATAAAATTATAGAATATTATAAATATAATTTTTTATAGTAAAATTGCTAGTTATGTTCAATTTATTTAATATGAATATTGAAATAAAACTTAAAAGTGTAATTTAATTAAAATTCTTAATATTATTATAGCTAATATTTTAACCTATAAACTCAAGGTTAACAAATACTGGGAATACTTCAAGGTTCATTTTTTAATTATTAAATTATGCAAATACTTGGCCTTCCAAATACCTTGGTAATCATATACCCCACCTTAGTGTTAAGAAAATGATATAATTTAGATTATTAAACATGGTGAAAACTGGTATAGTTTTTTGAACAAAACGTTTTTTGATAAACACTTTTCAAAAAACTGGGCATCGCTTTTATATTAAACTACGTAGTTTTAAATATCAAAACTAGTTAAACCTTAAATCCATTTAAGTCTAAAAATTAAAAACCCATCACACTTTCTGATGACAACCCCAAAAAGCAAAAATACCATCTGAAACCACAAATGCCCTCCGGCGCCGATTCCGCCGCTCCCCATCGATTTCTTCTCTCATTCAAATAGCTTTGATCCACTCGCAATACATCAAGAATCCAGGTGATCACATGAGAAGCTTTGACCGCGTCGGTGGGCTCATCACCGCCGCAGGACCAAAAATCATTTCCTCGTTAACCCAGCTTTCAACGTCTCAGCCATTTTCGCCTTGCCTCACTGAACCACAGGTGATGGATTTGGTCGTGGGATCTCGTTCTTTCCTTTTCTGCCTTACTTCACTTTTGACAATATCTCATTGAGGTGAAGATTTTCTTTCTCAAAGATAAATCCCAACATTAAATTTAATAAAGGCTGTGAATAAAGACGTTCAAAGAGTATCGTTCGCTTCTATCCCATATTTTTGTGACCTTCTGGTTCTTAAAGAACAAAGTAGTACTTCCAGCTTTACTTGAATGTTTGTTCAAAAAAATGGTGAAAATATCAAATTAATTAATAGTAAAAAATAAACTCCAATTTTTAAATATTATTTAAGTTTGATATGTTAATTTGGTTTGGTTTTAATTATAATTTTTAAAATTTATTTTTAAAAGAAAGCAATCTATTACTCAAGAAGAAGGATATGTAAATCATCCATTTATAGGAGTAAAGTACAATAAAAATTATTTTGTTTTGGTTTACAGTGTTCTATTTTTTAGTTTCTTCATGATGTCTTCACTTTTCTCCTATTCCCCCGGGATCACCCCGCAAATATTTGAGTTGCACATTGGTCGAACTCGATGGCCTTCGAAATGAGCAAAGTAGCAAAAGAACGTAGCTCAGCCCTTTCTTATTGTTTGAGGTTATTTTTCGGCCATACCAATTGTTTTGTTGATTACTTAAACTGACTGATCTATTCTACCGTGACTACGAAAGTGTCAATAAAAGAAAATCATCTGCTAATTCGCATGAATCGTTGTTGGCTCCTATGCCATTACCTTCTCAAAGGACATGGCTACAACAAAAGAAGCGCGGATCCTCGCGCAAGTCAGTCAGAAGGTAAACAAGAATTCACCGATAATTCTATGGATAAGAAAGTGAGAGGTCGAGGTTGGGGGTCCATTTTAAAAACACTTTATGGGTAAATTGAATGGAAATATATGTATGGTGTGGAAAAGTTGTCAAGCTTTAGTGTTCCTTCAAGTACAAAGATTATGGAAAACATTTGGTATATGCCAGTTTGCAAGAAGTTTCAGCAAAAAAGATTTAGTTGATGCTTAATTGTAAATCAAATAAATCTAAAAAATTTGGAATTTTCAAATGCAAGGGTCCTAAAGTTCTAAATTAACATGTTGAAATTTTGATCAAGAGTTATATTAGAAATGCTTTCTGGTGTTAGATGATTATAAAGGATGAAACTTACCTTTTAGGCTCTATTTAAGGAGACGTGGCTTCTAAAGTAATCTGTTATCCAAGCAGGCGCCCCAATTTAAAAATTCCATCTAGGTACACGATTGCAAGGGATTGTTTTTCTTTATATGTTGAAGAGAAAAGAAATTGCGTGCTTTGCTCAAGATCTCAAATACGTCGGGGGCGGCTTCTTCGACAAATGCACACTCGACAAGTATTCGAATATGTCTTATTTATGTTTGACTGCTTCACTTATCATCACAATGGAATATACAAGAGAATTTGGTTCTCGTGTCATTAAAAGTCATCTGTGATTAAGCCAGATTGGTAAATGTTAATGTGACACTCGTACATGGATGATAAGACTTTGAATTGTAGGTCATGTGCATCGTCGCGATAATGAACAAATGATACCGCAATCCAACAATTAAAAAAAGATTGTTAAAGAAAAATGCTTTCTGTGCAATGGGTGGGGAAAAGTTTTCATATAAGGTGTTTTGCTCATGGTCCTATATCGTTCTAAGTCGGGCGATGCGGTGTTAAACGCGGCTCATGATCCTAGCTGAAGTTAGATAATTTGTCATATGTTATACAGCCCACAAAGATTAGATTTGTTCTTCAAAACAATATTGTGAGCCAACAAAATGTTAATTATAAATCTTCCTTTTAATTAGATTGTTGTCCTAATAGATGGAATTTCACTTATTTAATGCTGAAGTTGCTGTTATAAATTATCAAAAAAGGCTTTTGAGAGATTATATATATTGATAGTAAAATTCTGATTGATTGAGTTTGGGGATGGATTGCACAATGAACACGATTGAATAATCTGAAACTTACTGGAATTTCTTAAAGTTTATGGTAACTTGTAAAGTATCCGGTCTTTGTATTATTTGTCAAATAATGTATTTTCTAGAGATAATTAATTTGAAGATTTACAAACTTTTGAGAGAAGTAATAATAGTTCTTTAGTGAAATGGAAAGAAAATAGAGGAAAAATTGATAAATATTGAATTCACTTAGCAAAGTTAAGATGTGATGCTTTCATACTTGATGATGTTAGACCTAGATATAAAATAATTCTTGAGGTTAAATTACGCTACTTATTATGGTGAGAATGAGTCAAGGTGGTGGATAGAATCACGAAAACCTTGAAAAATTATGATGGATGATCTGACTCGAAAATGAAGAGAGAGTAGAGACGGTGATGAATCATTGTCCTCTACATAGTAAAGATTGATGACTGATAGAAGAGGAGATTGATGAATTTTACTAGAGTTAGAGAAAGGAAAACAATTGGCTGCGGGAGTTGGAAAGAGTAATGTTAGATTTTTTGAAAAATTTACTCTTGAATTTGACATATTAGCTGGTGGAAAGATTAATTGATTCGTTCCAACATTATCAAGATTGCAAAGGATGTTTTGGCCATTCAATCTTCAGTAAACCGAATCAGCACGTTGCACGGAGGAAGGACTTTGAGACCGATTTAGGAGTTCTTTAGCTCCTAACACAGCCTAAAAGTTCTTATATGTTGTCAGATTGGTTGCGAAATTCCAACCAGCTATTCAAATTGAAGAAATATTGGAAAGAACTTGAAAGCTTGAATCAGGTATGATATTTACTTATTGATGTGTAAATTTTATCTTTTATTTGCATTAAAATGAATATGAATTAAATCTAATATATATATTTTTGTTTCTATTAGAAATTCTTCAAGACTAGAGATGTTAGAGAATGTTATTGCCAAGGCGTCTTTAAATTTTGAAGCTAAAAATTCTGTGTGATATTAAATATTGATTAGAATTCTGCACATTATGAATTTATTCTTCTACATATTATGAGTATAGAAATACTTGCTGAAAATTCAATATATTGAGTATTAAATGCGATTTCATTGGTTATTCATGGACTAATTTCTTTGGTTGTTATGGATTGTTTGGATGATTTCGTGTGGTTATTTTGTGGACTGATTTGAGGCCAGTTTCATTGGTTATTCATGGACTGATTTGGGTGATTTCTTTGGTTATTTATGGTGGTTGGGACTGATTTCATTGGTTATTTTATGGAATGATTTTATTGGTTATTCATGGATTGATTTCATTGGTTATTCATGGCCATTGAATTTGTATATTGTGTATTAAATACTAGTTGAACTGATTTACGAATCGATGTTAAAGTGCGATTCGCCCCGGAGACATTTGGCAATTCTGCGTTTGAAAATCCACGGTTAATTGGTGAAGAGTCTTAGATTATGCTAAGTATTTGAGACATCATTATACTATTGTTACATTATTCTAATGTTTAGAATTTAGATTATTGTGTGCAATTTTGATTTATATTATATTTTTTGATAGGAATATTGGTGTTTTTTATGTTACTAAAGCGAGGTTTGAATATTCAAAATTAATTTTAAATAAAGAGAGAAGGTGTAGTAAATTAATTTGAGTTTTAATTTAATTCATATAAATTCTTCCAAAATTCTCCATTTCTCCGGTCGAATTGATCAGGGTGATTCTCCGTTTGCTCAGTTTCTCGCTCAGAATTGCTCAGAAAATTCGAGCAATTCGAACGGAGAGTGGTATTCAGTTAGTTCCGGAGAGGTAGTTGAAATTCTCGAGTTTGGTTCGGTCAGGAGAATGCTCATTCCTCAGGCTTGCTCGGCCGTGCACAGCCCTAATTACAGTTAAACCAAACTCATCCCATTTAGGGGAGGGTGAGGCGGGAACCCAAAATAACCCGTCCTGTTGTCATCCCTACTCACTACCCAATGTTAAAAACTTAATACTTAATGCTATTAAGTACCATACATCATTAAACTCAAAAAAATAATCTATTAAGCATTAATTAAAAAAAACAAACCTCACCTTAGTCTTTTTATTTTTTCAAATTGTTGCTCTGTTTTTTGTTAGTAGCAGTAGTGCCAAAAAATCTGCTGGTAGTTGTGATATTTTTGGTATTTTTCAGTTTCATTGTAAATGGATTATAACCATAACCAAAATTCAGCATTAGAAGGAGCGTAACAATTATGCAAGTAATACAATACCATTTGCTGTCTATTGCAAAAAAAAAATGTCTATTTCTTATTTCTTCAGTTTTCGTTGTTGGAAAAACCATAATGGCATAAGCTATGATTTCTACATTTCAGTTTATGCTTCTTCGGCGTCGATTTTAACATGAGAATCTTTTGAATTGATGGTTTATTGGGGATGCTGGTCTTCAATGCCTATTTGTTTATAGTATTTTGTAAGGGTAAAATGTAATGCACGTTCCTATCTATTGGATTTTTTTTTACGTCTTTTCACTTTATATTACATCCTAGAAGCTTTAATCTTGACTATATTTCATCTATCGTTTTTCTACCATCGGAAATCATCACAATTATCTTAAATGAAAATGACATCTCTAAAATGAAAATGACATCTTACACGAAAATGAAAGCTTTCATCTTGAGTTTATTTATCAACCAATTCTCTACCATTGGAAATTTTATTTTATCAACAATTTCTTTAGAGATCCAATATAGGGTTCATCTCCCTCTTTTCCTCTTCTTGTAAATCTTGATGGAGAACCCTAGAACATGGAAAAGAAATTTATGAGATATTATCTCTATCTCAAATATATTTTAAACTATTTTCACGATGTTATGTTAGATGTCTCATGTTAACCGGTCTTTTGGTTGACGGGAAAGTGAGAAAGCTGCATAATGGAAATAAAATTTCAAGTTTAATTTTTAATTAGGCATATTATCTGTGTGGTAGGATTTGAGTATTAGAAAGTGTCATGTTTTTTTTCATAGAGTTATGTAGTTTTGATTTTGATTTTTTTTTAAATGGTATTAACATATTAAACAAAACTTTTTTAAAATGGCATTTAACAGAATTTGAAAAAAAAAAAAAAAAAACTTTTGCAAGGAGGTATTAACGGATATTTAAAAAAACAAAAACTTTATAGGGTGCCATTATTTTTGTCATTTTTTTTTTCTTTTTATTCTTCTTCTTCTATTAAAAAACTTTAATCCAATTTAATCAAACGTTTCCACTTAGAATTTGATATAGAATTAAATTGTTTGTTTATAAGATTTTAATATATACGTAATATTTTTCATATAGAAAAAAAATTGAAATTTTTCATTCACATAAATCATTAGCGTTTAATTAACAAAAATAATTTATATATTTATCTTTATTCCATAAATACTCTCTTGTAATTTATTTATTATAATTCATATAATTTTACTATACCAAAAATACACCTTTCTTTGGTCTCACAATCCATAAATTATTCGCATAAATATGCAGATGCATGAATAGAATTTTCCGGTTTCTTATGTTTCATCTCTTAAACAAATGTACGACTAGGGGTGCTAATGATGCGAGTCGAGTTCGAGTTCAACTGAGCTTGAGTCAAGTCGTTAACATTTCGAGTCGAGCTCGAGCTCGACTCGGGCTTCTCGGCCGAGCTCGGCTCGGCTCAGTGGCATTTCGGTGTCGAGCTCGAGGCTCGGTCGGGCTCACCTCGAGTCAAGTCTTGATCGAGTTGAGTCCGAGTAGCTCACGAGTTGTCTCGTTTCATTAGCACCCCTAAAGTAGAGATATAAAATTTTAAAAAAAAACTTTTAAAATTTTATATACAAAAATATTCGAGTTTCTCGCGATCTTTCGGTCGAGGTTCTGAGGTTGCTCGATGACTGATTAACATTTCGAGTCAAGTTCACCGCAGTCAGTTTGATCGAGTTTGACCGAGGTCGGAGTCAGGAGTATTTCCTTGAGTTATACCGTCTCATTAAAGCGCCCCTATGTCTGACAGTCACACCACAGTTTATTGTAATTCATTTACTGTAACTTATACTTTATTTTTTAATTTTTAATTTTAATTTTTTATTCTTATATATATATATATATATATATATATATATATATATATATATATATATATATATATATATATATATATATATATATATATATATATATATAATCATTAGTAATTTTTCTTTTTCTTTCTCCATTTTTCCTTTATTTTTGAAGCAAATTGGCACCTTTGATTCTTCTGCCTCTTTTATATCTTATTTCTATCTCTATATATATGAAAAAAAATTTCACATATTATTTGTTGAACATATATATGTTTTAAAGATTAATTTCGATTTTTGTATTTGTAATCATATTTGGCATAAAACATATTTCAATGGCAATATTTTTATTTTCATATATATATATATATATATATATATATATATATATATATATAGCATATATATATATATATATATATATATATATATATATATATACATATATATATATATATACCTGAAAAAGAATATGTAAGGACATTCATAAATGGGTCTATTAAGAAAAACCGAAATCTAATTTATTCCCTTTAATTTTGTTTTTTATTTACTAACTACATTATTTATTAGTATCTGTAATTAATTGATTGATTGTGTAGTTTTACTTGTCTGATTAGTAGAAACACGGCTTTAGGAAATTTGGCATCTCTGGCAACTCTGCAATCCTCTTACTCTTTTAGCGAAACTTTGGCTATCAAACACTTAAAAAATTCTCTCAAACCAATTTCTGTATTCCACGCTCTCTGTTCCTAGTTAACTTGAATAGGCTCTCACCCTAATGTGGTGAGCCATTTTAATTTCTAAATTCTCTCTCACACCTTTTTCCTCTCTATCTCTCTCTATATATATGTTTTACTTTTTTAAAATTATTGGAGTTAGTGAAAATTGGGTGTAAAAGCCAGGGTGTGGTTGGAGTGAATTTTAAAAGTTGCTAGCTAAAATAGTGAATATAATATTTAAATATATTTTGAGTAAATTTAATTTGTTAGGAGTGTGGTTGGAGATCTTTCTTAGATAGGTGTTATAACTCCCTTCTGCTTACCTCCGATAGAGTAACGTAGCATAATTTGATTAGAACATTCAACGTTTAATGGGAGAGACAGTTTACTACATTATATTAAAAATGATTTGTTTTCAAAAAAAAAAAAAAAATCGAAATATTTTTAAAAAATAATTTTAAAGTATATTTTTAAACATACAATCACCTTTAGGCGGTGGGCTGGGTGAGAATGAGCTATTGAAATTTGAGAATACGATCAGAGCTTGGCTCTTTATTACAATCTTCATTTCTCCCACAAAAGTCTCCATTTAATTTTATGTAATGTCAAAATTTGAGAAATTAATAATTTTTTTTTAAATTGTTCACACGAAATTTCAAGACATATAAATTAAGAAAATATTTGATAAATCAAGTTTTTGACTTAAAGTAATTTAATAACTTAATTCATATGAATCTCAAAATTTTAAAGTATAAATAAAAAAATTAACTATTTTAATTTAATATTTAGAATTTATTTTGATTTTAAGTTATAATATTAAAATATTTTAATAAATATGATTTAATTAGTCAATAAAAAATATTAGCATGCGTGTTTCGATTTAATTTATTTTGAAAGTTAGTTAAAAAGAAAAAAGACAAACGCATTTATAATTTAATCGATGGCATGTTTTAATTTTTTTGGGGAATAAAAACAAAATAAATAAATAAAATAAAATAAAATAATAGAAAGTAAAATGAATGGGAAAGAAACGGTCAAGAGGAGATGTAACGATCAAATTATTTACTTAATTTTATTTATATGATAATTATTGAGAACTTTTGGCTTATTCATAGGATGATACATAGGTTCATAGGATGACACATGGATTCATAGGGGGCATTCTAGGGTTTATAAAGAGGTTATAAAAAATAGAGTTTAGAGTTTTTTGTTTTTTGTTTTTGGAAGGAAGGAAGGAAGCTTGGGAAAGTTTAGGAAAACTTCATAGGATTAATCAAACACTCCCTATGTATGCCAATTGTAAGTCAATTAAGTCTTGGCGAATCGCTCTAACCAAACATAATTCTCATTTCATTTACTTTTTTTATTATTATTCTTTTCAAGATATTCTATTTTCTCTATCTCTCTTTGTAAAACCAAAGCATTAGATGTTATAATAGTAGTTATTGATGATTTGAGAATTAATGATAGAAGCGAGTGGATTAAATTTGACTCTGCGGAGCATCATTTAGGCGTGAAGTGAAAATTTTGAAAATTTATGGCAGTTCCTTACTAATGAATAGTGATTTTTAACTATTTTATCGGATGGAGGGGTTGCAAAGGGATTTTAAGAAATTTCAGTTCTTATGACTTTAGGCCCGATATTTAGAAGATAATGGGAGATTTAAGTGAATAGTGATTCCGGACCGAAAATTAGGTCTGTCTTTGAAATTTTTCGAAGTGGGCCGGAAATCACAATGTCGGGAATCAATCATAGAGTCTAAAGAAACTGAAACGGAGTGAAACGGGGTCCGTTTGGATAGTTTCCAAGCGTCGACGTAATTCGGATAATACGCTATTGTCAGTTCCGTTTAATGATTTTAAATAGATTTAGGTGATTTCAAAGCACGGAATCCAGCGTGAAGGATTTAATTAGAATATTTCATAGTCGATTTGAAGTTTAGGCGACCATAGAATATTTTTGGCGTTTAATCGGTATAAAAGCGATTATAAGGCAAAAGGAATAAAAATGCGATAAAATGGAGATATTTTCTTATGAGAGCCAATCAGAAACATTTCTTAAGAACTAAGATTAGGGTTTGTGACTCATTAGAGAATTGACCAATGAGTTCATAGGCTCCAAATGCAATAAAAATAGTTGATTGGCAATATAAAGAAATGGAGGACCAAATTGTAATTAAAGGAAGTTAGAATATTTAAATGGAACAAGCAAAATAATTCATTTGGTCTCTCAAAAGTTAAAAGGAACCCGTAGGAGAGAAAGGAGAGGGAAGAAAGGGAGAAAAGAGAAAGGAGAGAAAGGAGGAAGCGAAGAAAAAGTGGAAGACGAAAGGTATGAGATGTGATTTTTTTCTCCTCATTCAAGCTTTCAAGTGATCCTTCACAAGTAGTAATCAAGGAGAGGAGCCAAAGAAACAAAGAAACAAGTAGTTTCATGGTGGGAGAAGTTAGGGTTTGATGTTTTCCATGTTTAATGTAGAGATGCGGTATGGATGTTAAATTGTTGGTATTTAAGGTTTAATGGTGCTGAATTTAATATCAATTGAAGAAAAGCCATGGTTTAGGTTAGGGTTTTGACAAAATCAAGTGAGTAAGGGTTAGGGTTTGATAGTGGTGTGTGTGTTATGTTGAAATACGTTATAATGCATCAGATTTAAGTGTTTAGAGTGAAAGAAAAAATGGAAGAGAAACACATTTTAGTCAATTTTGGGCAGCAGTCTCGGTACAGGAAATGTCCTGTTTTCTGTTTTGACCAGTTTGATATTTTGTATAACGCTCAATTTTGATCAATTTGAGTGATTTAAGTGGCTACCATAAAATATGAGCTTGAAGGAGAACAAAACTTAAGAAGAGGTATCATGGAGATTCTGATCCTAAGTGGCTAAAATTCCACAAATGGGTAGTATGCGAATGCAGTGCAGTTCAGTTTTTGAGCAGCGTAGATTAAGCGGTTATTTGGACGTAAAGTGAGTTTCGGTCGCTCGGGTGGGTGATTCAATTGGAATAGAACCCTTAGCACCTTATCTTTAAATGGAGGTATAAGGACATAGTGTCAAAATATGAAGTCAAGACCTCGAAAAATAGGTAATACAAACTGTTACTGAAAATCGGTAAATGGCTAGTTGGCATAGAAAATGCCATAACTTTGTTTGGATGATCAGTTGGATTGATTCCAATTCCTAAAGTAAAAATAGATTCCTAGAGGAATAAGAATATAGGAATGAGTGTTTATGGTGGATTAAATGGAAGTATAGTTAATCATGTAATTGATTTTCTTGGAAAGGTGAAAAGGACATGCCGGACGGGAGGCAGAGACTTCAATGCAGGAAGCAAAAGCGGGATTGAGCGGTGAACTGTGAGTGAAAATGATATTTTGAAAAAAATGAGTTTTAAAGTGAATGGTTTTAATGTTAAGCTGAAAGTTTAATGGAAATGTTTATGTACATGTTAAGGCATATGGAAATGTTTTATCTTGCATCAATATATATATTTATATGTATGCATATGATAAAGTGTTATGAAAGTTTTAAAATGTGTGAAGAATGCATATGTGTTTTAATGATAAAGGAAAGGATATAAATGTATTTATACTTATGAAATATGTATGCATATGTTAAAGAGTATTATAGTTTTAGATGTGTAAAATGCATATGTGTTTAATGATCAAGTAAAAGGATTTAAATGTGTTTCTGAATGTATTTGAAGAAATGTTTCTTGATGGATTTACTAAACCCCTATGGCCCATTATGAGGCGATATCGGCCGAATGCTGAGCGTGTAAGGATTTGGGAGTAGGATTATGGAGTTCTTATGGCGGGGAGGAAATAGGTGTGCAGAGTAATATCTTTGGCGTGATAAGTCGCATGGCCCGGAGCACTTGTCTGACGTGGATTTCTCAAGCGTAGTGAAGTTATGACCCGAATGTGTGCATCCTCACCGTCGGTGCAGGAAAGCTGTTCGATGTGTTTATTCACAGGTTCCAGCCGCGGAAAGAATGAAAGAAGAAATAAAAAGGAAGAAAGGTTAAAGGCATAAATGCTTAAAACACTCAAGTGAATTTTAAATGCATAGTATCTATTGAAGAAAGAAAGTTTAAAGCATAAATGCTTAAAAGCATAAATGGATTTTAAATATAAGTATTTGAAAGAAAAGTTTAAAGTATAAATGTTTAGAAACATAAATTGATTCCTAATAGTATAAGTATTTATGGAAGAAAGTTTAAAGCATAAATGTTTAATGTATAAATGGTTTATTTGTATAAGTATGTATTATTTTGGTAATATATGAAAATGTTATTTTAATGAAAATGTCTGTTCTTGAGAACTCACTTTTAGCTCATTCTTTTAAAGTGTGTTTCAAAACATTTCGAGAGGACCCAGAGCCAGTGTCTTGTGAGTAGAGGTCACTCTGTGCGGTGATCGAGCTATGAAGAGACGGCAGCATGTGGCGCATTGAAAATAATTTATATTGTATATGTGAATATTTTTGTCATGTTTTGATAAAATTATGGGAATTGAATAAGGTTTAAATGTTTTGATGATTTGAAAGAAATAAATGTATATATATGTATGTGTTTGATTGGGTTGTGGACGAGAGTCCTAATATGGAGATTGATGAATTGAAGTTTAGAAGTGTTTGAATGTTTTAAATCGGGTTTGTAAATTTGGGAAAGTCAGAAACGAGAGGGAAGCTTCGTGGAATTTTTGAAAATCTAGAGTGTTGAAAGAAAGAAAAATTTTTAGCACTTCGCCCGCATTATTTTTTAAAAGATATGCTAGAAAAATTGTAAAGGGGTTCGCTCACGGATTTTAATTTATGGTTTAAGGAAAAGTTCTATATACGTTGGGTCGCAAGGAGGTCCCTCGGGTTCATGAGGTTAATCGGGTCAAGGATCATCGCAACATGGTATCGAAGCGAGAAAGTTTTGAAAATATTATAAAGATTTGAAAATTTATTTTATACTGGTGATTGTTTTAATGTTTCTTTTAAGATTTCATGAAAAATAAAAAAATAAAAATTTATGTGATTTAAAATCTTATATCATTACATGACATATTAATTTTAGTCGAGAAGAAAAATCGTCGTCGAGAAGTAGCCAGCGTGGGGAGAACTCCTAAGGCGGTAGTACCACCTTTGAACATGTTGATGAGTGCGTATGTTCCTCCGCCCTTGATCGACTAGAGGCTGCAGCCTCACGGTCGTAGGAGGACGGATACCTTTAGACGGATGGCTCAGGATGTTATACAACATTTAATCAGCCTAGGTGGTAAACGATTATCATTGAGAGGGTAAGGAAATTAAATGAAATTATGTGGTATAGGAGATCTGGAAAGGCATGGTCGGTAGCTGAGGCCGTGAGATGGTTAATTGAAAATGCATGGGTTTAATTTAGCTTAAATTGAATGACATTAAGTGAATTGTGTTAGCAGTGAAGAAAATGGAAGAAATTGAACATAATGATAGTATTAATAGCGGGTAGGATTTTGCCACTAGGAAAAGTATGGAAAAGTTGATTGTTACAATGGTGATTATTGGAAGCTAGGAGTTTTAGCGAGATTTGATATTATTAGATATCCATGACTTTGATGTTATATTAGGCATGGATTACATCTGAACATCATGCTACGAAAAGTTATTTATAGAGTTGAGTTCTATAAACGAGGAAGACGGTTGTTTATGTGGAGTTCGCGGAAAATACTACCTACGATAATATAAAGCGATTATGTGGGCTAGTAAAATACTTGATTATATCAAAGGTACCTAGCTTATGCTATTGAGGTGAGGATAATGGTGACCGAGATGGAAGATATTCGATAGTCAAATAATTTCCGGATGCTTCATTCCAGAAGGATCTTCTAGGTATATATAAAAATATATATATATATATATATATATATATATATATATATATATATATATATATATATATATATATATATATATATTAATTTTGAGTGAAGCTGGCCCATGAGACAGAACCAATTGCTAAGGCACCTTATATGATAGCTCCTTAAAAGTTGAAAGAATTGAAAGAATTGAAAGTATAAATGGGTGGAAAGCATGAGCAGAGGTTTGTTAAGCGTGCTTATGCAGGGAGTCATAGGTTAATTTATAAAAAAAAAAAAAAAATGATGATGAAAGTTTAAGATTGTATATTGATTACATAGAGTTGAATAAAGTGAAAATACGCAATCAACACCCATTTACACGGATTGATGATCTTTTTGATCAATTACGAGAGGCAATTATTTTTGAAAATGGATCTAGCTCAGGTTATGTAATTAAAGATTAGGTCGAGAGGCGTTCCTATGACAGCACAGCACGGTATAGGCATTGAGTTTTTAGTCATGCTAGTTGGACTAACATATTCAGCGCTTTTATGGATCTTATGAATAGGATCTTTTGACCTTATTTAGATGGAGTTTGTTATAGTATTCATTGATGACATTTAATCTATTTAGCGATATTAAGAAGATCATGAGGAGCATACAAGTAAATTCTATTTACTTAGTATACTTAAGCTTAATAAATTCTAGTTAAGTTGAGGTGTTGCCTTTAAGGCATGTGATTTGTTGAGGGTTCACGGTTGATCCTCAGGTGAAAAATTGTGAGCGAAAAGCCACCTACGAATGTATGAGTCTGAAGTTTTTCTAAGGTTGGTGTGCTCGGAAGGTTAATTTAAGGGATTTTCAAAGTTAGCAGTCCCTTTGACTAAATTGACAAGGAAAGGTGGCGTTGTATGGTAGAACGTATGAAGAGAAAAAGATTAGATGAACTAAAAAGGAATTTGACCTTAGCCACAGTTCTTCTGATTCGTCGAGCGAAGGATATAGGTATATTGTGATGCTTCTGGCGGAGCTTAGAAGTGAGTTATTAACATGAAAATGTGATAGCATATGATTTAAGAAGCGATTGAAAAAGCATGGCGAGATTATCGAGACATAACTGAGTTGGTTGTTGTAGTCTTTTGTATATGAGCATCTTGATATGGAGTGCATGTAAAATTTTTTACAAATCAAAGAACATGTAATATTTATTCACATAGAAAAGTTAAATGTGAGGCTAGAGAGTGAGTTGAACTCATTAAGGATTATGAGTGCACTATTGGTACCATCGAAATGTTAATGTGGTAGCTGATGCTCTCAGTAGGAAACCTACAGGTTCCATATCTCACCTAAAGGCTGTGTACCTCCTTTAGATTTATGGAGATTGGGGTCTTTAGGTCTTGAGCTCCCCAGAGGACCAGCAGATATTGAGGGCCTTACTGCTTCACATTTCATGTTAGTCACATGCCTAATAAGACAAGATAAGGAGCTATAGACTCAAGATACGATCATGATTAAATTGAAAAGGAAGTGAGTGGAGTTAAAGTTTTGAATGCCCGGGCATATGGTAGCGTGATGATAGGGTGCAGGTTATGTGTACTAGATGTGGGAAGATTAAAGAAATAAATTATGGGAGAAGCTCACTCTTACGCACCAAGCGTGCATCAGGAAACACTAAAATGTATCATACACAAGGAGATACTAAAGGTGGAGGGTATGAAAAGATGTTGTAGATTTGTTTCTAAATGTCTCATTGTCAAAAGTTAAGGACTGACATCAAAAGATTTGCGGGGTTCTTATAGTCTCTTGAGTCCCTCGATTGGAAATGAGAGAGAATCATGATGGATTTTTTTTATTTCCACTTTGCCAGAGTGGTTATGACGTGATATGGGTGATTGTGTGGATAGATTGTGTCGGTCGATTTCCTACTATGGAAAATAGTGAAGCTTAGTTTAGAGAGGTTGGTGAGTTGTATATAAAAGATTGTGAAACTGCGGTTGACCAATGCGAAAGAGCCATCTCTGGGACATTGGAAGTTATGCTCAAGGCTTGTGTGTTAGAGTTTAAGGGAAGTTAGGAAAGACATTTACCATTAATGGAGTTTTCTATGATAATAGTTATCATCGAAGCATTTAGTGACCTTATGAGGTATATATGGAAGGAAGTGTAGGACTCCATTATGTTGGGATGAGAGGAGAAAATTTTTAGGTTCATAAATTGTTCGGAGGGCTACAACGGATAATGTTAAAGTTATCGGTGATAGATTAAAGATGGCTTCAAGATTAGTGGAAAGTTGTGTTAATAACTTGAGGAGAGATTTAAATTTTGGGTGGGATCAGTGTTTATGGGATATCCTTACGGAAAGGGTGTTAATATTAGGAAAGAAAGGGAAGTTGAAGTCCCTATCTATGTGGGACTTTAGAAATTATGAAAATAGTGGAGAAGTGGCGTCTTGGTTAAGGTTGCCACGAATTGGCGAATACATGACATATTTTACATTTCTATGCACTTGAAAGTATATGTGAATTCTTCACATGTGTTCAAAGATCTTGGTTGAATTGAAAAAAAATTGACGTATGAAGAAAAGACCGGTTCAAATTGTTGATCGAAATGATTAGGTTCTTTGGCTCAAAGTGATTATTTAAGTAAAGGTGTTTTGGATGAATCACGGTGAGAGGAAGCGACATGAGAATTTAAATTTCGAGGAATGAAATTTTATAAGGAGGAAATTGTAGCTCAGCCTTATTGAATGTTATAATAGTAGTTATTAGGCGATTTGAGTCTAATGATAGAAGCGAGAGTGGATTAGAATTTAGAACTCTCTTTGGACATCATTTGAGCGTAAGTGAGAATTTTGAAAATTATGTGGTGCCTAATGAATAGTGATTTTTAACACATTTATGGGATGGAGAGGGGTTGCAAAGGATTTTAAGAAAATTTAGGTTCTTATGACTGGCCGATATTTAGAAGATAATGGGAGATTTAAGTGAATAGTGATTCAGGATGAAATTGGAGTGCGATGTTTGAAATTTTTAGGAAGTGGTAGGAAATACGAAAATGTCAGAGATCAATCATAAGTCTAGCAGCTGAAGCGAACAAACGGGGTCCGTTTGGATGGTTCCAAGCGTCCGACGTAATTCGGGATAATAATACTGCAGCTAATGGGATTCGGGTTTAATGATTTTAAATCGGGTTGGTGATTTCAAGCGCAGTCCTTTGTGAAGGATTTAATTAGAATATTTCGTAGTCGATTTGAGTTTGAGCGTAGAATATTTTGACGTTTAATCGGTATAAAACGTTATAAAGCGAAGAATAAAAATACGATAAAATGGAGATATTTTCTTATGAGAGCGATCGAGAAACATTTCTTAAGAAATTTAAGTAGGGTTTGTGACTCATTGGGGTGATAAATGAGGTTAAATGGGCTCCAAATGCAATAAAATAAGTTGATTAGTGATATAAAAGAAATGGAGGAATAAAAATTGTAATTAAAGGAAAGTTGAGAATATTTAAATGGGAGACAAAACAAAATAATTCATTTTAGTCTATAAAAAAGTTAAGGAAACGTAGGAGGAAAGGAAGAAAGGAGAAAGAAAGGAGAAGAAGAGAGGCGAAGAAAAAGTGAAGGGCGAGTGTGAGATGTGATTTTTTCTCCTCATTCCAAGCTTCAGTGATCTTGATGACAATGAGGAAGGCCAGCTTCGAAAACGAGTAAGTTTAAATGGTGGGAAAGTTAGGTTTGATGTGTTTTATGTTAATGTCTTAAATTCTGGTATGAATGTTAAATTGATGGTATTTAAGGTTTAATGGTGCTGAATTTAATATCAGTTGAATATGGTTGAGTTGAGGTTTGACAAAATCAGAAGTAATTACTTAGGGTTGAGTTTGATAGTGGTGTGTGTGTTATGTTGAAATGGGTATAATGCATCAGTTAGTGTTTAGAGTGAAAGAAAAAAATGGAAGAAGAAAGCGCATTTTGAAGTCGATTTTGAGGCGGCGATGTAAAGTACGAAATGTCTGTTTTCTGTTTGACCAGTTTGGTATTTTGGCCATAACATGGAATTTTGATCGATTTGAGTGATTTGAGTGGGCTCACGTAAAATGAAGCTTGAAGGAGAACAAAACTTAAGAGAAGGTATCATGGAAATTCGATCTAAGTGGCTAAAAATTCACTCAAAAGTAGGACATGTGCAAGCGAGTGCAGTTCAGGTTTTGAAACGTAGATTAACTTGGTTATTTGGACGTAAAGTGAGTTTAGGTGCTCCGATTAGGTGATAGTGGAACTGTTGCTTTTGCGCTTATATAAACTGGTACTGGGGACATAGTAATAAATATAAATCAGGAATTTTCTGAAAAAATGATATTAAGCAATACAGAAAAAGTAAGTGAGCCATTGATTAGTGAAATATATAACTTGTTTGAATGATAAGTTGGATGATTCATTACAACAAAATAGATTACAGAATAAGTGCAGACGGTATTTATGGTGGATTAAATGGAAATTATGGTTAATAATGTAATTGTGATTTTAACTGAAAGAGGTGAAAAGGGTTGTCGGGGCCAGAGCGGGAACTCAGCAGAGCCAGCGGGGATTGAGCGGTGGTGTGAGTGAAAATGATATTTAAGAAAAAATGAGTTTTTAAAGTGAATGGTTTTAATGTTAAGCTGAAAGTTTAATGGAAATGTTTATGTACATGTTAAGGCATATGGAAATGTTTATCTTTGCGTCGATATAACACTGTTATATGTGCGTATGATAAAGTGTTATGAAAGTTTTAAAATGTGTAGAAGAATGCGTATGTGTTTTAATGATAAAGGAAAGGATATAAATGTATTTATGTAGCTATATGAAATATGTATAAATATGTTAAAAGTATTATGAAAGTTTTAAGATGTGTAAAAGAATACGTATGTGTTTTGTATGTTGATAAAGATTTAAATGTGTTTAAATAATTTGAAGAAATGTTTCTTGATGGATTCTTATAAGCACCATATTATTTATGGTGATATCAAGTAGAAGTCTTTAGCGATCTCAGGATTTAGAGAGGTGAAGTTATGAGTTACTAACTGAGGGGAGGGAAATAGGTGTGCCGGTAACCTTCTGGCATTGATAAAGTCTTTATGTTGGAGACCACATGCAGCGTGAGTTTCTCCCACTTGACCAGTGGTTATATGGCCCGGAATGTGTTGTCCCTCACCGTCGTGCCAGGAAGCGTTCGTGTGTTTATTACTGGGTTCCATGAGAAAGAATGAAAGAAAAATAAAGGAAGAAAGGTTAAGGCATAAATGTGTATAAATAATTTTAAATGCATAAGTATCTATTGAAGTTTACGGCATAAGTACTTAGCGTAAATGGATTTTTAAATCGTAAAAATATTTATTGAAGAAAGTTTAAAAGTATAAATGTTTAAAGCATAGAATTGATTCAATGGTATAAGTATTTATGGAAAGAAGTTTAAAGCATCAAATGTTTATGTATAAATGGATTTTAATTGTATAAGTATGTATTATTTTGGTATGTCTTGAAAATGTTATTTTAATGAAAATGTACGCTCATTTGGGCTCCTTTAGCTCATTCTTTTCTAGTGTGTTTCAAAGCATTTTGAGGACCCAGACAGGAATGCTTGTAGATAGAGGAGTCGCTCTGTGGAGTGGGTGTTGTCGAAGGAACGACGCATGTATTTGCATTGAAAATAATTTGCATATTGTATATGTGAATATTTTGTCATGTTTGATAAAATTATGCATGGAATTGAATAAGGTTTAAATGTTCATTTTGATGATTTGAAAATAAATATATATATATTGTGATGTTTGATTGGGTTGTGGGCCAGTGTTAATATGGAAGTTGATGAATTGAAGTTTAGAAGTGTTTTCAAATGTTTTCATCCAGGTTTTGCAGAATTATGAAATCCAGAAAAAGCAGAGGAAGCTACAGTGATTTTCACGAAAAAATCTAAGTGTTGGAAAAAGAAAGAAAAGAAATTTTTTTCTTGTGCCCGGCTTAGCATTATTTTAAAGATATGTGAAGAATTGTAAAGGGGTTCGCTCCACGGTTTAATTTATGGTTTTTAAGGAAAAGGTTTCTATATGCATTTGTAGTGCGGAGACCATAGGTTCGTGAGGGATTGTCGGTGGGATCCTTCACTCTTACTTCTTTCTTTATTAAAAAGAAAATAATTTTATTGACATCCCTAAAAACATAAATACAAATTGTTGAAAGCAACGGTATTAGGTTAATTACATAATAAATAAGTTCAAGACTATAAATTTGATAATCTTATAATGATTAGAATATATATGACTCTTATTATCTGGCGTATTGTGATCATAATTTGATTTGTTATCTTTGTTTGATCGAGATATGTTTAATACATGTCGATACGTATACAATAAACGTCGTAATAAGGCGATGAAAAACAAAAAAGCGTAAAAGGAACAATGACAATAAAACAAGCGGCGCATCAGGCGTGATAAAATCACAACCGTAAAAACCGGATATTGTATAATACTTTATTAAAAATAAATTGATAAATAGGTGTATGATGACTAATTAGAGGTTAAGAATGACAAAAAAATTATTGCCCTTTTTGGCTTAAGAAAGATAAGTGGTTTAAGAAAGTAGAAAGAAACTGAAACTAGAGTTTTCTATTTAATTTTATTTTTATGCTCTTTTAATCTATCTTACTTCTTTAAAATGATTAGCTATAGTTTATTATTTTAGCATCTTTGCACTCATGTGAATCCCATTAGAGTTTGTTTAATGTCAATCTGGCGTCGTTAGATTAATTCTTGAAAATCCTTTGTCGAAGTACTATTCTAGCCAATTTTTTCGTATCATTTCACGTCTCAATCTCAGCGATCGTGATTCGTTCTTTGATGAGAAGCGAAATCGTCGGCAGCGAATGATGAGAAAGAATCTGAGGTGAAATTTAATAAATGAAGGCTGAAGCAGATCATTATTGAATATTTGAAAAAAAAAATGTTATAATAGAAAAGGCCAAAGCATTTGACTTTTTTGATTTTTCTAAATGTTATTTTTTAATATATTTTTTTATTAAAAAATATTTTCAAATATGAGAAAATCATATTCTTTATGATCCAAGCTAATTAAATAAAATTATATGTATTTTAAATTTTTTATTTAAAAGATTATTTTCTCAAATTTTAAATAAAAATAAAAAGATTGACTAAAAATAATTAAATACTTAATCCTAATAAACATTATTAACAACAAAACAAAAATTCTATTTAATATTAAGTAAAAAACAAAAAAATACAATTCTTTCTTTTCCAACCACCAACACAACATTTTTTTTCTATTTTCAGACTGCTTTTTTTAAACTAAACAATCCATCGACGTTAAGTGAATAATAATGCCTTGACTTCCAGGCACGTGGGGGCATCTTGCATTGTAAAAGAAATAGGGACATATATTTACAGTGTAACCTGAACGACAAAATAGACCCCACCATGTTCAGTCAACCAAACGTTCTTCCATCTCTTTCCTTTTTTACATGATATATTGTGCTTTATTTATATTCATCCATCCATTCACTTCCAAGGACGCAATTACAAACCCCCAACAATGGTCATGGTTAATCCAAGCCTGCTGCTTCAATCCTTCTTCTTCTTCTTCTTCTTGCTGCCATGTCTGTCTTCGTCTTTGTCTTGTCCTGAATACCAAAACAAGCTACTATTGGTTTAAAGTCACTCCATCCTTGCCATTCTTCTTCATTTCACACCTTGGATTCATGGAACTCCAGTTCTTCTAATTATTTGTCTATGGGATAAGGTCCTTGTAGTTCTCCTTCAAATTCAAATTCAACTTCAACTGATGTTGTGACTGAACTTCATCTCTCTTACCTTTCTGCACCGCTTTCATGCCTTCTAATTTTGCTGGCACCCGCTCTTTTTATCAAGCTGAGGGTGCCGGCATACTCCCATAACTCCATGAAATGGTCAAATTCAAGCACTCAGGTTTGGTAACCTCAGCAACATGGCTCACCTTGACCTTAGTTGGAACTCATAAATGGTCAAATTCAGCACTCGGGTTTGGTAACCTCAGCAACTTGGTTCACCTTGACCTTGATCCCGGAATAGGTTTAATGGATCCATTCCTCTTCAACTCTCAGTTGAAATATCTTCCAGTATCTTGATTTGAGTTCAATCGTCTAAGCGGGAGAACTCCTGAAAGGAGTTGGAAACCTCAAATTGCAGCGACTGTCATAGGGTAACCAGTTCGCGAATGGCATTTCCCTCTTCCATTTCGTATCTGATGGAGTTGGAAGAAATTAGATTTTGGGCAACAATTCTTTGTCCATGAAATCCCTCTGACATTGGAAATTTGTCAATTTATCTCCTACAGGCCTGGGGAAGAACAAGTTGACAGGTGGAGTCCCAACTGATGCAAAAACTGAACAAGTTGAATTCATTTGGCTTGGAAAAACATCACTAATTCCATTATGGTTGTTCGGATTTACGGTACTTATATCTTGGAGGAAACAATCTTACTTGGAATAACAATATGAAGATAGTACCCAAGTGTATGTTGTTTGGATTGTCTCTCGGATCTAGTGGTCTACAAGGAGATATTCCGGAATGGATTTCTACCCAAACGAATCTCTCTTTTCTGGATCTAAGCATGAATCAGCTCCATGGACCATTTCCACAATGGCTCGCTGAATTTTTATTTTCTTCTATCTTTTCTCTCCCATAACAAAACTCTCAGGTTCTTCCAACTGCTCTCCTGATCTTCCCACTATTAAACATCCTTGCTCTCTCCCATAACAATTTTTCTGGGGAGTTGCCGGAGAACATTGGAGATGTGCACAACTTCAGAATTTGATGTTGGACGGGAACAACTTTTCTGGACCCATTCCTCAATCCATCTCCCAAATTTCCTATCTTCGACTCTTGGATCTGTCTCGCAATAGACTTTCCGGCAACATTTTCCCAGTTTTTGACCCTCAAGTGAATTTGTTGTACGCTGATTTCTCGTCTAACCACCAGGAGACCCAACCACCTTCCTCCAAACATTAAAACTCTTGCATTGGGAAGTAACAAGTTTTCCGGGGCCTTGCCTTTGAACCTCAAGAAGCTGAGAAATCTTGAACGTCTCGAACTCCAGGACAACAATATTTCAGGTGAATTACCCAACTCCCTTCTCGAAATCTCCCATCTACGGGTTCTAAACCTGAGGAACAATTCCCTTCAAGGCTCAATCCCTAAAACACTTTCCAACCTCCAAAATCTCCGGATTCTTGACCTCTCAAGCAACAATCTCACAGGAGAAATCCCCATAGAGTTTGTAAATCATCTTACAAGAATGATTGAGGCACCTCCAAATGCGACATCACAGACATTAAGTTCTGGTGTTGTAATAGCATTCTCATCCAAATTTTTTAGCACCGAATTTGCAGTAAATGAGCTGATAGTGAATTGGAAGAAGTCTAAACAAGGTCTTTCAAGTCACAACATTGATATGTACTTCTTGTTAGACTTGTCGAATAACCAACTATCCAATGAAATCCCAGCCTCTAAAGCTCTTAAGGCTCTTAAGACGCTCAACCTCTCTTATAACAAACTCTCTAAGAAAATACCGCACGCTTGCCGACATACAAAACGTAGAGGTTTGACTTTGTCCCACAACAAACTTTCTGGTCCCATTCCTACCGCCTTCACAAAGCTTCAACAACTCACTACCTTGGATGTGAGCAACAATAAGCTGACAGGCCTAATTCCAGGCGGTGGCCAAATGAACACCGTGGTGGATCCAAACTTCTTTGCCAACAACAAGTACGTGTATTCCAAATTCATGCGCTACTACGCCCCAAGCACCTACCACCGTACCTCCAAAGTTACAAGACCACAGAGGCAATGATGAGCCTTGATTTCGCGAAGCCGGGGATTGGATATCCCGTCAGCTTCCTATTAACAATCTAATCATCTTCCTTTGTGCTATTTCAACCCATCATCACCTTCAAAACAAATTGTCGTCACACCGGGCCATCACCCCCATCTGCTAATCAGTAAACGACTTGACCAAAATGTTCCGTGTCTTCACAAGATTTTCTATCAAGGTGAAAGTAGTGAGAATTTCTGCTAGGATGGTGAAGAAATGAAATTCCTTGTAAGTCCTGGTGATGTGAAGGAGCTAAGTGTTTTTCTATGTTAATTAATGAACTTCAAGAGAGTGTCAAGTGGTAATAAAACATACAAAATGATGAAGGTATGTCATTTATTAGAAAGTTCAAGAGCTTCATGAAATTTCACGACGCGAAAAATCAAACATCAGGAATATAAAGAATGAGTTAATAAATTTTCCATTCTTACTAAAGAAACTTAATTTCACTAAATCTAATTACAATGAGAAATCCGTTGCGCGAGCTAAAGAACCGTAAATAATAAAAAGAGAATACCCATGATAGAATCGAAGGACATGGAGCCTTTTATGAACTCATTGTCATAGCCACAATTGAATTTGCAAACTAAAGCACTCCTAAGTTAAGAGTATTATGTGATTAGCAAAGTAGGTGGTGGTTTCGCAAATAAAATTGCAGAGTTCAATTTAATCAAAAACCTACATTATAATGACAAAAGTCGTGAGAATGACTTTGCAAGCTTCAACCCTCCTCATGGAAAAGATAATTTTAGTCTCAAAAGGATTCACCATAAGCAAAGAAGATTTCACTACCACGTTCCCAACCTCACTTGGCTCAATTCCTTTCACCGTGTAAAACTTGGCCTTCAATCTCATAAGATTTCGAGGTCTCAGATAATGTCACAAACCTGTGCCTTCGTAGAGAACTACCATTCCTTCTTATAAGCACAAAGTTCCAATCTAAGCCAATCACACACATGTTTTTAATCGCATCATTTTCATATGTTTAACCTAATTCAACTTCTCCTCTAGAGAAGCAAAACTGTCGGTTTAACCATCAAACTTTTTCGCCTTTCTGTTTGTTGAAACATGAGAAGCTGTGTGAAGGACCTTGGGCCAAAAGCCCTTTCCATGGATTACCCCATACATCTTCACTTTTAAATTAAAGGCCAGGCACATCATTATTCAAAATTGATCCCAAAAAGAAAAAACCAGTGATTCCAAGCTAATTCATCTGCCATACTCTCAACCTCCTAAAAGTAGATTACAGTGCTAACAACAAATAAAATCAAATCAGTACAATTAATCATATTACCAAATACCAATCCCAAGGATCATTACGAAATTCATGCAGAATAAATTTGTTAAAAAAACACATCGAAGGTAAATCAAACAAGTATAAATTGGGAAGAAGAAACACTTCATAGGATAGGGAGAGAGTATCCACTGGATTCAAATTCGATCTCAAACAAAGTTCTTTCCCCAAGAAATCCATCCATTGTACTCTCTTTCGTTCCAACCTCCAATAATCTGGTTCTGAAGGTTCCTTGAGACCTTTCGTAAGATTCTCATCCGGTTGCTTCCCATCATCACCTCAATGGTATCACTGCAGCTTTGATTCTCACCATCAGAATCGACAATCGATGGAGGAAACATGTGGTTGTTCTCCAATTTCAATGGGGCGCAAATATGAGATTTGCCTTGAAGTTTGAAAGCCTCCATGGCTTATTTGCTTTAGACTTTTGCTAAAAGTTAAATAATGATGATTTCGTTTTCAAAGATTTATTGTTTATTTTTGCACTACGATTTATCATTAAATTTTTTAGTGTTAGCGAATAAAAAGCGAAAATTTATCTTTTCTATCTCGTATAAAGTTTTCATTTTCCACTAAACAATAAAAACTCCATCATCGGCCAACATGAAGAGAGCTAAGAACACTCACTATTGCATTTATTAAATGGTGGGTTCAGATTTGGCATGTACTTCCATCCCCGATCCGGACCTCGGCTTATTTTTTTTTTAATTCTCAAATCTATCCCATTTAAAAAATTAAATGAAGAGGCCGCATGTATGATAGTGAAAATTCTCAAATCCGCCTCTTACATTTTGATTTTTGTTTTTTGCTTTTTTTTTGTTTTTATTTGCTTTATTATATTAAAATTAATATATTTCAAAAAAAATTAAAAATATTATAAGTTTTATAAATTATTTATTAAAAATATTCTAATTATTATTATTATTTATATTAAAGTATAAAATAAAATAATAAAATAATATTTTTAAAATATAAATCTGACAATAACACATCCGAACCCGCCTCAACCCTCGTCTCGAATTTGAGAAAATAAACTCAAACTCGTTAAAACCCGATTACAATTAAACCACATCCGTCCCATTAAGCATGTGACGGCATTTTAATCCAAAATAACCGCCATCCCTACTTATTACCTAACGTTAAAATAAACAACTTAATATTTAACGCTATTAACTATTGTAAGAAAACTCAATGGTTTGTTATTCAAGATAAGAAAATAAATCTCGCCTTAATCTTTTTATTATTTCAAATTATTGCTCCATAATGCTCTGTTTTTTGTTAGTATCAGTAGTGTCAAAAACTCAAATGCTGGTAGTCGTGGATATTTTTTGGTGATTTTCATTTTTGATTATAAAATGGATTATAACCAGAACCAAAACTTAGCATTAGAAGAAGTGTAACAATTATGCAAGTAATATAATACCATTTGCTGTCTATCGCAAACAAAAAAATGTCTGTTTCTTATTTCTTCAGTACCATGTTTCAACAAAACATCACATCTCCCTGACTCTGTCTCTTCAACTTTCCCTTCCTCTCATTACTCCTTTCTGTCCTATATCATTTTATTTATTATTATTATTATTCATTTAATTTAATGCCCCACTTCACATCCTTAGCAAAATAGGACGTCACTCTCCAGTCCCCACCCTCACACCCTCACACCCTCACTCACATTTATCTTCTTTATTATAAATATTATATTATAAGGCGACCATTTCCATAAATATAAAATTGTGACATTCGTTAATGGGTCAACTGCTTCCCACCCCATACGCTCGACACTCCACGGTTGACCCAATCGCATTCGTAACACGTCCAACTTTTTCTTTTACCAAACACTCTAATCTCCCTGATCCAAATTCCGTTCATTCTTTCGACGTTAAAACGCGGAATCATCCCAGCCTCTTTAAATACTCTCTTCTTTCGATCCGAACCTGCTCATTCGACATAACCGTGAATTGGACATCATAAATATCGTGATCTTTTACCTACACATCGGACCTTATTACGTTGTAGCCTGGGCCGGCGCATGTCATAAACTGCTTGCTCTGAAAATAGCGAAACATGTATAACATATTCGTTTTCAATTTTTTACCGCAAAAACACATAAAAACATTAAATCAAATTTGAAATGGAGGCCTCAATTCAATTAATCTCTAAAAGTGAAGCCTGCTCGCCCAAACCGCTCATTTCATGGAACATGCCAACCCAACAACGTGTTTGTTACTTCCCGCACATCTGTATCCTTAATTTCATGAAACAACTAATTTCGTTCAGTCAAACCGCTAATAGCGAATTGAAAGAAGTGGAAGCAAGGTCTCCCAAGTCAACACAAAGACTCCACAACTTATGCCCAAGAGCCTAGAAATGTACTTCTTGTTAGATTTTTCTAATAACCAAAATCCCAGCCTTGCTAAGTGCTCTTAAGGCTCTTAAGCTGCTCAACCTCTCCTATAACAAACTCTCTAAAAATGCAGTTTAAGTGATTTACAAAATATGGCAAACGTGACTTTATCCCACAATAAACTCTCGATGTGAGCAACAATACCGATGTGCCGGATTACGACCGCGGTCAAATGAATAATACATGGATGAAACATCTACGCCAACAACAACGGCCATACAGCCTTAAATTCATACATCACGAAGACTTACCACGGGCCTCCAAAGAATACTGTAAGATGATAACAACAAAGGAGTCTTGATGGAATAAAGTCAGGACGGACATCTAAGCAATTTCCTTTAACAATGTGAATCCATCTTCCCAGTAGCTATTTCACCCATCATCGCTTTCTTCAAACAAATTACTATCACCCCCACCAATTAATCAGGCAATGGATTCACCAAAAGCCTGCTCTCTTCATAAGCTTTTCTATCAAGGTGAAAGCTGTGAATTTTCTAGGATGGGCATGAATGTTAACAAAATGAAATTTCATAAAATGTAGGGGCATGGAGATATGGTCCATTTTTTGTTAGCTCTACAAACCATTTTTCCTTATTCTATTAAACTAGAAATATAAAACACTTTACAGTTACTTATGGGGGAAAAAGAGGAAGAAAATCAATTTGTCTAGGAACTTTTGTGTAGTCACCTTGAAGATTCTAATGTCATATATATACTACTGAAACAAAGATAACCGTTGACTCTTTACTTGAATTCTGAACAAGGTAATGAACTTAGATTCTATGATTTTCGGGGCTGAATAATTATATTATTCAATGAATCGCCATTAACTTTATTCACTATTTACAACATTTCTTTCTCCAAAGGCCAAAATAGGCTATCACCAATGATTGCAATACAGCTAGCACAGTGAGGTATGACTAGTCATTGTCTTCTAGATGAGAAAATACCGAAAAAGAGTGAGGAAAATGAGAGAGGGGTGATTTACAGTCACCCTTCGTGTCCAAGTCCTAATCATACTCTCTTTCTAATAATCAAAGAGGAAAAAAAGATGAATTTTCATAAATGTGGGGGCCACATTCCAACTTAGCATGCCATTTATGACTAATACTTGGTAATTTCTTTTTTCCCTTCCAAGAACTTGGTAATGGGTGTTGTATCACTTATGAGGTCACTCTCAGGTGTTTTTTTTTTTTGCTAAAAGCTTGGTTGTTTTGTTTTGTTTTGGTTTTTTATTTTTCATGATTTATTATTGAATTTGAAAAAAAAAATTGTTGAACAGAAAAGGCCAAACTATTTGGACTTTTTTTTGCAATGTTTTTTTATTAATAAAAGTAGATTTTTCAAATATGAGAAAATCATATTCTTTATGATCCAAGCTAATTAAATAAAATCATATGTATTTTAAAAATGTTATTTTCTCAACATTTAGAAGAAAAATAATACACTGACTTGTTCTAAAAAACAATTACTTAACTTAATAAGCATTATTAACACTAAGTTTTATTTAGCATTAAGTTAAAAACGCCACCTAAGATTGTAAGGAAAAACATTAAAAAAAAGTGGTTCAAGAATATCGCTAAAGTGGTATTTCTCCTTCCATATGATCGAAAGAACGCGGTTCGGCATTCACTCTAGAGTTGGGAGTTTAGTTGCAAGTAACCCATTCTTATAAAAAAAAATTACAGAGGCTGCCTTTCAAAATAATCACCAAACTACTTCCACATATTTTAAAACTCCGTATCTCATCAATCAAGGGTTTAAGATAATTCTTAGTGCTATTATTTACCAATTGTAGTTTTCTAAAACACGCAAGCACTGGGGCCATGATTATTTCGAATACTACTTAATGTAAATTTTTTAAAATGAATTACTTTAACGCTAAACTCGAGTTACATGTCATAACAAACAAGGACGCTAGTGTGCAAGTAATGATTTAAAAAAAATTACATGGAGTTGTCAATGTAATTGTATTTATTTTCCTCGAAAAATAAATCATTCTTTTAAGAGATAATGTAACATACGAATAAAGAATGATATTTTGTCCAAAATAAATTATTTTTTTAAAAAACATAAGAGGCCAGATTAATAAATTTAGAATATTTGATGTTTTAACCAAATATTTTTTTTCCTCTATATATGTATTTTCATCGTGATTATAAAATATTTGAAAAGAGTAACCACGATAATCTTCAAACATCCCATTTGCACTTCGACTTTCGGGGCTCATCTCATGAACATTATCAAGTGTCGGGCCCACTAAGGAAACATTATCACTGGCTGGTCCATCCGACGAACACATCGGGCCGTCTACCATCTCACGAACATCGCGCCTGGCCATCCCACTCAGATCAACATTATCGGGGTTGTCATCCGACGAACACAGTTGTCGCCCATCCGATGAACATCGTGATTTAACAATGGGATCGGGGTGTCCCATCTGACGAAGATTATCAAGACATCTGATTTAACATCATCGCATCATTCAACGACGCATTAATTTTGGAGAGCCTAGTGATGATGACTGTCCATTGACTGGTCGTATTGGTAATTACCCTCCCTCTCTTCCGTAGAATCCATTATAGCATCACCATATGTGAAATCATCATTGACTTCATTAGGGTTAAACTCTAAATCCTGGAGTTCTTAGTACTGATGTAAAGCATGCAGATTGGCCTTTCAAGTTTGAAAACTCTTTAGGGTCGCTTTTGTTTTGTGACTTGTTAAAAGATAAATAGTCACATTCAGCCTATTTGTTTTAAAATTTTCACGATTTATTGCTGAAATTTTTAAAAAAAGTTTTGAATATAAAAAGTGAAAATATTTGGTGTTTTCTAATTAGAATAAGTCATTTGCCAACAAAACATTAAAAACTCCATTATTGTCTAACAAGGAGGGCTAAAAACATTCACTATTAGATGACACGAGAGTTCTGATGGGGGCAAATTTCCCATCCCGATCCCGCCCATTTATTTTTTCAATTTTCAAACTTGTCCCATTTAAAATTAAACTAGAAAGAGGGCTGACTCGGGGATCTAAAATTCTCAACCATCCTTCATTTACATTTGATTTTTGTTTTTTATTTTTATTTCTTTTATATTTGTTTTTATTATATTAACATTAATATATTTCTATAAAAATAAAAAATATGAAGTTTTATAAATTATTTATTAAAAACTTTATAATAATTTTTGTTATTATTTTTATATTAAAAATATAAATAAAATAATAATAAAATATTTTTAAAATATAATCAGCGTGGGAATAACAATACCCGAACCCGCCCTGAACCCGTCTTGGGTTAGAGAAAATAAACCCGAACCTGTTAAAAACCCGATTATAATTAAACCAAACCCGTCCCATTAAGGGCGGGGCGAGGCGGGAATCCAAAATAACCCGTCCCATTGCCATCCCTACTCACTACTCAATGTTAAAAACTTAATATTTAATGCTATTAAATACTATTCATCATTAAACTCAAAAAAAAAAAAAATCTATTAAGTATTAAGTAAAAAAAACAAACCTCACCTTAGTCTTTTTATTTTTACAAATTGTTGCCTGTTATAGTGCAGTGCCAAAACTACTGCACTGTGATATTTTTGGTATTTTTCGCTTGATTGTAAATGGATTATAACTGCTTAACCAAAATTCAGCATTAGAAGGAGCGTGAATAATTATGTAAGTAATATAATACTATTTGTTGTCTATTGAAAAAAAGTATATTTCTTATTTCTTCGCTCGAATATGGGAAAACCATAATGACATAAGCTATGATTTCCAAGCGCTTTACGCTTCTTTTCGCATTAAATTTTAAATGCTGAGAATAACTTTGAATTGATGGTTAATTGGGGATATGTGATGCCCCAAATCTCGGGGTCCGTGACAAACACATCAACCCACGAAGATTCGTGACGCCTGCAATCTGATACCACACCACTGGGAGTCCCTTCCTAATCTGCAGATTTAACGAAAATCAGCATACCTCCCTTTTGCACGTGAGCTCTACCTAAAATCGCAACCTGTGCAATCACATATTAACTTAACCCAATATTATACAACGACCACACCGGTCCACATAAGAGCAAAATGGCCAAGATAGCGACCCATTTATCCATACTAAACATATAATAAGCACATGCCTATAGGACCACAGTCCATAAGAGTTTAAATATACACCATTTTATACAAAACATATATCAAAATTACACCCTAATACATGTCACATCACTTTGCCACAGCCATCACTGCCACACGTTATGCAACAAAATGCCACGTAAACGTTTCATGTTTTGCAAAACATAAATCAAAAGTCAATGATTCGGTTTTCTTCTCACATCGGCCTCTAAATAGCCATCTCCCCGCACATCTCCCGCACCGAAAGGGAGGTCCCACGATCGCGAGCAGCCCTGTCAGAAATAAATCCACAGCCTACTCCCCACCTATGATATGCAATGGTCATGACACAAGCACATCCCAACCACGATTATGTCAATCCTAGAATGGAATCTATATGACATGAATGAGATGCTAATCCCTCATGATCCCCGCACTCAAGTCCCTCAATCGAATTCTCCCCAACATGCACATGCCATGTATGAAAAACTCCGCTTTCAAAACAAAAGATATTTGTTTTATTTGTGGACAACCCTCCGATAAACTTTAGGATGCTATTTCCGAATAGTCAGTTATGTGGACAACCGACATATATTATTAGACATACTCCGATAATAATTTCATGACAACCCTCCGATATATCAGAGTGGGACATAACCGGCTAATAAATTATGTGGACAACCCTATGATATAAATTAGTGGACATACCCGATAAAACCGCTTGTCTCAAAGCCATGTTAGCAACCTCCATCATTCATGCGACCTTTAGGACTTTCTCCCTTGTGACCGAACCAACATCAACACTAAACACAATGTCGATTTTCCCATGCACTCACACCCATTTCATGTGATGTACTCAGACACCAATGCAATGCACTGCGCTACTGCACTCTAAGTCATGCCCAATGTATAAAGACCTCTACATGGACACCCTATACCGTACACTACACCGTGTACCATGGACACTCATGCTAATGCACACAAAAGTCCATACATTCATTAAACGTTAATATACATGCAGTCATACTAACATTTATCACATTCATGTCAATACATCAAACAAGCATGCATCAACATCATTCCAACTACTACTTAGACAAGTAATGTCATACTCAAATCCCTAGGCTACATCATGGCACATAATCCCATAAACTAGCCTACAACATGCCATGTAATGGCCACTTCAGCACACAACTCCTCACATCCACAAAACCAACAATTAGCATACTTGTTGTAACAATCAATTTTTTTCAACAAGGATGTGAGCACCAATTGCCATTGAAAAGCATGTGGTCAGATTCTAGACTCCAAGATCTTTCCATAGAGTCCAAGAACACACGAATAGGAGTTCGACGAGAAAGATAAATATTCAAGTCGATGCAAACAAAGGAAAATACCGAACATGTCCTACGCTATAATAAGAAAGAATACCGCTGCACGCCAGGGCCATACAGTTCCCAATGCCCTTTCAGGATATTTTTTCACCACTCCCATCCCGAAAAGTCCCATTCACTCCGCTATCAACCCGTCCCAATATGGAACGCTAAATGTTACAAACGTGGCACAAAACTCATCCTTCAACACATTTTCAAAGCATGCTCACATCACTCTAAAACCATGATTAAACACATAACCTTTCTCGAACACCATGATCTCGGGACCATAACTTGAGTTATAGAGGTCCGATTTAGGTGATTCAAAAGCCTAACTTCAAGTTCTCATATAGAGCTACAATTTCTTTGAAGGATACTAACAGAAATCCTCATTTTTCCCAATTGAAAATCAGTCCCAAAACCTGAACAAAAGAGGGTTCGGCTAAATAAGAGGCTATCGAAAACGGATCAGAATTTGAGTTATAGGTCCCCATTTAGGTGATTCAAAGCTCTAACATCAAATTCTCATATGGGGCTGCAATTTCCTTGGAAAGATACTACCCAAATCCTCATTTTATCTAATCGGTAATCAGTTCTAAAAAATCGGGATAAAGATATCATTCCAAACAGGCAAATTTCCCACAACCCCAAAAATGTCCTGTGCATAATGCAATGCAAATGTGCCGTTGCATTTCTATATCATGTCACACACTTATAATTTCCATACATCGTTCATCCAAAGTCAATATAATTGCACACATACATGAACATTCCACAAAATTAGCACACAAGTGCCCATACACGACCAGAAACATGCTACAATGGGGCCATAAACCTTTGCCTCAAAACTAGCCACAACCAAAGCCGCAAAAACAGCCACTCATAGGCTACAAAAAACAAACTAGAAACAATCCACAAGACAAATCCAAAGTTAGTCTACACACTAGCCTCGTGAAATCACTCAAAATGTGGCCTACAAATCATCTAAACACTTTGAATCGAAAGACGACCACCCCAAATCTGATCCTAAACAAATTCCCCAAATGGGTAGGAATGAAGCCAAATGTCCCCTTAACCACCCCCACGGCTGTGGCTAAACCACATAGCCATCGTAATGACCCTTAAGCAAAGAATAACCAGAGTAGAGAAAATCTCACTGGAGCGAAGACTAAACTTTTTTTGGAGTCCCAAAGACTCAGACCCACGCCCCGAACCGGCCGTCGACCTTCATGAAAATTCTTGATTTCGGTGTCCACGCGGTGCCCTCGAAGAGTACTTCGACTTTAAGTCTTGGCCCAACGGAAACCAAGCCATCGATCGCTGTAAATCTTAGAGAGAAGGTAGAGCTCAAATCTTCTAAGAACTGTCAGTTTAATTCCACGCCAGAAGCTCGGTCGAGTAGATGAACTTTAATCTTTGCTCGACGGATTCCGACCACCTGATCTTCGTAAATCGTAAAGAGAAGGAAGAAGTTTTCTCTCCCCTCTCACTCTCTCATGCCCACTGCCCTAATTGCCCAAAAATGGGGAGAAAAATATGATTTTCTCTTCTCTTTCCTTTTCTAAATCGACGTGGGGGCCCACTTTACGCCACACGTCCACTACTCAGTCCGTTCGCTTCGTCTCCGAAACAACAATTTATTTTCGTCTCGATTCGATTTATTTTAAATGAACTTAACTCAAGTCATTTCCTAATTAAATTTTTAAGAAAATCTAGATTCACGGGGTTCTTAGATACCCAACTTTAAAAATTCATAAAGAATTTCCACTACTAGAAATTGTGGCACCGAGTTACTTGTTTTTGTGAAGACCAATTGACGACCTTGATCCAGTTTAAATCGTTTAATTCTGAAATTTTATAGGCTTCAGCAGGCCATTTCAGCGATTATTATTTAATTTTATACTTTTAGAAATTTTAAATTTTTCGGGGGTTCTGAGATCTTGGTCTTCAATGCCTATTTGTTTTTAGTATTTCATAGGGGTAAAATGTAATATGGCATGCTATTCATTTATATCTAATTTCATAAAGAACCAAATGGGGGAGGCTTTAAACAACGTCATTTTGATCTCTTTGGGACCAACAAGACATCGTTTTTAGTCCCAAAGATCAAAACGACATAGAGAAGCCCTATTTTTTTCAGTCACAAAGATAGAAACGACGTCTGTTTTGGTCTCTTTGGGATCAACACGACGTATAAGTCTTTGATATGTTTTAAAGAAACTCCCATCAAAATGCTGGTAGGTAGTTCCCACTTTTCTTTCAATCATTTGATCTCTTTAGGACAAAACACACATCTAAGTCCGACATAATTTTTTCGAATAAACTTCCATCAAAAATGTTGCATAGAAGTCCTTTTTTTTTTTTGCAAATCTATACATATAAAAGTATGAAGTGTTTGCATTTTACTCCAAATTTAATTCCTTATTTCACCTATTAAATTTCAAAACTATCATTGAAATAGAAGCTTTAATCTTGACTTTATTTCATCTATCCTTTTTCTACTATCGGAAATCATCACAATTATCTTAAATGAAAATGGCAACTCTAAAATGAAATCTAATATCTTGCCACGAAACGAAGCCTTTCATCTTGACTTTATTTCATCAATTAATTTTTTCATTATCTGAAATTTTATTTCATCAACAATTTCTTTAGAGATCCAATATAGAGTTCATCACCCTTTTCCTTCTTGTAAATCTTGATGGAGAACCTTTAACATGGTAAAGAAATGGTAATTTTTCAAACCTTCATATCACCTGGATACATCGTAAGTATAGGAACCGTAATTTTGTTCTATTCAATTAGCATTAAAACTTTCTTCATCATAAAGGCTTCATGTTAATCGTCGCTTGCTGATGGAAAGTGAGAAAGGCATAATGGAAATAAAATTTCTAAGTTTAGTTTTTAATTCTGCATATTATCCGCAGGTGTTTGTATTAGAAAATCTAAAAGGTCATGTGTTTTATCATGTAGTTACGTAGTTTTGATTTTTTTTTTTTCTTTTTAATGGTATTAACATATTAAACAAAACTGACAAATGGCATTTTTAACAGAATTTAAAAATAAAAAAATCCCTTTTGCAAGGAGGAATTAACGGATATTTCAAAAAACTTTTAGGGTGGCATTTTTTATCATTTTTTCTTTTATTTTTCTTCTTCTTCTATTAAAAACTTTAACTAATTTAATCAAACGCTTTCCACTTAGAATCTAATATAGAATTAAATTGTTTGATTATAAGATTTTAATATATAATGTAATATTTTTCGTATAGAAAAATTTGAAATTTTCAATCCTACATAAATCATCTACCGCTTAATTGCACAAAATAATTTATATATTTATCTTTTTATTCCATAAATACTCTTTATAATTTATTTATTATAATTCACATAATTTACTATACCAAAATACACGTTTTCTTTAAGTCTCATAATCTATAAATTATTTGCATAAATATGTATGCATGAATAGCATTTTTCGCTTATGTTTCATCTCTCTAAAACAAATGTAAGACGATCACACCAATTCGATTTATTGTAATTCATTTAATTTTGTAACTTATACTTTATTTTTAATTTTAATTTTTTATTCTTATATATATTTCACTATTCTTTTCTTTTTCTACGCGTATGCAAAGCAACTCCTCCTGTGAGCGGGTCAGTTCTACGTCGATTAAGCCGAGATGGAGTATCCAACAAAGACATCAACACCCAAACCACAACAAAACCTCATCAAATAAATCTTATCTTCGATAAAGATGTCATCAGCTAAAATTGAAGATTGTACCAACTACAATGATTTACAGATGAGTGAGCATTAAATGAGAGCATGATAAGCACTATAACATTGCAAGCTAACTTTAGCGGTTCTATAACCAAAAACCCTAAGTTTGTTTATAATTCTAGTACAATACAATCATTAGTAATTTTTCTTTTTCTTCTTATTTTTTCTTTATTTCGTTAAATTACACCTTTCGATTCTTCTCGCTCTTTTATTTCTTTTCTTTTCTTTTCTCTCTCTATATATGAAAAATGTTTCACATATTATTTGTTGGACATCTATATGTTTTAAAGATTAATTTTGATTTTTGTATTTGTAAACATATTTGGCATAGAACATATTTCAATGGCAATATTTTTATTTTCATATATATATATATAAAGAATATGTGTTGACATTCATAAATGGGTCTATTAAGAAAACCGAATATGATTTATTACCTTTAATTTGTTTTTTTATTTACAACCGCATGATTTATTAGTATTTGTAATTAATTGACAGATCACATATTTTTCACAATTACTAGCAGAGACCCGATTTTAGGAGCTTAGAGGGCAGCATACTCACTACCGTACTCCCCCAACAAAATATAATCTCTGAATTTGATTAGAACATTTAACGTTTAATGGGAGAGAGAATCTACTACATTATATATTAAAACATCTGCCTTCTTACACTGAAATGTTTTTGCACAATTGTAAAAACATATTTTAAACATACAACCACCTTTAGGGTGGTGGACTGGTCGAGAATGTGGCTCATCGAAATGAGAATGCCGTCAGAGTTTGGGATTTTTATTGATACTTTCATTTCTCCCACAAAAGTCTCCATTTAATTTTATGTAATGTCAAATTTGAGAAATTAATAATATTTTTTAAATTGTTCTTACAATGAAATTTCAAGACATATAAATTAAGAAAATATTTGATAAATCAAGTTTTTAACTTAAAGTAATTTAATAACTTAATTCATATGAATCTCAAAATTTTAAAGTATAAATAAAATTAACTATTTTAATTTAATATTTAAAATTATTTTTGATTTTAAGTTATAATATTAAAATATTTTAATAAATATGATTTAATTATTGAAAAAAAAATATTCTCAAGTGCCTCGATGAATTTATTTGTTAGTTAAAATGAAAAAGACAACGCATTTATAATTTGTCGATGGCATGTTTTAATTTTTGGGGTATAAAAACAAAATAAATAAGTAAAATAAAATAAAATAAGAGAAAATAAAATGAATGGGAAAGAACCGGTCAAGAGGATGTAACGATCAAATTATTTACTTAATTTTATTTGTATGATAATTATTGAGAACTTTTGGCTTATTCATAGGATGACACATAGGTTCATAGGGTGCCTTTGTTTACAGGGAGCATTCTTTTCAAGATATTCTATTTTCTCTCTCTTACTTCTTTCTTTATTAAAAAGGAAATAATTTTATTGATGTCCATAAAAACACAAATACAAATTGCTCAAAACACAGTATTAAAGTTAATTACATAATAACAAAGTAAAAGCACTATAAATCTTGATAACATATAATGACATTATATGACTTTATTACGCAACATATTCACGATCATAATTTCGATTTATTATTCATGTCTGACACATAAGCTATTTTAAGGAATCCGCTCAGATGCAAATAAAATCGCCAGAATAAAGACGATTTATTAAAACAAACACCGCATCAAGACGACAACAAATCACTTAAAATAAACCCGATCCATGTATAAAAACTACTTTATTAAGAAATAATTTTAATTTTATGATCTTTTTCTCTCTCCTTTAAAATGATTACCATAGCTTATTATAAACTCATTTCCACATGCTACACCTACTACACACTAATATCTAATGACGACGTCACTGCTCTCGCCTACCCATCCCACGCCAAGATATTACAAATCGAATTTTTCCATATTCTTTGTCCCACCTTCCCATCTCCCCGATCCAAATTGCTCATTCTTCGACGTAAAACAGTAAATCATCCCAAATTTCTTCAAAATAATCAAAGAAGAATACACGATGAAATTTCATAAATGAGATTTGTATAGATTATTTTGATGTAAACAATTTTACGACTCATTTACTGTAAATTTCCTTTTTTCTCTTTCCAAGAACTTGGTAATAAAATATCACTTATGAGGTCACTCTACAATGTTTTTTTTTTTTTTTTGGTTTCTTGCTAAAAACAATTTATTTTCTATGCTTTTTTTTTTTTTAACTTTTCACAGATGATATCGCATATTTGAAAAAAATCGTTGAATTAGTGCCAAATTATTTGACTTTTGCTTTTTCTAAATGTTTTTTTAATGTTTTTTTTATTAAAATAGATTTTCAAATATGAAAATCATATTTTTTATGATCCAAGCTAATAAATAAAAATTATATGTATTTAAAAATTTTTATTTTAAAGTTTATTTTCTCAAATTTTAGATAAAAATAAAAGATTGACTAAAACAACTAAATACTTAATCATCATAATAACATTATTAACAACAAAAGTTGTATTTAGTATTAAGTAAAAAAATATACAATTTTTTCTTTTCCAAGTCACCGACGTTATGTGAATAATAATGCAGACATTGGAAATACGGACACTGCCTTGTAAAAGAAATACGGACCTCCCAGTGTAAACACAAAGTTGCAGCAACTGTCAGTGTCACTTGGGAGTAACAAATTCTCGAATGGCATTCCCTCTTCGACTGGTGGAGCCCCCTCTGACATTGGAAATTTATCCAATTTGTCCTATCTGAGACTGGGGAAGAACAAGTTGACTGGTGGAGTCCCCGCTTCGATGCAAAAACTGAACTAGTTGAATTCACTTGACTTGGAAGCAAACCTGCTCACTGGAGAAATTCCATTCTGACTGTTCGATTTCAACCAAAAAACATAAGTTTGTAGCCTGTATTCGGGGCTATTTTATAACTCTAAGAAAAGAAAAAACTCCTTGGCTTATTCCCCGCCTAAAACCTATTATGCAATGTCATCATCCCCAAGGCTCCAACTACTACGCATCTTTACTCAAACTCTGCTGTGAATCCCAAAACCAAACCCAATCCAAGAAGCTCCACTGCCTCACACTCAAAACCATAACACACCCTGAAACCTTTTTATTGAACAATCTCATCTCCACTTACAGCAAATTAGGCAATTTAGAATCTGCCCACCGCGTGTTCGATCATATTCCTCAATCAAATTTTCATGTGGAACGCCATCCTTCCATTTATTCAAAACTACCGTTTTTCTCAAATGCAACAAATCTTTGATCTGGATGCCATTTCGAGATAAATTTTAAATTTGGCCATATCTGGTTATGCTAATACTATGGCTCCAGTACTGATGTTGTTGGAGTTTATAAGTTGACGTTGAAGGATGCAGCCATGAATTTGAACCAGATTACATTTTCGACAATGCTTATATTGTGTTCGAATTGTCGATGGATGGATTTGGGTAGGCAAATTCATGGGCAAATACTGAAATTTGGTTTTGGGTCTTATGTATTTGTGGGTAGTCCTTTCCTGGACATGTATGCGAAATTGGGGTTGATCTTTGATGCAAAGTGGTACTATGATGAAATGTATCATGTTGGGCTTATGTGGCGTGGGATGGTTGAAGAGTCTAAATGTTTGTTTCATGGCCTAAAGGAGAGAGATTCCATTTCTTGGACAACCATGATTTCAGGGCTAATGCAGAATGGGATGGAGAGAGAGGCAGTTGATATGTTCAGAGGGATGATATTGGCAGGATTCACCATGGATCAATTTACATTTGGAAGCATCTTGACTGCTTGTGGGAGTCTTTTGGCCTTTGGAGAAGGGAAACAAATTCATGCTTATGTAATAAGAACTGGCCGTAAGGATAATGTGTTCGTGGGAAGTGCTCTTGTTGATATGTATTCCAAGTGTAAAAGCATAAAATCTGGTGAAACAGTATTCGAGAGAATGACTCAAAAGAATGTAGTTTCTTGGACTGTACGTTGGTGGATTATGGCCAGAATGGGTTCAGTGAAGAAGCTGTAAAGATTCTTTCTTTGAGATGCAGAGAAATGGGTTTGAGCCAGATGATTTTACTCCTAGGAAGTGTTATTAGCTCACAAGCACCCAGCTTAGAATATGCCCACTCTCATTGTCAAGCTCTTGGTTTCTGGCTCTGACTTTTGTAACTGTATCTAATGCGCTTATTACCTTGTATGGTAAATGTGGAAGCATGGAAGATTCCTATCAGTTGTTCGTTTAAATGAACACAAAGAGTTTATTTAGGAAGTTTCTGATTCGCATTACTTCACAGTTAGTGCCCAGTTTGGGAAAGCCAATGAGACGATTGATTTGTTTGAAAGACTGTTGGCCATTTGCTTGAAACAGATGGAGTTACATTTATTGGGGTCCTTTCAGCTTGCAGTAGAGCAAGACTAGTGGAGAAAGGACTTCAATATTTTGAATCAATGATAAAAGAACATGGGATTATACCTATCCCTGATCACTACACATGCATCATTGATCCACTGTGCTTTTAGCTGGGAAGTGGTTGGAAGAAGCAAGAAATTTTATAACAAGATGCCTTGCAATCCTGATGTGGAGCGACTGGCTACCTTGCTGAGCCCATGGTGAGTTCACGGTGACATGGAAATTGGAACAAGGCAGATTTCTCTTATTAGAACACTCTCAAACCCCAACCTATGTCTTGCTTTCAAGTCTTTATGCCGCCAAAGGACATGGAACGAGGTGGCTCAGTTAAGAAGAGTGAATGAGATAAGAGAGTACAAAAAACCGGGATATAGTTGGATTAAATATAAAGGCAAAGTGCATGTTTTCTTGTTGATGACCAGTCAAGTCCATTTTTAGGTCAGATATGCTGAGTTGGAAAACTTAAACTGTAAAATGATTGAAGAGATATATTCTTGATATGAGTTATGTTCTCTTGATGTTGAAGAATCTGAGAAGATAAAATGCTTAACCACCACAGTAAGAAAAATTTTGTTATTGCTTGGGTTGATTTCTTCCTCCTGGCCTACCCATATGGGTTATTAAGAACCCGAGAGTCTGTGGTGATTGCCACAAGGCAACTAAATTCATTTCCAAGATAACACAGAGAGAGATACTAGTAAGGGATGCAGTTCGGTTCCATTTGTTCAAAGATGATGATGTTCATGGGATTTTTGTGACAGAGTTCTCAAGAATTTTCATAGATTATTAGAATCTTCAAAATTTTCAGGTGAGTGACTGAAACATCTGAGCAGGGCAGAAAGCTGAACAGGTATATTCACTAGTGCTAATGCAGGATCTTCTAATGAAGGCAGGGATGAATTCAGTCACAATGGTCCTAGATAAATATCCATATCAGATGAAAATTAACTTTGTTCTCCAGGAAACCTGCCATTATCTTGTTAGATACATTGAAAGAAACCGCAGCATGGTAAAATGGAGAATGTGAGAGCATACTAATGCCAATTGTAGCAAAGTATGGTGGTACTTCATCTGGTTAGAGAACATCAGTGTTTGGTGGACTACAGAGTGACCAGGTAAGAATTCTTTGTTGTAATGATGTACACCATAGAAATGGTCCTTTGTTGTAATGTAAGCAACAGTCAAACCGCACAAATCAAATCGAAAAATGGTCCAATTTTTTTTTTTTTTGATTTATTATTTTTCTCCACTATCCCCACTCCCTCATCCCAGCCGTTCACTGTTTCATCAGGAAACAGGGACTCAAATACCCTCTTTCTATCGATCTGAACCGTTCATTGTTTGACTAGTAACAAGAACTGGAGATCGTGAAGACTGCATCTTGTAGTACCTGCGACCACACAAGATCTTAATCTCTTCCTTTCCGTTGGGGAAGACTGAAGAGGATGCCCCCAGGCTTTTACATTAGGTTTTATTTTTCGGTATTACTGCTTCGTTTGGCTTCCATGTTGTTTTATCCTGTTTTCGATTTCAGTAATGCGACGTCATCAAGGTTTTGTAGATCCTTTCTTCATATGTTTCAGTAATAACTGAAAGACAAGGACCCAAAAAAGGGAAAAATATGTTATTGGACATCGTGAATATTGCATCTTTTACCGAGTTTTGTACGGAAATGGTACATTTGGAAATAAAAAAGATAAAATCAGTTCGCATGGGAAAATATTGACTAAAGTAAGGCGCACGCCGACAACAGTGAATCCATGCAATCGATTACCGTTCGCCAACGCCAATCATGCTTAAAAGCGAATGTTCCACTGGCCGACAACGACGCAAGATTGATATCCACTTATTTCAAACGCCGCCATTAAATCTGGGCAAGATTCAATTAAATAAATTTTGGTTTCAAAGAAGATTGACTGTATTCAGCTCAGCCGCCTTATCTTGCACTCCACTTTTCTTTTCTTTTTTCTTTTTCCTCTTTCCTCTTATCAATCTCCTATATATACTTGACTGCAAGCTGACTAAGATCCTAAATCTTGAATTGCAGTTCCAATAATGGAGGATAACAAGGGATTGAGCTCACCATCCCAACCACCCCGGATTGAGCTTGTGGTCGATGTATCCATGATCAGAACTCCCATGTGATCAACAAGGCATAATTGAGCGATTAACCCATCCATATTGACAAAGGTTCCATGCCGGGTACTTCAGAATCAGTCTCTCACTCTGCAGCCAGGCCTTATTATGGAAGACCCTTGGAGAGCCTATCACGACACTCATGCACACGCTTTTCTTCATGTCCTACCCTTCGCCACCTTTGTTCTTCTGTGGTCACTAGCCTTGTTCATATTATCCTCACTTTCTCTCATCTATATCCTAAGGTGTTTGTTCCATTTTGAGAAGGTGAAGGCTGAGTTCTTGCACTATGTTGGAGTAAACTACTTGTTTGCTCCATATCTCTATTACCTCAAGCCTAACTTCCTTCATTGGTCCAAAGACTCTATATTATGCACTACTATGGGGGGTATTCATTGTCCCCATAGTGGTGCTGGATGTTAAGATATACGGCCAATGGTTCACCAAGGGAAGGCGGTTTCTCAAGCACGGCGAATCCAATCCTGCCAATTATCTGGTGATTGGGAACCCGGTCATAGACGGGTTTGAAATACAATAATCTTTTTCTGAATCAGACTTACTTCCTTATTAAATGCCGCTTGACAACGACGGTCGCATTTGAAATAATACCAACGCCGCCATTGTCAACTTAATTTACATTCGACCTTTAAAATCGCTGCCTCGCTGGCGGCTTCAATAAATCAATCGGGCCGTCTGTCATCGGCACGAGACCTTACTTTACCAATATTTCTCTCCCATTGAACCGATTTTATTCTTTTATTTAACTTACTCATTTCCGTACAAAACTCTCTTTTACCTGCACACTGGATCTTATTATGTTAGGGCCAGCCATGATGTTTCAAAAAATGCATGTTTTTAAAGAAGTGAAAACATGTATAACACAAGCCGATTTTCAATTTTACTGGCAAAACACATAAAACATTAAATCGAAATTTGAAATTGGACGCCAATTAATTAATCTCTCAAAGCCGTTTACTCATGCTCAAACCGCTCATTTCATGGAACATGCCAACCCAACAACGTGTTACTTCTTCCCCTAATCCATATCCTTTCTTTCACTTGAAATATTGGCTTTATATTCATCCATTCATTCACTTCCAAGGAAGCAATTACAAACCCATCAATGGTCATAGTCATGGCCAATCCAAGCCTGCTGCTCAAATCCATATTCATCTTCTTCTTGCTGCCATGTCTGTCTTGGTCTTGGTCTTGTCCTGAATACCAAAAGCAAGCTCTCCTTCAGTTCAACTCCTCCGTGCTTGCCATTAATTCTTCATTGCACACCTTGGATTCATGGGACTCCAGTTCTAGCTGTTGTCTATGGGATAACGTCACTTGTAGTTCTCCTTCAAATTCAAATTCAAGTGTTGTGATTGGTCTCCATCTCTCTTACCTTTTTGGGTAGCCCATGCCTTCTAATTTGCTAGCATCACTCTTTTTTATCAGAAGTTTGAGGGTGCTTGACATCTCCCATAACTACATATATGATCAAATTCCAGCACTCGGGTTTGGTAACCTCAGCAACTTGGTCCACCTTGACCTTAGTTGGAATTGGTTTAATGGATCCATTCCTCCTCAACTCTTTCAGTTGAGACATCTTCAGTATCTTGATTTGGGTTCTAATAAACTCCAGGGTGGCTTAAGGATGTTGAATTTGAGTTCCAATCGTCTTAGCGGAGAACTGCCTGAAGAAATTGGAAACCTTACAAAGTTGCAGCAATTGTCACTTGGGAGTAACAAATTCTCCAATGCCATTCCCTCTTCCATTGCGTATTTGAGGGAGTTGGAACAATTAGATTTGAGCGACAATGCTTTGTCCATGGAAATCCCCACTCACATTGGAAATTTATCCAACTTGTCCTCTCTGCAACTGAGGAAGAACAAGTTGATAGGTGGAATCCCCGCTTCGATGCAAAAACTGAACAAGTTGGATTCACTTGATTTTGAAGGAAACCTGCTCACTGGAGAAATTCCATTCTGGTTGTTCGATTTCAAAGACTTGTAGGCTTTATATCTTGGAGGAAACAATCTTACTTGGAATAACAATATGAAGATGGTACCCAAGTATAAGTTGTTTGAATTATCACTCAGATCTTATGATCTACAAGGAGAAATTCCAGAATGGATTTCTACCCAAACTCTCTTTTTTCTGGATCTAAGCAATAATCTGCTCCATGGACCATTTCCACAATGGCTCGCTGAAATTAATTTGGTTTATCTAATTCTGTCTCATAACAAACTCTTAGGTTCTCTTCCACTTGCTCTCTTTCGATCTCCGGGATTCTACGTCCTAGCTCTCTCCCGTAATAATTTTTCTGGGGAGTTGCCGAAGACAATTGGAGATGCAGAGTATCCCAGCATTCTGATGTCTGACTGAACAAGTTTTCTGACTCCATTCCTCAATCCATCTCCCAAATTTCCAACCTTGAAATCTTGGATCTGTCTTGCAAGACTGTCCAGCAACATTTTCCCAGTTTTTGACCGTCAAGTATATCTATGGTACGTCGATTTCTCATCCAACCAAATCTCCGGAGAGGTTCCAACCACTTTTCCTACAAACCTTGAAATTCTTTCTTTGGGAGGTAACAAGTTTTCGAGGGCTTTGCCTTCCAACTTGACTAAGCTAAGAAATCTTGAACGTCTCGAACTCCAGGACAACGATATTTCAGGTGAATTCCCCAACTTCCTTCTCCAAATCTCCGATCTACGAGTTCTAAACCTGAGGAACAACTCCCTTCAAGGTTCAATCCCTAAAACTATTTCCAACCTAAAAAATCTCCAGATTCTCGATCTCTCAAGCAACAATCTCACTGGAGAAATCCCCACAGAGTTTGCTAATCTCACAAGAATGTCTGGGGCACCATATCTGCCATCACTTACTTTTGTTGATATTCTTATATCATCAAGGTTTGGTTTCGACAATATTGCAGTAAATGAGCTAATAGTGAATTGGTAGAAGTCGAAGCAAGGTCTCCCAAGTAACAACCTAGAAATGTACTTCTTGTTAGATTTGTCTAATAAGCAACTATCCAGTGAAATCCCAACCTCGCTAGGCGCTTTTAAGGCTCTTAAGATGCTCAACCTCTCCTATAACAAACTCTCTAAAGAAAATACCAGCCAAATTTTGGCGATTTACAAAATGTGTGAGGCTTGGACTTATCCCACAACAAACCCCTCTCTCATTCCATTCCTACCACCTTCACAAAGCTCAACAACTCACTACCTCGATGCGAAAGAATAATCACCGACAAGGCTTCGATTCGACCTGTAACGAACGCTACTACGATGCAAACATCTACGCCACGGCTATGCGGGCCTCCAAATTCGCGTGCCATGTCACGTAGCACCTACCATCGGGCTCCAAAACAACATAGCATGATAACAAGAAGGAAATTTGATTACTTAAAAGTCATGACGGACATCCAATTAAATTTCCTTATTAACAATAGAATCATCTTCCAGAGGCTATTTCAACCCATCATCAAGAGTCACGCCATCTCCCCCACCAATTAATTAGGCAATGGATTTGACCAAAAAAGTCCAAGTCTTCTTCACAAGCTTTTTCTATCAAGGTGAAAATTGTGGATTTTCTCGGATGGTGAAGAATGAAATTCATGTTGTAATTCCTTGGTGATGTGATGGGAGCTAAGTGTTTTTCATGTTAATGAACTTCAAGAGAGTGTCATGGAAGGTTTAATAATAATAAGCGCACACAAAATGATGAAGCAGGCCATTTATAAGAAAAAGTTCAAGAGCTTGTGTGAAATTTCATGATTGGGTGAAAAATCAAACATTATAATGTTAAAGAAAATAATAATAGCTTCAAAGGTCCTATTTGCTCAAGAAAATACACCATCCTTAATGCTTTTAAAGTTATTTATCTCTTATCACACATCAAAAGGCTTGAAGCATTTAAAGTAACCTGCCACTTGAAATTTTTCTAGTTTCAAATTTTTCTGTCATTTTAAGTTATATGATATATCTATAAATTATTTCTTCAATTGCTAACAAAAATGAAATTTCATAAAATAGAGGAGCATGGAGATATGGTCCATTTTTTGTTAGCTCTAGAAATCATTATTCCTTATTCGGTTAAACCAGAAATATAAAATACTTTATAGTCACTCTAACGAACTGAAGATATTTTTGACGCTATTACTTACGGAGGAAAAAAGAGGAAGAAAATCATACTGTCTAGGAACTTTTGTGTAGTCACCTTGATGATTCTCATGTCATATATATACTACTGGAACAAAGATAACCTCTAACTCTTTACTTGAATTCTGAAGGAAGAATTATATTTTTCAGTGAATGTCATTAATTTTGTTCACTATTTACAACATTTCTTTCTCCAAAGGAGAAAATAGGCTATCACCAATGATTTCACAAAGTGGGGGCAATAATAGAGGCATGACTAAACATTGACTTCCAGATGAGAAAATACTAGGAAAGAGTGAGGAAAATGAGAGAGGGGTGATTTACGGCCGCCCTTCATGTCCAAGTCTTAATCACACTCTCTTTCTAGTAATCAAAGAAGAAAACAGAATAAAATTTCATAAATGAGGCCAAAATTCCAGTCCTAGCACGCCATTTAGAATGAGACCAAGAAGCAGATTATTCTGATAGGCAACAACTTTTATGACCATTTACTTGGAAATTTTTTTTTTTTTTTTTTTTTTCCTTCCAGGAACTTGGTAATGAGTGTTATATCACTTATAAGGTGAGTCTTAAGGTGTTTTTTTTTTTCTGTTTTTTGCTAAAAGCAATTTTCTTTCAGCATGTTTTTAAATTTTTTTTTTCATGATTTATTATTGAATTTAAAAAAAATGAATAGAAAAGGTCAACCTATTTGACTTTTTGTCTTTTTCTAAATGTTTTTTTTATTAACAAAAAGTAGATTTTCAAATATGAGAAAATCATATTTTTTATGATCCAAGCTAATTAAATAAAATCATATGTATTTTAAATTTTTATTTAAAAGTTTATTTTTTCAAAATTTAGATAAAAATAAAAGGATGGACTTTTCTAAAAAACAATTAAATACTTAATCCTAATAAGCATTATTAACAACAAAAGTCCTATTTAGTATTAAGTAAAAAAAAAAAACGCCACCTAAGATTGTTTTTGCCTTTCAAAACTTACAAGGCGAAAATGTAAAGGAAAAATTTTTTTAAAAAAATAGTTCAATAATAATATCGCTTAAAGGACATTTCTCCCATGGTATGATTGAGTAAACACTCGCTCAAAGATTTCACCAGTTGGGAGCGAAGGTAAAGTAATCCATTTTTTATAAAAAAATTCATGTGACACCCCAAATCCTGCAGGCCCACACAACACGTCACCACAAAAGATTCGCGAACGCCGAGTAACCCGATACCACCATATTTAGTCCCCTTTTCCCAGACTCAGATTTAACGAAAATCGAAAGCAGCAGTCTCCTTTGTACCTGGGAGCTCTACCCAAAATACAACCCGTGCATTTTCATAAACCCGTCTCCACATTATGCTAACCACCACACCATTCAATATATAAGAAAATGGCCACGCAGGCCCATTTATCCATATGTCACAATCTATATCAATCGGCCACCAATAATTTTTACATCACTCTTAATACAAGACATTATATTAAAAATAACATGTTCTAATATAATATACAAAACATGGATCATGGCACAATCCGGCCCGCTTCATGATGTTGGCCTCTAAGGAGCACCGCTTCACCCGCAGATACGCCCCGCACTGAAGGGGTCCCACGATGGGAAGTAGCTAACGCCCAAGAGATAAGTCCCACAAGGGCTATTCCCCATCTAAACGCACATAAATTGGCCAAAAACCAAGCATCACACCAACCCAAAGACATGCAATCCTGAAGACTAATCCTACTTCACATGACGACACGACTCATCATGCCCCATATATCAAGTCCTCACCGACTCCCTCAAACATGTATTTTGCCATGAATGAAAACCATTTCTAAACAATGGTATTTGTGTTTACGCATGGACAACCCTCCGATATAAATAGTGGACACACTCCGATAATCTATTTTGTGCACAAACCCGATGTATATCAATCGCATACTCGACGATTGACATTATATGGACAACCCTTCATGGTATCATCCCAAGATACTCCACTACCGACATTATATGGACAACCCTCCGATGTATATCAATTGGGCATACTCCGACGATTGATATTATGACAACCCGGATATTGTGAGCGACATACCCGATAAATACATATTTCCACAACCTCCAAACAATTCTCAAGAAACCACCTCATGCACTCACTCCTACTGTTTTAGGTGCCCCAATGCATATGAAATGCAATGAGCCATTTCCATTTCCATTTCCTTAACCCGTGCAACACCATGCAAACCGTGGATCTCCATTGGACTTCGTCTAAAGTGGGAGTCCACAACCCATTCACCAAGGATGGTGAATGACAACGATTATGCACTCACACCCACACCATGCGATGTCTCCGTGCACCAGTGCAATGCAATTGTGCCATTGCACTCTAAGTCATGCCCAATGTATATAGACCTCACATGGACACCCTATACCGCTAACTCCACGAAGGTACCCTGACACTCATGTCTAATGCACACAAAGTCCATATTCATTAAACGCTAATATGCATGCGCCATACTAACATTTATCACATTCATGTCAACACATCAAACAAGCATGCATCAACATCTTTCTGACTACTACTTAGACAAGTAAATGTCATAATCAAATCCCTAGGCTACATCATGGCGCATAATGCCCAATAAACTAGCCTACAACATGCCATGTAATAGCTATGTCCACATGAAAACACATCCTAAACCGAATATGTTAGAGCACACATATTAACATCCAAGCATGACACCTCTTAACCAAGAAATGTCATTTCAATCAATCACACAAACACATGTTAACATTCCATCAAGTTACTACCTAGGCAAGTAATGACACACCTCATTACCTAGGCTAATTCATGGCATATCATGCACCTAAGATAGCCTACAACCTGCCATGTAATGGTCACTTCAGCACATAACTCCTCACATCCACACAACCAACAATTAGCACACTTGTTGTAACAATCAATTTTTTTCAACAAGGATGTGAGCACCAATTGCCATTGAAAATCATATGGTCAGATTCTAGACTCCAATACCTTTCCATATAGTCCAAGAACATTCAAAACAGAGCTCGGACGAGAAAGTTATGGTCGTCCAAAGTTGAAGGCCTAGTATGAATACAGTGACTGACACACGGAACCAGCGGGGGCTTACTGTTTTTCATCATTTTTGGACCAAATATGAGTTCAAATTTTATCAAGCTATATATGGATGAATTATAGACTCAAAGGGCTTTCCATAAAGTCTAAGAACACCCAAAACGGAGCTCAAACGAAAAAGTGACAACTGTCCGAAGTTGGAGGCCTTAGACAAACAAAGGCAAGCTTGGGCAACTATGTGAAACTCCATTAAAATCAGATCTCCGAGCTCCCCGTAAAGCTCCCGTGCATGCTATTTTTCCTACCCAAACTCATCCCGGAAACAACCCTTTCACCCGGCAACAAACCTGTCGCAATTGAGTCCACAATTCAGCTATAAACATGGCACAAAACTCGTCCCAAACTCAGCCCACAATCAGCTTCAAAGCTACCCAAAAAAAAACTGGACATCATAACTCAAAACCAGAAAAATTTCAGTTTTTGTGCCCGGAAACACAACCAAACAGCCCCTAGGGCTCAACCAAGACCAAAATAGAATTTAGATGAAATATAAACCCGAGTAGGAAGGTTCCCTACCTCTTGGAGCGAAGACGATACTTTTTTGAGTCCCGAAGACCCGAGACCCACTGCCTTCCCAAAATTACCATCGAATCTTCGACGAAAATCCTTGATTTTGGTGTCCACGCGTTACCCTCGACGAGTACTCTGACTTTAAGTCTTGGCCCGATGGAAACCAAGCTGCCGATCATCGTCAATCTTATAGAGAAGGTAGAGCTTCTCTCACTAGATTTTCTTCTCCAAACCCGAAATCTTCGGTGAAACTACATGTTGCCTGCATTCACGTTGTAGCCCTCGCCGAGTGCATTTAACTTTAAATCTCGCTCAACGATCTCGCACTTCACCCGATTCGTAGATTGTAGATAGAAGGAGAAGTTTCTCTCCTCTCTCTCTACTCACACCCACCGCCGGTTTTGCCAAAAAAAAAGGGAGAAAATCCCATCTTTTCTCCTATTTTCATTTTTTAAGTTTAAGTTGGACCTAGGGCCCACTTCGCACCACGCGTCCACGACCCGTCCGAGTTCGTTTATGTCCCGAAATAATTTATTTATTTTTAGTTCAATTTATTTTAAATGAACTTAACTCAAGTCATTTCCTAACTCTCGAGATTTTTTAGAAAATCTCGTTCTTGGGGTTACTAGATACCTAACTTCAAAAATTCATAAAAAATTCCCACTACCTAGGAATTCAGCGAAACTTTTATGAGTTACTCATTTTCGTGAGACGGACTCAACGACGCATTTCATTTCGTCATCTGAGCTCTAGGGAATTTTCTAGGCTTCCCTGAGCCATTTCAACAACTTATTATTATTATTATTATATATATATATTAACTTTTAGAAAATTTTAAATTTTAAGTTTTATACATATTGTTTTTTTAAAATAATTAAAACTAAATTTCCAATATTTTGAAAACTCATCATTTCACTGAGGGTTTAAGATAATTTTAAAAGCTATTTACCAATTGTAGTTTTCAAAACATGCTGAAGACCGGTTTCATGATTATTTGAAAGTTAATACTACTAATGTAATTTTATTTTATTTTTAAATGAATTACTTTGACACTAAACTCCGGAGTTGGCATGTCATAACATAAATAAGGACGCTAGTGTGCAAGTAATTCATTTAAAAAAAATTATATGAGTAGTCTTCCTCTCAAAATAATAATTAAACTAGTCTTTCATATGTTTTGAAAGCTGCATTCAACAATGCGGTTTTCAAAACATGTAGAAAACTAGTATGATGATTATTTGGGAAGAAGACTAGTCATGTAATTTAAAAAAAAAAAAAATTGAATTACTATGACACTATACTTGTGGAAAAGACAGAAAGATTTATGGTAAAAAGAAAATAACCGAAGCATTGGTTTGTCATTGATGAAGGTTAGCAGTAAATAAATAGGACTGGGTTGTTCCATAAGAATCAACTACCTTCACTCAGTCAAACATCTGTCTGAACATGCCAACCCAATGTGACTTCAATTCTCATGTCTTTCCTGCAACTACATATATGTTCATCCATTCACTTCAAAGAAACAATTAACAAACCCAAAAATGGCCAACCAAAACCTGCTGCTTGAATCCATTATCATCCTCTTCATCTTCTTCTGACTGCCATGTTTGTCTTGGTCTTGTCCTGAATACCAAAAGCAAGCCCTCCTTCACTATATTACCACTCGAGAAAACAGAGGAAGAAAATTGTGCCATTTCACGAACTTTATAGTTACCTTAAAAGATTCTCACGCCCTATATATATACTCGCTACCACAACAAAGATAACTGAATCCTCACTAATTCCTAATCTAGGTAATAAACTTAGATTCTTAGAATTACGAAGGAATAATTATATTATTCATTCTGAATATCATTGATTTCAATTCCTGTACCGGCATTTCTTTCTCCAAAGAAAGTAAGCTATCACCAATGATTTCACATAGTGGGGGCGAAATCTTTTGGAGGCATGACTAATCAATGATTCCCCAGATGAGAAAATATAGGAAAGAGTAGGAAAATGAGAGGAATGATTGTGGACATACGCTTCATGTCAAGTCTAATCATCTCGCTTTACAATCGAGAGGAAAATCACAGAGTCATGACTATACAAAATTCAATTCAAAGAAGATAATAGGATGATATTTCATAAATGGGGCCAGCCAGTCCTAGCACGCTATTTAGAAGATGAGATCAGAAGCGGAAAATACCAAGTCATTCTTTGCACTCCTAAGCATTAATTCAAAGAAAGAAAACGAGGATGATATTTCATAAATGGGGCCAAAATTCCAGTCCTAGCACGCCATTTAGAATGAGACCAGGAAGCAGATTATTCTAATACGCAACAACTTTCATGACTATTTACTTGGAAATTTCCCTTTTTTTTCCCATGTCTTTCCTTTGCCAGGAAATCTTGTTTTGATGTGTTATGTAATGCTATGACAAGTTGCAGCTACTAGCTCTTTAAACTCATCATTTCACTTCAAGGAAACAATTGACAAACCCAAAAATGGCCAACCAAAACCTGCTGCTTGGTCTTGCCCTCCTTCAGTTCAAGTCCTCTATCCCTGCCATTAATTCGTCATTGCACACCTTGGATTCTTGGAACTCCAAATTCAAAGAACTAAATGGAGGGGTAGAACGTAATATGGCATGCTATTCATTTATATCTTTTTTCATAAAGAACTAAATGTTGGAGGCCGAGAAGAGTGAGAGATGTGCAATTTTGTTTGAGTTGGAAAGTAGTAGGTATGGATCTAAATAACCCTAGAATTTAGGGTAAAGCTTTATTCAGTTGAAGCACGCTCCTATCTAGTGGATTTTTTTTTTAACATCTAATCATTTTACATTACAAATCTAATTACTCGGAATTTCGGGCCACTAGACCGCTACGACACACCCCACCCCTTCTAGTGGCGGGCATCTGAAACCATCACGAATCGATGAATTCTGCTCTAACGACTAGAAACTCTGTGAAGCGAAGCGTATTCTTCTTCAAGCATCACTAATAAAAATTTATCTTTACAGCTTGCTGATTTTATCGTTATTTCTTGTTGCATATAGGTTTATGTCACGAATCCTGTATCGTCAATTTACGCTATATCCAAAATATGGCCTTGACATACCAGTAGCGTTACTTAAAACTCTACATGCGTACATATGTTCCATTATCACGTATTAAAGTATTTTTAACACACGTAATATTCTTACTAACGGCTTGTCTGATGTCGGGAATGAACCACTATTATGCTCCGGCGTCTTGCGTATACGTACTGGAAATAGTTTTAAAATGGAAAATAATGAAATTTAAGCAATTTCGGTAAGGTGTATCTTTTATAAAGCGTTTTTGCTTTTCCGAGCTTGTCTAAAAAATGTAAAACTCTCTTTTACAATTGTTTCGAAGCTTTTCTTTGCTTTTCAAGTTTACAAAACTTTTATTTGCTTGCTAACTTTTGTGCTAACTTTGCTTTTAAAAGTTTACAAAACTTTTCTACTTGTTTCTTGCTTTGCTTTTCTTTAAGAGCTTATAAAACTCTTATTGTTTGCTTGCTTAGAAGTTTATAAAACCTCGGAATTGCTTTGGCACAACTGCTTTATCTTGTTTGAAAAGTTTAAGCGCTTTCATGGCGGCTTTTCTTTAAAGTTTTGCCGAAAACTTTCATAAAAGCGGGGCATAGAACCAGCGGGTATGCTTTGAAAATAAAAATCCAGCAGGGGGCTTAGGCTGGCCGTCGTTTGAAATCCCAAGCGGGGCGCAGAACCGGCCGTTTGGCACAAAGCTGTCGGAGCGCAGGCGGCCAGGGAGGCCGTGGTTGATTTTAGCGTAATATTATCTTTATAAAGCGTGTCCCGACTGGCACGGGGCCTATTTTTGTTTCTTGTACCTAGTGAACCGCGGAAGCTTGGGCGGCAGGTGGAACGGAAGGACACAGGTCGCATCACCTTTAGGTGAATATGGTGGAATTGATCTGCGCCGCCATAATTTAGTTAGAGCCGTAGCACTTATATATCTTTCGCAATACGTCGCGACGGTTCTTTTAAATCGTGATGTATGTCTGGATTTGCCAGTAGGGCAAAAACTAAAATAAATGTATGAGACTTATTTCCATGGTGCGCGTGCGAATACCTACGACCGGTTTGCTTGCTTAGAACTAGGGAAGGCTGTTTTCTCCCAGCTTTAACAACTGCTTCTTTCTTTGAAAAATGGTTTCTGATTTAAAGCCAGATTTCTTCAACTAACGAAAAATGGTTTAATTATTGGCAGTTTACTTACTTTTCAAAAAATGGTTTAGCTTCCAGCGAATTTCTTGCTTTACAGTCATTTGTTAGCGAAAATGGTTCTGATAAAAACCATGAAATCTGAAATTAATAAACGGTTGTAATAATAATAATAATATCTATTTAGTATTTGGAAAATGAGTTTAAACCTTCAGCCTCTTTTCTAACATTAAACTTTGAAAGCGCGATTACTGAATTTCCGCGCTCTTTTAGCGCCTGCGCTCGATGTATTAGATCGCGCGTCATTGTAGCCGTGATTTCGCATCTTGAATGTTTAGTGTGTTAGAAAACATGTGGAAGATAGTTCGTGACGTATAGTGAATTATAAACTAAAGGGCTTTCAGTATGATAAGTAAAATATTTTCAAAAATTAATAGGTTGTTTGAATAAATCACGAAATTTACTTAGCTTTAAACTTGATCGAAATTTAGCCATTGTCAGAAAATAGTCTAAGAATTTCCTAAAATTTCCTAAAAATTCCTAAACTCGATCTAAGGGTACAGGACTGAATTTATGGCACTCTAAGAATATTCACGGCGAATTTATATAGCGCTGGGGCCGAGAAATAATGTCTGGTAGGAGAATTTCCACTCTTGGCCTTGTGGCCAGATTTTGGTGTCATGCGTAAATTCTCGTCGCGTAGGAGTAAGCTTAAGCTTTTGGTCAGAAAATTCGACCAGAAGCTAGAATGACGTGAATGCGAGAAAAGCTTAAAATTTGGGTTTTATGTTCACTAATTCCCAAATTGGCTTAAAATGTTTGATGCTATGCTATCAGCACTCGTCCCGTAAATGACTTTAGTGTTTATCGGCCAATCCATTGGTCGATTCAGTGAATCTGAAATAAAGTAGAAGAAAAAATTAAAAAACTCTCTCCCTGCTTAAACCGCTCTGTCCGTCTTCTCATTTGGTTTAACTTTTATTTGTTTTTTTTTTGTTCTTTATGTGGGACCCACATGTCCACTTTCTTTCTTTATATGTAGTTTAGGTCAAACGATTTATTTTTGTCGTTTAATTTTATTTATCACAAATGAATATTCTTTTCTTGTTGTCGTTTTAAAGTTACTGAATCGGTTTTTAGGTTTCGCTCTGGCTAGGTAAACAGGGTCGGTAAGATATTACATTATGATTTAGCGAAGCTTTCGCAGGTCATTTTAGATTCGCGAGGCAGACCTTGGCGCGATCGGTTCGTCATCAGAGATACAGAAATTTTCGATCTTATGAAAGAGTGCAGCGATTCGTTATTATTATTTTCTTATTTAGCTTGGTGTTATCTTTCGCATAAGCTTTCGTAGTGCAATTTGTCGCCGGCGTTTAAATATTATGAATGCATTTTGAAGTCCTCTTATGTGTCACCACAAGCTTGTTATGCCTTATATATCTTTTCTTCAAATGACGTTTGTCTGCTTTGTTTTAAGTCTAATTAGGGTTAAAATTTATAATTTAAATTTAAATGCAAATCTTCTGATGTGTGCTTGGTCTTTCTTGCTCTGGCCCACTCTACGATTATCGTATCTTGTCTGTTTTCTCTCGGGACGAGGTGTTACAGCTTCCCCTCCCATATCTTTCGTTTAATTTCTTTAACAAGCTTGGTAGGTTTTATTAAACCTTGTTATTGGATCTTTGTTTCATCTAACATTATCTGGTTGGAAGCCATCTTTCTATGGTTTTGAATCCCAAACTTGTTGTATTAGTATTCTTATCTGATAGAATCATAGTTGTGAAAGCCGCACTTAGAAGTAGCGAGGGCCTTCTCTGGCTCTTGGTGCCTCACTTAGTCAGTGGCCTTCTCTTGATAAAGCGACGATTAGGTGCAAGAGCTCTCCTCGCGCGCGCTTTTGCAATTTCGGCTTCAATTTTGGTACATTATCGGTCATGCCAGTGGGAATTTCAGCATTTGTTTGGAAATTTTGGTTGTTTATTAGTCTTATAATAACGGCATCAAGGTTGGAGAGAGCGCTAATTTTGTTTTGTCGCAAGATTATCTTGGTGAAGCAGGAGTTGCTTTTAGTCGCATCTTCAAGCGATGTACGTTTTTAAAGAAACTCCCATCAAAACACTATAGAGAAATCCTAGTTTTTTTTTTTTGGTAAAGATTAAAAAAAAACCCCTTATGTTTTACCAAATATCTCACTTACACCTCAAAAAAAAAATAAAAAATTTAAGGTCCAAAGAGACCTCTATCATTTACTCTCGTAGCCTACTTAAATCCTTGTTTGCTGTAATTGATAATGTTAAAGAGGTCAAACGATGTTAAAATTGTCGTTAATTGCTGACGTAGTGTCCACATGACATTATGGGACCCACTCTCCTTTCTCTTCCCTCATCTCTTCTCTCCTCCCTCTCCCTCACCTAGATCCAGCCCAAAACCCGCTCATACCATAGGTTTTTTTCTTTTTTAAACACTTAATTTTTTGTTAAAATTTTATTTAAAATTTTAAAAGTTACTAAATAAAAATAAAAATTTTATTTTTTAAATATAAATAAATCATTCATTTTAAATCTACTAAAAATGTTTTAATGTTTTAAAATCACAAATAAAAATTCAAATTTTATTTTTTTTAAATATAAATAAATAATTTTTTATTTAAATCTACTAATTAAAAAAATCAAATGAATGAGTTTGAAATAATATTAAATATAATTTCAAATGGATGAGTTTTAATATTTTTATTTAAAAACTAGTCTATTTTAAATGGATGAGTTTTAAGATTTAATAGTTTTATTTAAATGGATATGTTTTTTTTTTTTGAAAATATGGATTTATTTAATATTAAAATAGTTTCAAAATGGATATTTTTTATATTTAATATTTTATTTAAAAACCAATTTATTTTAATGTATGAAGTTGTACAGAATTTTGATAAAAATAGATGAGTTTTTTAAAAAAACAATTTATTTCAAAATATTATTTAAAAATGTTAATATTTAGTTATTATATTATTGATTATTTATAAATATATCTTTATATTAAAGTCTATAAAATATTTTAATTAAAATCTAATTTATTTTAATGAAATAACTAAAATTATAGTGTTAAAAGAAAAGAATAATAGCTTCAGGGGACCATTTACTTAAGGAAAGTGGTAGCCTCAAGTCAACACAAAATTAACTTTTATGACCGCTACATTGGAAAGTTCCTTTTTTCTTCCAACCAAGACACAACACAACACGTTTTTCTCTTTTCAGACTACTTTTTGGAAAATTAACATTTTTTTTTGGTTTTTTGCTAAAGGAAATATATGAATAATAATACCTTGACTACAGGCGACGTGGGGGACACTGCATTGTAACAGAAATAGGGACCTATATTCCCAGTGTAAACACAAGACCACAAAATATTATATTATATTAATGGATAAAAATCATTAACATAGGCATTGGTTTTCCAACCCAACGTTACTTCCCATCTCTTTCCTTTTCACTTGAAATATTGTGCTTTATATTCATCCATCCATTCACTTCCAAGGAAGCAATTACAAACCCCCAACAATGGTCATGGCTAATCCAAGCCTGCTGCTTCAATCCTTCTTCTTTTTCTTCTTGCTGCCATGTCTGTCTTGGTCTTGTCCTGAATACCAAAAGCATGCCCTCCTTCAGTTCAAGTCCTCCGTCCTTGCCATTAATCCTTCATTTCACACCTTGGATTTCGCTGAACTCAGTTCTCTAATTGTTGTCTATGGGATAAGGTCACTTGTAGTTCTCCTTCAAATTCAAACTCGACTTCAACTCCAAGTGTTGTGATTGGTCTCAATCTCTCTTACTTTTATATACCGCTCATGTCTTCTAATTTGTTGGCACCGCTCTTTTTTATCAGAAGTTTGAGGGTGCTTGACCTTAGTCGGAACTCCATAAATGGTCAAATTCCAGCACTCGGGCTTGGTAACCTCAGCAACTTGGTTCACCTTGACCTTAGTCAGAACTCCATAAATGGTCAAATTCCAGCACTCGGGTTTCGTAACCTCAGCAACTTAGTTCACCTTGACCTTAGTCAGAATAGGTTTAATGGATCCATTCCTCTTCAACTCTTTCAGTTGAAATATCTTCAGTATCTTGATTTGAGTTCCAATCGTCTAAGCGGAGAACTCCCTGAAGAGATTGGAAACCTCACAAAGTTGCAACAACTATCACTTTCGCGTAACAAATTCTCGAATGGCATTCCCTCTTCGATTTTGCATTTGAGGGAGTTGGAAGAGTGAATTTGGCAACAATGCTTTATCATGAAATCCCCTCCTCTGACATTGAAATTTATCCAATTTGTCCTCTAAGACTGGGGAAGAACAAGTTGACTGGTGGAGTCCCTGCTTCAATGCAAAAACTGAACAAGTTGAATTCACTTGACTTGGAAGGAAACCTGCTCACTGGAGAAATTCCATTCTGGTTGTTCGATTTCAAAGACTTGCAGTTCTTACATCTTGGAGGAAACAATCTTACTTGGAATAACAATATGAAGATAGTACCCAAGTGTAGGTTGTTTGGATTATCTCTCAGATCTTGTGGTCTACAAGGAGATATTCCAGAATGGATTTCTACCCAAACAAATCTCTATTTTCTGGATCTAAGCATGAATCAGCTCCATGGACCATTTCCACAATGGCTTGCTGAATTTCATTTTCTTTCTTATCTTTTTCTCTCCCAAAACAAACTCTCAGGTTCTCTTCCAACTGCTCTCTTCCGATCTTCCCAATTATTATCCATCCTTACTCTCTCCCATAACAATTTTTCTGGGGAGTTGCCAAAGAACATTGGAGATGCAAAGTTTCTCTTCATTTTGATGTTGGACGGGAACAACTTTTCTGGACCTATTCCTCAATCCATCTCCCAAATTTCCATTCTTCAGCTCTTGGATATGTCTCGTAATAGACTTTCCGGCAACATTTTCCCAGTTTTCGACCCTCAAATGAATCTGTGGTACGCCGATTTCTCGTCCAACCAATTCTCAGGAGAGGTTCCAACCACCTTTCCTACGGACATTGAAATTCTTGCATTGGGAGATAACAAGTTTTCCGGGGCCTTGCCTTCCAACCTGACTAAGCTGAGAAATCTTGAACGTCTCGAACTCCAGGACAACAATATTTCAGGTGAATTACCCAACTCCCTTCTCCAAATCTCCAATCTAGCAGTTCTAAACCTGAGGAACAATTCCCTTCAAGGCTCAATCCCTAAAACACTTTCCAACCTCCAAAATCTCCAGATACTTGACCTCTCAAGCAACAATCTCACAGGAGAAATCCCCATAGAGTTTGTAAATAATCTTATAGGAATGATTGAGGCACCTCCAACATTTTATCACTGAATTTGCAGTAAATGAGCTGATAGTGAATTGGAAGAAGTATAAACAAGGTCTTTCAAGTCACTACATTGATATGTACTTCTTGTTAGACTTGTCGAATAACCAACTATCCAGTGAAATCCCAGCCTCTCTAGGCACTCTTAAGGCTCTTAAGATGCTCAACCTCTCCTTTAACAAACTTTGGCAAAATAATTTAGCAAGTTTAGGTGATTTACAAATGTGTGAGGGTTTGTGACTTATCCCACAACAAACTCTCGGTCCAATTCCTTTCGCCTTCACAGCCTTCAACAACTCACTACTTCGACGCGCAACAATAAGCCGACAGCCGACCCGACGGCGGGCCAAATGAACACCATGGCGGATCCAAACTTCTATGCCAACAATAGTGGGTTATGTGGATTCCAAATTCATGTGCCATGTCCTGAAGACCTACCACCAGCTCCAAAGCTACAAGACCATGATAACAAGGAGGAGCCTTGGATTTTGGCAGAAGCCGCGGGATTGGATATCCCCGCGGCTTCCTATTAACAATCGGAATCATCTTCCTTACAGGCTATTTCAACCCATCATCGCCTTCAAACAACCGCCGTCGCCGCCGTCATCACCCCCATCGGTTAATCACGCAACAGATTTGACCAAAACAGTCCAGGTCTTCTTCACAAGATTTTTCTATCAAGGTGAAAGTAGTGAGGATTTGCTAGGATGGTGAAGAATGAAATTCCTGTTGTAATTCCTTGGTGATGTGAAGGGAACTAAGTGTTTTTCGTGTTAATTAATGAACTTCAAGAGAGTGTCATGGTAATAAACATACAAAATGATGAAGCAGCAGGCCATTTATTAGAAAAAGTTCAATATTTGTGTGAAATTTCATGACGGGGTGAAAATCAAACATTGTAAGGGAAGAAAGAAAAGAAGAATAGCTTCACATTCTTACTAAAGAAACTTAATTCTCTGCCAAATTCAATTCCTAAAGAATACCTATGACAGGATCTGATGGGCAAGGAGAAGATCTTTGCTGAACCCATTGGATGAATAGAATGAAGTTGGAATCAAAAGCATGGTTTCACATCTTCATCATTTCATCATCATAGCCACAATTGGAATTTGCAGACTGAAGCTAGTTGAGCAGGTTCAAAGATTGATACATACACAACCTCTATTGTCTTCGACCTCGGTGTCAATATCCCCCGTTTCGCTGTAGCGAAAATTTTTTGAAATGGTAAAGAAATAAGAAATAATTGATTATAACAAAAACCAAACTTCAAAGCCTTGAGAATGAATGCAATAATTATGGCACATAATACCATTCACTGTCTATTGCAAAACAAAATGTCTTATTTTGCAAGAATGTTTCGTAATATGTGAGAGCCCGATTATGAATAATTAAGCAGCAACTAGAGAACAAACAATTTATATGAACATATTTCAAATAGGCACGTATGCAAGACGTTTGAGGCATTTAGCAGAACCCTACAAACAAAGACATTCAGATCCCGGCTTCAAAATTTTTCTGGTCTGCTTTTAAGCAGACGGAAATATGGAAATATCAATGAATATTTCTCCACGTAACAAAAATGAAATTTCATACAATAGAGGGGCAGGGAGATAATGTACGTTCTTTTTAGCTCCAAAAGCCATTTTTCCGTATCGATTGTACCAGAAAAATCGAATAAACACATTTATCTTCAAGTAAACATACTATTGGCACTACCAATGTCATCAAAGATACACTCTGCTACTAGTTTTTGCATTTCCCCTTTCACAAAATACATTAGCTGGCCTCGTGTCTAAGATTGCTAGAATAAGACCGCAACAATGTTCCTCAAATTTTCTTTTTGCTCCCAAAAAGGTCTCTCATTAAAAGAAAAGAAAATGTTGAGCAAGCACCATTAACATGAAACTCATTTCGGGTTAAGAGTATTATGTGATTAGCGCCAGGTGTATACTTTCGCAAATAAAATTGGTAGAGTTCACTTAATTCAAAACCTACATTATATGGACAAAAGTCGAGAAGGACTTTTTCAAGCTTCAACCCTCTCATGGAAAAAAGATAATTTTAGCCTCCAAGGATTCACCATAAGTAGCAGATTTCACTACCACGTTCTGACTCCATGTACTGTGAATTTCCCTTCAGTGAAACTTGGCCTTAAATCTTATGGCATTTGGGAATCTGTATAAAGTCACAAAACCTCCGTATGAGAACTACCATTCTTTCTTATAAGCCTGAAGTTCACGATCCCCGAGGCCAAGCACATTTTCTGAATTCCCTTTCACGAGGTAAAAACTCGGCCTTAAATCTTGCTACATTAGGGTCTGATAATGTCACAAACCTCCGGCCTTCGGAGAACTACCATTTCTTTCTTATAAGCACAAAGTTAGATCTAAGCCAATCACATTTTCATATGTTTTTAACGCATCATTTAAAGCGACAACCACTTCCTTCGATTCTTCCCTATCAATATATGCCTCCAGCCCCAATTCAGCTTCTCCTCTGAAGCGCGCTCCCGGTTTAACCATCAAACCTTTTCCCCTTCTGTTTGTTGAAACATGAGAAGCTAGGTAGGATTCCGGTTTCGAAAGCCCCCCTTTCCATGAATTACCCAATACATCTTCACTTTTAAATTAAAGGCCAGGCACATCATTATGCAAAATTGATCCCAAAAAAAAAAAAAAACTAGTGATTCCAAGCTGATTCATCTGCCATAATCTCAACCTACTAAAGTAGATTACCGACCCAACAACAAAATGAAATCAAATCGTACAAATAATCATATTACCAATTTCGAGGAAAGAATTTAAAAGAAAAGAACGCATCAGAGGAGACAATCAAACAAGAATTGGAAGAAGAAACATTCTAGATCACAGGGGATAGGGAGAGAATATCCACACGGATTCAAAATTCTGATCTCGACAAGTTCTTTCCCCGAAATCCATCCATTGCACTCTCTTCTTTTTCCAGCATTTTCTTGGAGGATCCCGGGATGGGACATCATGGAGATATTAAAGATCTCTATCTTGAGTAACTGCTCTCAGTAACCTCAATGATGGTGTCTGGCTTTTGATTCTCACCATCGAGGAATCGACTTGTGTGGAAGAACATAACTGAGTTGTTCTCCAATTTCAAATGAAATCAGGAGTGTAAATATGAGATTTTGCCTTTGAAGTTTGAAAAAACATAAGGGGCTATTTGTTTTTAAACTTTTTACTAAAAGCTAAATAGCTTTTAGCATTTAGCTGTTTATTTTTTAAAAAATTTATGATTTATTGCTAAAATTTAAAAAAAAAATTATAAATAAAAAAAATGAAATATTTGACTTTTATTTAGAAAAAGTGTTTCATACGAAAATAATGAAACTACATCATTGGGTACTTAGCAAAGAGGGAGAAATTTAGCAATACTGGCTATTAGGGATGATAATAGGGGGTTCGGGATGGGATGACCCGTCCAATCTGGTCAGATTTATTTTCTTACGGTGCCGAAACATATCGTCTAAAAAGTTAAATGAGCGGTCGAAGCGAGGGATAGGAAAAATTTCAAATCATCATGTTTACATTTGTTTTGGTTTTTTGTTTTTTTATTTTTTTTATATTTGTTTTTATTATATTAAATTAATATATTTCAAAAAGAATAAATATTATAAATTTTTATAAATTATTTATTAAAAACATTATAATTATTATTATTTATATTAAAGTATAAAATAAAATAATAAAATAATATTTTTAAATATATAATCGGGATTTAGGAATAACAATACTCAGAGCAGTCTTGAACTGATCTCCCAAGTTTGAGAAAAACTTAAGCTAGATAAAGCTAAAAAGCACAGACTACGGTTAAGCCAAACCCGTCCCATTAAAGAGACGGAACAAGAGCGGGAACTTCAAAATAACGAGTCATCCTACTTCATTCACCGATATTAAAAAACGAAAGCGAAACTTATCTTATCTTATTAAGTATTATTCATCGATAAACTAAAAAAATCATATTCGGCATTAAATAAAAACTAAACCTCACCTTAGTTTTTTATTTTTTCAAGTGTTGCTCCATAATGCTCTGTTTTTGTTAGTAGCGGTAGTGCAAAAAATCGGTGTGTAGTTGTGATATTTTTTGGTATTTTTCGGTTGATTGTAAAATGAGTGTAACCATAACCAAAATTCGGCATTAGAAGGAGCGTGGCACAATTGTAAGTAATATAGCACACCATTTAGCATCCTATTGCAAAAAAAAAGTCTTTTTCTTATTTCTTGATTTAGGTTGTTGGAAAAACCATAAATGGCACATAAAGTGTGATTTTTGTTTTCAATTTTAATAGCTATTCGGCATTAATTTAACATGAGAATCTTTTGAATTGATGGTTTATTGGGGATGTTGGTCTTCAATGCCTATTTGTTTATAATATTTCGTAGGGGTAAAATGTAATATGGCATGATATTCATTTATATCTATTTTCATAAAGAACCAAATGGAGGAGGCTTAGAAGAGTGAGATATGTGCAATTTTGTTTGAGTTGGGAAGTAGTACGTATAGATCTAAATAACCATAGAATTTAGGATTAAGCTTTATTCAGTTGAGGCACGTTCCTATCTATTGGATTTTTTTTTTACATATTTTCATTTTATATTACATCGTAGTAATACAAATTTGTTATCATTGGGATTCAAACGCTATTTTTCCGCCTTTACCCGCCTCAGCTCTTTAACCACTTGAGTTAAGGTCTTGTGTGACTCTATTTATTTGATCTTTATTTCATCTAACATTACCTAAGTTTGAAGCCCTCTTTCTATGGTTTGAATCCTAAACCTGTTGTATAAGTATTTTATGATAGAATCATTGTTGTAAAAGGCGCACTTAGGCACGAGGACGCGATGTGTGCCTCATAGCACTAGCTAAAAAAAAAAAAAAAAGTGAGAGCCAACGCCCCTTTGACATGGCCAGAATGAGGCGCGAGGCTCTCCCTAGGCGTTCCTTTAGCAATTTCTGGCAATTTTTGGTTGTTTATTAATCAATTTTTGAAAATTTCTGGTTGTTTATTGGTCTTCTACTCATCTTCCACTGTCAAGGCTATAGAGTAGCCCTAATTTTTTTCAATCACAAAGATCATCTTCTTCGTCTTCAAGGTTGTAGAGAAGCCCCTTTTTTGTCACAAATCAAAACAACGTCGTTTTGATCTCTTTGGGACCAACGTGACATCGTTTTGAGTCTTATATATATATATATATATATATATATATATATATTTAAAGAAACTTCCATCAAGACGATGTAGAGAAGCCCTAATTTTTTCAGTCACAAAGATCAAAACGACGTCTATTTTGGTCTCTTTGAAATCAACTTTGCGTATAAGTCTTTGATATATTTTAAAGAAACTCCCATCAAAATGCTCGTGAGAAGCTAATTTTTCAATCCATTTTGCAGTCTCTTTAAGACACAAACACGGTGTCCAAGTCTAACATAATTTTTTAGAAAAACTTCCATCAAAACGTTGCATAGAAGTCCTAATTTTTTTGGTAAATCTATACTATATAAAAGTATGAAGTGTTTTATTTTACCCTCCAAATTTACCCTTATTTCACTCTTTTAATTTCAAAACTATCATCGAAATGTGTTTTCACCTTGACTTTATTTCATCTATCGCTTTTCTACTTCATCGAATCATCACAATTATCTAAAATGAAATGACATCTCTAAATGAAAATGACATCTTACACGAAATGAAAGCTTTCATCTTGACTTTATTTCATCAATCAATTCTCTACCACGAAATTATATTCTCATCAACAATTTCTTTAGGAGATCCAATATGTGGTTCATCTCCCTCTCTTTTCCTCTCTTTCTTAAAATCTTGATGGAGAACCCTAGAACATGGTAAAGAAATGAGAATTTTCGAACCCTTCATATCACTGATACATCGCAAGTATAGGGAACTATAGTTTTGTTCTCTATCTCTAATTAGCATTAAAACTTTCTCTTCATTGTTAGTGTCGGTAAAAGCTTAAGCAAATGTATGAGGTATTATTCCCTATCTCACATATAATTTTAAACTATTTTCACGATGTTATGTTAGACGTTTCATGTTAATCGTCTTTTGGTTGACGGGAAAGTGAGAAAGCTGCATAATGGAAATAAAATTTCTAAGTTTAGTTTTTAATTTGGCATATTGTTTGTGTAGGCTTCAGTATTAGAAAATCCAAGGTGTCATGTTTTTTTTCATAGAATTATGTAGTTTTGATTTTTTTTTTTAATGATATTAACTTATTAAACAAAACTTTTTTACAATGGCATTTGACAGAATTTAAAAAAAAAAAAAAAAAACTTTTGCAAGGAGGTATTAACGGATATCCAAAAAAAAAAAAAAAACTTTTTAGCAGGGTAATATTTTATCATTTTTTTTCTTTTTTATTCTTCTTCTTCTTCTATTAAAAAACTTTAATCCACTTAATCAAACGCCTACTCTGGAATCTAATATATAATTAAATCGTTTGTTTATAAGATTTTAACATATACGTAATATTTTTCATATATAGAAAAAAAAATTGAAATTTTCAATCCTACATAAACTTCCGCTTAATTAACAAAATAATTTATATATTTATCTTTTTATTCCATAAATAATTCTTATAATTTATTTATTTATTTATTATAACTACATAATTTACTATACCAAAATACACTTCTTTTGGTCTCACAATCCATAAATTATTTGCACAAATATGCAGATGCATGAATAGCAGTTTTCAGTTTCTTATGTTTCATCTCTAAAACAAATGTACGACGATCACACTACCTGAATTTATTGTAATTCATTTAATTTTGTAACTTATACTTTATTTTTAATTTTTTATTCTTATATATATATATATATATATATATATATATATATATATATATATATATATATATATATATATATATATATATATATAGTATATATTTCTGCTTTTCAAGGCTGCCTCCTCTCGTGAGCTGGCCTTCCAAGTTTACGTCGATTAAGTCGAGATGGAGTCTCCAACAAAGACACGTAACACCAAATCGCGACAAAACTCATCAAATAAATCTTATCTCCGATAAAACACTATTAGCTAAAAATTGAAGATTGTACCAACTACAATGATTTAAAAATGAATGAGCATTAAATGAGAGCATGATGCTGACCTATAACATTGCAAAGCTAATCTTTAGCGCTCTATAACAAATTACAGTAATTTTTCTTCTTTTCTTTCTCTCGTTTTCTTTATTTTGAAGCAAATTGGCACCTTTAATTCTTCTACCTCTTTTAGTACTTCTCTCTCTATATATATATGAAAAAATGTTTCACATTATTTGTTGAACATCTATATGTTTTAAAGATTAATTTCGATTTTTGTATTTGTAATCATATTTGGCATAGAACATATTTCAATGGCAATATTTTTATTTTCATAAATATATATGAAAAGAATATGTAAGGACATTAATAAATGGGTCTATTAAGAAAATCCAAAATATGATTTATTCCCTTTAATTTTGTTTTTAATTTACTAATTGCATGATTTATTAGTATATGTAATCAATTGATTGATTGTCATAGTTTTCATAATTTGATTGGTAGAGAATCTCGATTTAAGTGGCTTGTAAGAGGTTGCATGACTTACTACCATACATTTCCAATAAGTAACATAACTTTCGAATTTGATTAGAATATTCAACGTTTAATGTGAGACAACATTACATTATATTAAAATGATTTGTTTTCAAAAAATAATAATCGGAAATGTTTTTAAAAATAATTGTAAAAACATATTTTTAAACATACAATCACCTTTAGGTGGTGGATCAAGAGAATGCGCTCACTCTGCCGAGAATGCCGAGTTTGCCTCTTTTATTACAAATTTTCATTTCTCCCACAAAAGTTCTACTTAATTTTATGTAATGTCAAAATTTGAGAAATTAATAATAATAATTTTTTTAAATTGTCTTCACACGAAACTTCAAGACATATAAATTAAGGAAAATATTTGATAAATCAAGTTTTTGACTTAAAGTACTTAATAACTTAATCCATGAATCTCAAAATTTTAAAGTATAAATAAAAAAATTAACTATTTTAATTTAATATTTAAAATTATTTGATTTTAAGTTATAATATTAAAATATTTTAATAAATATGATTTAATTATTCAAATAAAAAATATTATCATGCAAATTATTTTCGATTTAATTTATTTCAAAGTTAGCTAAAAGAAAAGACAACGCATTTATAATTTGTCTATGGCATATTTTACTGGGGGTGTTAAAAACAAATAAATAAGTAAAATAAAATAAAATAAGAGAGTAAAATGAATGGGAAAGAAATGGTCAAGAGGAGATGTAACGATCCAATTATTTACTTAATTTTATTTGTATGATAATTATTGAGAACTTTTGGCTTATTCATAGGATGATACATAGGTTCATAGGATGACACATGGATTCATAGGGGACATTCTAGGGTTCATAAAGAGGTTATAAAAAATAGAGTTTAGAGATTTTTGTTTTTTATTTTTGGAAGGAAGGGAGGAAGCTTGGAGGAAGAAGTTTCGGGGAGAGAACTTCATAGGATTAATCAAACACTCCCTATGTATGCCAATTGTAAGTCAATTAAGTCTTCGCGAATCGCTCTAACCAAACCTAATTCTCATTTCATTTACTTTTTTTTTTATTCTTTTCAAGCTATTCTATTTTCTCTCTCTCTTACTTCTTTCTTTATTATAAAGAAAATAATTTTATTGACATCCCTAAAAACATAAATACAAATTGTTCAAAACACAGTATTAGGTTAATTACATAATAAATAAGTCCAAAGACTATAAATTTGATAGTACTATAATGATTAGAATATATATTTAATTTTATTACGTTAAACATATCGACGAGATCATAATTGATTCATATCCCTTTCCCGATCGAATATGTTTTATATTGTCTATGTAAATCGCTCCCAGATATTAACAAACGTCAGACAAGACGCATTGAAAACAAAGTTCAGAACAAGACAATGACAATAAAACAAATAGTGCATCAAGACGACAACAAAATCACGAAAATAAAATAAAACTCAAATCCATGTATAAAAACCACTTTATTAAGAAATAAATTGATAGAAATAGGTGTATGATGATAATTAAAGGTTAAGAATGACAAAAAATTAACCCTTTTTGGCTTAAGAAAGATAAGTGGTTTAAAGAGAAAGTTGAAAGAAACTGAAACTAGAGTTTTGGATTTAATTTTATTTTTATGCTCTTTTAATCTCTCTTACTTCTTTAAAATGATTAGCTATAGTTTATTATTTTTAGCATGCTGCACCTGCTACACACTAAATCCCATTAGAGGTTTTTGTTTAATATCCAATACGACGTCGTTCGTTCTCAAGCTACCCATCCCACGTCAAGTCTTATTACAAACTGAATTTTTTTCCATATTCTTTTTTCCCACCTTCCCCATCTCCCTATCCAAATTGCTCATTCTCGACGTGAAACAGTGAATCATCCCACTCCCTTCAAATAATCAAAAGTTAATACGATTTAAATTCCCATATTTAAACTAGGAAGGCATTCTTTTCGACAGGTCAACTTTTATAACCATTTTCTTCCAAGAACTTGGTAATGGGTGTTATATCACTTATGAGGTCACTCTACAGTGTTTTTTTTTAGCTTCTTGCTAAAAGCAATTTATTTTTTCAGATGCTTTTTTAACTTTTTCACGATTTATTACTCCACATTCAAAAAATGTTGAATAGAAAAGGCCAAATTATTTGACTTTTTTGCTTTTCTAAATGTTTTTTTTTATTAAAAAAATGGATTTTCAAATATGAGAAAATCATATTCTTTATGATCCAAGCTAATTAAATAAAATTATATGTATTTCAAAATTTTTATTAAAAGTTTATTTTTCTCAAATTTTAGATAAAAATAAAAGATTGACTAAAACAACTAAATACTTAATCATAATAAGCATTATTAACAACAAAAGTTGTATTTAGTATTAAGTTAAAAATATACAATTTTTTCTTTTCCAAGTCACCGACGTTATGTGAATAATAATGCGGACATTGGAAATACGGACACTGCCTTGTAAAAGAAATATGGACCTCCCAGTGTAACCACAAAGTTGCAGCAACTGTCAGTGTCAATTAGGACTAACAAATTCTCGAATGGCATTCCCTCTTCGATTTTGCATTTGAGGGATTTGAGCGACAATGCTTTGTCCATGGAAATCCCCTCTGACATTGGAAATTTATCCAATTTGTCCTATCTGAGCCTGAGGAAGAACAAGTTGACTGGTGGAGTCCCCGCTTCGATGCAAAAACTGAACAAGTTGAATTCACTTGACTTGAAGGAAACCTGCTCATTGGAGAAATTCCATTCTGGCTGTTCGATTTCAACCAAAAAACATAAGTTTTTAGCCTTGTATTCGTAGGGGGGCTATTTTATAATTGCAAGAAAAAGAAAAAAATAAAAATAAAACTCCTTGGCTCATTCCCGCCTAAAACCTATTCCACGCAAATATCATCATCCTCCAACTACTACGTATCTTTACTCAAACTCTGCTGTGAATCCCAAAACCAAACCCAAGCCAAGAAGCTCCACTGCCTCATGCTCAAAACCGTAACACACCCTGAAATCTTTTTATTGAACAATCTCATCTCCACTTACAGCAAATTAGGCAATTTAGAATATGCCCACCGCGTGTTCGATCATATTCCTCAATCAAATCTCTTCTCATGGAACGCCATCCTCTCCATTTATTCAAAACTGGGTCAGTTTTTCTCAAATGCAACAAATCTTTGATCTAATGCCATTCGCATGGGCCTCTTGGAATTTGGCCATATCGGGTTATGCTAATTATGGCTCCAGCATTCGATGCCGCTGAGTTTATAAGTTGATGTTGAAGGATGCAGCCATGAACCAGATTACATTTTCGACAATGCTTATATTGTGTTTGAATTGTCGATGGATGGATTTGGGTAGGCAAATTCATGGGCAAATACTGAAATTTGGTTTTGGGTCTTATGTATTTGTGGGTAGTCATTTGCTGGACATGTATGCGAAATCGGGTCAGATTCATTATAAAGGTACTATATGGATGAAATGCCAGAGAGGAATGTAGTTATGTGTAACACAATGATCACTGGGCTTATGCTAGAGAGGCATGGGATGGTTGAAGAGTCTAAACATTTGTTTCATAGCCTAAAGGAGAGAGATTCCATTTCTTGGACAACCATGATTTCAGGGCTAATGTAGAATGGGATGGAGAGAGGCAGTTGATATGTTCAGAGAGATGATATCGCGTGATTCACCAAGGATCGCTTTTTATTAATGGGAAGCCGCCTTGACCGGCTTGTAGTCTGCCTTTGGAGAAGGGAAACAAAATTCATGCTTATGCACAAGAACCCGACCATAAGGATAATGTGTTCGTGGAAGTGCTCACGATATGTATTCCAAATGTAAAAAGCATAAAATCATGGTAAATAAATATTCTTAGAGAATGACTCAAAAGAATGTAGTTTCGACTCCTAATGTCAGGGTTATGGCCGTAATGGTTCAAATGAAGAAGTCAAAGATTTTTCTTGATATGGCAGATAAATGGTTTGAGCTAGATGGGATTTTAATTTCAGAGGAAGTGTTATTAGCTCATGTGCTAATCTAGCAAGCTTAGAAGAGGGTGCCCAATTCTCATTGTCAAGCCTCGTTTCGGTTTGATTTCTTTATAACCATATCTAATGCGCTTGTTACCTTGTATGGTGTAAATGTGGAAGCATGAAGATTCCTATCATTGTTCGTTGAAATGAACACAAGAGATGAAGTTTAGATCGCATTACTTCACAAAGCAGCCCAGCTTTAGGAAAGTCAATGAGACGATTGATTTGTTTTGCAGAGCAGACTAGTGGAGAAAGGACTTCAATATTTTGAATCAAAGATAACAGAATACGGGATTATACCTATCCCCGATCACACATTACGCATCATCGACCAAGGGCCGAGCTCGAAGGTTGAAAGCAAAGCAAGAAATTTTATAAATAAGATGCTCGCCATCCCGACGTGGTTGGATGGGCTACCTTTGCCGAGCTCATGTAGAGTTCAATGTGACATGGAAATCGGGAATGGGGCGCCGGATTCTCTTATTAAATTAGAGCTCGTAACCCCCGCAACCTATGTCTTGCTTTCAAGTCTTTGCGTCGCTAAAGGGAAACGGAACGAGGTGGCTTAGTTAAGAAGAGGAATGAGAGATAAGAGAGTAAAAAAGAACCGATATAAGTTGGATTAAATATAAAGGCAAAGTGCATGTTTTTCATCGATGACCGGGCCAAGTCCATTTTTAGGTCAAATATAGCCGAAGTTGGAAAAACTTAACTGTAAAATGACAAGAGGGATATTCGATATGAGTTCTCTTCTTCATGATGTTGAAGAATCTTTTAGAAGATAAAAAATGCTTAACCACCACAATGAGAAACTTGCTAATGCTTGGGTTGATTTTTGTTTTGTTCCTCCCGCCCACGATACCGTTGCTATTAAGAACCCGAGAGTCCTGGTGGATTGCCAATCAAACTAAATTCATTTCCAAGATACGTAGAGAGATACTAAGTATGGGATGCTCTTGCCCACTCTTAAAGATGGGACATGTTCATGTGGGATTTTTGGTGACAGAGTTCTCCAAGGATTTTCATAGAATATTAGAATCTTCAAAATTTTCGTGAGTGATCAAACACTCCGAAACAGGCGTAAAGCCGAATAGGTTCATCACCAAAGCAAAGTGGTGATCTTCCATGAAGGCAGTGGATGAATTCGGGGTCCACAATTGTCCTAGATACTCATTCATATCGATGAAAATAACTTGTTCTCCAGAAACCCGCCATTATCTTGTTAGGATACATTGAAAGAAACCGCAAAGATGGTAAAATGGAGAATTTGAGAGCATACTAATGCCAATTGTAGCAAAGTATGGTGGTACTCATCCGGTTAGAGAACACGTTGTTTGGTGGATTGCGCCTGATTCATCGAGCTCTTATCTTTCCCCGCAGCCTCTAAAACACTCAACATTGCTCTAAGGGTTCGGGGGGCTCAAACATTGCAAGATATGGCCACCACATAAAAAAGGTGATATCTTATTGATCGAACTCTTACGCCATATTATCTCGGAGGTCTGAAAAGTTTGATAGCCAAGTAACTTAATCTAGGGAAGTGGTCATACTAAAATAGGGGAAGATAGGGTACAGAAAAATATTAGAGAGGTTTCCTCATCTTGTAATGTGAGTTGATGTACAACTTCTTTTGTTTATTGATCAAATTGCAACAATAATGATAATTTTGATGCTTTGTCTGTCATATATTAAAGTGCATGTTGTCTCGCTTGATTAGAAAAATGGGTAGACGCTGGGCGAATGTACCAGGAAATTTTTCTTCTTTTTTTTTCCTACCAAGAACTTGGTAATGGATGTTATATCACTTATGAGGTCATTCTAAGGTGGGGTTTGTTTTTTAAACTTTTTTCATAATTTATTGCTGAATTTTTGTAAAAAAATTTGTTGAACAGTAAAAACCAAACTATTTAATTTTTTTGCTTTTTCTAATTACTTTTTTGAATAATTTTTTTTATTAAAAAAACTATATATTTAAATATGATCCAATTGAAATCAGTGTTGTATTTTTACCTATATCCCAAATTTTTTCTAAGATTCTTTCAAATAAAGCCGGTGCTCATGATCAAAACTACCCAAAATTTGGCTTTTAATCCGGATTTCTCCAATCAAAGTGGGTAGTGGAGCCTCAATTACCACAAGGCCAACACGCCACTTTATTAGTATATTGTAAAAGTTTCTGAAAAACCCTCTTAACGGAATTTCTCCTCCTGGTTTGGTAACCCTCTTACCATATCATTTCTTTGTAGAAATTGCATGCCTTTGTGGTGAAATGCCCCACCCTTTCAGGCCATATCAATCATTTACTTGACATTTGAATGTCACTTGCACATTTTCGAGAGGATTCAAAGAAAAACGCTTTTGCTGCATCTTTATCTTGAATAGCCCTGGCCTCCAGAATCAATGATAAAACATTTTCTCTCTTCAAATGCTACCTTAAATCCCTTCTACAAACCGCCCACACATAAAGTGTGCTCTGATCAATCTCAAGAACATACATTACATCATAAACTAGCTTAATCCCTACACAACTCCTCATAGCAACAAATTCCCTCGACCCCACCGCTGTTCTCCATTTCCAATTTTCACCCTGATTTTATCGAATTCTTATCAAGGTTTCTAAATGTTTCTCATCACTTTGTCATATGGTTTGTAGCCAACTACTATCACCAGTGCCAATCGTCACATGTGGTATTAGAAATGAAACAAAAAGGCAACAAACAACTTATCTACCTTCTTTGTTGGACCGCAAGATGCGTTTCACCTTGTTGTCGATCTCCCTTCTCCTCGCAAAACTTCAATGAGTCCCATTTTTGACATCTCCGCACCTTACATCCGGCCTTCTCCAACATCTAAAATGGGATGATTTTGTTTTGCCATAGTGCTTCTGCATGGAGAATATCTTCCTCCTTTGTTGTCTGCACTACCTTCTCCTCGCAAAGAACTTCTAAGTTATCATTAATTTCCTCTTCTTCCCCTTTCCATTTCTTCTTTTCTTTCCTAGTTTTGTCGTGACTTTCAGTCTATAGAGTCGATACTCTTTCAAATTTCATCGTACTCCCCTTTGTTTGTGGTGCTCTCAGCACTAACCAAATCGCCAACTTGATTTGAGAAAGGTTCTCGGGTGTTCTCCAATGAAGCAATGGTCGCTCATACCTCTAGCAAAGAAACAAGGATCCTTTGCACCAACCTATTGTCGAGAGGTCAAGGCAAGCATTTCGCTTGTTTGCAATGTCAACCAACTTGTCGAGTAATTTTGATTGTCTCACTCCTCCATCTACATCCTCAAACTCCCCCCGACCAAATTTAACCCCTTCATGCTCTTGATCTTTTCATCTCCCGTACTGCTCAGGAAATCCCATATATTCTGGGCCGAGTCACAAGCCATGATTTTGCTGAAAATTGTCGGTGAAACAAATAAAGATACAACAGGCTTGCCTTGGCTTTTCCGGTTTTTATCTCCTTGTGATGACCGATTTGATTCAGGTTGGATTGTCGTGAAGTGCAGCCACCTCATAGTCATCTTCCACCGCTCCCGTAATCACAACCTCAATGTGACTTGCATTTCTTTCCTCGTGACGCCCCAAAACCCTGGGGTCCGTTGACTACCCGTCAACCCGCGGGACCGCCGCAGGCCTGCCCGACGCCACCTCGTAAAACCTGGCAGTCTCCTTTGTACGGAGCCTCTACCCAAATACAAAGTCCGTATAAACCTGTCCCAATCAACAATATATGCAATATATATCCACACGGCCACTGCCCATCAACCGCTGCCAACACATATATCCAAACTATATCCAATAGTTTCAAGAGTTAATATTTTTACTCTTAAACAATACATATATTAAGATTAGAGAAATTCTAATACATACATATCGTCGCCAAAGCCACAATCCGGCTTTTCTTCTAATCCACGGTCTCTAGGATGAGCCGTCTCCTCGCACGCTCCCTGTACCTGTAAAAAGGGGGATCCCACGACGGGGTGAGCTAAAGCTCAGTAGGAGAATCGCCCTAAGTGGGCTACTCACCACCTAAGTGCAATGTTCCAAATTAAACAAAATATTCAAAGAAATGTAATGATCCCAGCTCTGAATGTCTACATGACCAACTCCTGCATCCTCGGAAACTCACCGACTCTCTCACACTCGCCCAAGCCTTGTATGAGAATTATGATTTCTATTTAGTGGACAATCCTCCTGTGGGCGAACATATATATCAATTGGGCCGCTTCCGACGATTGATAAGTATATTATTTGCTCAGTGGACTACCCTCCGATGAATAAATATCAACTCGGGCCGCCCGACTTGATATATTATTCCGATTCGATCGCCTCTCCGATAAATACAATATGTCAACTGGGCCGTCCGACGGTTGATATATTATTTGATTTGGACTACCTCCGGAATTTACATTTTTAGACTACTCTCCGAACCAAGCCTCTTCTAGACTCTATACCACGACTAACCCCATATTCCTAGGATGTTCTGCATATGGAATGCATGTATGCCGCTCCAATATAGTTCAATCACATGCAAACATATCAGTTTACGAATATATTTTACATAAAACTTTAAATCACACATCAAAATTCAGCTCACTGGGCTAATGATCAATCATCTCCAATGGCCTACGCTCACAATTATATTCCATATAATTGAGCAAATCACAATTTTTATTCCTTAATGGTTTATACACACACAATTATATTCCATATATCAGGACCTCATGTTAACCTCATTAAGCATTAACCTATTGGATTTCTACACAACACCAACTCAAGTCATTCAATCTCACACAAGTCAAATGCCCAAAACACATGGATGATTTTTAATCCATTTCACATACAAACTCCTGGACTGTTTTTACAGTCCCAACAGGGGAAGTGGCTGTCCACGGGCAGCCCATACTTCCTACGTCGGTTCCTCTTGGTGGAACCGATTTCCATTCCCATTTCCTACTTATAACACCTGCCACAATTTATTGAATAAATTATGATCTTAACACCTCAATTCAGTCCCCAAAACAGGGGAAGTGGGCTGTCCACGGGCAGCCCACTCATCCTACATCGGTTCTGATTTTTTTTTTTTTTGAAACCGATTTCCATAGCTAATCCCGGTCTCATACATACCAACATAGAATTTAAAGCACAATCTCAAATAATAAGGCCTCCACTGATCTTTTCTGGGGTTCACTTGACAGCCCAAATGTCCAAAAAATATTTTTCCATAATTCGACATCCCAGCCAGGACTCCACCAACAACCATTCTCGTGATTTATTCACATCAAGACACGATGAAAAGAGAAATCTTAATTAAGAGACTCCAAACAGCCCTCAGTTCCTCGGGCAGTCTCGGATGGTCAAAGTAATTCCTAAGAAAATTCCAACAATTCCGGTCCCATGCTTTGTGGGATCGATCAAACGCCCCTCACGCCTCAAACCAACCAAACATCAAAAAACACTTAACCTAGAGTAAAAACTCGCAGTGGTAAATTCCTACCTTCGGAAGTTGTCAAAAACTCGCACTCCGTACCACGCGCAGCCGCCCGCAGAACGCTTCCCCTGCGCTCCGTCGACCGCCAACGGTCCGATCATAAGATAACCTGGCGAGAGTAAGCGAGGCGCTTCTCTCTAAAACCCTCAAAATTGCGGCTGCTGGAAAATCTGCTTCCAATCACGTTTTTCCCTTGCTTTAATTGGAGAAGAAGACCTATTTGCTATTTCCTGTCTTCTACCACTTCTAAATCAACTCCCATAATTACCATTTTGTCCCTCTTTCTCAGATTTGATATCTCAAGACTACTCTACCGCCCATTTTCATCATTTCTCTACTTATACCACTTACATGAGCACATGTTATATTACGCTTGTCGCATCGAAACCTACTACTGGCATTCGAAACGCGACGTGAAAAAAACGTGTCGATTCGACCGGTCTCAAAATTACGAGTTTCGCTGTGCTAACTAGATTTCGTGAGACATCCTTAACCGCATAATCCGCTTCTCGTCATCCGAGATCTGCACCACTACGGATTTTTAACCGTAATTACAATTTCGTAATCTAATTACGATTTCGCTCTCTTATTCCATACACGGGCTTCTTTCTGCTTCCATTTCACGTCGATTCTTCCCTGAATACCGGTGAGTTGGCAGTAAAGACGCCAGTCTTCATACCACTTGCTGAATGCATCATACCTTCAATCAATATCACAGTTGCCTTGGGCTTAGCAGTTATATTATCATGGAGAGGGACAAAGCAGAATAGAACTGAAATAGAAATCTACGCTTTTATAAAAATTCTGCAGAATATAAATACACAATGACACAACTCGAATTCTTTAGTTCTATAATCAACTAAGACAAAGGCGCGAACTAAACGAAAAACAAGAACTAATCACCTCAAACAGGCAAATTTAGTGTAAAAACTAACGACTCTCGCTTGTCAAACCGAATAAAACTGATTTAACATTCGTAAATGACTTGCAAAAGAGTTGCGTGACCTAAGCAACTCCATGAACGTATGATGATCCCTTCTATATAATTCATGTGATAATGAAATGATCCACACAGGTATAACTACTGTCTTAGTGGATTGTAGAACTAAGGAATTCAGTTGTTGTTTTTACACTAAATATACTTTTTACACTAAATTTGCTGTTTTTGAGGTCAATTAGTTGTTGTTTTTCATGTCAATTTAGTTACTGGGTAATCGCTCTTAGTGGGATTGTAGAACTCGAGGAATTCATTTCAGTTACTGTGGTATTTATATTTCTCGGCAAGATTTTATAAAACGTAGATTTCTATTTCGCCTATTCTCTTTGTCCATCTCCTTCCATTTAACAACAAAGTGGTGCATCAAAGCCTTTCGATCTTATAATGGAGAATAGCTTAGATATTGATTGAGAGGCAAGTCCATGATTCAAAGAAGCTAAGTGAACATGGAAGCAAGTTCAGCATTTTTCTCGCCTCGCTCCACCAATGTTTGACGAGGAGAACTATCAAGCTTGGGCAAAGTGAAATGCAAGTCTACATCAGGCCAGGGTTAAATGGAGGCAGTGAAGATGACTATGAGGTGGTTGCACTTCCCGACAATCCAACCCTCGAATCAAATCAGCATCACAAGGAGATAAAACAAGAAAGCCAAGGCCAAAGCCCGTTTGTATGCCGTCGTTTTCACCAACAATTTTCGCCAGTAATCACGTCATTGCGGACTCCGCTAAGAATATCTCGATTTCTCAAACTAGAGTACCAAGGAGATGAAAAGATCATTAGGTCCGGTGATTGCCACAATGCAACTAAATTCATTTCAATATACCACAAAGAAAGATACCAGATAAATATCTATCTCGATGAAAATTAACTTGTTCTCCAGAAACCCGCCATTATCTTGTCGGCATGATGCATATACAACCTCTATCGGCCTTCAGCCTTAGTGTCGCATCCCCTCGTTTCACCTGCACCCAAAAAAAAAAATGGTGAAGAAATAAGAAATAATTGGATTATAACGCAGAACCAAACTTCAAAGATGAGAACGAGCCGTAAATAATTATGCAGACATAATACCATTTCTTCAAAGATGTTGAAGAAATGTCTATTTCTTATTTCTTCGCTTTTGGTTATTGAAAACCATAATGGCATAAGCCTCGATTTCTCTGTCGCTTTATTCTTCAGGCGCACTTTGAAGATTAATAGAATCGTCAATCTGATGATTTATGGTATGCTGTCTTTAATGTGCGTATTTTTGTACAATATTTCGTAGGGTAAAATGCAATATGTCATACATTTATCTTTTTTTATAAAGAATCAAATGGAGGAGGTTGAGAAGAGTGAGAGATGTGCAATTTTGTTTGAGTTGACAAGTAGTAGGTATAGATCTAAATAACCCTAGAATTTATGATACAGCTTTATTCAATTTAGGCACATCTAACAAGCATCTACTGGCTGAAGCTCTCTATACTATGGTTTGAATCCCAAACTCCATTCGCATCAAGATTCTTTGATAGAATTATATAGCTCCTCAAAGGCATGCTTTAGCACGAGGCGATGCAATGTGAGCTCGGCTGCCTCACTCCGGTCAAACGATGCCCTTCGACAAGAAGGAGATGAGGAGCAAAAGGTGCATGCTTCACGCCAGCTCACTCCCTAGGCACGTCTCGAGAATTTTCGAAATTTTCTTCTCCTTCTCTAGCCGAGGCTGCAGAGGTGCCTCTACTATTTTTTTAAGAGAACTAAATTGATGTGACCTTTATTTTTAATTTATTTGAAAATTTGTAAACAAGAGACTTAAAACTAGTTCTCATCATTTCATTTCAAAAATAGTTGATAAAGAATAAAAATCCAATCGGAGCAAAAGAATGCATCATGCGCAAATACTACATTAGTGAACCGGGTACTACATTAATAAACCTTGGTACAACGATGTGACTCAATTCCCATGTTTCCTTGCCTAAAATATTGTTTTGATGTTATGTTATGCTATGACAAGCCTACAAAGATGTTCATCCATTCACTTCAAAGAAACAATTAACAAACCCAAAAATGGCCAACCAAAACCTGCTACTTGAATCCATCTTAATCCTCTTCATCTTATTCTTGCTGCCATATTTGTCTTGGTCTTGTTCTTGACCTCCTTCAGTTCAAGTCCTCTATCCCTGCCATTAATTCTTCATTGCACACCTTGGATTCATGGAACTCTAAATTCAAATATCTAAATGGAGGGGTGGGAATGTAATATGGCATGCTATTCATTTGCACATCTTTATCATAAAGAACTTAAACTATGGGCTAAGAAGAGTGAGAGATGTGCAATTTTGTTTGATTTGGGAAGTAGTAGGTATAGATCTAAATAACCCTAGAATTTAGGATAAAGCTTTATTCAGTTTGAGGCACGCTCCTATCTATTGGATTTTTTTTTAACATCTATTTACTTTGAATTACAAATCTGTTTCTCATGGAACTCGGGCCCTAGATCCCTCCCTTCCCTATCCCTGTTTCAGCTCTTTAATGACTTGAGCTAGGTCTTATTGGCCATTTTATTGGACCTTTGTTTCATCTAACATTATCTACGGTTGAAGCCATCTTTCTATGGTTTGAATCCCAAACTGTTGTAGTAGTATTCTTATGATAGAATCATAGTTGTGAAAGGTACACTTAGGCACGAGAACACTATACGTTAATCTCTAGGCGCGAGGAAGCCATAATGAAGACCCTTAGGCGCTCACTCTGGAGTTGGGAGGCTTACACCCCGATAAAGCGACGATTAGGGCGCAAGGCTCTCCCTAGGCGCTGCCTTTGCATTTTCCTTCAATTTGGTACATTATTGGTCATCCTTCGGTAAATTTCAGCAATTTTTGGAAATTTTGGTTGTTTATTGGTCTTCTCCTTCTTCTTTGGCGTCGAGGTTGGAGAGAAGCACTATTTTTTTTTTTTTCACAAAGATTATCTTCGTTGGTTTCAGAGTTACTTTTAGTCGCATATCAAAACGACATCGTTTTTTTTAAAGAAACTCTCATCAAAACGCTATAGAGAAGTCCTAGTTTTTTTTTTTTTGTAAAGGCTAAAAATTCTCATGTTTTTACTCAGAATATCTCACTTACACCTCAAGCTGGGGACTTAGGTCCAAAGAGGCCTCTTTCGTTTACTCTCATAGCCTACTTAAAGTTCTTACTTACCGTAATTAATGATGTTAAAGAGGTCAAACGAGGTTAAAATTGTCGTTAATTGTTGACGTGGTATCCACATGGCATTGTGGGACCTACTCTCCTCTCTCTTCCCTTATCTTTTCTCTCTCCTCTATTTTCCCTCATCTCTTCTCTCATCCAACCTCCCCCCACCTAGCCCCAGCTCAACACCCGCTCAAACCATTTTTTCTTTCTTTTTTAACACTTAATTTTTTGTTAAAATTTTATTTAAAATTTTAAAAGCTACTAAATAAAAATTCAAAATTTATTTTTTAAAATATAAATGAATCATTCATTATTTTAAATCTACTAAAAATTTATTTTAATTTTTAAAATCTATTAAATAAAAATTGAAATTTTATTTTTTAAAATATAAATAAATTATTCTAGATTAAATCTACTAAATTAAAAATTAATGGATGAGTTTGAAATAAATTTTAATATTAAATATAATTTCAAATGGATGAGTTTTAATATTTTATTTAAAACTAGTCTATTTTAAATAGATGAATTTAATATTTAATATTTTTTATTTAAATGGACATGTTAATATTTTTATTTAAATGGATATGTTATTTATTTTTATTTTTTTGAAAATATGGATTTTTAATATTAAATATTATTTCAATGCATGATTTTTAATATTTAATATTTTTATTTAAAAAGTAATATATTTTAATGTATTAAGTTAATACATTTTTTGATAAAATAAATAGATGAGTTCTTTAAAAAAAGAAAAAGAAAATACAAGATATTTTAAAATGTTAATATTTAGTTATTATATTATTGATTATTATAAAAAATATATTTATATTAAAGATATTAAATATTTTAATTAAAGTATAATTTATTTTAATGAATAAAATTAAATTAAAATATTTTTAAAAAATAAAATAATGAATAATTTATTTATATTTAAAATAAATTTTGATTTTTTATTTAATAGATTTAAAACTAAAATAAAATTTTAATAAAAAATTAAGATTTAAAGAATTTTTATTTTTTATTTTTGGTATAAAAAGTAGCGAGTGCCGGGTTGGTTAGAAAAAGGTGGTGTGGGTGGTGTTGGGGTTGGGGAGGAGGAAAGGGAAAAGAGAGAAGAAAGAGTCTCACGGTGTCACGTGGATGTCACGTCACCAATTAACAGTCATTTTAATGTCTTTTGACCTCTTTATTGTTATTAGTTATGGAAATGACTTAAGTGGGCTACGGGAATAAACGGCAAAGGCTTCTTTGGACCTAAAAAATTCGAAGTGTAAGTAGGATATTAGGTAAAAAAAACGAGGGATATTTGCACCTTTATCCTTTTTTCCTTTACAAATCAAAATGATGTTGTTTTGAGTATTTTATAAAGAAATCACCATCAAAACAACTTCGTTTTGAGGTGTTCACTAAGTTTAAAAAACAAAAGACATCGGGGCGTGAAATCAATGTTGTTTTGGTCCTAGAAAGACTAAAATGATGTCATTTTGACCCTAAAATTTGTTTTTCAAGTTTCTAACATTCCAAACCCCTATTTCTACCTACTTTTGCTTTTTCAACTCAAAAAAAACCCCTAAGCCTCCCAACCATTGTGTTATCCATATAGAAGATGATAAGAAGCAAGAAAACAAAAACCCCATTAAAATAGCCAACAAATTGTGAAAAACAAAGGAAAATAACTTCCCATTTATTGATTAGATTGAAATTTTATATGATATTTGATGATAAATGATTGTAAAATTTAACTATATGTGAGACAAATATATATATGTAAGATAGGTTGGGTCTTACATAAAAATACATGTGCCTTAAGTGTGTCCTGCGCCTCAAGGCTCCAAGATTTATTTATACTTCCTCAGGATGTGATGAGCTAAGTGTTTTTCATGTTAATTAATGAACTTTAAGAGAGCATCATGGAAGATCAATAATAAGCATACAAATTGATGAAGCGGGCCATTTATTAGAAAAAGTTCAAGAGCTAGCTTGTGTGAAATTTCACGATTGAGTGAAAAATCAAACATTGTAGTGTTAAAGAAAAGAAAAATAGCTTCAAAGGTCCTATTTACTCAAGAGAATACACCATCCTTAATGTTTTTAAAGTTATTTATCTCTTATCATGGCACAGTTGGAGCATTTAAAACAACCCCTGAAAAGACGTTGTTTATCCCTTGGTTTTGAGATTTTTTATTTTTTTTTTCTCGTGATGTTTCTAAGGTAGATGGAAATATTTCCAGAAATATTTCTTCAATGCAAAACAAAATGAAATTTCATAAAATAGAGTGGCAGGGAGATATGGTTCATTTTTTATTTTTAGCTCTAGGCTATTTTTCTTTCATCAAATCAATATATACACTCTATTACCAAAAAGAGGGAAGAACTGTGCCTGTTTCACATACTGCTTATGTAGTCACTTTGAAGATTCTGATGTCCTATATATAGACTACCACACAGAGATAACCGTTGACTTCTCACTCGAATTCTGAACGAGGATATAAACTTAGATTCTTAGAATTCTGAACGAATTATTATATTATTCAATGAATATCATTAATTTCATTAACTATTTTCAACATAGTGGGGCAATAAATAAGGCATGAATTCATATAATGGGGAAAGACTGAGGAAAATGAGAGAGGGGCCGCCCTTCATGTCCAAGCACTCCTAAGCATTAAATCAAAGAAGAGACAGGGGATGACTAATTTCTATAAATAGCAACAACTTTTATGACCATTTACATGGAAATTTCCTTTATTCCTACGAAGAACTTTGAAAACCTGTGCATTGGAAAGTTCCTTCTTTTCCAAATTCCAACCAAGAACAACATTTTTTTCTGTTTTCAGACTAATTTTTGGAAAGCAAAACAAGTCACCCATATAAAGCTTAACAGAGTAGGTTTGAATAAATAAAGCATAACCGATATAAAGGACTTTTAACCTTTCATTATTCACCTCGGCGTGGGACCTCCCAGTGTAAACACAAGACCACAAAATATTATATTATATTACTAGATAAAAATAATTCACAGAGGCATTGGTTTTCTAACCCAACGTTACTTCCCATCTCTTTCCTTTTCACTTTAAATATTATACCACTATTTATCTTAAAATATTATAATTATTATTATTATTTATATTAAAAAATATAAAATAAAATAATAATAAAATATTTTTAAAATATAATGGAATAATAATATTCGAACCCATTCTGAACTCATCTTAGGTTTGAGAAAATAAACTCGAACTTGTTAAAAACCCGATTATAATTAAACCAAACTCATCCCATTAAGGACGGGACGAGGCGAGAACCCAAAATAACACATCCCTTTGTCATCCCTACTCACTACCCAATGTTAAAAACTTAACACTTAATGATATTAAGTACTATTTATCATTAAACTCAAAAAAAATCTATTAAGTATTAAGTAAAAAAAACAAACCTCACCTTATTCTTTTTATTTTTTCAAATTGTTGCTCCATAGTGCTCTGTTTTTTTGTTAATAGCAGTTTTGATTTTTTTTTTTTTTTAATGGTATTAATATATTAAACAAAACTGTTTACAATGGCATTTAACAGAAATTAAAAAAAAAAAAAACTTTTGCAAGGAGGTATTAACGGATATTTTAAAAAAAAAAACTTTTTAGGGTGGCATTATTTTTATCATTTTTTTTTTTTATTCTTCTTTCTTCTATTCAAAATCCTAATCCAATTTAATCAAACATTTCCACTTAGAATTTAATATAGAATTAAATTGTTTGATTATAAGATTTTAATATATATGTAATATTTTTCATATAGAAAAAAATTGAAATTTTCAATCCTACATAAATCATGGCCGTTTAATTAACAAAAATAATTTATATATTTATCTTTTATTCCATAAATACTCTTTTATAATTTATTTATTATAATTCACATAATTTACTATACCAAAAATACACCTTTCTTTGGTCTCACATTCCATAAATTATTTGCATAAATATGCAAATGCCTGAATACCAGTTTTCAGTTTCTTATGTTTCATCTCTGAAACAAATGTACGAGGATCACACCACTTGGATTTATTGTAACTTATACTTTATTTTTAATTCTTAATTTTTTATTCTCATATATACTCCTTTCTCTTTCCCTGCCGCTCATTACTCCTTTCTCTCCTATATCATATTATTTATTATTATTATTCATTTAATTTAATCCCCCAGTTCACATCCTTAGCTAAATTGGATGTCTCTCTCCAGTCCCCACCCTCACTCACGTTTATCTTCTTTGTTATAAATATTAATATTATAAGGCAACCATTTCCATAAATATAAAATTGTGACATTTTGTTAATGCAAGTACTGCCCCACGTTAATGGGGTCAATCGTTTCCCCACCGCATGCGTAATACGTCCAACTTTTTCTTTTTACCAAACACTCTAACTGGTCAGATTAATTTAATCTCCCCGATCCAAATTGCTCATTCTTTCGATCGCTAAAACGTTAAATCATCCTGCACTTCTTCAAATTCCTCTCTTTCTTTGATCTCAGACCGTTCATTGTTTGATTATTAACCAAGAATTGGACATCGTAAATATCGCATCTATACTGGATCTTATTATGTTAGGGCTAGTTTGGTTAATGTTTTTTAAAACTGTTTTTTGTTCTTAAAAATAAGGAAAACATAGATAACATATTAGATTTTCAATTTTTTACAAAAACACATAAAACATTAAATCGAAATTTGAAATGAATGCCTCAATTAATTAATCTCTAGAAGTGAAGCTTACTTCGAAGACCTGTGCATTGGAAAGTTCCTTTTTATCCCTACGAAGAACTTTGAAGACCTGTGCATTGGAAAGTTCCTTCTTTTCCAAATTCCAACCAAGAACAACATTTTTTTTCTGTTTTCAGACTACTTTTTGGAAAGCAAAACAAGTCACCGATATAAAGCATAACAGAGGGTATGAATAAATAAAGCATAACCGATATAAAGGGACTTTCACCTTTCATTATTCACGCGGCGTGGGACCTCCCAGTGTAAACACAAGACCACAAAATATTATATTATATTAATGGATAAAAATAATTCACAGAGGCATTGGTTTTCCAACCCAACGTTCTTTCCTTTTCACTTCAAATATTATGAATTTTTATAAATTATTTATTAAAAACGTTATATTAATTATTATTATTTATATTAAAATATAAATTAAAATAATAATAAAATATTTATAATCTAAGGTAATAATAAGATTTTGAACCCGCCCTGAATTCATCTTAAGTTTGAGAAAATTAACCTGAATTTGTTAAAAACTCGATTATAATTAAACCAAACTCGTCCCATTAAGGACGGGGCGAGGCGGAAACCCAAAATAACCCTTTCCTTTGCTATTCCTACTCACTACCCAATGTTAAAAACTTAATACTTAATACTATTAAGTACTATTTATCATTAAACTCAAAAAATCTATTACACAAGAAACAAACTCACCTTAGTCTTTATTTTTCAAATCGTTGCTCCATAGTGCTCTGTTTTTTGTTAATAGTAGTAGTGCTAAAAATCTGCTGATAGTTGTGATATTTTTGATATTTTTCAGTTTGAGTGTTATAAAATGAAAATGACATCTTACACGAAAAATGAAAGCTTTCATCTTGACTTTATTTCATCAATTAATTCTCTACCATTCGAAATTTTATTTCATCAATAATTTCTTTAGAGATCCAATATAAGATTCATCACCCTCTTTTCCTCTTCTTGTAAATCTTGATGGAGAACCCTAAAACATGGTAAAGAAATAAGAATTTTCGAACCCTTCGTATCAATTGGATACACTGTAGTGATAGCAACTCGTAGCTTTTGTTTAAAAACTTTCTTCATTGTTAGTGTTTGCAAAAGTCAAGTAAATTTATGAGGTATTATCTCTATCTCACATATAATTTTAAACTATTTTCACGATGTTATGTTAGGCGTTTCATGTTAATTGTCTTTTGGTTGACAGGAAAGTGAGAAAGCTGCATAATGGAAATAAAATTTCTAAGTTTAGTTTTTAATTTGGCATATTATCTGTGTAGTAGGTTTTGGGTATTAGAAAATCTAAGGTATCAAGGGGTTTTTTTTCATAGAGTTATATGTAGTTTTGATTTTTTTCAAATGGTATTAACATTATTAAACAAAATCACATACAGCATTTCAATGTAAATTTAAAAAAAAAAAAAAAAAAAACTTTTGCAAGGAGATATTAATGGATATTTAAAAAAAAAAACTTTTAGGGTGGCATTATTTTTATCATTTTTCTTTTATTCTTCTTCTTCTATTAAAAACTTTAACTAGAATTTAATCAAACATTTCACTTAGAATTTAATATATAGAATTAAATTGTTTGATTATAAGATTTTAATATATACGTAATATTTTTCATATAGGAAAAATTGAAATTTTCAATCCTACATAAATCATCTACAAAGTAATTAACAAAAATAATTTATATATTCATCTTTTATTCCATAAATACTCTCTTACAATTTGTTTATTATCATTCGTATAATTTACTATTATACCAAAATACACCTTTAAATCCACATTCCATAAATTATTTCATAAATATGCAAATGCCCAATAGCATTACTTCTTATGTTTCATGTCTGAAACAAATTTACGAGGATCACACCACTTGGATTTATTGTAACTTATACTTTATTTTTAATTCTTAATTTTTTATTCTCATATATACTTTTGTAACTTATACTTTACTTTTTATTTTTTATTTTCTATTCTCATATATATATATATATATATATATATATATATATATATATATATATATATATATATATATATATATATATTTCACTATTCTTTTCTTTTTCTCTGAGTATGTAAATATATTTCACTATTTTTTTCTTTTTCTTTGAGTATGTAAAGCAACTACATCTATGAGCGGGCTCTACGTTGATTAAACCAAGATGGAGTCTCCGACAAAGACATCAACACCCAAACCGTAACAAAACCTTAACAAATAAATCTTATCTCAGATAAAGATGTCATTAGCTAAAATTGAAGATTCTACCAATTACAATGAATTGTAGATGAGTGAGCATTAAATGAGAGCATGATAACCACTATAACATTGCAAGCTAACTTTAGAACATCTATAACCAAAAACCCTAAGTTTGTTTTATAAAACCCGTGAAAATTTAAATTTTAAAATTTTCAGATAAAAAGGGGGCAAAACGATAGTTTACCGGAATAGTCCAAAGAAAAGTTGGGATTTTTCTAGATCTCGGATGGTGAAACGGATTGCACTGTTTAATCAGTCTTCACGAACCCAAATACCTAAATAAATTCTCGCTGAATTCCGAGATAATCTTAATTTCACGTATTCTCGAGAAAACGTGGTGTTTGGCGACACATGGCGAGCCATGTGGTGACACATGGCGAGCCAAGCGGGTGACACATGAAAGATAGAGTGACATGGCAAGCCATGTGTCACACTGGCTGGTGCAGACATGTGTGACACATGGCATGCCATGTGTCACTATGCATGGCCTTTATGAAGGCTATATATATATGGTCCTCTAAATTCAGTTTGGGAGGAGGGGGCAGCGCCTTCAATCCGTGGGAGTGCAAGGGAGGGAGGAGGAAGGAAAAGGAGAAGGAGGAGGAAAGGAGAAGAGAAGGAGGAAAGGGAAGGAGAAAGGAGGAAAGGAGAGGAGAAAGGAAAGAAGAAAGAGAAGAGGAAAGGGGAGGAAGAGAGGAAAAAGAAAGAGAAAGAAGAAGGAGGTTGCAGTTGAGCGCATCTGACCAAGAAAGAACCCGTAACCACGCTACAAGAGGTAGGTTTCCTCTTACTCTGGTTATTTTACGCATTGGGCCTGTAATGGCTCTACAAGCCTCGGGTCTGGTTTTCCGAGCGAATTTGGATGTTGTGTGGTTTGTTTGTGATTGTGTGATGGTCAAAGACCAGTTTTACGGGGTTTCGGGACTGTTCGAGACCGAACACTGTGTTCTGGGATGGCAAAATCCCGAGCAAATGGCAAACGGGGGTGTGCCCAAATTTCCGTACACCCTTGTGAATCGGCCGCGTCAACTTTGGACGGCCATAACTTTCTCGTCCAAACTCCAATTAAGCAAGTGTTCTCGGGACTCTACCAAAGCTCGCTGAGCTCAGAATTTTAATAAAATAAAGTGCTCATCCAAAATGTAGGCTGAACATCGGGTCGGGTCACGACGCTTGAGGAATGGTCCGCTCGTTTCCTAAACTTTGTTTCGAATCGCAGCTTTATAACCGAAATGTTCGACCTATGGCCCGGGAAAGCAGAGAATTGCGTGTTGGATGTTTGGTGTGGTATTTACAAAAACTGGACTTTCTAGACTAAGTCCAAATTATTTTCGAGGCCAAGCATGGCCGGATTTATGGCCGAGAATGACTAATGTGTGTTATTGCCATAAATTCAATGACATACTGAAAATGTGAAATTATGTGAAATATGTGTGATAAAGATGGTGATAAAGATGGAAATAATTATACGTGACGTCAGATGACCGACATACTGTTCTACCAGAATATGAATTATGGCATTTCGTTTAAGTAATGGTTGAAATTATTTTAATACATGCTTGAATGATGTGTTGGCCATGAATGAACTAATGATAGAAAAGATGTAGTGCATGCTGTGGATACCGATTTGAATATGGAATATTAACATGACCGCATACTAAATATATGAAATGTCAGGTGCATTAGACATGAGTGTTCATAAAGACACACATAGTGTATGGTGTAGAATGTCCATGTAGAGGTCTTCATACATTGGTCATGGTTTGAGGCAAGGGCACAAATTGCATTGCATTAGTGTGCGGTAACACTACATTACATGAAAGTGTGTTCATGGTATTGATTTGGCACTACGTTTGGTGTTGAATCGTGTGGGCTTGGGAATGGGACGAAGTCCAATTGAGTTTCACAATGTTAAACGAAAATGGAAAATGAAATGTGTTTCCATGAGCAAGTAGGATAGATACCTCCTCAGTGAAAAGCCCAAAACCCGGTTAGACAACAGATCCACCTAAGGGAGTCCGAAAAATGTCGAGGGTGCGAGACCGCGTGGAGACCCCGAAAAGTTCTGCGGCTCAAAAGACACCGAAACAAATAAATAAATATCACATAGACTACGGGCTGTGAAATGAGTTCCGGATCGAGATTCGATATTGATTTCATCGCACTTGCATCAGTGGTGGGCTCCGAGGTCGACCCTGGTTTCGGGGCATGTAGTGTCGCCTCATACATGCATGTAGATTTTTCCCATGATGCACAACATGTATGCTCTGATTGCCGGTTGGTTTCCGATCGTGAAATGATCACGCATACGCACTATGCTGAATAGCCCTTGTAGGATTTATCTCTCATCGGGCATTACCACTCCCCGTCGTGGGACCCCTTTTCAGTACAAAAGCAGACGCGCTCCTGGCGCCTTCGGGGATGAAGCCTCGCTCTGATCGCGCCTGATTCTTGCTTTTGCGTATATATTAGAAACTAACTAGTTTTAATATATGTTTGGTATTAGAAGATGTAATAATCCTCTTGATCTATAGAAATGTATGGTCTTTGTAACCATATGGATGAGTATGGATGATGGGCCATATCGTCATTTTACTCACGATTTGCCTCTTACGACATATGGCATTACTAATGCTTCAAGCAGTCGACTTGGTCAACGACCCCGATTTTCGTGTCACATGTTTACTTCTAATACAATTACAATCATTAGTAATTTTTCTTTTTTTTTCTCTGTTTTTCCTTTATTTTGGAAGCAAATTGACACCTTTAAGCTTCTGTTGCCTTTTTATTTCTTTCTCTTTTCTCTTTCTATATATATGAAAAATGTTTCACATATTATTTGTTGAACATTCATATGTTTTAAAGATTAATTTCGATTTTTTGTATTTGTAATCATAGTTTGGCATAGAACATATTTCAATGACAATATTTATATATATATATATATATATATATATATATATATATATATATATATATATGAAAAAGATTATGTATGACATTCATATTTATATTTAAAGATTATGTGTTCAAGCTACTGCATCTATCCCACGGCCAAGTCTTGTTACAAACCGAATGCTGTAGCCACATTTATAAATTAGGGGATCGGGTTCCATGTGAGATAGATAGATGTGATATCGATTCGGGAGCATCGGGAAGGTGGAAGACACACAGAGGCCACACTCGTAGAGAGAGTACCATGTTTTTTTGCATATGCAAATTTCTCTCCTATATCATATTATTATTATTATTATAAGGAGACCATTTCCATAAATATAAAATTGTGACATTTGTTAATGCATGTATTCGTCCTTCATGTTAATGGGTCAACTGCTTCCCACCTCATACGCTCTACACTCCACTCTGGCCGAATCTAATCGCATGTAATGACGCCCAACTTTTTCTTTACCAAACACTCCTAATCTCCCCGATCCAACCGCTCATTCTTGATCATGAAACAGAAATCATCCTGTACCTTCAAATTTCCTCTCTCTTTCTTTGATCCGAACTGCTCATTGCTTGATTATTAACTAGAATTGGACATCATGAATATTGCATCTTTTACCTGCACACTGGATCTTATTATGTTAGGGCTAGTTTGGTTGTTTTTAAACGTTGTTCTTTAAAAATAAGGAAAACATAGATAACATATTAGATTTTCAATTTTTTACAAAAACACATAAAACATTAAATCGAAATTTGAAATGGATGCCCCTCAATTAATTAATTCTCAAAGTGAAGCCTACTGCTCACCAAACCGCCATTTCATGGAACATGTCAACCCAACAACGTGTTTGTTACTTCCTCGCATATCCGTATCCCACTCATGGAACCGCTCATTTCGCTCACACAAATCTAAACCGCTAATAGTGAATTGGAAGAAGTCAAGCAAGGTCCCCAAGTCAACGGTGAGTCGAGGCGATGCACCTTGCAGAAAGCGACGATTAGGGCACAAGACTCTCCCCTAGGCGCCTTTTGCAATTTCCCCCTTCCACTTTGGTACATTATTGGTCATCCTTCGGTAAATTTCAGCAATTTTTTGAAATTTTAGTTGTTTGTTGGTCTTCTTCTCCTTCTTCGGCGTCGAGGTCGCAGAGAAGCACTAAATTTTTTTTTTTGTTACAAAGATTATCTTCGTCGTCTTCAGAGTTGCTTTCAGTCACATTATCAAAACGATGTCGCTTTAAAGAAACTCCCATCAAAAAACGCTTATAGAAAAGTCCTAGTTTTTTGTTTTTGCAGCGCCGTTTCCTCACGCTTTACTTCAAATATCTCACCTCTACACCTCAAAAAAAAAAAAAAAAAAAGCGTCCAAAGAGACTCATGTCGCCACTGCAACCCACGTTCTCGTCATGAACTGATAACGTTAAAGCAGATAAACGACGTTAAAATTGTCAGCACTATTGACGCGGTGTCCACATGGCATTATGGGACCCACTCTCCTCTCTCTTCCCTCATCTCTTCTCTCTCCTCTCTTTTCCCTCTTCCCTTCTCTCCTCCCTCTCCCTCACCCAACCCCACTAGTTGAACCCAACCTCCCCCCACCTAGCCCCAGGCCAACACCAACTCATACCATTTTTTTCTTCTTTAACACTTAATTTTTTTGTTAAAATTTTAAAAGCTACTAAATAAAAATTCAAAATGTATTTTTTAAAATATAAATAAATCATTCATTATTTTAAATCTACTAAAAAATGTATTTTTAATCTTTAAAATCTACTAAATAAAAATTCAAATTCTTATTTTTAAAATATAAATAAATTATCTCGACACGTAAATCTACTAAATAAAAAATCAAATTGATGAGTTTGAAACAATATTTCTTAATATTAAATATAATTTCAAATAGATGAGTTTTAATATTTTTATTTAAAACCGTCTATTTAAATGGATGAGTTTTAATATTTAATATTTTTATTTAAATGGATATGTTAATTTTTATTTTATTTTTTAAAAATGGATTTGTTAATATTAAATATTATTTCAAATGAATGATTTTTAATATTTAATATTTTATTTAAAAACCAATTTATTTTAATGTATTAAGTTAATACAAATTTTGATAAAAATAAATAGATGAGTTTTAAAAAAAAAAAGAAAATACAATCTTTTTCAAAATATTATTTAAATATGTTAATATTTAGTTATTTTATACTGATTATTATAAAAAAATATATTTATATTAAAGACATAACATATTTTAATTAAAATCCAATTTATTTTTAATGAAATAAACTAAAATTAAAATATTATTATTTAAAAATAAATAATAAATAATTTATTTATATTTTAAAAATAAATTTTGATTTCCTATTTAAGATATTAAAAATCACGAATAATTTATTAATATTTTAAAATAATTTTTGAATTTTATTTAATATATTTTAAAACTAAAATAAAATTTTAATAAAAAATTAAGATTAAAAAATTTTTTTTTTTTGCAAAAAAAGGCTTGAAGAGCACAGTCAGGTAGGGCTGGGGGAAGGGATGTGGGTGGGGTGTCATTGCAGGAGGATGGCAGGGAAGAGAGCAGCTAGTCCCACGGTATCACATGGATGTCACGTCACCAATTTACAGTCATTTTAACGTCGCTTTCAACCTCATATCATATATTAGTTATTAAGAATGACTTAAGTGGGCTACTGAATAAACTGCAGCGCTTCTTTGGAGCTAAAAAAAGTTCAAGTGTGTAAGCGAGATATTTACATAAAAAAACCGAGGAGTTTTTTCGCACCTTTACCCTTTTTTTCCGTCTACAAATCAAATGACAAGTTGTTGTTCATATTGTTAAACCATCAAAAAGTCGACTTCGCTTTTTGAGGCGTTCATACTAAGTTTAAAAAAGAAAAACATTGGGCATGAAATCGTTGTTTTGGTCCTGTAGTGTGCTAAAACTATGTCATTTTTACTTAAAATCGTTTTCAAGTTTCTAACATTCCAAACCCTATTTATAATTCAATATAGCTTCAACTCCAAAAAACCCCTAAACCTCCCAACCAATGTGTGTGTTATCCATATAGAAGATCATAAGACAAGAAAAACCCAATTAAAAATAGCCAACAAATTGCAGAAATTTTGTGAAAATAATAGGGAAATAACTCCCATTTATTGATTACTGAAATTTTATATGACATTTGATGATAAATGATTGCAAATTTGAGTATATGTGAAACAAATATATTTGTAAAGATAGTACTGGTCTTATAAAAAGCACGTGCCTGCTTGCCTTATGCCTTAAGGCCCAAGAATTAATTGTACTTTCGGGCGATGTGATGGGAGCTAAGTATTTTTCTTATACAATTAATGAACTTTAAGAGAGTGTCATATGCCAATACTAAGCATACAAAATGATGAAGGGCCATTATTAGCAAAAGCTCAAGAGCTTGTGTGAAATTTCATGATCGGGTGAAAAATCAAACATTGTGGTGTTAAAAGAATAGAATAATAGCTTGAAAGGGACTTCATTTATTTGGAAAAGAGACTACCAAGTCATCACAAAATCAAACATTGCAGTGTTAAAGAAAAGAATAATGTGCATTGGAAAGTTCCTTCTTTCCAACCAAGAGCAACATTTTCCTTTCAGACTACTTTATAAACAAGTCACCGATATAAAGCTTAACAGAGGGTTTGAATAATAATGCATTACGCGAAATAGGGACGCGGGGGACACTGCATTGTAACAGAAATAGGGACCTATTTCAGTATATAAACACAAGACTACAAAATATTATATTATATTAATGGGAAAAAAGTATTAAAAGAGGCATTGGTTTTCAAACCCAACGTTACTTCCATCTCTTTCTTCCCTTTTCACTTGAAATATTGTGCTTTATTTATATTCATCCATCCATTCACTTCTAAGGAAGCAATTACAAACCCCCAACAATGGTCATGGCTAATCCAACCCTTTTCAAGCGTTTCCAATCCTTCTTCTTCTTCTTCTTGCTGCCATGTTTGTCTCTTCATCTTGTCCTGAATACCAAAAAGCCCTCCTTCAGTTAAGTCCTCTCCATCCTGCCATTAATCCTTCATTGCACAATCTTATTCATGGAACCTAAAGCTCCTTCTAATTGGGTTGTCATAGATAAGGTCACTTGTAGTTCTCCTTCAAATTCATAAATCTCAACTTCAACTTCAAGTGTTGTGGATAGGGTCCCTATCTCTTACGTTTCTGAACAGCACATGCCTTCTAATTCTGCTGGCACCAGCTCTTTTGATCAGAAGTCGAGGTGCTGATCTCAGCTGGGACTCCATAAATGGTCAAATTCCAGCACTCGGGTTTGGTAACCTCAGCAACTTGGTTCACCTTGACCTTAGTATGAACTCCATAAATGGATCCATTCCTTCAACTTGCCCAGTTGAAGAACTCAGTACAAATCTTGATTTGGTTCCACCGTCTAAGGAGAACTCTGAAGAGATTGGAACCTCACAAAGTTGCAGCGACTGTCATTTGGAGTAATAAATTTGAATGGCATTCTCTTCGATTTTGGTATTTGAGGAGTTGGAAGAATTAGATTTGGGGCAAAATTCTTTGTCCATGGGAAATCCTCCTGACATTGGAAATTTATCCAATTTGTCCTATCTGAGCCTAAAGGAACAAGTTGACTGGTGGAGTCCCCGCTTCGATGCAAAAAACTGAACAAGAATCTACTTTGATCGAAGGAAACCTGCCTACTGGAGAAATTCCATTCTGGTTGTTCGATTTCAAAGACTTGCAGTACTTATATCTCGAGGAAACAATCTTACTTGGAATAACAATATGAAGGTAGTACCCAAGTGTAGGTTGTTAGGATTATCTCTCAGATCTTGTGGTCTACAAGGAGATATTCCAGAATGGATTTCTACCCAAACGAATCTCTCTTATCTGGATCTAAGCATGAATCAGCTCCATGGACCATTTCCACAATGGCTCGCTGAATTTCATATTCTTTCTGATCTTTTTCTCTCCCATAACAAACTCTCAGCTTCTCTTCCAACTGCTCTCTTCCAATCTTTCCAATTATCCATCCTTGCTCTCTCCCATAACAATTTTTCTGGGGAGTTGCCGGAGAACATTGGAGATGCAAAGTTTCTCCTCATTCTGATGTTGGACGGGAACAACTTTTCTGGACCTATTCCTCAATCCATCTCCCAAATTTCCGGTCTTGTACTCTTGGATCTGTCTCACAATAGACTTTCCGACAACATTTTCCCAGTTTTTGACCCTCAAGCGAATCTGTGGTACGCCGATTTCTCGTCCAACCAATTCTCGGGAGAGGTTCCAACCACCTTTCCTCTAGACATTAAAACTCTTGCATTGGGAGGTAACAAGTTTTCCGGGGCATTGCCTTCCAACCTGACTAAGCTGAGAAATCTTGAACGTCTCGAACTCCAGGACAACAATATTTCAGGTGAATTACGCAACACCCTTCTCCAAATCTCCCATCTACGGGTTCTAAACTTGAGGAACAATTCCTTCAGGATCGATCCCTAAAACACTTTCAACGCCTCAAAATCTCGGATTCTTGACCTCTCAAGCAACAATCTCAGGAAAATGCATAGAGTTTGTAAATCATCTTACAGGAATGACTCCAAATCTGACATCACAAACATCAGTTTTCATTAACATTCTCATCGGTACTAACACGATTTGCAGTAAATGAGCTGATAGTGAATTGGAAGAAAGTATAAACAAGGTCTTTCAAGTGCTACATTGATATGTATTTCTTGTTAGACTTGTCGAATAACCAGCTATCTAGCATTGAAATCCCAGCCTCTAGAGCACTCTTAAGGCTCTTGCAGATGCTCAACCTCTCCTTTAGCAAACTCTCTTTGGCAAAATCTGTGAGCTTAGGTGATTTACAAAATGTAGAGGTTTAGACTTATCCTTGAGAAGCAAAGCTCTCACAGTCCAGTTCACTTTCGCTTCGCCCGCGGCTTTGACAACTCACTACTTTGGATGTGAGCAACAATAAGCTGACAGGCCAAATTCCGATCGGTGGCCAAATGAACACCATGGCGGATCAAAACTTCTATGCCAACAACAGTGGGTTGTGTGGCACCAAGTCGTGTGCCATGTCACGGAGGCCTACGCCATTCTGAGCATGATAACAAAAGGCACTGGATTTTCTTTGGAAGCTTGGGGATTGGATATCTGTTGGCTTCCTGTTAACAATCGAATCATCTTCCTTGCAAGCTAATTTAACCCATCCCACCGCCTTCAAGCTACTTAGTCATCAAATACCCCATTAAATTATTGACGTGGTTGGCCAAAAACAATCTGAAGTCTTCTTCGCAAGATTTTCTGCTCCCGAGGTGGATTGTGGGGATTTGCTAGGATGGTGAAGAATGAGAAATTCCCATTTGTAATTCCTTGGTGATGAAGGAGCTAAGTGTTTTTCATGTTACGTAATGGGAGCTGAGTGTCATGGAGATTATTAATAACCAAAGCATACAAAATGATGACGGCCGGAGCCAAATTTATTAGAAAAGTTCGAGCTTGTTGTGAAATTTCGCGATTGGCGTCAAACATTGTAGTGTTAAAGAAGAAGAATAGCTTCACACATTCTTACTAAGAAGCCCAGCTCTCGCTAAATTCAATTCCCAGTGATCTGATTACGGGGTGAAGAGCGAAATAATGAAAAGAATACTCATGATAGAAGATCTTACTTATGGACATGTAGCACTTTGCTAAAATCCATTACGTAAATAGGAATGAAATTGGAAGCCTCATTGTGGTTTGCGTCTTGTCATTTCATCGTCATAGCCACGGTTGGAATTTGGGCCCAGCTAGTTGAGTAGGTTCAAAGAATGATACATACAAACCTCTATTGTCTTCGGCCTGGTGTGGAGTATCCCCCATTTATTTGTAGCGAAATTTTTTAATGATAAGAAATGAAATAATTGGATTATAACAAAAGCAGCTTCAGCTTGAGAATGAATGCAATAATTGTAAATAATATAATACCATTCCTTTACTTTGTTACAGCAAAATGTCTTATTTTGCGATAAATGTTTCGAGAATATCGCTGAAACTGATTATGAATAATTATACGACAATGAAAACAAAACAATTTATATGAGCAGCTAAGGGCATAGATGCGACACCGGTTGGAGCATTTGCGAGGCAGCTCTGGCGAGAAGCAACACAGCGTCGGTATCCCCTGGTTTCAAAAATTTTATGTCTGTTTTTAAGCGAGAGATGGAAGCAATAGAATATCCATGAATATTTCTCGTCCCGAAAAATGAGAATTTCGCAAAATAGAGGGGCAGGGAGATATGGTCCATTCTTTTTAGCTCTAAAAGCCATTTTTCCTCATCGATTGAACCAGAAAAATCGAATAAACACATATGTATCTTCTAGAGAAACATGCTATTGCCACTACCAATGTAATCAAAGAAACATACTCTGCTTTGCTAGTTTTGCATTTCCCCTTTCACAAAATGTATTGGAAGGCCTCATGTCGTTATTAGATTAACTTGCACATGAATATCTTAGGTCTAAACATAAATCTCTTTATCTCTTTAAAGAATTCATTTTCTTACATTTATGGCAATTAATCTACATCAAGAAATATATAGCATTTAGAGGCATTACTAGGAATACTTTGCAACAATTGCCTCGGCTTTTTCTTTTAAATAAAGTTCTCTCATTAGGAAATGAAGAAAATGTGATTTTAGATGAAACTCATTTCGGGTTAAAGAGTATTATGTGAATAGCGGCCAGGTGATTGCCATAAATAAAATTGGGGTTCAGTTTTGATCGAGGCGCGTTTATATGGACAAAGTCGGAGAATGACTTTCAAACTAACCTCTCTTAGAAAAGATAATTTTAGCCTCAAAAAGAGTTCACCATAAATGCTTGATTTCACTAACGCGTTCCCAACCTCGCTGACGAATTCCCTTTCGTGGTGAAACTTGGCAAATCTTGTGGAAGCATTTCGAAGTGCGTATAAAGTCACAAACCTCGACCTTCAAGAACTGCCATTCTTTCTTATAGCTGAGTTCGATCTAAGCCAAACACATTTCTTGAATTCCCTTTCACGGTAAAAAGCAGGCCTTAAATCTTGCTACATTTAGAGGTCTCCAATAATGTCTGGAAACCTCCGGCCAATAGAGAACTGCCATTCTTTCTTATAAGCACAAGTTCAGATCTAAGCGATCCCATTTTTCATATGTTTTTTAACATCATTTCCACAACAACCACTTCCTTCCCGATTGCTTCCTGTCAATATATGCTCAGCAATTCAACTTCTCCTCTAGAAGCAAGCTGTCGGTTCTTTCATCAAACCTTTCACTACGTTTGTTGAAACATGAAGCTAGGTAGGATTCAGTTTAAAGCCCCACACATGAATTGCCGATACGTCTTCACTTTTAAATTAAAGGCAGGCATCATTATGCAAAATTGATCCCAAAAAAGAAAAAAAACCAGTGATTCCAAGTGATTCATACGCCATAATCTCTCAACACTAAAATGAATTACGGCGCTAACAACAAATAGAAATCAAAATAGTACAAATAATCATATTACCAATTCGGAAGAATTTAAGAAAAAGAACACATCGGGAGAAGGTAAATCAAACAAGAAAAGAATTGGAAGAAGAAACATTCTAGATACAGGGATAGGGAGAATATCACGGATTCAGAATTCCTTAAATCTCAACAAGTTCTTTCCCAAAGGGAAATCATCCATTGCACTCTCTTCTTTCCAACCTCCTTGGCGAATGCGAGTTCTGAAGGTTCCTCCTTGGGATTTGCTTGAAGATTCTCATCTGGTTGCTTCCGTCTTTGCATCAGTGGTGTCACGAGCTTTGATTCACTGCGAGGAATCGACTGTCGATGGAGGAACATGTGGAGTTGTTCTCGATTGATAGTCGGGAGTGTAAATATGAGATTTTGCCTTTGAAGTTTGAAAAAGCATAAGGGGCTGTTTGTTTTAAGACTTTTTGCTAAAAGCTAAATAGATTTTAGCATTTAGCTGTTTATTTTTTTAAAAATTTATGACTTATTGCTAAAATTTAAAAAAAAAATTATAAATAGAAGAAATGAAAATATTTGATTTTTTCTATTTAGAAAAAGTCATTTTCCACCCAAATAATAAAAACTCTATCATTGGGTAACAAAGAGGAGAGCTAGCAATACATACTATTAGGGATGACAATGGGGGGTTCAGGATGGGACAGCCCCATCCCGATCCTGGCCCGTTTATTTTTTTCAATTCTCAAACATATCCCATCTAAAAAATTAAATAGACGAGGTTAGGGGATAGGAGAAAAGGGTATAAATGCTGTCATGTTTGCATTTAATTTTGGTTTGTTTTTATTTTTATTTGTTTTATTATATTAAAATTAATATGTTTAAAAAAATAAAATATTATAATTTTTTTATAAATTATTTATTAAAACATTCTAATAATTATTATTATTTTATGACAAGTATAAATAAATAATAAAATAATATTTTAAATAATCGGGGTGGGAATAACAATACCGAACCAGTCTTGAACCGATCTCGGGATTTGAGAAAATAGGCTGAAATGGTAAGCACGATTACAGTTAAGCCAGGCCGTCCCATAAGGCGGGACAAGGCGAAACCAAAATATGATCACATCCTACTCACTGCAATATTAAAAACAAACAACAATATAATACTATTAATGTATTCATCGATAAACTAAAAAATATATTCAGCATTAAATAAAAGCAAACCTCACCTTAGTTTTTTTGTTTTTCAAGTGTTGCTCCCATGTCTTTCTGTTTTTTGTTAGTAGCGGTAGTGCATCGGCGTGTAGTTGTGATATTTTGGTATTTTTCGATTTTGATTGTAAATAGTTATAACCATAACAAATTCAGCGATGAAGGACGTAACAATTATGCAAGTAATATATTACTGCATTTGCTGTCTATTGCGAAAAGTCTTTTTCTTATTTCTTGATTTCGGTTGTTGGAAAATATAAATGGCATAGTGTGATTTTTACATTTCAATTTTTGCTTCTTACGGCATTAAATTTTCTTTGTGAGAGATATTTTGAATTGATGGTTTATTGGGGATCTTTGGTCTTCTGTGCCTATTTGTTTATAGTGTTTCGTAGAAGGGGTAAAATGTAATATGGCGTCTTTGTTCATTTATATCTATTTCATAAGAAATAAATGGAGGCTTAGAAAGTGAGAGATGTGCAATTTGTTTGAGTTGGGAAGTAATGTAGATCTAAATAACCATAGAATTTAAGTTGGCACTATTAGGTTGAGGCACGTTCCTATCTATAGGATTTTTTTTTTTTACATCTTTTCACTTTATATTACATCGTAGTAATACAAATCTGTTTTCATTGGGATTCAAACCTTGAACCCCTCCCTTTCCTATACCCGCCTTGGCTCTTTCACCACTTGAGCTAGGTCTTATTATTATATTTATTTTGATCTTTATTTAAATCTAACATTTACCTAAGTTTTGAAGCCACTCTTTCTGTGGTTTGAATCCTGGCGCGTTGTATAGAGTGTTCGCATGATGGAGATGGGTTGTAAAGCGCACTTAGGCGAGGACACGATGTGCTCTTAACCTCGCTATTCGGTAACGCCCTTTGTTTGTATTGGGAATGGCGCGGTATCACTGGCGGATTCATTTGCGATTTACGGCAATTTTTGGTTGTTACAGTAATCAATTTTGAAAATTTATGGTTGTTTATTGGTCTTCTCATTTCCCTTGTCAAGGCTATGGTAGCCTAATTTTTTCAATCTAAGATCATCTTCTTAGTGTGAGGTTGTAAGCCCCTTTTTTGTCACAAATCAAAAAACGTCGTTTTGATCTCTTTGGGATAGCATTGACATGGATTTTGAAGGTCTTATATATATATATATATATATATATATATATATATATATATATATATATATATGTAACTTAACAACTATATATATGTAACTAATAAATATATATTTAAGAAACTTCCATCAGAACTGATGTGAAAGCCCACATTTTTCAGTCACAAAGATCAAAACGGCGTCTATTTTGGTCTCTTTAAATCAACATGAAAGTTGATATGGAGTCTTTGATATATTTTAAAGAAACTCCCATCAAAATGTCGTGAGAAGCGCAATTTTTCAATCATTTGATCTCTTTAAGACAAACACGGTGTCCCAGTCTAACATAATTTTTTTTGAAGAAACTTTATCAAAACGTTGCATAGAAGTCCTAATTTTTGGTAAATCTATACTATATATAAAAGTATGAAGTGTTTTACATTTTTTACCTCCAAATTTACCCTTATTTCACCTTTTTAATTTCAAAACTATCATTGAAATAGAAGCTTTAATCTTGACTTTATTTCATCTATCGTTTTTCTACCATCGGAAATCATCACAATTATCTAAAATGAAAATGACATCTCTAAAATGAAAATGACATCTTACACGAAAATGAAAGCTTTCATCTTGACTTTATTTCATCAATCAATTCTCTACCATTGGAAATTATATTTCATCAACAATTTCTTTAGAGATCCAATATGAGTTCATCTCCTCTTTTCCTCTTCTTGTAAATCTTCGATGGAGGAACACAGAAACGTAGTGAAGGAAATGAGGAATTTTCCCGAGCCTTCGCTTAATCAATTGGATACATCGCAAGTATAGGAACTATAGTTTGTTCTCTATTAATTAGCATTACAAGGAAACTTTCTTCATTGTTGGTGTCGGTAAAAGCAGCAAATTTATGAGGTCATTATCTCTATCTCACATATAATTTTAAACTATTTTCCGCACGATGTTGTGTTGAGTTTCATGTTCATCGTCTTTTAGTTGTGAAGGGAAAGTGAGAAAAGTGCATAATGGAAATAAAATTTCTAGGATTTGGATTTTAATTTGGCATGTTATGCACGTGTGGTAGGTTTGGGTATTTAGAAAATCCAAGGTGTCATCTGTTTTTCATAGAATTATGTAGTTTTTGATTTTTTTAATGATATTAACTTGATAAACAAAACTTTACAATGGCTGTTTGTGGTAAATTTTGCAAGAAGTATTAGCGGATATCCAAAAAAAAAAAAAACTTTAGTGTGGCGCATTATTTTTATCATTTTCTTTTATTCTTCTTCTTCTTCTATTAAAAACTTTAATCAGACAATCAAACGTTTCCACTTGGAATCTAATATATAATTAAATTGTTTGTTTGTGGATTTTGATAGCCATGCGTGGTAATTTTCATATAGAAAAAAAATTAAATTTTCAATCCTACATAACAAATCATCGACCGTTTAATTAACAAAAATAATTTATATATTTATCTTTTTATTCCATAAATACTCTTATAATTTATTTATTTATTTACATTATAATTACATAATTTGTTTATACCAAAAATACTACACCTTTCTTTGGTCTCTGATCATAAATTATTTGCCAAATATAGGATCGTGAATATAGCGATTTTCGTTCTTATGTTTCATCTACCAAAAACAAATGTCTGACGATCACTATTGAATTTATTGTAATTCATTTAATTTTTGTAACTTATACTTTTATTTTTAATTTTTAATTTTTTATTCTTATATATATATATATATATATATATATATATATATATATATATTTTCACTATTCTTTTCTTTTTCTCTGCGTCGTCTCCTCCTGTGAGCGGGCCGGTTCTACGTCGATTAAGTCGAGATGGAGTCTCCAACAAAGACATCAACACCCAAATCGCGACAAAACCTCATCAAAAAAATCTTATCTCCGATAAAAATGTCATTAGCTAAAATTGAAGATTGTACCAGCTTCTGATGATTTGCAAATGAATGAGCATTAAATGAGGCATGATAAGCACTATAACAGTGCAAATGACTTTAGCGGTTCACTATAACAATCATTAGTAATTTTCTTTTCTTTCTCTTGTTTTTTCTTTATTTTGTGAGTAATTAGAGCTTTGATTCTTACCTCTTTTAGTACTTCTCTCTCTATATGTATGAAAAAATGTTTTTTGCATTGTTTGTTGAACATCTGTATGTTTAAAGTGTTCAAATTTTGTATTTGTAATCATATTTGGCATAGAACATATTTCAATGGCAATATTTTTATTTTCATAGTATATGAGAAAGAAGAATATGTAAGGACATTAATAAATGGGTCTATTAAGAAAATCCAAAATATGATTTATTCCCTTTAATTTTGTTTTTAATTTACTAATTGCATGATTTATTAGTATATGTAATCAATTGATTGATTGTCATAGTTTTCATAATTTGATTGGTAGAGACCCGATTTTAGGGGCTTAGAGAGGTGTTATGACTTACTACCATACATTTCCAATAAGTAACATAACTTTCGAATTTGATTAGAATATTCAACGTTTAATGGGAGAGACAGTTTACTACATTATATTAAAAATGATTTGTTTTCAAAAAAAAATAATAATCGGAAATGTTTTAAAAATAAGTACTTAAAAACATATTGCACAAACATACAATCACCTTTAGGTGGTGGGCCCAGGCTGAAATGTGGGCCTACTGGGCTGAGAATGCAGTCAGAGCTTGGCTCTTTGTGCAGTCTTCATTTATCTTGCACAAAATGCCAGTTTAATTTTTATGTAAATGTAATTTGAAATTAATAATAATTTTTAAATTGTTATATGAAACTTCAGTTATCATAGAGAAGTGCAAAGTATTTGATAAATCAAAGTTTTGACTTAAAAAAATGATTTGTAGTAATTCATATGAATCTCAAAGAATTTTAAGTATAAATAAAAAATTAACTATTTTAATTTAATATTTGCAAGAATTATTTTGATTTCAAGATTATAATATTAAAACTATTTTAATAAAATATGATTTAATTATTCAATAAAAAAATATTATCATGTGCAGTCTTTTTCGATTTAATTTATTTTGAAAGTTAGTTAAAAAGAAAAAAGACAGCACATTTTACTCAATTTTATTCGATGGCATATTTGAACACACCCCAGGAGTGTAAGCAAAATAAATAGTAAATAAAATAAAATAAGAGTAAAATGAATGGGAAAAATGGTCAGAGGAGATGTAACGATCCAATTATTTACTTAATTTTATTTGTGTATGATAGTATTGAACTTTTGGCTTATTAAGCAGGATGATACACATGGGTTCATGAGATGACATGGATTCATAGAACATTCTGAGGTTCATAAAGAGGTTATAAAAATAGAGTTTAGAGATTTTGTTTTTGTTACTGGAAGGAAGGGAGGAAGCTTGGAGGAGGAAAGAAGTTTAGGGAAGAACATGACAGGATTAATCAAACACTCATATGTATCTCAGTGACAAGTCAGATGAAGATGTGCGAATCGCACATGGCAAACCTAATTCTCATTTCATTTACTTTTTTTTTATTCTTTCAAGCTATTCTGTGCTCTCTCTTTCTTACTTCTTTCTTTATTATAAAAATAATTTTATTGACATCCCTAAAAACATAAATACAAATTGTTCAAAACACAGTATTAGGTTAATTACATAATAAATAAGTCCAAAGACTATAAATTTGATAGTACTATAATGATTAGAATATATATGACTCTTATTATGCAACATGTGTGATCATGAATTTGATTTGTTATCAGCACTACGATCGAATATGTTTTAATACATGTAAATAAGATGCGTATACAAATAAGAAAACGATATTAATAAGGCGATGGAAACAAAGCGTAACAAGACAATGACAATAAAACAAATAGTGCATCAAGACGACAACAAAATCACGAAAATAAAATAAAACTCAAATCCATGTATAAAAACCACTTTATTAAGAAATAAAATTGATGAAATAGGTGTATGATGATAATTAAAGGTTGAAATGGCAATTAACCTTGCACGGCTTAGAAGATAAGTGGTTTAAAGAAAGTTGAAAGCTGAAGAAACTAGAGTTTTGGATTTAATTTTACATTTTATGCTCTTTTAATCTCTTACTTCTTTAAAATGATTAGCTATAGTTTATTATTTTTAGCATGCTGCACCTGCTACACACTAAATCCCATTAGAGGTTTTTGTTTAATATCCAATACGACGTCGTTCGTTCTCAAGCTACCCATCCCACGTCAAGTCTTATTACAAACTGAATTTTTTTCCATTTTTTTTTTTCCCACCTTCCCCATCTCCCTAATCCAGCCGTTCATTCTTTGATCAGGAAACAGGAAATCATCCCAGCCCTTCAAATAATCAAAGAAGAATACATGATGAAATTTCATAGATGAAACTAGGAAGCAGATTCTTTTGATAGGAAACAACTTTTATAACCATTTTCTTCCAAGAACTTGGTAATGGGTGTTATATCACTTATGAGGTCACTCTACAGTGTTTTTTTTTTTTTTTGGTTTCTTGCTAAAAGCAATTTATTTTTGGCATGTTTTTAACTTTTTCATGATTTATTATCGAATATTTGAAAAAAAATGTTGAATAGAAAAGGCCAAATTATTTGACTTTTTGCTTTTTCTAAATGTTTTTTTTTATTAAAAAAATGGATTTTCCAAATATGAGAAAATCGCCTTCTTTATGATCCAAGCTAATTAAATAAGGTATATGTATTTCAAAATTTTTATTTAAAAGTTTTACATTTTCTCAAATTTTAGATAAAAAATAAAAGATTGACTAAAAGTAATAACTAAAATACTTAATCATAATAAGCATTATTAACAACAAAAGTTGTATTTAGTATTAAGTTAAAAAAAATATACATTTTTTCTTTTTCCAATCCACCAAGCGTTATGCTGTGAATAATGCGGACATTGGAAATGCGGACCTTGCCTTATGCAAAAAATATGGACCTCCCGGTGTAACCTAGAGATTGCAGCAGCTTGTCAGTGTCAATTAGGACTAACAAATTCTCGATGGCATTCCCTCTTCGATTTTGCATTTGGGGGATTACGAGCGACAAATAGCTTTGTCCATGGAAATCCCCCTCGACATTAAGTATCAATTTGTCCCTGCGGCACGAGGAAGAACAAGTTGAGCCCGGTGGGTCCCGCGATGCAAACTGAACAGAGTTAAATTCACTTGACGGAAGGAAACGCTCGTTGGAGGGATTCCGTCTGGTGGTGATTTCAACCAAAACATGGATTTTAACCTTGTTCGTAGGGGGCTATTTATAATTGCAGAAAAGAAAAAAATAAAAATAAAACTCCTTGGCTCATTCATAAAACCTATTCCCGCATAAATATCATCATCCTCAACTATATTATCTTTACTCAGGCTTCTGTTCATGAATCCCAAAACCAAAACGAGCAGCTCGACGCCTCGTACTCGAAAACCGTAACACACCCTGAAATCTTTTATTGAACAATCTCATCACTTCTGACAAATTAGGCAATTTAGAATATGCCCGTATTCGATCATATTCCTCAATCAAATCTCTTCTCATGACATACATCCTCTCCATTATTCAAAAGCTGGGCGTCTTTCTCCCGATACAAATCTTTGATCTAATACCATTTCAGATAGAACCTCTTGGAATTGGCTATATCGGGTTATGCTAATTATGGCTCGATCACCGTCTTCATTGGAGTTTATAAGTTGATGTTGAAGGATCACGACCGTGGTAGACAGTTACATTTTTCGACGAGTAACATATTGTGTTTGAATTGTGTCGATGGATGGATTTGGGTAGGCAAATTCATGAGCAAATCTGAATTGGTTTTTGGGTCTTATGTATTTAATGGAGTAGTCATTCATTCGGACATGTATCTGCGAGTGGGGTTGATCTTTGATGCAAAGGGGTACTATGATGAAATGCCAGAGAGGAATGTAGTTATGTGTAACACAATGATCACTGGGCTTATGCCAGAGAGGCATGGGATGGTTGAAGAGTCTAAACATTTGTTTCATAGCCTAAGGAAGGAATTCCATTTCTTGGACAACCATGATTCGGGGCTAATGTAGAATGGGATGGAGAGAAGCCGGTTGATATGTTCGGAAGAGATGATATTGGCGGGATTCACGAGATCAATTTACATTGGGAAGCGTCTTGGCCAAACGTGGGAATCTTTGTATGGGAGAAGGGAAACAAATTCATGCTTATGTAATAAGAACTGACCATAAGGATATGTATTTAGGTAGGAAGTGCTCTTGATATGTATTCCAAATGTAAAGCATAAAATCTGAAATAGTATTGAGAGGAATGACAAAGAATGTAGTTTCTTGGTACTGTCTTTGAGCTGAGTTATGTGAATGGGTTCGATTGAAAAGAAAACAAAGATTTTCTTTGAGATGCGAAAGCGGGTTTGAGCTAGATGATTTTACCGTAGGAAGTGTTGTTAGCTCGTAACTAATCTGTGAGAAACTTAGAAGAGGGTACCCTGATTTCGTTTGTCAAGCCTTGGTTTTGGTTTGATTTCTTTATAATATATCTAATAACACATTACCTTGTATGGTAAATGTGGAAGCATGGAAAGATTCTATCGGTTGTTCGTTGAAATGAACACCAAGGAGTAAGTTTCTTAATTTGCATTACTCACAGGCTATCTTGATTTAGGAAAAGCCAATGAGGCGGTGATTGTTTGCGAGTAGAAGCGAGGACTAGTGGAGAAAGGACTTCAATATTTTGAATCAAAGATAACGAGAACATGGGATTATACATCCTGATCACTACAGCCATCATTGATCTGGGCGAGCTCGAAGGTTGAAAGAAAGCGAAATTTATAAATAAGATGCCTTGCCATCTGGCGCATTGGTTGGATGGGCTGCAACTATTTGACTCATGTAGAGTTCAATGTGACACATGGAGATTGGGAAATGGAAGCGGTAGTTCTCTTATTAGAATTAGAACCTCGAACCACGCAGCCTATGTCTTGTTTCCAAGTCTTTATCTTCACTTGAGGAAATGGAGCAGGTGGCTTAGTTAGAAGAGGAATGAGAGATGAAGAGTAAGAAGCCAGGGATATAGTTGGATTAAATATCTTTTGGCAAAGTGCATGTTTCTCTCTTGATGACAGTCGAAGTCCCATTTTAGGTCAAATATATGCTGGAGTTGAAACAGCGTAAATGATTGAAAGGATATATTCACGATATGAGTTACATTCTTCTGTGATGTTGAATGTAGAAGATAATGCTTAACCACCACAATAGAAAGCTTGCTATTGCTTTGGGTTGATTTTGTTTGTTCCTCTGACCCTACGCATACGGGTTATTAGAACACAGGAAGTCTGAGTGATTACCATGATCAAATAATTCATTTTCAGATAACCGCAGAGAGATATTTGTAAGGATGCGGGTTCGGTTCCAATTTGTTTAAGATAGGACATGTTCATGTGGGGATTTTGGTGACGAGTTTCTCCAAGTTTTCATAGAATATTAGAATCTTCAAATTTTTGGTGGTATTTGAAACGGAGCGAGGGCAGAAAGCTGAATGGAGTACATTCAGCAAAGCAAAGTGGTGATCTTCCAGCGAAGGCGAGGATGAATTCGGTTACAATTGTCCTAGTGTTAATACACTGTCGAATGAAGAAAATTAACTTTTGTTCTCGGAAACACGCCCATTATCTTTATTAGATACATTGAAAGAAACGCAGCATAGTAAAATGGAGGTGAGAGCAATACTAATGCCAATTGTATGAGTATGGTGGTGCTTCATCGAGTTGAAGAACATCGGTGTTTGATGGACTACGACTTGACGGTAAGGCTCTTATCTTTCACTGCGGCTCTAAAGAAACACTCCAACATTGCTCACAGGGTTTGGGAGGCTCGACATTTGTGGCCTGATGTACCACATAAAGGTGATATCTATTGATCAGAACTCTTACGATATTATAAGGTCTTGAAAAGTTTGATAGCTTAGCTACGAATCTAGGAAATTAATTAAACACTAAAATAGGGAAGATAGGGTCTGAGAAAAAATATTAGAGAGGTTTCCTCGTCTTGTAATGTGATTGATGTACTGAGAAACTTCTTTGTTTATTGATCAAATTAACAATAATGATAATTTTGATGCTTTGTCTGTCATATGATAAAAGAGGATGCATATGTTATGCAGCGATTAGAAAAAAATGGGTAGACGCGTTTAGAATGTACCAGGAAATTTTCCTCTTTTTTTTTTCCTACCAAGAACTTGGTAATGGATGTTATATCACTTATGAGGTCATTCTATGGTGGGGTTTGTTTTTTAAACTTTTTTCATAATTTATTGCTGAATTTTTGTAAAAAAATTTGTTGAACAGTAAAAACCAAACTATTTAATTTTTTTGCTTTTTCTAATTACTTTTGAATAATTTTTTATTAAACTATATATTTAAATATGATCCAATTGAAATCGATTATTTGTATTTTACCTATATCCCAAATTTTAAGCATTCTTTAGTCAAAAGCTGGTGTGGTTGATCAAACGGCCAAATTTCAAGCTTTTAACGAATTCAACAAAAGGTAGGTAGTGGAGCTCAGTACCACAAAACTGACACGCCACTTTATTGGTATATTGTAAAAGTTTGCACGAAAAACCCTCTTGAATTTCTCTCTGGTTTGGTAACCACTCTTGCCATATCATTTCTTTGTAGAAGTGAATGCCTTTGTGGTGAAAATGCTGATCCTTTGTACCGTATCTACCGAATCATTTGCCAGCATTTTGAATGTCACTTGCACATTTTGAGATTCCAAGAAAAGCAGCTTTTCTTTGCATCTTTATCTTGAATAGCCACGGCCTCCGAATCGATGATAAAACATTTTTTCTCTGCACAAATGCACCTTAAATCCCTTATACCTAGCGCCACACTGGCGAGTTTTGATCAATCTGGGGAACATACGGCTCATCATAAATAGCTTAATCTACACATCCTCATAGTAACTTGGGTCCTCGACCCTCTGTTTAAGTGTTCTCATTTAATTTCACCTTGATTTTATTAACATCAAGGTTTCTAACGATTTCTCATCATGTCATATGGTTTGTACCAACTACCTATCAACAAGCTAAGCACATGCATAGTATTAGAAATGAAACAAAGGCAACAAACTAACATACTCTACCTCTTGTTGGACCGTGACATGCGTTTCACGCTTGTTGCTGATCCTCCGCTTCTCCTTGCAAAACTTCTCAATGTGTCCCATTTTTGACATCTTCTACACCTTACATCTGGCCTTCTCCACCATCTAAAATAGGGATGATTTTGTTTGCCACAATGCTTTCATGGAGAATATCTTCCTCCTTTGTTGTCTGCACTGCCTTCTCCTGCAACAACTTCTGAGTTACTGTCACTTATCTTCTTCCATATCCATTTCTTCTCTTTTCCTTCCCTGGTTTGTTGCTTGGCCATGAGCCTCTTCGACACTTCCTTCCGGCCTCATCGGCCCCCTTTGTTTAGGTGCTCTCCAGAGCGCTGAGCAAATGCGCACTTGATTTGAGAAGGTTCTTGGTGTTCTCAATGAAGCGTGGTTGCCTCATACCTCTTAGGCAAAGAAACAAGGATCCTTTGCACCCCACGACCTATTGTCGGAGAAGGTTGGGTGCTCGACGTGGCGTGTTTGTGTCAGCAAACTTGATTGAGTGCTCTTTACAGTTGTCTCGAGACTCCTCCATCTACAATCCCTCAAACTCACGACCAAAATTTAACCCCTTCATGCTCTTGATCTTTTCATCTCCTTGGTACTACGGTTTGAGGAAATCCCGGCTATATTCTTCGCGGAGTCACAAGCCATGATTTGCTGAAAAGTGTTGGTGAAAGCAATGATTACAAAATGAGCTTTGGCCTTGGCTTCGGTTTATCTCCTTGTGATGGTGATTTGATTCGGGGGTTGGATTTGTCAAGAAGTGCCGCCACCTCATAGTCATCTTCCACTGCCTCCCAATAATCACAACCCTCAATGTAGACTGCATTTTCTTTGCTTGAAAGCATTAGTTCTCCTCATCAAGCTCTTGGTGGAGCCAAGAGCGAAAAACACTCAAACTGCTATGTTCATAGCTAACTGAATGCAGACTGCCTCTCAATCAATGGCATCTGAAGCTATTCTCACAGCCCCTTGAGATCAAGGCTTTGAGTACCAGCATTTGTTAAATGGAAGGAGATGAATGAGAAGAATAGAGGCGAAATAGAAATCTCGTTTATAAAAATTTGCGAGAAATAAATACACAATGACACAACTGAATTCCTTAGTTCTATAGTCGCTAAGGCAATTGCAGCAACTAAATTGACATGAAAAACAACAGCCTAATTGACCTCAAAAAACAACAAATTTAGTGTAAAGCCTTGACCACCTTGTTGAAGAGCTGGAATAAAACTTGATTTAACATACGAGAGATTGTGTTTTGCGACCTGCGGTAGTTGCGGTGACCTAAACAACAACTCATGACAGAGAAGATGATCCCTTCATATAATTCATGTGATAATGAAATAGTCCCACCACAGTACAACTCTTTGTCTTAGTGGATTGTAGAGACTAAGGAATTGGAGTTCTTTGTTTTACATAGAAATATACTACACACACTAAATTTGCTGTTTTTGAGGGTCGATCAGATATTATTTTAAATGTCAGCCCCAGTGCAGCCTTATGAATTGTGGCGAGTGGCCAATATCGTAATATGACTATATTTACGCAAATGTTTATAAGCGTGGAGGCTGGCCAGATGCGATTTGCTCTTTGTCCGTCTCACTTCCGACCCAACTGGTAACATGCTTTCACGAAACTGTAATAGCTGTGACTATTGACCAGTGAATGCACATTGCGCTAAGTGGCTGTGAAGCCAGCGTCTTTACGCAGCAGCTCAGGGAGAACTATCAGCGAGCGATGGCAAGAATTTGTTGAAGGGGATTTGTGATTGCGGGGAGAAAGCGATGGCACCTAAGAAAGAAAAAGACGGCACCTGTTTATATCTTTCTTTATTTCACAACAATTCGGCAAAATATGACTATGACTCATATAACACATTTCACTCGAACTAAATTTCAAAGAAAGATAATAAGATCAATAATGCATTGATTGCCACAAAATGCAACTAAATTCATTTCCAATATACCACAAAGAGATACTAGATAAACACATCTATATCGTATAGGAAATCACAACTACTTCCGCAGTGCACGTCACACATCTGCACTCGTGCAGATGACATAAATTCTATTGTCTTCACTCTTAAGTGTCAAGATCCTCGTTTCACCGTACTCAAAAAAAAAAAAAAAAAATGGTGAAGAAATAAGAAATAATCGGATTATATCGAACCAAATCTCTCAAGATGAGAACGAGCGCAATAATTATGCAAGTAATATAATACCATTTCTTCAAAGATGTCAAGAAATGTCTATTTCTTATTTCTTCGCCATATTGGAAAACCATAATGGCATAAGCTCCATTTTCGTCACTTTTATTCTTCGTGCGCAATTTTTAGCATTAGAATCGTTTGAATTGATGATTTATTGGGTATGCTGGTCTTTAATGCGTATTTTTGTACAATATTTCGTAGGGGTAAAATGCAATATGTCATGCTATTCATTTATCTTTTTTTTATAAAGAATCAAATGGAGGAGGTTGAGAAGAGTGAGAGATGTGCAATTTTGTTTGAGTTGACAAGTAGTAGGTATAGATCTAAATAACCCTAGAATTTATGATACGTACTTTTTTATTCAATTTAGGCACATCTAACAAGCATCTACCGGTTGAAGCCTCATACTATGGTTTGAATCCCAAACCTATCTGCATCAGTATTCTTTTGATAGAATTATAGCTCTGAAAGGCATGCTTAGGCACGAGGCGATGCAATGTGAGCTCTCGATGCCTCACCTGAGTCAAAACGATGCCCCTTCGACAAGGCGAGGATGAGGAGCAAAAGGTGCATGCTTCTACGCCAGGCTCTCCTAGGCACGCTTTCAGCAATTTTCGGAAATTTTCTTCTCCTTCTCTAGCGTCGAGGCTGCAGAGAAGCCCTACTATTTTTTTTAAGAGAACTAAATTATGGACCCCTTATTTCAATTTATTTGAAAATTTGTAAACAAGAGACTTAAAACGAAGCCCAGATCATTTCATTTCAAAAATAGTTGATAAAGAATAAAAACTAAATTGATAAAGAATGCATCATGCGCAAATACTACATTAGTGAACCGGGTACTACATTAATAAACCTTGGGTACAACGTATGTGACTTCAATTCCCATGTCTTTCCTTTGCCTAAAAATATTGTTTTGATGTTATGTTATGCTATGACAAGTCATAATACAAAGATGTTCATCAATCTTACTTCAAAGAAACACCACTGCAAACTAAAATACAACCAAAACCCATACTTGAATCCATCTTAATCCTCTTCATCTTGAGCCTTGTCACATGATTGTCTTCGGGCCTGTTTCTCGACCTCCTTCAGCTTCAAGTCCTCTATCCTCGCCATTAATTCTTCATTTGCACACCTTGATTCATGGAACTCCCAAATTCAAAGATTCAAATGAGGGTAGAATGTAATATGGCATTATTCATTATATCTTTATCATAAGAACTAAATCGACGGGGCCAAGAAGAGTGAGAGATGCAATTTTGTTTGATTTGGGAAGTAGTAGGTATAGATCTAAATAACCCTAGAATTTAGGATAAAGCTTTATTCAGTTTGAGGCACGCTCCTATCTATTGGATTTTTTTTTAACATCTATTTACTTTGAATTACAATTGCTTTCTCATGAACCTGCCCTAAGATCCCTCCCTTCCCATCCCTCAAGTTTCTAATCTTAAATGACTTGAGCTAGGTCTTATCGGGCTTATTTATCGGGACCCTTGTTTCTCATCTAACATTATCTACGGTTGAAGCCATCTTTCTATGGTTTGAATCCTCAAACTCACAGTAGTGGCTCAAGGATAGAATCATAGTCGTGAAAGGTACACTTGAAATGAGAATATACGAGCACTTAGGCGCGAGGAAGCCAAGATTTAGTGATCTTAGGCGCTCACTGAGTCGGGTGCGACACCCCTTCGACATAAAGCGACGACAGGCGCAAGGCTCTCCTAGGCGCGTCTTGCATTTTCCTTCAATTTTGGTACATTATTGGTCATCCTTCGTAAATTTCAGCAATTTTTGAAATTTTGGTTGTTTATCGTCTTCTCCTTCTTCTTTGGCGTCGAGGTTGGAGAGAAGCACTATTTTTTTTTTTTTCACAAAGATTATCTTCGTTGGTTTCAGAGTTACTTTTAGTCGCATATCAAAACGACATCGTTTTTTTAAAGAAACTCTCATCAAAACGCTATAGAGAAGTCCTAGTTTTTTTTTTTTTGTAAAGGCTGGGGCAAAACCTCATGTTTTACCAAATATCTCACTTACACCTCAAAAATAAAAATTTAGGTCCAAAGAGGCCTCTTTCGTTTACTCTCATAGCCTACTTAAAGTTCTTACTTACCGTAATTAATGATGTTAAAGAGGTCAAACGAGGTTAAAATTTGCTGGCATCAAGTTGACGTGGTATCCATACGTATCGCGACCTACTCTCCTCTCTCTTCCCCTTATATCTTTCTCTCTCTCCTCTATTTTCTCTCATCTCTCTCTCATCCCTCTCTTCATCTAACCCTCCCCACCTGTAGCCCCCAGCTCAACACCCGCCAAAACCATTTTTCTTTTAACACTTAATTTTGTTAAAATTTTACTAGTAAATTTGGGTGCTACTAAATAAAAATTCAAAATTTATTTTTTAAAATATAAATGAATCATTCATTATTTTAACTACTAAAATTTTATTTTAATTTTAAAATTAAATAAAATTGAAATTTTATTTTTTAAAATATAAATAAATTATTCCTAAGATTTAAAATCTACTAAAATTAAAATTAAATGGATAGAGTTTGAAATAAATTTTAATATTAAATATAATTTCAAATGGATGAGTTTTAATATTTTATTTAAAACTAGTCTATTTTAAATAGATGAATTTTAATATTTAATATTATTTAAATGGACATGTTAATATTTTTATTTAAAATGGATATGTTATTGGTTTTATTTTTTGAAAATATGATTTCTTTAATATTAAAATATTATTTCAAATGCATGATTTTTAATATTTAATATTTTTATTTAAAAGCAATATATTTTAATGATTGCTAATATTTGATAAAATAACATGAGCTCTTAAAAAAGAAAAGAGTAATATGATATTTTTAAATGTTAATATTTAGTTATTATATTATTGATTATTATAAAAATATTTATATTAAAGATATTAAATATTTTAATTAAAGTATAATTTCATTTTAATGAATAAAATTAAATTAAAATATTTTTAAAAATAAAATAATGAATAATTTATTTATATTTTTAAAATAAATTTTGAATTTTTATTTAATAGATTTTAAACTAAAATAAAATTTTAATAAAATTAAGATTTAAAAGAATTTTTTATTCTTATTTTTGTGATAAAAGAAGTGTGGTGCCACTGTATTGGTTGGGTATGGGTGGGTGGGTGTGGTGCAGGCCAAGGCTGGGGAGGAGGAAAGTGAAAAGAGAGAAGAAGAGTCTCACTGTCACGTGGATGTCACGTCACCACTACCGCCTCATTTTAATGTCTTTCAATCTCTTATTGTTAGTTATGGAAATGACTGTAAGTGGGCTACGGGAATAACCAAAAAGGCTCTTTTTCTAATCTAAAAAATTCAAGCCAGAAGAGGAGGACAGAAAAACGTAGGGATATTTGCACCTTTATCCTTTTTTCCTTTACAAATCAAAATGATGTTGTTTTGAGTATTTTATAAAGAAATCACCATCAAAACAATTTCTGCCTTTGAGGTAACGCTCCAGCTAAGTTTAAAACAAAGACATCGGGGCGTGAAATGTGACGCCCCAAAACCCGGGTGTCCGTTGACTACCCGTCAACTCATGGAGGATTATGAAATGGGCCTGGGTAGGACCCGACATTTTTCCTAAAATCTGCAGTCTCCTGTACCTAGGAGCTCTACCCAAATATAAAATCTCCACAAACCTGGGCATATACTCCGGTCTCCAAACAATCCAATATATGCAATATATATCAAATATGGCCACTGGGGCCCATACAAGACTCAATATACATGCCGACTATGAATCCAACTATACCCAATAGTTGCCAAGAGTTAATATGTTTTACTTCCTGATACAACATATATTAAAATGAAAGGCATTCTAATACATGTATACATCAGCCACAACACTCGCTTCTAAAATAGCATCAAGGGATCTAACCGCCTCGCACGCTCCCTGCACTGCAGTGCTGGGATCCCACGACGGGTGAGCTAACTTCAAGAGGAGAATCGCTCTAAGTGGGCTACTCACCACCTAAGTGCAAAGGTAATGTTCCACTAAAACAACATTCAAGCAAATGCATGATCCACTTGAATGTCTACACGACTAACTCGCATCCCGAGTCCTCACCGACTCTCTCACACTCAGCCAAGCCTTGTATGAGAATTATTATTTTATTAGTGGACAACCTTCCGATGTATATATATCACCGTCATCCGACGATCGATATATAAATTGTTCATGGACTACTCCTCCGATGAATAAATATCAACTGTCAGCCCGACTTGGGCTGATAAGAGCATATTTAGTCTGACTATCCTCCGATCATTTAACATTTTGCACTACCCAACCATTTTCCTCTTGAAAGACTTCCTGCGTAAGCTCGCGAATTAACCCTAAAGTCCTAGGATGTTCCAGCATATGGAATGCATGTGTGCCAAATCCCACAACAGTTTTAATTCACATGTAATTATATAAACATGCATATATTTACAAAACAACCAATTCACACAATCATATCATGTAACAATTAATTCACACATCAAAATTAGCTCGCCGGGTTAATGATCATATACGAGTAATTTAATTTAAATCACTGACCAACATGTATTTTCACAAAAATATATTTAAAATACACCTGAATATAAAACCCTGCTTACTATTCCCTAAATCACAAAACACCTGCTCACTTAGTGAACCCAATCCACTACCATTCCCTACCAAAGCAGTTACCAAGCAAACGCTTAACACACAAATTAAAACAAAGCACGCCCAAACAAACATATATGAAAACTTTACCTACGCACTCAAGCCTGTAAAAACCCGTGACTTGGTCTGGCCCCATTCGACCGATCATACGCCCATCCCTACTTTACTTCATTCAAGCATGCATTTTAAATGATCAATCTCCACACAAATCCACCACTTCGCCCTGGCACAGCCCGCCACTCCCAAAAATCCCAAGAAATTCCCACACCCTGGCCCCATGTTCGACCGATCAAACTACCTCACTACCTCAAACTAACCGAAACATCAAAAACACTTAAATGGGAGTAAAACCAAGTAGGGAGAAAATCCTCACCTCTTGAGTTATGTCAAAAGCTCGCAACCGGTCCACGCGTTGTCCTCGCCGCATAACGCCTTCCCTTCTTGTCTCGTCGACCGCCAACTATCGGATTCACCATTTTGCAGGTGTTTTCTCTCTAAAACATTTCTCTCAAAACCCAAGACATTATGGAACAACAATACCAATGTATTTGTCTTTGATTAAATGAAGGAGAAAGCACTATTGGCTATTTTGGCCTTTAGTCACTTAAAATCAACTTTGAAAATGACCATTTGGCCTCTTCTCGATTGATATTCTATCATCCTGGGTCAGTCTATTTTTATCATTTCTTACTCATACTAATTTTATGGCAAGAGTACATGTTATCTCAGGTTTTCGTCGATCGAAATCTTAGCTTTATTTTACATCCAAAACGCGATACCAAAATGTGCCGATCGCCGACTGGTTCTCGTAAAATTATGAAATTTACGTCCTAACTGGGATTTCATGAGACGCATTCCAACTGCATAATCCGCTTCACATCCGAGATCTAGAGAATTAATTACGATTTTTAATCGCATTATAATTTCAGAATTAAAATTACGATTTTTGCCCTTTATTCCAAAATTGGAATTTCTGTTCATGATTCTCCCCTCCCTTAAAAGGAATTTCGCCCCGAAATTCAAAATCCATCTTTTATCAAACACATGCATATGGAACATGCACTATCATGCTCAGAATCAGCCATTAAATCTTAAACGACTAAACCACGTACCTTCATCCCTAAACAAGCAGGATGTAGCCCGCATCATGTCCTCTCGTCTCCCACGTGACTCCTCCACCACAGCACGCCATAGCACCTCACTAGCCTCACTGGCCTTGCGTCGCAAACCCGATCACTGGCTACAAACAATGCACCCCGGGTCCCTCCTCAAAGGTCCCATGTCAACTCGACCAGTTCCCAAATCCACCATGACGAGCCTGATCTGAGTGGCATTTCCGAGTATGGAGATGTGAACGACCTCAGACACCTAACCCGCTGGACGTTAAAGCCAACCTCAGACACAATCTGGCAGCCTATCCTCTCGAGTATCTCGAAAGGTCCAATAACTCTACGAGTATCTTCCCCGCGCCTGCTTAACCTCGACCACTCCTTCTGTGCATCACCTTCAAGAAACGCGGATCACCAACCTGAGCTCATATCGACGTCAGACATCAAAGATAGCTCTTCTCGTCAGTTCGAGTCGCGAAAAGACGCCGTCGCATCAAGCTCACCTTCCTGAAAGGTTCTAATCAAATCGTGACCCGCGATGGAGTTCTCTCCCACCCTGGCCCAACATAACTATGATCTACATGGCCTCCACACAATGTCTCATATGGTGCCATCTCGTATACCTACTCGACAATCCATCACAGGTGAATCCCACTAAGGGGGCAATTAACTTTCTACCTTTATGATCCGAGACACATGTTCGCAACATGCCTCTAACACCCGTGATAATCATACACACGTAATCTACACAACCCTCATTACTATGGTAACCGCTTAACCTCTCCAAGGTCATAATCATCGACAAACCTACTGGACCAATAACCTAGTCCATGCCATGCATGACATCCATTTACCGAGCCCTTTGCTAAATTTCAACAACACCAATGCGATTTCCAAAGGGTATTCAAACTCGAGTCACTCCATCACCCAACTCTCGCCCACGTGATAACCCGACCGTGTTTTCATCTCGATTATATATAACTGCTCTACTACACTCTCGAGCCTCTCACATTTCCCTCGTTCCACTATGAGTCTTCATCGGACGTAGTCCCAAAGGCAAACTCAACCCACACTTCACCAAAAGCGGTGGAACGCCCATACCGGCACCACATCCGACTCGACATGATGTTACCGCGGCACGCTAACGCACACCCCACATCAGCGACACCCAATCCTAGGCAAACTGGGGGTCCACTATTTATAGAATATAGATTTCACTCATAATTCACCTGTCAGTCACCTCACCCTACATCCTAGTGGAAGAACATTTCCATACTCCGCTTCCTCTAAAGGTCTTAACCTCTGCCTCCAACCAAGGCCTGGCTCGTATGACAACCCCGCCTAGTTCACCCATCGACAACCCGCCGATGGTTGTCAACTTATCCTTGTCAAACCTGACATCAACAACCAATAGGTCCACCGCCCTGCTGCTCACGCTACGCCCGCCGCGCTCTCGATCTGCCCTCGAACACTCCACACTTCCGGCCCTTCGCCTGGCACACGTGTCAGTCTTTTCGAGAGTGCTTGTATAGCACCCTAAAAACTGAACCAGTTCCTCTAACCCTTACTAGGTGGGAGGAATGAATCGTACATTCTCCCGTCCTACGCTAATCGGGGGATCGCATTGTCCCAAATCTCTCGATCCTCAGCCTCCGCAACCCGTCACTGTGCCCAACCCGGCCCTAGTCCCGAAACTCAGGTGGGAAGGCAGGAGCCCGCCTCTTCCCGAATCCAGGGAAAGCCATCCTCCTCTCGCTACCAACAACTTTATCCCGAGCTGCCTCCGCATCCTCGATTTCTCCCCTATGGTCAAAATAACCCAACCATGGAGTCCATATCCCGTAGGCGAAATTCTACAATCCTGCCTCGAATGGACAACTGCCGTCCATTCTCGCATCTCCTGTAATATCCAGCCAATCCCAAGAAACTACGTATCTCGAGGATTGACATTCGGTCTATCCCAACTCATCAATGCCTCAACCTTCTAGGTCGACCACACTCGGTGTCGACACCCTCGTGGTTCCAAAAATCTCCCTCAACAAGCCAAAACTCGTACCATCGAACTTACGCATAACCGATAGTCTCTTAGCAACCGTGAAAACAATCTCAGTGATACTCATGCTCCCACTTCCGAATGGGAGTGCATCGTGTCGTCCACTAAGACCACGACAAACTGACCCAGATAGGGTCAGGGTTGGGAAAACCCTGTCGCGTAGATCCCGTAGATACGGCATTCATCAAATCAAAAGACATCGCGAAATGGCTTCAGAAAGTGCCCATCGCGTCCTGCTTGCCGTCTTAGGGATATCTGTCTCCCTAACCCTTAGTTGATGGTAACCAATGCGAAGATCTATATCCACAATGTGGATTAGTCCGGGTGGCGCATGCGGAAGGCGTCCTGAGCTTCTTTTTCTCGAGGTAGATCTGAGTATGAGTGCCATGTCATAAGGTAAGATTTCGTTATGACCCGCCCAGTATCCACGATGCGGTTTCGTGTCTTGTCTGGGGAAAAATATCATGTTTGTCCCCCCTGAAATACAACAGTATCTCTTGTGTGGCGGTAACTCTCCTACGCTCACAATTGATAATGATCATGCAAGCTACCGACCCGATCCATCCTCGGGATGACATCGAACTCGACATGTTCATGATCCTCAAGTCCTTTGTGAGTGGAGTCTCAGAGATCTCACAACTCGCAACCTCGACTATTAGCTACTATTCTACTTCTTACACCAGGGAGAACTCACAAACATGGCTCCTCTATGGTCTCGAAAGTCCTTGCCCATTTCCACCATATTTGGGCCTCATTCTCTTCGACGCTAGCTAGTCTAATCCAGGGTCTGCGTCGGGAGGTAATCTCCATAGCCTCTAACACCTTCTCGATCGGCATGAACCAATGGTCGGCCACCGCCGGATCTCTCCTCCTGTGTGAATGTCGGAGGATGATCGCCTAAACCTCAGGGGTTACTAGGGTCTACGACTACACTATGCTAGCATGTGCGATAGCCGACCACTACAACACTACGGCCTCTACAAGGCCCGGTTGTTAATCTTTGCGGTGGTGTCGATTGTCGGTGGTGTCGTAGGTGCCAGTGGACGTCCTCTATGTCCTCGTCCTCTACTAGCCATTTACACCATTACATGGCAACAAGAATCATTTAACTTTCATTTCAGTCTAACTAGCAATGTACATGCCAATAGACTTAACAACCATGAACTAACCCATTCATTTCCTAAGTGGTGCTAAATTCCAACCACTTAATTCATTTAATTCTATAAAATTCTAGGCTCTTGTTCATTTCAGCACCCAAATCCCTAAGGTCATAATTCCCAACCTTAGCATTCACCCATTTTCCTATACGCATCACACCATGCATATAATTTCGTACACAACTACCGCACAATCACCATTTCAATTGGTAGTTAAATCCAATACAGTATCTCTAAGGCATAACCACAGCCCCGAGACACTAATCATACACATAACTCAGTGTATACGTAATCAATTTCGCGTTTAAAATATTGTTTTCAACAAAATTTTTATTTTCAAAAAATTTTATTTTTGAAAATTTTATTTTTCGAAATTTTTATCAAATTTTATTTGATTTTTATTTAATTTAATAAAAAATTTATTTTTTTTTTTTTTTTTCGAAAAATTTATTTTACGATGCACAGTGTTCATTTAGCGACTCAGGAAAAATACCGAGTCAAACAGTATCAAAACCGAGTCGTGCACCAAAACACCTAACTCCGGGCCTACCAAGACGCCCAGCCGTGCCCCTACAAGGCCACGCGCTCACAGAGCCGCCGTCGCGCGCCGTCAGCGCTTTCGCCAGAAGGCGGTTGCTGTTGCTAAGGCTGCTAAGGCGCTTGGGGCAGCTCATGAAGGCGCTTTCAAGGCTTTAGGCCTCGCTTAGCGCTTGCGGCGCTGTTATTAAGGCCGCTTTAAGGCTATAAGGCAGAATACTTAAGGCTTGCTACTATAAGGCTTAGCTTCAAGATTCCACTACATTGCCAGCAAGGCTTAGCTACTTAAAGGGCCAAATACCAGGCGCCCGTCAACTACGCCGCTGCGCCCATGCCGCTCAAGGCCGTGTCACACGCCCACCAAGGCTACCTGTTTAGCCCAAATACAAATTTTTAAATTTATCACTGGGCAAGAGTCTATCCAAATTGCACCAAAAAAAAATTTTTTTTTTTTTCATATTTCTTTAAGCCACTGAAAACACAAAAAATACATTTATTTATTTTCTTCCATTTTTCAAGACACCAATAAATTTATTAAAATTTATTTCATCTATATTATTTTTTTTTTTTTTTTTCATTCCCAACAAAACCAAATAAATGCTTAAATTTATTTCATTTATTTTCTCTTGCTCTGGCTTACACGTTGTAAACTCCTAGGTTTGTTTTTCCATGCCCGTGGTGCTATCTACCTAAGCACAAACATTCACATCACACATACCACATGTCATACACACCAAAAACATACATACAACCATTCATCAATCAACATGTTATAAACATCAATCATACCATCACATCACAATCAAAACATGCAAAGGTTCTAATTTCTCTCTCAGGCCTTCCTAGGTAATCTCATACCTAACTCCATCATACCACACAATCGAGTGGTGATGTGGATACCCTAACCCGAGCTCCCTAGGTATTCGTATACCTAAGCTCGATACCAAGTCAGACGCTCAAACTCGGTCCGCTTGACTACCCGTCAACCGCTGAATACTGTGAAATGTCAAGACCCGACATTTTTTCCCGGAATCTGGGCAGTCTCCTTTCAGACGGGAGCTCTACCCAAATATAAAACTTCAGACAAACCTCGCATATACCGTCTCCAAACAATCCAATATATGCAATATATATCAAATATGGCCACTTGGGCCCATAATAGCACTCAATATATACGCGACTATGAATCCAACTATATACCCAATGGGGCCATGCGAGTTAATATGTTTTACTCTCATACAACATATATTAAAATGAAAGGCATTCTAATACATGTATACATCAAAGCCACAACACGGCTTTCTTCTAAAATAGCATCAAGGACGAACCGCCTCCTCGCACGCTCCCTGTACCTGTGAAAAGGGGGATCCCACGACGGGGTGAGCTAACGCTCAGTAGGAGAATCGCCCCAAGGGCCACTTCACCACCCAAGTGCAAGGCAATGTTCCACCTTCTAAACAACATTCAAGCAAACGCATGATCCTACTAATGTCTACATGACTAACTCCGCATCCCGAAATTCATCGACTCTCTCACACTCGCCTGCCCCTTGTAATGAATTCATTATTTTATTAGTGGACAACCCTCCTACGTATATATATCAATCGTCATCTCGACGATTGATATATAAATTGTTTAAGGACTAATTCCTCCGATGAATAAATATCAACCGGGCCGCTCCGACTGCTGATATATTATTTAGCTTGACTATCTCGACCATTTAACATTTTGCACTACTCCGAACCATTTTTCCTTCTGGGGACTCATGTCACGACTAACTCCTAAAGTCCTAGGATGTTCCAGTTGCATATGGAATGCATGTGTGCCAATCCCATACTGGGCCTAATTCACACATGTAATTATATAAACATTTATATATTTACAAAACAACCAATTCACACAATCATATCACGAATTAATTAATTCACACATCAAAATTAGCTCGCCACATCTACATACTAAAGAATTTAATTTAAATCACTCGACCAACACAGAGTTTTCACAAAAATATATTTTCAAAGATTCCGAATAGTGAAACCTCGTTTACTATTCCCGAAAATCATTAAAACACCTAAGGCTCACTTAAATAACCTCGCAACTACTCCGCCATTCCCGCCAAAGCATACCAAGCAAACGCTTAACACACAATAAATTAAAAACAAAGCACGCCCAAACAGCCTACGAAAATGTAAATTTCACGGCCGCACTCGCTCAAAGAAAACTCAGATCAATCTTGGCCCCATATTCGGGATCGATCATACGGTCCATTCCTACTTTTATCATCTCAAGTACGCATTTTAAATGATCGACCTAATACCAAACTTACCCCACTTCACCACGGCCACCCCAAAAATCCCAAGAAAATTCCCACAATTCAGTCCCATGTTTTGGGACCGATCAAACGGCCCCTCACGGCCTAAACTAACCGAAACATCAAAAACACTTAAACGAAAGAAAACTCGCAGGGCAAAATCCTACCTCGTGAAATGCTTGTCAAAAGCTCGCAACCGTAATTCACGCTATTGTCCCGCCGCATGTAACGCCTTCCTTCGTCCGTCTCTCGACCGCCAACGGTCGGATTCACCGTATTTTTAGAGAGAAGTTTCTCTCTCTAAAACATTTCTCTCAAAAACCTAAGCTGCTGGAACAACAATGGCCTCCCACGTATTTGTCTTTGATTAAATGAAGGAGAAATACTATCGCTATTTTTAATTTCTAATACTTAAAATCAATCCTTGAAATTCCACCATTTCGGTTCCTCTTCTCGTATTCGACATTCTAAGACTATCTCGGTCAGTCCATTTTTATCATTTCTCTACTATACCACTTGGTACATGAGTACATGTTATATTCTGCGTTTTCGTCGATCAAAATCTACATTTCGCACCCAAACGCGACGCCAAAAAATGTGCCGACGCCGACTGTCTCAGAAAATTATGAAATTTTACGTCCTAACTAGATTTCGCGAGACGATTCCAACGGTACAATCCGTTTCGTCATCCGAGATCTAGAGAATTAATTACGGATTTTTAATCGTAATTATAATTTTTGTAATTAAAATTACGATTTTGCCCTTATTCCAAAAATTGGAATTTCTCGGGTCTTACATGAAATCAATGTTGTTTTGGTCCTAGAAAGACTAAAATGATGTCATTTTGACCCTAAAATTTGTTTTTCAAGTTTCTAACATTCCAAACCCCTATTTCTACCTACTTTTGCTTTTTCAACTCAAAAAAAACCCCTAAGCCTCCCAACCATTGTGTTATCCATAGAAGAGATGATAAGAAGCAAGAAAACAAAACCCTATTAAAATAGCTAAATAAATTGTGAAAAACAGGGAAAATAACTTCCCATTTATTGATTAGATTGAAATTTTATATGATATTTGATGATAAATGATTGTAAAATTTAACTATATGTGAGACAAATATATATATGTAAGATAGGTTGGGTCTTACATAAAAATACATGTGCCTTAAGTGTGTCCTGCGCCTCAAGGCTCCAAGATTTATTTATACTTCCTTGGTGATGTGATGGGAGCTAAGTGTTTTTCATGTTAATTAATGAACTTTAAGAGAGCGTCATGGAAGATCACACAAGCATAAATCGACGAAGCCGCCATTTATTGTAAAAGTTCAAGAGCTACCAGGAAATTTCACGATTGAGTGAAAAATCAAACATTGTAGTGTTAAAGAAAAGAAAATAGCTTCAAAGGTCCTATTTACTCAAGAGAATACACCATCCTTAATGTTTTTAAAGTTATTTATCTCTTATCATGGCACAGTTGGAGCATTTAAACAACCTCTAGAAAGCAAGACGTTATTTCAGATCCCTTGGTTTTAGATTTTATTTTTTCCTCGTATGTTTCTAAGGGTGAGATGGAAATATCAAAATATTTCTTCAATGCAAAACAAAATGAAATTTCATAAAATAGAGTGGCAGGGAGATATGGTTCATTTTTATTTTAGCTCTAGAAGCTATTTTTCTTTATCAAATTGAAGATATGTTTGACTCTATTACCAAAAAAGAGGAAGAAAATCAGGTTGTCTACATACTTTTGTTTATGTAGTCACTTTGAAGATTCTGATGTCCTATATATAGACTACCACACAGAGATAACCGTTGACTTCTCACTCGAATTCTGAACGAGGATATAAACTTAGATTCTGTGAATTTAACAAATTATATTATTCAATGAATATCATTAATTTCCATTAACTACTAACATAATGTACAAATAAATATGCATGAATTCATATAATGGGAAAGACTGAGGAAACGAGAGGGGCTGCCCTTCATGTCCAAGCACTTCCTACATTAAATCAAAGAAGAGACAGGATGAAATTAATTTTATAAATAGCAACAACTTTTATGACCATTTACATGGAAATTTCCTTTTTATTCCTACGAAGAACTTTGAAAACCTGTGCATTGGAAAGTTCCTTCTTTTCCAAATTCCAACCAAGAACAACATTTTTTTCTGTTTTCAGACTAATTTTTGGAAAGCAAAACAAGTCACCCATATAAAGCATAACAGAGGGTTTGAATAAATAAAGCATAACCGATATAAAGGGACTTTAACCTTTCATTATTCACCCGGCGTGGGACCTCCCAGTGTAAACACAAGACCACAAAATATTATATTATATTACTAGATAAAAATAATTCACAGAGGCATTGGTTTTCTAACCCAACGTTACTTCCCATCTCTTTCCTTTTCACTTTAAATATTATAAATTTTTATAAATTATTTATTCAAAATATTATAATTATTATTATTATTTATATTAAAATATAAAATAAAATAATAATAAAATATTTTTAAAATATAATGGAATAATAATATTCGGAACCCATTCGAACTCATCTTGTGCTTCGGGTAAAATAAACTCAACTTGTTAAAAACCCGACATAATTAAAACCAAACTCATCCCATTATGATTTGACGGCATGGTAACCCAAAATAACACATCCCTTTCGTCATCCCTACTCACTACCAATGTTAAAACTTAAATTCTAATGATATTAAGTACTATTTATCATTAAACTCAAAAAAAATCTATTAAATATTAAGTAAAAAAAAACAAACCTCACCTTATTCTTTTTATTTTTTCAAATTGTTGCTCCATAGTGCTCGCTTTTGTTAATAGCAATGATTTTTTTTTTTTTTTTTAATGGTATTAACATATTTAAACAAAACTGCTGCTTTACAAAGGGCATTTTTAAATTAAATTTAAAAAAAAAACTTTGCAAGGAGGTATTAACGGATATTTTAAAAAAAAACTTTTTAGGTGGCATTATTTTATCATTTTTTCTTTTATTCTTCTTCTTCTATTCAAAATCCTTAATCCAATTTTATTCAAACATTTTAATTCTATAGGAATTTAATATAGAATTAAATTGTTTGATTATAAGATTTAATATATATGTAATATTTTTCATATAGAAAAAAATCATTGAAATTTTCAATCCTACATAAATCATGGCCGTTTACTAACAAAATAATTTATATATTTATCTTTATTCCATAAATACTTTTTATAATTTATTTATTATAATTCACATACTTTGACATACTAAAAATACACCTTTTTATCTCACATTCCATAAATTATTTGTATAAATATGCAAATGCCTGAATACCAGTTTTCTAGTTTCTATGTTTCATCTCTGAAACAAATGTAATGAGGACCACCACTTGGATTTATTGTAACTTATACTTTATTTTTAATTCTTACTTATTCTCATATATAATTTTCTCTTTCCTTCCGCTCATTACTCCTTTCTCTCCTATATCATATTATTTATTATTATTATTCATTTAATTTAATCCCCCAGTTCACATCCTTAGCTAAATTGGATGTCTCTCTCCAGTCCCCACCCTCACACCCTCACTCAAGTTCATCTTCTTTATTATAAATATTATATTATAAGGCGACCATTTCCATAAATATAAAATCGCGACATTCGTTAATAAAGATTCGTCCCACGGCACTTTCGGCCAACCGCTTCCCACCTGCATGCAACACGTCCAACTTTTTCTTTTACCAAACACTCTAATCCACAGCACACCTCTAATCTCCGATCCAAATTGCTCATTCTTTCGACGCAAACAAATTAAAATCATCCTAAATTCTTCAAATTTTCTCTTCTTTGATCCGACCGTCATTATTTGATTATAACTAAGAATTGGCCATCGTAAATATCGCAGATCTATATCGGATCTTATTACAGCAGTACAGCCGGCGCATCGTTTTTTAAAACTGTTGTTTTTAAAAATAATGAAAAACATGATAATATGGCTGATTTTCAATTTCAGCAAAACACATAAAACATTAAATCGAAATTTGAAATGAATGCCTCAATTAATTAATCTCTAGAAGTGAAGCTTACTTCGAAGACCTGTGCATTGGAAAGTTCCTTTTTATCCCTACGAAGAACTTTGAAGACCTGTGCATTGGAAAGTTCCTTCTTTCCCCAAATTCCAAACTAAGAACAACATTTTTTTCTGTTTTCAGATCATTTTTGGAAAGAAACAAGTCACCGATATAGTTATAACAGAGGGTATGACAATAAAGCATAACTGATATAAAGGGATTCTCTACTTATTATTCATGCGGTGGGACCTCCCAGTGTGTAAAACACAAGACCACAACATTATATTATATTAATGGATAAAAATAATTCATGAGGCATTGGTTTTCCAACCCAACGTTCTTTCCTTTTCACTCAAATATTATTATGAATTTTTATAAATTATTTATTAAAACGTTATAATAATTATTATTTATATTAAAACATAAATTAAAATAATAATAAAATATTTTTAAAATATAATCAAGCTGTGAATAATAATACTCAAATCCGCCCTAAATTCACATTCATAAGCTTGAGAAAATTAACCCGAATTTGTTAAAAACTCGGGCTATAATTGTCTCAAACCTCGTCCCATTAAGATCTTAGCGATATTTAAACCCAAAATAACCTCTTTCGCTTGTTCCCACCACTACCCAACGTTAAAAAACTTAATACTTAATGCTATTAAGTAATTATTTATCATTAACCTCAAAAATCTATTAAGATAAGAAAAAACAAACCTCACCTTAGTCTTTTTATTTTTTCAAATTGTTGCTCCATAGTGCTCTGTTTTTTGTTAATAGCAGTAGTGCCAAAAAATCTACTGATAGTTGTGATATTTTTGATATTTTTCAGTTTGAGTGTTATAAAATGAAAATGACATCTTACACGAAAAATGAAAGCTTTCATCTTGACTTTATTTCATCAATTAATTTCTACTATCTGAAATTTTATTTCATCAATAATTTCTTAGAGATCCAATATAAGATTCATCACCCTCTTTCCTTCTTTGTAAATCTTGATGGAGAACCCTAAAAACATGGTAAAGAAATAAGAATTCGAACCCTTCGTGATCACCCTCGGACATCGTAAGTATAGGAACTGTAGTTTTAAAACTTTCTTCATTGTTATGTTTGCAAAAAGTTTCGCAAATTTACGGCGATTATCTCTATCTCACATATAATTTTAAAACTATTTTCACGATGTTATGTTGTGTGCTGCTTTCATGTTAATTGTCTTTTCGGTCGACAAGAAAGCCGAGAAAGCCGATAACGGAAATAAAATTTCTAAGCTTAGCTTTTTAATTTATATTATCTGCGTAGTAGTTTCTTATTAGAAAATCTAAGGTATCATGTTTTTTCATAGAGTTGGGTGTAGTTTTGATTTTTTTTTTTTTAATGGTATTAATATATTAAAACAAAAACTGCTTTTTATAAAGGGTATTTAACAGAAATTAAAAAAAAAAAACTTTTGCAAGGAGATATTAATGATATTTAAAAAAAAAACTTTTAGTGGCATTATTTTTATCATTTTTCTTTTTATTCTTTTCTTCTATTAAAAACTTTAATTCAATTTAATCAAACATTTCCACTTAGAATTTAATAGAATTAAATTGTTTGATGGAGTAAGATTTTAATATATACGAATATTTTTCAGTGAGCAGGAAAATTGAAATTTTCAAATCCTACATAAATCATCTACCGTTTAATTAACAAAAATAATTTATATATTCATCTTTTATTCCATAAATACTTCTTACAATTTATTTATATTATCATTCGCATAATTTATCATACCAAAAATAAGCACCTTTCTTTAGTCTCACATTCCATAAATTATTTGTATAAATATGCAAACGTCAATAGCATTTTTCGCTTCTTATGTTTCATGTCTCAAAACAAATTTGTATTTATAGATCACACCACTCTGGATTTATTGTAACTTATACTCTTTATTTTTAATTCTTAATTTTTTATTCTCATGTATACTTTTGTAACTTATACTTTTTTTTTAATTTTTTATTTTCTATTCTCATATATATATATATATATATATATATATATATATATATATATATATATATATATATATATATATATATATATATTTCACTATTCTTTTCTTTCCGAGTATGTAAATATATTCTTACTATTTTTTCTTTTCTCGGTGGTATGTAAAGCAACTACATCTACGAGCTGCCTCTACGCTGACAAATCAGGGCATTATTCCACAAAGACATCAACACCCAAACCGTAACAAAACCTTAACAAATAAATCTTATCTCATATAAAGATGTCATTAGGCCAAAATTAAGATTTCACTAATTACAATGAATCATGAGTGAGCATTAAAATGAGCATGATAACCACTATAACATTGCAAGCTAACTTAGACATCTATAACCAAAACCCAAGTTTGTTTTATAGAAACCCGTGAAAATTTAAATTTTAAAATTTTCAGATAAAAAGGGGGCAAAACGATAGTTTACCTAAATAGTCCAAAAGAAAAAGTCAGATTTTTCTAGATCCTGACGGGTGAAACTGATTGCACTGAATCAGTCTCTCACGAAACTAGCTACCTAGTCACTCGTTGAATCTCGAGATAACTAATTCACGATTTCAGAAAACGGTGAAACAAGAAGACATGGCGAGTGCCATAGTGGATTCATGGCGCAGCCATGTGGGCATATGATGGAAAGCTGAGAGTGAATACATGGCAAGCCATGTCATTAATGATGGCAAGGTGACAGATGTGTGTGACACATGGCATGCCATGGGTCACCATGCATGCCTTTACGCCATATATATTGTGTCTCAAATTCTGCTTTAGATAGAGGGCAAGGCAGTCAACCGTGGGATGTTAAAGGAGGAGCAAGGAAAAGAGAAGGAAAGAGAAGAGAAAGGGAGAGAAAGTAAGAGAAAGGGAGGAAAGGAGAGGAGAAAGGAAAGAAGAAAAGAGAAGAGAAAAAGTGGGAGGAATAGAGGAAAAGAAAGAGAAGAGAAGGAGGTTACAGAAGGAGCGCACCCTGACTAAGAAAGAACCCAGAACTGCTACAAGAGGTAGGTTTCTACTCCTCGTTATTTTACGATCAATGGTAATGGCCTACTGCTTCATCCTGGCCTCCGAGCTTAATCTTGGATGTTGTGTGGTTTGTTTGTATTGTGTGATGGTCAGCAATCATTTTTACTGGTTTTGGATCAAGCTGAATCTAACACCGTGGTTCGGGACAGCAACCTATAAAATAAGAACCAAGTGTGCCCAAATTTCCGTACACCCTTATGACCTGTCACAGCCACTCTGATCGGCTATAACTTTCTCGCCCAAACTCCAATTTATGTTCTTGACTCTACCAAAGCCTGCCGAGTCTAGAATTTAATAAAATAAAGTGCTCATCCAAATGTAGGCTGAACATTAAATGGTCACTGATACAAATAGAGGAATGGTCCATTATGGTTTCCGAAACTTTTGTTTTCGGAACCGGTTTATAACCGAAATGCTTGGACTGTGATATATGGCCTCGAAAGGTGAGAAATTGTTGATGTTTGGTGTATTTACAAAACTGACTTTCTGTACTAAGTCCAAATTATTTTCGAGCAAGCATGGCTTCTGATTTATGGCTGTAGAATGACTAATGTGGTATTATTACATAACTAACAGACATGTACTTAAAATGTGAATACAGGGAAATATGTGATAAAGATGGTGATAAAGATGGAAATAATTATATATGCATTGGGTTGTAAGGACCGATATACTATGTCTCGCCCAGAATATGAATTATGGCATTACTGCCAAGTAATGGTTGAAATTATTTTAATGTTATTTCAATGATGTGTTGAATATGAATGAACGGAATGTGATAGAAAAGATGTAGTGCATGCTTATGTGATGTAATCGATTTGAATATGGGAATATTAACATGACCGATGTATGTTAAATATGGCAAATGTTAAAAGTATTAGACATGAGTGTTCTATGTAGCACACACATAGTGTATGTAGCGAGAACGTCCATGTAGAGGTCTTCATACATCGGGTCGGTTTCAGTAAGGGTGGCACAAAATTGCATTGCATTGGTGTGTGCGTAGAACACCACATTGCATGAAAGTGTGTTCATGGTATTGATTTGGCACTACGTTTGCGTTGAATCGTGGTGTGGGCTCGAATGGGACTGTCCACCGAAGTTCACAATGTTAAACGAAATGGAAATGAAATGCCTGCGAAAGGGCAGGGATGATACCCCCTCAGTGAAAAGCCCTCAAAACCTGTTAGACAAACAGATCCACCGGTGAGTCCGAAATGTCGAGGGTGTAGAGACTCATGGTGAGACCTCGGTGTTCAAGGCCCAAAAGACAATTTAAACAACAAATAAACACGCATAGACTACTATGTTGTGAAATGAGCCTGGATCTAAGGCCCGATATATTGATTCCCATTGGCACTTGCATCGGGTGGTGGGCCTGAGGTCGACCCGCTCGGGCATGTAGAGGTCGCCCCATACATGCATGTAGATTTTCCATGATAGTGACAACATGTATGCTCTGGATTGGCTGGGTTGGCTCGACCGTGAAATGATCAACGCATACAGACCTATGTGTGAATAAATTTCTTTGCAATGACCCCATCGGGCATTAGCTCTCACCCCGTCGTGGGACCCTTCGTGTATGTGCGTACGCGCCCCTTGAGGCTCCGGATTATGAAGCGCCTGACCAAGGGGGCCTTGATTCTTGTTTTGTGGTATATATTAGGAACGAATCCGCTTTTAATATATGTTTTGTATTAGAAGGATACAACTCTCGATCTATAAATGTATGGCCTTGTAACCATATGATAGAGTATGGATGGCAGCCCTATCGGGCCATTTTACTCACGTATTTGCCTCATGATACGGTACTGGCCACTGTGCTTCCGCAGTTGATCTGGTATCAATCTGACTCTGATTCGGGTGTCACATGTTTACTTCTAATACACCAACTGCCAGTAATTTTTCTTTTTTTCTCTGCTTTCTTTATTTTTGAAGCAACAAATTGACACCTTTGATTCTTCTCGTCTTATTTCTTCTTCTCTTTCTATATATATGAAAAAATGTTTCACATATTATTTGTTGAACATCTATATGTTTTGTAAAGATTAATTTCGATTTTGTATTTGTAATCATATTCGTATAGAACATATTTCAATGACACATATTTATATATATATATATATATATATATATATATATATATATATATAGAGATAGAAAAGATTATGTAAGGACATTCATATTTATATTTAAAGATTATGTAAGCTCAAGCTACGTACCCATCCCACGTCAAGTCTTGTTACAAACTGAATGTTGTAATAAGATGTATAAATAAATTAGTGATCGTTCCATAGAGATAGATAGATGATACTGATTTCGGGAGCACCGGGAAGGTGAGACACACAGAGGCCACACTGTGAGAGAGAGAGTACCATGTTTTTGCATATGCAAATTTCTCTCCTATATCATAGTATTATTATTATTATAAGGAGACCATTTCCATAAATATAAAATTGTGACATTTGTTAATGCATGTATTCGTCCTTCATGTTAATAGATTAAAATGCTTCCCACCTCATATTTCTACACTCCACGGTGACCAATCGCGCGTCATGGCTTTACGTCGACCTTTTCTTTTACCAAACACTCTAATCTCACACGATCAGATTTCATTCTTTGATCATGAAACAGGAAATCATCCCAGCCCTTCAAATACTCTCTTTCTTTTGATCTGAACCGTTCATTGTTTGATTATTAACTAGGAATTGGACATCGTAAATATTGCATCTTTTACCTACACACTGGATCTTATTATGTTAAGGCTAGTTTGGTTTATGTTTTTTAAAACTGTTTTTTGTTCTTAAAAATAAGGAAAACATAGATAACATATTTGATTTTCAATTTTTTACCGTTAAAAAAAACACATAAAACATTAATCGAAATTTGAAATGGATGCCTCAATTAATTAATCTCTCAAAGTGAAACTGCCGATTCAGTCAAAGCATTTCGTTTCGTAGAACGTATCGACGACAACGTGTTTGTTACTTCATATACGTATCCCATGTAATTTCATGGAGCCACAGCTCATTTCGTTCAGTCAAACCGCTAATAGTGAATTGGAAGAAGTCGAAGCAAGGTCTCCCAGTCGCGGTGTCGGCGATGCACCTTCGATAAAGCGGCGATTAGGCCTGAAAGACTCTCTAGGCGCGCCCTTTGCAATTCGCCTGTTTTGAAGTACATTATTGGTCATCAGCCGGTAGAATTTGACAATTTTTTGAAATTTTAGTTGTTTTGTTAATTATGCTTCTCCGCTAGCCAGGCGTCGAGGTCGCAGAGAAGCACTAAATTTTTTTTTTTGTTACAAAGATTATCTTCGTCGTCTTCAGAGTTGCTTTCAGTCACATTATCAAAACGATGTCGTTTTTAAAACTCAGTAGCCTTTATAGAAAAGTCTGGATTTTTTGTTTTTTGGTAAGGTTAAAAAAAACTTCTCATGTTTCTTAAATATCTACTTCGCCTCAAAAAAAAAAAAAAAAAAAAAGGTCCAAGAGACCTATGTCGTTCTTTCTCGTAACTACTTTAAGTGGCACAGCTTTGCGGGAATTGATAATGTTAAAGAGATAAAAGCGATGTTAAGAGTAATAGTTAATTATTGACGCGGTGTCCGCTGTGCGTTATGGGACCCGCTCTCACTCTCTCTTATCATCTCTTCTCTCACCCACTCTCTTTACTCTTGCATACTCTCCTCCCTCTCCTACTTTAACCCATTAGTTAGTTAACCTCCAACTAGCCCCAGGCCAACACCAACTCATACCATTTTTTTTTTCTTCTTTTAACACTTAATTTTTTTGTTAAAATTTTAAAGCTACTAAATAAAAATTCAAATGTATTTTAAAATATAAATAAATCATTCATTATTTTAAATCTACTAAAAATGTATTTTAATTTTTAAAATCTACTAAATAAAAATTCAAATTTTATTTTTTAAAATATAAATAAATTATTCGATACGTAAATCTACTAAATAAAAAATCAAATTGATGAGTTTGAAATAATATTTTAATATTAAATATAATTTCAAATAGATGAGTTTTAATATTTTTATTTAAAAACTAGTCTATTTTAAATGGATGAGTTTTAATATTTAATATTTTTATTTAAATGGATATGTTAATTTTTATTTTATTTTTTTTAAATATGGATTTGTTAATATTAAATATTATTTCAAATGAATGATTTTTAATATTTAATATTTTATTTAAAAACCAATTTATTTTAATGTATTAAGTTAATACAAATTTTGATAAAAATAAATAGATGAGTTTTAAAAAAAAAAGAAAATACAATCTTTTTCAAAATATTATTTAAATATGTTAATATTTAGTTATTTTATAATTGATTATTATAAAAAAATATATTTATATTAAAGACATAACATATTTTAATTAAAATCCAATTTATTTTAATGAAATAACTAAAATTAAAATATTATTTAAAAATAAATAATAAATAATTTATTTATATTTTAAAAATAAATTTTGATTTCCTATTTAGTATATTAAAAATCACGAATAATTTATTAATATTTTAAAAAATAATTTTTGAATTTTTATTTAATATATTTTAAAACTAAAATAAAATTTTAATAAAAATTAAGATTAAAAATTTTTTTTTTTTTTTTTGGTAAGGTTTAGGCAGTGCTGGGGTTGGAGTAGGGTTGGGGAAGGGATGTGGAGTGAGAGTGTGGGGCTGGGTGGAGGAGGAGGAGAGGAAAGAAGAAGAAGGAAAAGTGAGTCGAGGTATCGCGTGGATGTCGCGTGTGATTCTGGTCGTTTGCGTCGTTTGGCCTTAACTATCGTTATTAGTTATGGCAATGACTTAAGTGGGCTACTGGAATAAACGGTAAAGGCTTCTTTGGAGCTAAAAAAAAGTTCAAGGTGTAAGTGAGATATTTGATAAAAAAAACCGAGGAGTTTTTGCACCTTTACCCTTTTTTCCGTCACAAATCAAAATGATGTTGTTTTGAGCTCATACAAAGAAACCACCATCAAAGCGACTTCGTTTTGAGGTGTTCACTAAGTTTAAAAAGAAAAAAACATTGGGGCATGAAATCAATGTTGTTTTGGTCCTAGAAAGGCTAAAACGATGTCATTTTGGCCCTAAAATCTGTTTTTCAAGTTTCTAACATTCCAAACCCCTATTTCTACCCAGTTTGGCAGTTTCAACTCCAAAAAAACCCCTAAACCTCCCAACCAATGTGTTATCCATATAGAAGATCATAAGACGCAAGAAAAAAAAACCCAATTAAAATAGCCAACAAATTGTGAGAAATTTGTGAAAATAATAGGGAAATAACCTCCATTTTATTGATTAGATTGAAATTTTATATGACATTTGATGATAAATGATTAAAATTTGAGTATATGAAACAAATATATTTGTAAGATAGGGTGGGTCTTACATAAAAAAGCACGTGCACTTAGGGTAGTAATGCTTTATCTTGTAAAGGCTCCAAGAATTAATTGTACTTTCTTGGCGATGTGATGGGAGCTAAGTATTTTTCATGTTAATTAATGAACTTTAAGAGAGTGTCATGCAAGGTTAATAATAAGCATACAAAATGATGAAGCGGGCCATTTATTAGCAAAAGCTCAAGAGCTTGTGTGAAATTTCATGATCGGGTGAAAAATCAAACATTGTGGTGTTAAAAGAATAGAATAATAGCTTCGAAAGGACCATTTACTTGGAAAGTGATGACTACCAAGTCATCACAAAATCAAACATTGTAGTGTTAAAGAAAAGAATAATGTGCATTGGAAAGTTCCTTCTTTTCCAACCAAGAGCACAACATTTTTCTCTTTTCAGACTACTTTTTGGAAAGTAAACAAGTCACCGATATAAAGCTTAACAGGAGTTTAAGATAATAATGCATTGACAGAAATAGGGACATGAGGGGACACTGCATTGTAACAGAAATAGGGACCTATATTCCCAGTATAAACACAAGACCACAAAATATTATATTATATTAATGGGAAAAAAAGCATTAAAAGAGGCATTGGTTTTCAAACCCAACGTTACTTCCCATCTCTTTCCTTTTCACTTGAAATATTGTGCTTTATTTATATTCATCCATCCATTCACTTCCAAGGAAGCAATTACAAACCCCCAACAATGGTCATGGCTAATCCAACCCTGCTGCTTCAATCCTTCTTCTTCTTCTTCTTGCTGCCATGTTTGTCTTCATCTTGTCCTGAATACCAAAAGCAAGCCCTCCTTCAGTTCAAGTCCTCCATCCTTGCCATTAATCCTTCATTGCACACCTTGGATTCATGGAACTCCAGTTCTTCTAATTGTTGTCTATGGGATAAGGTCACTTGTAGTTCTCCTTCAAATTCAAATTCAACTTCAACTTCAAGTGTTGTGATAGGTCTCTATCTCTCTTACGTTTCTGAACAGCACATGCCTTCTAATTTGCTGGCACCGCTCTTTTTTGATCAGAGGTTTTGAAGTGCTTGACCTTAGTTTAGAACTCCATAATGATTAAATTCCCTTCGGGTTTATTGAACCTCAGCAACTTGGTTCACCTTGACCTTAGTATGAACTCCATAAATGGATCCATTCCTCTTCAACTCGTTCAGTTGAAGAAACTTCAGTATCTTGATTTGGGTTCCAATCGTCTAAGCGGAGAACTCCCTGAAGAGATTGGAAACCTCACAAAGATCAAAGCGACTGTCACTTGGGAGTAACAAATTCTCGAATGGCATTCCCTCTTCGATTTTGCATTTGAGGGAGTTGGAAGAATTAGATTTGGGCAAAAATTCTTTGTCCATGGAAATCCCCTCTGACATTGGAAATTTATCCAATTTGTCCTATCTGAGCCTGGGGAAGAACAAGTTGACTGGTGGAGTCCCCGCTTCGATGCAAAAACTGAACAAGTTGAATTCACTTGACTTGGAAGGAAACCGCCACTCACTGGAAGAGAATTCCATTCTGGTTCGATTTCAGACTTGCAGTACTTATATCTTGGAAGGAAACAATCTTACTTGGAATAACAATATGAAGGTAGTATAAATTAGTAGGTTGTTAGAGTTATCTCTCAGATCTTGTGGTCTACAAGGGAGATGCCAGAATGGTTTTCACCCAAACAGATCTCCTGTATCTGGATCTATAGCAGCATGAATCAGCTCCATGGACCATTTTCACACAATGGCTCAAACTGAATTTCATATTCTTTCTGATCTTTTTCTCTCCCACTAACAAACTCAGCTTCTCTTCCAACTGTCCTCTTCCAATCTTTTCAATTATCCATCCTTGCTCTCTCCCATAACAATTTTCTGAAGTGCCAGAAGCACATTGGAGATGCAAAGTTTCTCCTCATTGGAATTCTGATGTTGGACAGGAACAACTTTCTGGACCTATTCCTCAATCCATCCCAAATTTCCGGTCTTGTACTCTTGGATCTGTCTCACAATAGACTTTCCAAACAACATTTCCCAGTTTTTTGACCCTCAAGCCTTGATCTGTGGTACGCCGTTTAAATGTAAATTCTCAGGGAGGTTTCAACCACCTTTCCTCTGAACATTAAAACTCTTGCATTGGGAGGTAACAAGTTTTTCCAGGGGCATTGCCTTCCAACCTGACTAAGCTGAGGCGCAGACGTCTCGAACTCAGGACAACAATATTTCAGGTGAATTACCAGCACCCTTCACTCAAATCTCTCCCGTCTACGGGTTCTAAACTTGAGGAACAATTCCCTTCAAGGCTCCGATCCTAAAACACTTTCCAACCTCCAAAATGTAGTTCTTCGTCTCAAGCAACAATCTCACAGGAGAAATCCCCATAGAGTTTGTAAATCATCTTACAGGAATGACTCCAAATCTGACATCACAAACATCAGGTTTTTCTGTTGTAACATTCTCATCGAATTTTTTTAACACCGAATTTGCAGTAAATGAGCTGATAGTGAATTGGAAGAAGTATAAACAAGGTCTTTCAAGTCACTACATTGATATGTATTTCTTGTTAGACTTGTCGAATAACCAACTATCTAGTGAAATCCCAGCCTCTCTAGGCACTCTTAAGGCTCTTAAGATGCTCAACCTCTCCTTTAACAAACTCTTTGGCAAAATACCAGCAAGCTTAGGTGATTTACAAAATGTAGAGGGTTTAGACTTATCATGACAAACTCTACGGGTCCAATTCCTTTCGCGCCATAGAAGCGACAGCTGTTCTGCTTTTGGATGTGTGGCTTGACAATGGTGACAGTAGAGTGGGTCGATTAGTAGAATGAACGCCATGGCGGATCAAACCTATGCCAACAACGGAGTGGGTTGTGGCTTCAAGTCGTGTGCCATGTCACGGGGCCTACCACTGCTCCCGAAGCTACAAAAGGCGTGATAGCAAAGGAGCCTTGGATTTTCTTTGGAAGGCTATGGGGATTGGATATCTTGTTGAACTACCCATTATATTCGGAATCATCTTCCTTGCAGGCTATTTCAACCCATCACCGCCTTCAAACTGTCGTCATCATCACCCCCATCGATTAATCAGGCAACGGATTTGACCAAAACAATCCAGGTCTTCTTCACAAGATTTTTCTATCAAGGTGAAAGTTGTGGGGGATTTGCTAGGATGGTGAAGAATGAAGTCACGTTGTAATTAAGCGGTGATGAAGGGGCTAAGTGTTTTTCATGTTACGTAATGAACTGAGTGTCATGGAAGATTATTAATAATAAGCATACAAAATGATGAAACGGCCAGTATTTTATTAGAAAAAAGTTCAAGAGCTTGTGTGAAATTTCATGATTGGGTGAAAATCAAACATTTAGCGTGTTAAAGAAGAGAATAGCTTCATTCTTACTAAGGAAACCCGACTCTCTGCTTGAAATTCAATTCCCCGAGTGATACGTTGCGGGAGGTGAAGAGCGAAATAATGAAAAAGAATACTCATGATAGAATCTTATGGACATGTAGCACTTTGCTAAATCCATTACGTAAATAGAATGAAATTGGAAGCATAATTGTGGTTTCGCATCTTCATCATTTCATCGTCATAGCCACAGTTGGAATTTGCAGACTAAAGCTAGTTGAGTAGGTTCAAAAGATAGTACTTTGAAACATCTGTGTCTTCGGCCTCGGTGTGATTATCCCCATTTGTGTAGCGAGATTTTTGAAATGATGAAAATAAGAAATAAGTGGATTATAACAAAAACAAACTTCAGCTTGAGAATGAATGCAATAATTATGCAAGTAATATAATACCATTCACTGCCTATTGCAACAAAATGTCTTATTTTGCAGTAAATGTTTGGAATATGTAGAACTGATTATAGAATAATTATGCAGAGGCAACTAGAGAATATAAACAATAATTTACATATGAACATATTTCAAATAGGGCATAGATGCGGCACGGTTGGGCACATTTACGAGAGCCTTCTGACAACCACAGTCGGTATCCCACAGTTTCAAAAAATTTTATGTACGTTTTTTTAAGCAGAGATGGAAATATGGAAATATCCATGAATATTTCTCCAATGCAGAAAAAATGAAATTTCATAAAATAGAGGGGCAGGGAGATATGGTCCATTCTTTTTAGCTCTAAAAGTCATTTTTCCTCATCGATTGAACCAGAAAAATCGAATAAACACATATGTATCTTCTAGAGAAACATGCTATTGCCACTACCAATGTAATCAAAGAAACATACTCTGCTGCTAGTTTTTGCATTTCCCCTTTCACAAAAATAATATTGAAGGCCTCATGTCGTTATTGGGTCTTGCACATGAATATCTTCAGTCTCAACATAAATCTTTATCTCTTTAAAAGAATTCATTTTCTTACTGTTTATGGCAATTAATCTCTATCCAAAAGAAATATATAGCATTTGGGGCATTACTAGGAATACACTGCAACAATTGCCTCAGCTTTCTTTTCACTCCCAAAAAGTTCTCTCATTAAAATAAAAGAAAATGCTGATTTTAAGATGAAACTCATTTCGGGTTAAGAGTATTATGTGAATAGCGTGAGGTGGTACTTCGCAAATAAAATTACGGAGTTCAATTTTAATCAAAAACCTACATGGACAAAGTCGAGGAGAATGACTTTTCCAAGCTTCAACCCTCTCATGGAAAAAGATAATTTTAGCCTCAAAGGATTCACCATAAGTAGCCGAGATTTCAGCAGCACGTTCCTGACCTCACTTTAGGAATTCCCTTTCGGTAAAAACTTAGCCTTAAATCTTGAGCATTTCGAAGTGCGTATAAAGTCACAAACCTCCAAATTTTCAAAGAACTACCATTCTTCTCTTATAAGACAAAGTTCGATCTAAGCTGGCACATTTTCTTGGAATTCTTCACTCAAAACCCTACTTAAATCTTGTTACATTTAGAGGTCCCAATAATGTCACAAACCCTCCGTACCATCAGAACTACTCATTCTTCTTATAAGCAATAAAGTCCGGGAGTCTGCTCAATCCCATTCATATGTTTTAACTGCACTACTTCCACAACAACCACTTCCTTCTCCCAATTTTCCCTATCAATATATACTCCAACCCACCAACTTCCCTCTAGAGAAGTTAAACCCGGTTTGCTTAACCATCAAACCTTTTCCCTTCTCGTTTGTTGGAAACATGAGAAGCCAGGTGGGATTCGGCTCGCCCCTTCCAAGGAATTACCCAATACATCTTCACTTTTAAATTAAAGGCCAGGCACATCATTATGCAAAATTGATCCCAAAAAAGAAAAAAAACCAGTGATTCCAAGCTGATTCATCTGCCATAATCTCAACCTACTAAAGTAGATTATAAATACACAACAAATGAAATCAAATTTAAGACAAATAATTCATATTACCAATCTGTAAAGAATTAAAAGAAAGGGGCAACACACATCAAGGTAACTAAACAAAGAATTGAAGAAGAAACATTCTAGACATGGATAGGGAGAGAATATCCACCGATTCAAATTATCTCAAGTTCTTTCCCAAGAACACCATTGCACTCTTCTCTTCCAACCTCCTCGCTAATTCGTTCAAGGTTCCTTGAGACCGCTTCAAGATTCCTAATCGTTGTTTCCCATCTTTACCTCAATGGTACCGTAGCTTATCACCATCGAATCGACACAATCGAGCAGGAACATGGGTTTGTTTCTTCAATTTCAATGGTCCAGAGGTAAATATGGAGATTTATTTTCAAGTTTGAAAAGCATAAAATGTTGTTTTAAGACTTTTTGCTAAAAGCTAAATAGATTTTAAAGATTTAAATGCTTATTTTAAAAAAATTTGCGACCCCATTACAAAATTTAAAAAATTATAAATAGGGAAGAATTTAAATATTTGATTTTTTCTCTATTTAAAAGTTCATTTTCCAATCCAAATACAAAACTCTATCATCTGCAACAAAGAGGGAGTAGCTAGCAAGATACCATTAGGGATTTACTGAATTTGGGGTCTGTGATGGTCACCCCATCCCGATCCTGGTCTCAAGTTATTTTTCACTCTCAACATATCCCATCTAAAAATTAAACGGCACATTGGGATGTGGAAAATTTCAAAACCCATTAAGGTTTCACATTTAATTTTGGTTTTTGTTTTTTTTATTTTTTTTATTTGTTTTTTTATTATATTAAAATTAATATATTTCAAAAAAAATAAAAATATTATAAATTTTTATAAATTATTTATTAAAAACATTCTAATAATTATTATTATTTATATTAAAAAGAAAATAAAATAATAAAATAATATTTTTAAATATAATCTATGAATAACAATACCCCGAACCCGTTTTAAACCTGTCTCGAGTTTGAGAAAAATAAACCAACCGCTAAAACTGACATAAGAACCAAACCGTTCCATTAAAGACCTGGACAAGACCTGGAACCCAAATAACAAATATCCCTACCACTCACCCAATATTAAAAACAAACAAACTTAATAATCTAATACCAGTATTATTTATCATTAAACTAAAAATCATATTTCAAGATTAAATAAAAACAAATTCTCACCTTATTTTTTTTTATTTTTCAAATTGTTGTCTATAATGCCTGCTTTTGTTAGCAGGCGTAGTGCCAAAAAATCAGCGTAAAGCCAGGATATTTTTGGTATTTTCGCCTTGATTGTAGGGCTAGATTATAACCATAACTAAAATTAAAGATTAGAAGGAAATGCATCACTATGCGTAATATAATAACCATTTATCGTTCATTGCAAAAGTCTTTTCTTATTTCCTTCATTTTGTTTGTTGGAAAACCAGTAATGGCATGTCAGGATTTTCTCTCGTTTTCACTTTGCCTTCCGGCATTAAATTTCCAAGGTAACATGACATGTATTTGGCCTGGGACATTGGTCTTCACCGCCTATTTGTTTATAATACTGTAGGGGTAAAATGTAATATGGCATGTCATTCATTTATATCTATTTTCATAAAGAACCAAACAGAAAATTTTCAGAAGAGTGAGAGATGCAATTTTGTTTGAGTTAAAGTGTGATGTATAGATCTAAACAACCATAGAATTTAGGGGATTGTTTCTTATTCGCTTGAGGCAACGTTCTATCTATAGATTTTTTTTTTTACATCTTTTCACTTTATATTACATCGTAGTAATACAAATCTGTTTTCATTGGGATTCAAACCTTGAACCCCTCCCTTTCCTATACCCGCCTCGCTCTTTCACCACTTGAGCTAGGTCTTATTGACCTATTTATTTGATCTTTATTTCATCTAACATTACCTAAGTTTGAAGTCCTCTTTCTATGGTTTGAATCCCAAACTGTTAGGCAGTATTTATGATAGAATCATTGTTGCAAGCAACACTTAGGCACCCAGGACACCCATGTGTAGCTCCAGCACCCTCGCCCAAGCTCCAGGCAACGCCCTTGACATGGCCAATGAGGCGCCAGGTCATCCCTAGGCGTTCCTTAGCAAATTTCTGGCAATTTTTACGTTTATTAATCACTTTGAAAATTTATGGTTGTTTATTGTCTTCACTCATTTCCAATCGCCAAGGCTGGTAGAGTAGCCCCTCTACTTTTCACCACAAAGATCATCTTCGCCTTTCAGGTTGTAGAGAAGTCCCTTTTTTGTGTCACAAATCAAAACAACGTCGCTTTGATCTCTTTAAACCAACGCGGATATCAGTTTTCTTTGAAATCTTATATATATATATAGAGAGTATATATATATATATATATATATATATATATATATATATATATATATATATATATATATTTAAAGAAACTTCCATCAAGACGATGAGAAGCCCTAATTTTTCAAATACAAAGATCAAAACTCATTTTATCTTTGAATTCAACATTAACGAGGTCTGATATATTTTCTTTTAAAGAACTCCCATCAAAATAAGTTGTAGAGAAGTTCATTTTTTTTTTTTCGCCTATTTGATCTCTTTAAGACAAACACGGTGTCCAAGTCTAACATACTTGAAAGAAAACCTATCAAAAACGTTGTATATGTCCCATTTTGGTACCCATACTATATATAAAAGTAAGGAAGTGTTTTACATTTTTTACTTCCAAAATTCTACCTACTAATTTTTTAAATTTCAAAACCATCATCAAATAGCTTAATCTAGACTTATTTATATCTATCGTTTTCTCTCCCACGGAAATCATCACAATTATCTAAAATGAAATGATATCTCTAAAATGAAAATGACATCTACAATGTAAATGAAAGCTTCTTACCTGACTTTATTTAATAATCACTTTCTACCATTCGAAATTTCTTATTTCATCAACAATTTCTTTTAGAGGATCCACATAAAGGTTCATCTCCTCTTTTTCCTCTTTCTCAGAAATCTTGATGGAGAACCCTAGAAATATGGTAAAATGAGAATTTTCAAATTTCATATCAATTGGATATATCAGCAGAACTAGGTTTGTTCTCTACGTAATTAGCATTAAAACTTTCTTCATTGTTAGTGCCTGCAAAAAGCCTACACTATAGAGGTATTATCTCTATCTCACATATACTTAAACCATTTTCATCGATGTTACGTTAGGACAAAGCCATGTTAATTTGCCTTTATTGACTGAAAGTGAGAAATGCATAATGAAATAAAATTCTGGAGTTTGGGTTTTAATTTTGGTATATTGTCCGTGGTGGTAGATTTGGGTATTAGAAAACGGCAGGTGTCATAGTTTTTTTCAGGAATTAAGGTGTAGTTTGATTCATTTTTTAATGATATTAACCTTATTAAACAAAACTCTTTTACAATTAAGTAAGGATTTGCAATTTAAAAAACTCTTGCAAGGAGTATTAATGACATCCAAAAAAAAAAAAAAACTTTTTAGTGTGGCACTATTTTTACTATTTTTCTTTTATTCTCTCTTTCTTCTTCTATTAAAAACTTTAACCACTTAATCAAACGTTTCCACTTGGAACAATATATAATTAAATTGTTTGTTTATAAGATTTAATATATACTGTATTATTTTTTAGAAAAAAATTGAAATTCAACTTGCTATAAATCATCTACGTTTAATTAACAAAATAATTTATATATTTATCTTTATTCATAAATACTTTATAATTTATTTATTTATTTATTATAATTCACATAATTTACTATACCAAAACACACCTTTCTCCTCGGGGTCTCACAATCCATAAATTAGTTTGGTGCCAAATATGTGTATGTATTGAATAAGTATTTTTCGCTTTATGTTTCATTCTAAAACAACAAAGGGATTTATCACACTTTACTCGAATTCTTTATTATACTTCATTTAATTTGTAACTTATACTTTATTTTTATTCTCACAAGCACTTTGTAAACTCATACTTATTTCTAATTTTATTCTTATATATATAATAATTATTCGCTTTCTTTTCAGATGTAAAGATTCATTCTCAGAGGCGACTAAAAAAGTTGATTAGGTCATGATGGAGTCCTCCTAAAAAGACATCAACACCTAACATGACAAACCTGCTATCAAATAAATCTTATCTCCCATAAAGATTGTTATCACTGAAATTACATTTAATGTATATAGAGTGAAAGTATTAGCCAGAGCATGATAAGTGCAATCATAACATTGTAAGCTAACTTTAAGCTCTATAACCAAAACCCTAAGTTTGTTTAATAAAAGACAAATTACAACGGTTAGTAATTTTCTTTTCTTTCTATGTTTTTCCTTTATTTTTAAAAGCAAATTGGTTAACTTTGATTCTTTTCTCCTCTTTTTTTATTTCTTCTTTCTCTCTATATATATATGAAAAAAATGTTTCAAGGTTGCCTGGGTTGAACATCTATGTTTAGTATAATTTCGATTGTATTTGTAATCATATTTGGCATAGAACATATTTCAATTGAGTTATTTTTATTTTCATAGATGGTATATATATATATATATATATATATATATGAAAAGTAATTATGGTGACATTCATAAATGGGTCTATTAAGAAACCAAATACAATTTATTCCTAATTTTGTTTTTTATTTACTAGAATCGTATGATTTGTTAGTATCCTAATTAATTGATTGATTGTCATAGTTTCACTGATTAGTGTGAAACCCCGGTTTTTAGCTTGTATGGTGCTATACTCACTACCGTACCTGGCCAGGCAACATAACCTCCTAATTTGATTAGAACATTCAACGTTAATGGGAGAGATGCTTACTACATTATATTAAAATGATTTGTTTTCAAAAAAGACACTGAAATGTTTAAAAATACTGTAAAACATATTTTAAAACATACAATCACCTTAGCGGACCTGATGAGAATTACCATCAATGAACGCAAATGTGAGTCATTCTTATTACGCCTCATTTCTCCCACAAAAGTCTCCATTTAATTTATAATAAGTCATCTTGAGAAATTAATACTTTTTAAATTGTCTACACAAAATTCCTCAAGACATATAAATTAAGAAAATATTTGATAAATCAAGTTTTGACTTAAAGTAATTTAATAACTTAATTCATATGAATCTCAAAATTTAAAAAGTATAAATAAAAAAATTAACTATTTTAATTTAATATTTCTAAAATTATTTTTTTATTTTTAAGTTATAATATTAAAATATTTTAATAAATATGATTTAATTATTCAATAAAAATATTCTCGTGCGTCGTTTTCTCGATGACTTATTTTGAAAGTTATTAAAAGAAAAAGACAATGCATTTATAATTTGTCGATGGCATGTTTTAATTTTTGGGGAATAAAAACAAAATAAATAAATAAAATAAGAGAAAGTGAAATGAATGGGAAAGAAACGGATAAGATGAGATATAACGATCAAATTATTTACTTAATTTTATTTGTATGATAATTGTTGAGAACTTTATTTATTCCATAGATGACATAGGTTCATAGTCTTTGTTTATATGGGGCATTCTTTTAGAGAGAAATTATATAAATACTCTAGGGTTCATAAGGGGGTTATAAAAATAGAGTGTTGTAGGTTTTTATTTTCAAAGTAGGGAGGAGGGAAGCTTTGGAGGAAGCTTGAGGGAAGAAGTTTTGGGCAGAGTACTATGATTAATCAAACACTCCTTATGCATGCCAATTGTAAGTCAATCAAGTCTTCGCGAATCGCTCTAACCAAACCCAATTCTCATTTCATTTACTTGTTTTTTTTTTTATTCTTTTCCAGATATTCTATTTTCTCTCTCTCTCTTACTTCTTTCTTTATTAAAAAGGGAATAATTTGATTGACATCTATAAAAACACATACAAATTGTTCAAAACACAATATTAGGTTAATTACATAATAAATAGGTTCAAAGACTATAAATTTGATAATACTATATTGATTAGAATATATATAACTCTTATTATAAATATATCGATTTATCATAATTTGATTTGTTATCCCTGTTTGATCGAATATGTTTTGTCTATATAAAATTCACTCAGATAATAAATAAAACGTCAGAATAAGACGATGAAACAAAGTCAGAATAAGACATGACAATAAAAAACAAATAACAGACAAGACGATAATAAAATCACGAAAATAAAATAAACTCAATTCCTAGATAAACCATTTTATTAAGAAATAAAATTGATAAAGAAAAGGATGATAATTAGAGGTTAAGAATGACAAAAAATTAACCCTTTTGACTTAAGAAAGATAAGTGGTTTAAGGAAAATTGAGAGAAACGATCGTAGCCTTTCCATTTAATTTTATTTTTTATGCTATTTTTTCCTCTTACTTTTTAAAATGATTATAAGGTCTTAGTTATTTATTATAATTTGCCTTCCACATGGGCTTAGAGTCGATTACTCTTCTCTAGACAAGTTATTTTTAAAATATAAATAAAATATTCATTATTTTAAATCTACTAAATGAAAAATCAAATGGACAAGTTTAAAATAATATTTTAATATTATATATAATTTCAAATGGATGAGTTTTAATATTAAATAGTAAATATTTAATGTTTTTATTTAAAAACTAATCTATTTTAAATGGATGAGTTTTAATATTTAATATCTTTATTTAAAAACTAATATAATTTAATATATTAAGTTAATAAATTTTTGTATAAAAATCAATGGATAAGATTTTTTTGGAAATATCAAATTTATTTTTAAAATTTTTAATACTTATTTGTTTAAAATGTATTTATATTAAAATATTAAATATTTTAATTAAAATCTAATTTATTTTAATGAAATAAATATACATAAAATTAAAATGATTTTTTTTAATAAAAATAAGATAGTGAATAATTTATTTATACTTCAAAAATAAATTTTGATTTTCTATTTAGTAGGTTTAAAATAACCAATAATTTGTTTATATTTTAAAAATAAAATTTGAACTTTTATTTATTATATTTTAAAAACCAAAATAAAATAAAATAAAAGCTTGGGTGAGTGTTAGGTTGGGTCCTACTAGGGGGGCTTGGTTGAGGAAGAAAGAGGAGAGAAGAAAAGAAGAGAGAGGTAAGTGGATCACACAGTGCAATGTGAATGTAATGTTAATTTGCAATTAATGGCCATTTTAAGTGGGCTAAGGGAGTAAACGACATAGCATCTTTGGACCTAAAAAAGGTTCGAGATATAAGTGGGATATTTGGTAAAATACGAGGGTATATTTTTTTTGTACATTTACCCTTTTTTTCAGTCACGGATCAAAACGATGTCGTTTTGAGTATATATATATATTTTTTAAAGAAACCTCATCAAAATGACGTTGTTTTGAGATGTTCTCTAAGTTTAAAAAAATAAAAGACACCAAGGCTTCAAATCAATGTCGCTTTTTGTCTTAGAAGAGCTAAAATGGTGTTGTTTTGAGCCTAGAATCGTTTTTCAAGTTTCTAACCTCCCAGTCACCCATTTCTGGTCTATTTCAACTTAAAAAACCCCTAAATCTCCCAATCATTGTGTTATCTATTTAGAAAAGGAGAAGAAGCAAAAATTATCCAACTAAAATAGCAAACAAATTATGAGAAAATTGTGAAAAAAAAAGGAAAATAACCTCCCATTTATTGATTAGATTGAAATTTTATATGATGTTTGATAATACATGATTGTTAAATTTGAGTACATGATATATATATATATATATATATATATATATATATATATATATATATATATATATATACATGTGTGTGTGTGTGTGTGTGTGGGTGATAGGGAGTGGGTCTTGCTATAAAAAAGTTCACGCTTCACTTATTGCATGTACCCCTATATTGCAAGAAAATTCTCTGTGTCTTGATACACCTTGGGTCTTTTAAAACTATGGATAGAATCAACTCTAATAAGAATCAGTAAAAACAAATTTTATTTAATTTTTGAAAATATAAAAATTCTAAAAGCTCCTCTTTATTAGACTCTAACATGAGTAGTTTATGGCCACAGCTAACATGTTCCGGTCCTTAGTCAGAGGGTGAAATACCAAGTCATGACTCCATTCCTACACCTATGAATTAATGAAAAGAAGAAACAGAATGAAATTTCATAGAAAGTCATTTTTCCTTTTTGTGTTTCCCTAACAAGAACACAACATAGTTGTGTAATGTATGAAACAGTCAAACCGCACAAATCAAATCGAGAAATGATCCAATTTTTTATTTATTTATTATTTTTCCACTAGTCTCTCTCCTCATCCCCAGCCAGTTCACTGCTCTCATCAGGCAACAGGGACTCCGTGTGGGCCACCCTCTTTCTATCCATCTCAACTATTCATTGTTCGGGACTAGTAACAAGAACTGAGACTGCGGAAGATCATCTTGTGGTACCTGGCGACCACACGAGATCTTAAACACACATTAGGGTTAATTACATACAACGGTTCAAATACTATAAATCTGATAATACCATAATTAGAATACAAATGACTTTAATTATGCAAATATATTGACGATCATACTTTGATGAGTTATCCTTGTCATCACATGCTTGCTTTAAGGAATCGCCTGTATACAAATAAACGCCAGAATAAAACGATAAAAAGTCGTAATGCCATTAAACGACAAAAAACAAACATCACACAACATCGACAAGAAAATCACGAAAAATAAAATAAAACTTTATCCATATAAAAACCACTTTATTAATAAATAAATTGATAGAAATAGGTTTATGATGATAATTAGAGGTTAAGAATGAGAAAAAAGCAACCATTTTTTGCTTAAAAAGGATAAGTGGTTTAAAGATAAAGTTGAGAGAAAATGAAACTAGAGTTTTCTATTTAATTTTATTTTTAAGCTCCTTTTCTCTCTCTCTCACTTTCTTTAAAAATGATTATTATTTATATACTTATTATAAAGTCCCTTATTTTCCATTACATAGAAATGATTACTTTTCTAGTTATTGCACCATGGTTAATAATCGAATCCCATTAGAGGTTTTTGTTTAATATCACCAACACGATCACGTCATTGCTCAAAAGCTACCCATCCCACGTCAAGTCTTATTACAAACTAAATTTTTTTCCATATGCTTTTTTCCCACATTCCCCATCTCCTCATCCGCCAAGCCATTTTGATTAGGAACAGAAATCATCCTATCCCTTTCAATACTTTTGACTGAATCACTATTATTTCTGATTATTAATTAAGAATTGGACATCGTAGTCATTGGCATCTTTTACGGCACACTGGATCTTTATTATGTTAGTCCATTATTTAGAGAGCTTAAAACTGTTTTTTGTTCTTAAAAATAAGGAAAACATAGAGAATATGTTTGATTTTCAACTTTTTACTATTAAAAAAAACACAAAAAACATTATATCGGAATTTGAAATGGATGCCACAATTAATTAATCTCTCAAAATGAAGCCTACTGTCACTAAACCTCCTCATTTCATGATCATGCCAAACTAACAACGTGAGCCGAGCATTTCGCATATCCGATGCGCACTCTCATGGAACCGCGATTCGTCTGGGCCAAACCATAATAGTGAATTGGAAGAAGTCAAAGCAAGGTCCTGCAACAACCTAGAAATGTACCTCTTGTTAGATTTGTTTAATAACCAACTATCTATGAAATACCAACTCACCTGCGCTCTTAAGGCTCTAAGATGTTCAACCTTCCTATAACAAACTCTTTAAAAATACCAACAAATGAGGATGATGAAATGTAGAGGGTTTGAACTTAACAACCCCTCCTATTGTGCCAACGAAAGCTTTGATATAGATGATAATAATTAAAAAATAAAAAAATAAAGAATAACCCATACAAATATGCTCGAGGTTTTAACGTGGTTCGACTAATCATGCCTACATTCACGAATGAGAGAGAATCTTTCCATTATACGATAGAAAATATTATAAAGGTAGAATAACATATAATTAGATTCTCGAAACATCTCATGTTTCCTCATTCCTTGTATCCATACCCTGAACCACAAAATTTGCTCCATCGGGTATTCCTGTTTTTCCTCACATCTCTATAAAACCCTTATAGCCTTTACAAGTCCATCTCTCTCATAACTTTTTTCCCTCATGACCCAAAATATTTATGATGATATTCCTAACTACTTTCATTATTTTATAAGGAAACCTAATATTACAATAATATAACAACCTAAGAATCATCCTATTAAATATTATTTACAAATAGTAATTAATACTAATTATGAATTTGAGATATATTCCAACAATCTCCTTTCAAATTCCATCATTAGCTCCACCTTGAACTAAAAATCCATTTCCTTTGTCTCTCATCTTATGTGCTTTGAAATATTTGTTCTTATAGAGATCTTCAATTTGAAGCTCTAACAATCCTCCCATCGTAGAAGTATAATCGGACCTCCTCTAAGACGATCATCCATTAATCCACTCTCTACACCCTAGGATTTTTCTTGGTTTCTATTGCATTCTAGCACACTCCTTATATGAAGCACCACCTGCCTTAAAAGTTTGCTCTTATCTAGGACAACTCCTCTTCATTGTGGAGCAACAACTGCGATATATGAAGATCCATAACTGCAGATCTATTCAATGAAGTATAACCATGGATCTATATACTTGACTAATTATGGCTGTACCTATGTTTGACATCCTAGGATGTCACATACATGGTAAAGTCTGAACCTTGGCTCTGATACCAATTGTTGTGTCAGTTGAAGCTTTAATGTAGATAATAATAATTCAAGAACAAAAAGATAAAGAATAACTCATACAAAGATGCGCGAGGTTTTAATGTGGTTCGACCAACCATGTCTACATCCACGGATGAGAGAGAATATTTCCATTATGTGATATAAAATATTACAGAGGTAGAACACCATAAAATTGGGTTCCCAAAACATCCCATGTTTCTCTATTCCTTGAATCCATACCTTGAACCGCAAAACTCCTCGCTTCATCGGGTATTTCCGCTCTTCCTCACATCTCTATAAACCCCTTATATCTTTTACAAGTCCATCTCTCTCTCATAAATTTTTCCCCTCACGACCCAAAATATTTATAGTGATATTTTTAACTATTTTCCTTATTCTACAAGGATATCTAATATTACAATAATATAACAACCGAAGAATTATCCTATAAAATATTATTTACAAATAGGAATTAATACTAATTAGGAATTTGAGACATATTCCAACAATCTCCACCTTGGATCAAATTCCATCATTGACTCCACCTTGAATTGGAATTCCTTTTTGTCTTCATCTTGTGTGCTTTGAAATTTTTGTTCTTCTTGAGATCTTCAATTTGAAGGTCTAACAATCCTCCCATCGAAGAAGTAAAATGAGCATCCATCAATCTACTCTCTACACCCCAAGATTTTTCTTGGCTTCTATTGCATTCTAGCACACTCCATATATGAAGCACTACCTACCTCGAGAGCTTGCTCTTATCTAGGACAACTCCTCTTCATCATGGAGCAGCAACACATACATGAAGATCTGGAGCATATCGTCTATTCGATAGAGCATAACCATGGATCTGTCGCTAACCAATTGGAGTTCACCACCTATGTTCGACATCCAAGGATTTCACTTACACGACCAAGTCTAAACCTTGGCTTTGATACCAATTGATGTGTCAATGAAAGATTTGATGTAGATGATAATAATAGAAAAAACAAAAAAATAAAGAATAACTCAAACAAATATGCACGAGGTTTCAACGTGGTACATCCAATCATGTCTACATCCACAAATGAGAGAATATTTTTATTATACTGTAGAAAATATTATAGAGGTAGAACAACATATAACAGGGTTCCCAAAACATCTCATGTTTCCCCATTTCTTGTATCCATACCATGAACCGCAAAACTCCTTGCTTCATCGGGTATTCTCATTCTTCCTCACATCTTTAGAAACCCCTTACAGCCTTTACAAGTAAATTTCTCTCTCATAACTTTTTCCCCTTATAACCTAAAATATTTCTAATGATATTCCTAACTACTTTCCTTATTATATAAGGAAACATAATATTACAATAATATAACAATATAAGAATTATCCTATAAAATATATTTATAAATAGGAACTAATACTAATAAAAAATTTGAGACATATTCAAACAAATCCTAGTGTATGAGTGTGAGAGTGACCTCATTGTTGTCTTTGTTCTTCACTAAAAATCATAATGATATTCCCATTGTCTCCTAGCATTGCTTATGATCTCCTCTAAGGTTGTATTGATATGGATCCATCAATTCTCAAGATAATTAATCACTAACGGATTCTCCAATTATTGTGGAGTGGAAGATCTTGAATTCAAGATTTTATTAATCATTATAACATCAATTGCACGTAATTTTTTTACTTTTATTTATTTTTATATATTGGTTTGTATTACTATGCTCTCTTATAAGGATTTTATCATGGTTCACATATGCCAATTCCACCATTTTATTACTTGGGCCAAAATGCCAATTCCTCGTAATTGAATACAAGACGCTTATCGCCCCTCTCCTATTTTTCACTCATATTATTCTCTTTTAGCCCATTTTCTTCAAGTAAGAAGATGTGATTTTTTTTGTTATTATAAAAATCACCCATCTCTGTATCTCTTCTTCATTTTCACACTTACAATAAGAAAGTGGTTCTTCCATATAAATCTCTTATTTATTTTATTTTATTTTTCGTGTTTTCGTCGTCATCTTATTGTTGCATGTTGTTTTGTGTTGGCTTTCGTCAACTTGTTACGATAATACTAGTGTTTTGGACAATTCAAACTGTAAGACATAATTGATAAGACAAAGACATCAATTCAAATCAGGGTTGTCAGTATGTTGCAACACTGGAATCTTTTGAATTCTAGTAACTATAGAATTTTCAAATGTATAAGCTTCGTGTCGAGTCATTATATTAGTGTTATTAACTTGGATGTTACGTCATCCTTTAATGTCTTTAGCAAATTTAATATTGTATCTCAATCGGATGTATTGCTAATTTGAATCAATAAAATTTCTATTAAAAAAAATGGAAAAAAAATATTAGTGGGGCGGTGAGGCCATATATTTATCAACCAAAAAAAAAAGTTTTTAGCCTTGTACGTAGGGGGGCAATTCTATAACTCTAAGAAAAAAAAAGAAAGAAAAAGGGCAATTTCCTCAAAAAAAAAAAAAAAAAAAAAAAAAAACTCCTTGGATCATTGCCTTCGAAAAATGTCATCATTCTCCAACTACTACGTATCTTTACTCAAACTCTTTGTAGATCCAAAACCAAACCCAGAGCCAAGAAGCTCACGCACCATTACTCGAAAACCATAACACGCCCTAAAACCTTTTTATTGAACAATCTCATCTCCACTTATAGCAAATTAGGCAATTTAGAATATGCCCACCTCGTGTTCGATCATATTCCTCAATCAAATCTCTTCTCATGGAACACCATCCTCTCCATTTATTCAAAACTGGGCCTTCTTTCTCAAATGCAACAAATCTTTGATCTGATGCCATTTCGAGATGGGGCCTCTTGGAATTTGGCTATATCGGGTTATGCTAATTATGGCTCCAATACTAATGTTGTTGGAGTTTATAAGTTGATGTTGAAGGAAGTATGACCATGAATTTGAGCCAGATTACATTTTCGACAATGCTTATATTGTGTTCGAATTGTCGATGGATGGATTTGGGTAGGCAAATTCATGGGCAAATACTAAAATTTGGTTTTGGGTCTTTTGCATTTGTGGGTTGTCCTTTTCTAGACATGTATGCGAAATTGGAGTTGATCTTTGATGCAAAGGGGTACTATGATGAAATTCCAGAGATGATCATTGGGCTTATGCGGCATGGGATGATTGAAGAGTCTAAACGTTTGTTTCATGGCCTAAAAGAGAGAGATTCCATTTCTTGGACAGCCATGATTTCAGGGCTAATGTAGAATGGGATGGAGAGAGAGGCAGATGATATGCTCAGAGAGATGATATTGGCAGGATTCACCATGGATCAGTTTACATTTGGAAGCGTCTTGACTGCTTATGGGAGTCTTTTGTCCTTGGGAGAAGGGAAACAAATTCATGTTTATGTAATAAGAACTGACCATAAGGATAATGTGTTCGTGGGAAGTGCTCTTGTTGATATGTATCCCAAGTGTAAAAGCATAAAATCTGGAGAAACAATATTCGAGAGAATGACTCAAAAGAATGTAGTTTCTTGAACACCCAAATCTTTGGTGGGTTATGGCGAAATGGGTTCGATGGAGAAGGCTGTAAAGATTTTCTTTGAGATCTGAGAGAAATGGGTTTGAGCGGATAGTTTTACCTAGGAAGTGTTATTAGCTCATGCGCTAATCTAGCAAGCTTAGAAGAGGGTGCCCAATTTCATTGTCAAGCCTTGGTTTCTAGCTTGATTTCTTTTATAACCGTATCTAATGCGCTTATTACATTGTATGGTAAATGTGGAAGCATGGAAGATTCCTATCAGTTGTTTGTTGAAATGAACACAAGAGATGAAGTTTCTTGGACTGCATTACTCACAGCCTATGCCTAGTTTGGGAAAGCCAATGAGACGATTGATTTGTTTGAAATAATGTTGGCCTTTTAGCTTGCAGTAGAGCAGGAATAGTGGAGAAAGGACTTCAATATTTTGAATCAATGATAACAGAACATGGGATTATACCTATCCCTGATCACTACACATGCATCAATTGATGCATTATCTTATTTGGAAGGTTGGAAGAAGCAAGAAATTTTATAAATAAAAGGTGCCTTGCCATCGGCGTGGTTGGATGGGCTACCTTCTTTGGAAGCTCATGTAGAGTTCGTGGTGGCGTGTGAAATTAGGAAATGGCGAGTGGATTCTCTTATTGAATTAGAGCCTCGAGAACCCTGCAATGTATCTCTTGCTTTCAAGTCTTTATGCAAAGGGAAATGGAGCAGAGGTGGCTCGATTAAGAAGAGATGAGAGATCAGAGTAAAAAGAACCGAGGAATAGTTGGATTAAATATAAAGAAAGTAGGGAGTGCATGTTTTCTCTACCCGATGACAGTCAGTCCATTTTAGGTCGAGATATATCTTGAGTTGGAAAAACTTAATTGTAAAATGGAATTGAAGGAGAGTATATTCCTGAGTATGAGTTCTATTCTTACAATGATGAATCTAGAAGATAAAATGCTTAACCGACACAGTGAGAAACTGTGCGCTATTGCTTTTGGGTTGATTTTTGTTTTTCGTTCCTCCCAGCTGGGATACAGGTTATTAAGAGCCTGGAGAGTCGTGGATTGCCACAATGCAACTAAATTCATTCCCAAGATAGCAGAGAGATACTAGTAAGGGATGCGATTTCGGTTCCATTTGTTTAAAGATGGGACATGTTCATGTGGGGATTTTTGTGATAGAGTTCTCGAGAATTTTCATAGAATATTAAGTCTTCAAAATTTTAGGTGGTGGCGAAACACGGAGCGGGGCGAGAAAATTTGAATAGGTCTATTCAACTAAAAGCAATGTGGTGATCTTCCAATGAAGCGGGGATAAAGATTCGGTCACAATGGTCCTAGATAAATATCTATATCGGATGAAAATTAACTTTGTTCTCAGGAAACACACCATTATCTTGTTAGATACATTGTTGAAGAAACCGCACATGGTAAAATGGAGAATGTGAGACATCTTAATGTAAATTCTGTAATATTCTGAGGAAGTGAGCTTTTAGTTGGGGTCAACGTCTGACCAAAGAAATGCAGGCCAGTCTGACCATATGATATAGATCTGAAGAAAATGGAGTTGCAACTAGGTATTTATAGAGGCATAACTATAGTTATAGTTACAATTTAGTTTTGGCCCTATAAAAGATGGTTTGGCACTATGAATGAGGCATTTTTACAGTGCAACTAAAAGAGATGACTATGGATGGAAATTTATTTTAAGCCCATGACTAAAAGAATTATTATGTGTAAGACAGAAATTCGATTTACGGAATAAGAATGAAATCGTAATTTAATTCTGGTATAATTCGGTTAAAAATCGGAATTAATTCTCTAGATCTCGGATGTGAAGCAGTTGCACCGTTGGAATCGTCTCGTGAAATCTAGTAAGCACGTAAAATTTAGTAATATTCCGAGGGCGGTCGGGTCGGCGCGTTTTCGAGGGCATCGCGTTTGGTCTTGAGTAAAGCGATTTTCGATGCGTGAAAGGTCACATATAACACGTACTCATGTACCGCCAAGTGGTATGAGTGAAATGATGAAAATGAATGACCGAGTGAGTGCGAATATCGGTCTAGTAAAGGGACGTAAAGGTCGTTTTAGAAAGTTTTAAGTCCTTTAGAAGACAAAAAACTGCTACAGTGTTTCTTCTCCAATAAGAAAGGGAAAAAACGTGAAATGGAGAATTTCGATGGTGGCCATTTGAGTTTCCTTTAGGCTTCTCTACAGAATGCAAGGGAGATCATAGTCGGAGTCTTAGGACAGAAGGAGGCGCTACTGAGGAGAGGGAACCGTGGTGCCGATTTGGGAACTCCTTGGGAGTGGGGTTTCTCCTGCCAGGTTTTATTCCTATTTTAAGTGTTTCACGAATGTTTGGCCCCGAATAGTGAGGGCCGTTTGATCGGTTCCAAATCTTGGAACCAAAGTGTTAGATTTTGGAAACCCACGTGGGCAGTCCATGACTGTCCACGGGCTGAATTGGGTGTTTGAATGTTGCATTTTGTGATAAATCATGGATTGGTTTGGAAAAGGCCGGGAATGGCCCTGAGATGCGGGTTCACAAAGTGAACCGATGACTTGTTGAGTGTTGGAACCGTAAACCCTAGGGTTTTACTGTTCCTAGGAATAGTGACACGAAAATGTATTTTCGTGAAAATATGTGTTTGGTTAAGTAATTCGAATCGAATTGCTTGTGTTTGATCATTAGCCCAAGTGAGCTAATTTTGATGTTTGAAATGATAATTACATAACATGTTTGTGTGATTAAATTTTATGTAGAATATATTCGTGCTTATATATTTGCATGTGATTAGACTATATTAGAGTGGCACACATGCATTCATTATCTGTCTGGAACATCACAGGGTATAGGAGTTAGTGCATGAGATGAGTCTAGAAAATGGTTCGGAGGTTATGCAGAATGTAGATTATCGAGGTTGTCGACTAAAAATATCGATCGTCGGAGGCGGCCAGTTGATATACATCGGAGGGTAGTCCACTAAATATAACATCGGAGATGGTCCACAATTTATAACATCGGAGGGTAGCCTACCAATAGAACATAATATTCTCATACGAGGCTTAGGCGAGTGTGAGGGAGTCGGTGAGGACTCGAGATCTGAGTTGGTCATATAGACATTCAAGTAGGATCATGCATTTGCTTGAATGTGTGTTTATTTTGGAACATTGCACTTGCACTTAGGTGGTGGTAGCGCAGGGCGATTCTCCTACTGAGCATTAGCTCACCCCGTCGTGGGACCCCCTTTTACAGGTACAGGGAGCGTGCGAGGAGACGGCTCGTCCTAGAGGCTGAGTTTAGAAGAAAAGCCGGATTGTGGCTTTGGATTTGTGGTGTATACATGTATTAGAATGTTAGAATTTTAATATGTGTTGTATAAGAGAAATTGATTTACCTCTCTTGTAATTATTGGATATAGTTGGACTCCTTGATTGGTATGTATATCGATCTTGTTTATGGGCCCAAGTGGCGTGGATATATATTGCATATATTGGAATTTCATTTGGGACGAATTAAATGCGAGTTTTATACAAGTATTGTATTTGGTAGAGCTCCTGCGTGCAAAGGAGACTACTTGCCCCGGAATTTTCCTAACGAAAATGTCGGGTCACCCAGGCATTCCTGCAGTATTCCGTGAGGTTGGCGGGTAGTCGCGGGATCCGAGTTTGGGAAACGTCACACTATGGATGGGGACATTTCCAAGCTCCAACTATAAGAGATGATCATCTTTTCCTTAGCCGCAACTATAAGGGTGACTATGGATGGGGCTTTTTTTCCGCAACTAAAAGGGTGGCTATGGATGTGGCTATGTTTTTGGCTACAACTAAAAAGGTGGCTATTGATGGGGGCATTTTTTTGCCACAACTAAAAGGGTGGCTTTGGATGGGGTTATTTTTTTAGCCTTGGTAAGGAAATGGCGTATGGATGGGGATATTTTTGGTTGCAACTAAAAAGAGAGCAACCATAATTTATTGGCGAAACTAGCTTGATGGCTATGGATAGAGGCGATTTTGGGCCTTATTTAAAGGATGGCTATAAATGGGGTTATTTTGTGGCCGCAACTAAAATGGTGACTATGGATGGGGGCTTTTTTGGCCGCAGCTAAAAGAGATATCTACTCGTTTCCTGATGAATATACAGACTGGATTGATCGAGAACGCTATTTTATTTTTAAATTAATTTAAGCTAGAATGACCCATGATTGACAAAGAAACAGTGAAATAGCATTGAAAACAAATGTATTCAACCAAAATATCCGAAGAACTACATCAACCAAAAATGAATAGCATTGAAAACAAAATATTCAAGCTCTTGGCAGTGTAATATTGTTTTTAGCTCAAGAGCTACACCTAAGCTTGAGACTGTCGTACATATATATACCATGAACATAAGTTGCATTGCACATAGAAAGCAGTGGAATTCCCTCTCCTTGTCCACTATCTCTTTCTTGTTCTCTTCACGTTCCTATCATAATCTCGAGTCATATATAAGCGAGTTGTGAAGAGATAAAATACTCGGTGACTAAAGATATATTATCTCTTTCATACAAGAAACTATCATATGATGTTGCATTCAAATATGAAAACAAAAATGCAAGCAAAATAAACCAATACAACACTAAAGCTATATCTTAAAGATTTCTTAATATAATAACTGTAATGCATATGGTAAAAAAATCATATTCTCTCATCAAAAAGTTTGAGTCTTTGGCAGGTTCCACATAAATAAACATCACATATATTATATTAAAATTATACAATAACCTGAATCAAAACAACATTTCCTAACAAATTTTCTGAGCAAATCCACTGCATATTTTCTGGCACCTTCTGTTTCCACTGTTCTCAATTTCTCTCATTTATAGGGATGACTCCACACATTATTTGTGCAACTCCACATATCCTAGAAAAAGAAAAAGTTGGAAAATTCCCTCCATAATCTACATTTTTTTAAGATTACTTATTTTTCTTTGTCTTAAAACTTGGTCGTACTTAGAAATGATATGTAAATTAGCAATTAGAAAGATGATTCATTCAATTTTAGGCGATAAAACCCGACATTTAACAATCTTTTTAGCAAGGAGAGTATGGTGAATTCACAGCCATCATATTCAGGGACTTCAAATTAAAATTCCCACAATTCCCACCTTTTCTTATTTCCTAAATTTCCATAATGAAAATCCTATTAGAGAATCATATCCATAATCACCCACCATCTTTGTGGACTTAAAAGTAAAGGCATATATGGAGGATCTTCTTTTGGTAAGCTTTTGAATACACAGTGTGATTTGGTGATCAATGGCCAATAGCAATTTTACAGGTCTTAATGAAATATTTGGTTGAATTTAAGATTTGATGATAACATAATTCAAGATTTGATTTTGAGTATAGTGGGGATAAAAGGATAGCATTAGAGCAATAGAAAAAAAAAAGTCATGTCGAAGATTTGATGAAGATATGAGTATAGGGGAATGAAACCCTTGATTCATTGTCTTTTTATATTAGACTTGTTAACTACAACTTGTGCAATGATGGGAAGTGGGAACCATTTTAAAATCCATCATGCACATCCTTAGAACCTTCATGAACACTATTCATCATAATTTTAAAAAAGATAAAAATTAATTTTCAAAGAAGTAAAGAGATTAAGGTCTGTTCTTTTTTAAAATTGTTTTTTGCTACACAAAGAATTCATAAAACACTAAGAATCTTTGCATTACCTGAACATAGCGGATGCTGAGATGGAATTCATCCATATAGTTTCTAAGCATTCCACATTGATCTTGACAAACTTGGAACCACAGTTCCAGAACTTACAAATAGAAGTGCCATATATTATTAAGGCTACATTTGATTCAAAATTTCAGATTAATCCACTAAACACTGACCTGAAAAAGCAATTTGCTTGTTCTGCAACCAGGACACCTCACCACAATAGCTCACCACAATAGTAGCATAGTCAAACCTAGCAGCGACGCAAAAATCTTTGGGAGAGACTATTTTCACCAAGGGAGAGACTAAGTAAGATTAACCAATCGTGGAGCTGTTGAAAGATTAACCAAATCTTATTAAAATCTAGTGAATCAAAGAATGATGGTATCAATTCTAGCATCCTGTAACCAAAATGCTACATTGATCAATCTAGCATTGAAAGAGCGTAATTGAATACCCTAGTAGGGCGTACCAATCATCAAGGAGAGCAATGAAATCACAAACACGAATTGAGGTGTTTTCTAAACTACAAAAATCCGGATCATTTTTGTGAAGAGGCTTATAAGAAGAAACTAGAAAATGCAGCATGTCAAAATGGGTTGAGAGAAAAAAAAAAAAAAAAAACATAACTAAAGCTTCAGGACCAAGTAGATAACTAAGATTCTTCCCTAACTAGAATGTGGGGAGAAAAATCGATTGCTCGAGCTTTTCAAAAGGCGTAGCCGAGTTGTCGTTCAAGTTAGTATCGTCGAAATCAGAGCTGCGTGTATCATTAATCCACATAATGTATCGTTGATCCTTGGCTACCTTCTCCATATGTCTGCTAGTGGAGTTGCATGTAACAACGGCTATCGGTAGTATTGGGATGGCACCTTACGAAGGCAGCATTGCTGGAAGGCTATATCGTCAACGCGGCATGTTGGTTAGGCGGGTGGTAAGCTGTTTGGGTGGGAATAGTTCGAAACTATGAAAATTCAACTCACAGGAGAATTCTGCTAGCGCAAAGTAAACGAAAAGCTATACGGGTGACAATGACTGACCCTTGGAATTTCAGAAGGGGGATTATGTATTCCTCAAAGTGTCCCCCAAAAAGGGAGGGTTTAGATTCGGCAATAAGGGAAAGCTAGCGCCAAGATATACCAGGCCATTTGAAGTAATCAAGGTGGTGGGCAAAGCGGCATATCAATTCACGGAGTTACGCTCGGTTAACCAGTACATGAGTATTTGCGTATCGATGTTGAGAGAGTAACAGTCAGTCACAACACTGATCGTAAACTTGGAAGATATCGAATTTCAAGATGGAGTAACATATGAAGAACAATCGGTGGAGATTCTTGATGCCAAGGAAAAGGTGCTCCATAACAAAGTCATCCGACTAGTGAAGGTTTTGTGGCAACACCATGGAGTGGAAGAAGCTACTTGGGAACCGAAGCTAGAAATACGAAAGAAGTACCCACATGACTGCTCACAGGAGGTGAGTTTTGGGGACAAAAACAACTTTGAGAGTGGATTGTAAACCCCAGCATGTCCCCAAAACTATCACCATCCATCTAATTAAACTTTTGTTTCTTGACTAACGTCTCCATTTACATCCCTAAATAAAATTATAAAGATAATACCTAAAATATATAAAGCGGAATAATAAAGAAAAAAACAAGTGTTTTGAGTTAAATAGCATTAAATGAATCGAAACGTCGAAAAACCTTGAGTAGTCATAAAGATCAAATTAAGAGTGTAGTACTTCATGTAATTTTGGAAAGAACCAAACATCCACTGAGCAGTAAAAATCGAGGTTATTTGTGTTTTAAACTACTTTGCCCACTTCATTTCCCTCATTTTCTTTCACTTCACTCTCACCCCACACCCTTTGGAACCCTAGGAACCGGTAGAGAGAAAGAAAGGAAGGGCGAATTCAGGATCAAAGCTCAAGATCCCCATACAAACCAAGGATTTAAGGTAACGGTTTTCTCCTATTCACTTACATTGAGGCTAGGGTAGTTATATATGTAAATTTTGGATTACAAATTCTATACATTTATGATAGGAAATCATTCTCTCTTAGTCTTTTGCAAATATTACATGTTTAAACAAAGTTAGGGTCGAATACCCATGAAATCCCTTTTCTTGGCTTAAAAATCCTAGTATTTGAGATGATGGATTTCCTTCTTGAATGTGCTTCTTTTGTGACTGATTTTTTAATCATAGTGATTTGTGTTGAGTAGCAAAATAAAGTAGTTCCGATCTCTTGTATTTTCCTAATTATTGATTGGAATTGCCTCAAAATGGAATTGTGGGTTTTGGGGAAGAATTGGTTATAAACTAGGGATTTATGTAATTATTGGTTAGAAGTGATGATGGTTAGTAGGATATGTCCTTGTATGATTTATTGGAATGAACATGAATGAGAGGTTCCTTGTAAGGATGCTCAATTCATTCTCAAGAGGTTCCTTGTAAGGATGCTCAATTCATTCTCAAGAGGTTCCTCGTAAGGATGTTTGCAAACACTACTATGATGAGAGAGAGGTTCCTTGTAAGGATGCTCAATTCATTTTCGAGAGGTTCCTTATAAGGATGCTTGACACACACTACCATGATGAATGAGAGGTTCCTTGTAAGGATGCTCAATCATTCTCAAGAGGTTCTCGGTAAGGATGCTTGAGAAACAAGATAATAGTGAGGGGGTGGAGGTTACAGTTAAGTATGTCACCTGCCCAAAATAATGGTTGAAAATCGTATTTGGTGAAACTGTTTATAATTCTTTTTACGCGTTGCTTGCTTGTACATTTAATTATGTTGTTTGTATATAAACCTGAGATCTGTTTGAAGAGGCCCTGTTTTATGTAAAGTGTATATCTACGTTATGTTAAAAGAAAAATGAGACCGATTGTTTTTCATACTTTTCTAAACCTTGTTAGAGTTTGGGAGGACTTCTCCTACAGAGCTTCGTGCTCACCCCCCTATTTATATCCCTTTTTAGATTTTACCCTTGAAGAGGAAGTAGGAGTTGAGGAACCCGCACATTGGGAGGCCCCACCTGAAGGGAATTTAGATCTCGAGGACCCTCAGGTGAAGTAACTCATCGGAGACCAGGGCAGTAAAGAAGAAGGCCAGATCTTTTCTTATTTTCTAGTTTTGTAATTTTCTGGATAGATCATCCAGTTTTGTAGTTGTACAGCAAAAGTTTTGTAATAAAAAACTTATTTTGATTTGTTCAACATGGTGTTGGATAGTTGTCCTAGATTTTATACTGTGTATAGGATAAGTATAGTGAGTCAATAGTATGGAAGGGAATACATTGGGAGAGCGAGGAGCGCGGGAAGGGAAAGAAGAACATGGCCCGTTTTAAGTTCGATCCACGACGAAGAGCGTTTGCTGGCAATATAGTTTTCGGCCCGGGTGTCGCGATAGTGGATTTCTTGTCGCGATAGGTCAGGCCAGTGGAGGGCGGCACATGGTCGCGACTGGAGCTTTTGGAGTCTCGAAAACGGGGCTTCTAGTTCTGTTGTGGCGTGCCGCGACGGAGGAGGCAGGTTGCGACGGGTGTGGCTGGGAGGAAGGAGTGTCGTCGCGGGATTTCGCATGTGACCTAGTTTGGGCGAGGATTGGGTCAGCTATTGTGCGACACCGTACTCGCGTGTGAAAAGGTTGGCTAAAGGAATTAGGATTTTCGATCGCGATGTGAATTGTTTTATGTCGCGGTGTTTGAGCCCACGGAGGGAAATACGTAGCAAACAAGGGAGACTTCATATTTGTAGTGACATAGTTGTAGCCGAAGGAGAATAATGTCGTGATCTGAGAATTCCGATCGTGGTGGGAGCGATAGGATCCTAGCATGCATGACAAGCAGCCAAAGTCACGAATGGCGACTGTGGCAATTTTGGCTGGCGGCGCCTTGCTCAGCGCCCTTAAGCGCATAGTGTCGGACACAATCGATAGATGTGGATTGCGTCTTTATTTGGGCTATTGTTAAGCTACTGTTCATAAACACTGTTCATGGACACTATTTAAAAAAAAAAAAAAAAAACCCCCCGAATTTGGGGTGTTACAAAGTTGGTATCAGAGCCTAGGCTTTAAGTCTTACATGGGAGCTATAGGTTATGGTCTACCAAAGAGAGATAGGATTAGGGTGATTGAGATGGTTGACACATTTGTAGGATGTGTCTTTGCATTGAACGAATGGTGGATGGCTGGTGCGGGATGGATGCGGACGAGGGCGTGGACGTGGGCATGGTCATGGGGCAGAGTGAATCACCACACGCACCTCACGATGCCACTAAATGGTATCTATCAATGTTTGAAGAACTCACCACCACAGTGCAACACGAGCGAAGCAACAATAACCACAGGTGGGAATCATTCCTGGCCAAAACATGGGGGGGTAGCGGGGAGAGAGTGCGGAGATGATGGATTCTTGAGAGTTTCTAAAAATGAAAGCCCACCTACTTTCCAAGGAAGCTCAAACCCTTTGGATACCAAATAGGTGGATACGCCGGGTGAAGAAGGTATTTGACGGCATGGGAGTTCTTGAGAGGACCTTAAGATAGGAGGCTTGGCAATATATTTATTTGATGAGAATTAGATCGTGGTGGGAATCGAGTGAAGAGAAGTAGGGACAGATGCATGGTGAGGGAGTTTGACCATCTATCGGAATAAGTACTTCAGTAATCGATCCGGAGATAGAATGAAATTTGATTTTCTTGCCTACAACAAGGCATGTGACTATAGTTAATCTGAGAGGAGGTTTTAAAGCTATCATTATTATGAGTTGATGTCTACTAAAGTGCAATTTCGCGCTTTGAAGCAGGCTTGGTCGGTCATTCGAGAGAAGTTGGTGGCTCTTGAGATACGGGACTATGGGGATATTGTGGATCGGTACGCACGTGGGAGGACATAGGGACGGCCCGGCGGCAGCGGGTTGCGAGGAAGTTCGATCCGGGCCCGGTGCGTGTAACGAGTGGAGTTCGAGAGGGCGGCTCACCGTCACCGGACCGGTGGTGGGACTGGAGCCCGATCGGCCGGAGAGCAGGAGGTGTATAAATGGGAGCAGGCACTAATTCACGATCTTTGCTTTGCATCGCGATTGGTGCGGGTCATATTCGATTGTTGTCCAGGCTATCCGCCCTCGGGGGCTCCACGAGACCCGATGGGATCGTCTGAGACGGACGGAGCCCACCCCCACTAGGATATTCTGCGAGGATGCCATTGGGGCTTACAGCTGCAATGGTCTTTATGGCCTCCCCGAATCCAGGGGGGTGGTTGACTATTAGTCGGCCGCGGAAATTCTATCGTCTCGTATCGAGGCATACTGATAAAAATGGCCACTTGGGCTGCACATCCTACTTATAAAATGTATATTTTATCTGAAAATGATTTAATTACAATTTGTTTACAATTTATACAAAAAAAAAAAAAATGGGTCTCTTGCCCAGAATTTTAGAAAATACAAGATAAGGCCATCTTGGCCGTTTCTTCGCCTCTAAGGTCCCGGATGCGTCCCATCCCCAAGTGCGTCTTCGGTACCTGAAAAATATATTCATAAACCAGGTGGCGATACCCGAGTAGTGAATTTCCGCATTAGATTACTTCCGCTAAGTCTTGATGCAATGACCTAACAAACATTCAACACATGTAATATATCACTCATGCATATATTATGAAATTAATTCCATAAATCATGCTATTCGAGTTTACATGATAACATAAGATTAGCTCACATGAATTTAAGGCACAATGGCGGTTCATCTTAGGGCCAGCCCACAAAATCTGTCGGCTATGTTATTTACTCATGGCGATAACACGACATCCTGCGATCATGGCGGTCGGTGAATCTCATCCCGAACCATTCAAAGATTTATTAAACAAGTCCGAATCTTGGGCGAAATACGGCCATCCAGACCTCGGCAAATCCCGTCCATTACATAACCCTTAAACAAAGAAGTAAAGCAAGTAGGAGAAACGCCTACCTTTAGGAGTTTGTCGAAAACTCTGGCGAATGCCCGCGTGTAGTCCCTTGCCCAGTGGGGAGCAGCTTCCTTCTTGCCTCGTCGAGCTGCTTCGGTCCGTCATGGGAAGTGCAGAGAGAGGTGGGCTTCTCTCCTCTAAAAATCCCACACTCTCCCTCTCTCTAGGTTTGTTCCTCTTTTCCCCCCTCCTACTCTTCTTCTCTGATCCATTTAGTCGAGATTAGGACAAGAAAAAGATATTCTCGATACCCGTATAAATTCACATTGGTTGAGAGGATTACACTTTATCCTCTTATCTACCTACTTTGGATTTCCCTCTAATGGCATGATGCCATGTCACATATGAGCCCAGCCAGGCTCGATGTTTGACTCTCCCATAGCTTGACATGTAGGCGCCTCTTGGGCCGCTCATAGAATGCAAGTGTCGCGCTCACTCTGCTTGCCTCGGCGTGAAGTCAGTGTCTCGGGTCGACGAGAGATCTGCGTGGTAGCTAGATTTCGTAGAACCGATTGTGATGAAGTCTGTTTCGTCATCGAGATCTAGAAAATTTTGGATTTTGTTGAAATTACCATTTTATCCTTATTAGGAATCTGGATTCAGGAGTCTCTGAGTGCCACTGAGGAAAGTGTAATGACTAGTGCCAAATAATGGTTTCATACGTTTGTGCAGGACTGACTGACAATTAGTATGTAGGCCCAGGTTAGATTTTTCAGGATGAATAATTTTGGGTTATTGGAACCTTGCCATTCCGTAGGCCTGCGTCGTCACGAGTTCATAGATGGGTTGAACATCAAAAATCAGGCTTACGGATAAAAGAAGTTATGACCTGGGAGTTGGTAATGTATTTTATCAATGTCGAGGGCATCCTCGGTTTTTTACACAAAACAGGCCCTAGGCTCTTTATAAACCTAGTTTTGCATGCGGATAGAGACCACAGCCCCCACCGACATTCATTTCGACTCGAACCACTAGAAAAACTCCCAGGCCAGTGGACCTCGGGCCCGAGTCGTTTCGGCCGGATTTTGGATGTCGGGTTTTAGTAGTGGAAGACGATTAGATACCGCGCCCGCTGCAGCGTCGGCCCGGGGAGGAAGGCGAGGTGAGCGACCTCGGCCGACAATTTCACGTGAGCCTCAGGTCGAGCCAATGGGATCCCGGTACGTGACAGCGGTGGAGGCCGCCACCTTGGGTCGGCCCCAGTTTTCTTCATTTTAAATACATTCAGGACGACTGTACCTCCTCCACCCCCATTTTGGACCCTCCTAAACTCATTCACGCATATTCCTCACCATTTCTGAAAGATACACGACAAAACATAAATTTCCGTCGACTACTGATCGAGTTTTTTCACTAATTTACAAACAACTTTTGAACCAAGGTAAGGTACCGCCGTGTTCCCGGTCTCGGGCTTCTTCCGTTGATATAAAGTTTGTAAATTTTGGACGCCGCTTGGTTAGTTTGTTTTTGGTCATTTAGTAATTAATTAAAAGGTTTCGACCGAATTGGTACCAGTTGGTCAAATTAGAAAAAATTGATGATGGATTAGTGAAATTGGATATTTTTATGATTTATTGGAGGGTTCAATTTCAAAAAATTAGCCTCCGAGTAAAAAGCCCCAATGTTAGGTACCGGGTCTCAGAGTATACATCGAGACCGACTGTCTGGAGTCCAAATTTAGATAGTTTTATAGTTCTAAAACTATTCTAAGACATCTGGGGCATCCCAAATGTCTTTTGCCGTGAAGTATTGAGCCTAAATGGTATTTTTATTATATTACGCACTCGCGCAGAGCTGAGATGACCCCGTTAGGGAGTAGATCAGCATTAGAATCATGGAGCGGTTTATATGCTTTAAATGCTTTGGGGTATTATTATGATATAAAAATGGTGGTAAATTATTTTATATATATTATTCGATCGAATGGTCGGGTTATGCTTAAATATAATTATTCTTATATAAACAAGTTATCTTTTCATGTGAATTTTGTCAACATTTTAAATATTTGAAATTTTACTGAGTTCATGGATACTCAGGGTATTAAGTATTTAGATACATGGATGGAGGTTTTAAACCACTTTGAAAATCTATTGAATTAAGAATGCAGTATCGTTGGAAAAGTATATGTGAGCAAGGATACTGTGTTGGTTGTTATAAATTGATGTACCATATAATACCAGAGGTTCGATTCAATATTTATATTACAAAGACCTGGTTTGGTTACTTGGTATAGAGGTTGGTTTCCATCCAACGGTTATATATTATTTCCACGGCCGTGAGGTCGGCCACTCGACGCTTATTAATCGGGTTTGCCACGGTGTCGTGAGGTCGGGGTTTCCAACCCAACTACATATTACTCACCTACGCTGGTATCAGGCTATCTTCGACTTGCCATTAATGGTTTTCCACTTGGTCGTGGAGCGCTTGGCTTCATCCAATCCATATTATTTCCATCACGTGAGGTCGGCTTCTACACCCACTCGCTTATTATTATTATTATTACCACTTTATCTTCGATGTCAGTCATGAGGTGGGGTGTCCCACTACATGGCTGATATATGGTATGGTACATTGTTGGTTTCTCGAGTGTTATAACCATTTCAATATTTATGGTTATTACTGTGATCTTATGATTTCTTTTCTTACGCATATGATGTTGATATATTTTATGCTAAAATTTTATGTCAGGAATAAATACAGTGATAATTTTCTTAATAATAATTTTTAAATTTTTAGCATGAATTTCATGTTGACTGGGTATAAGTTCGGGTTTTCATGGAAATGATTTTAAACGTAACTTTGCAAAAAGAGTGGACGTGAGGTCTCAGAGAGAGGAATGTTCGAAAATAAAAACCTTATTTTCCTTATAAATCATGGCCACTCACTCCAGGATTTATTATCTCACGCTTTATTGTTTTAAATCGTTTCTCTATGTCCAGTAACCAGAGATTCCACCGCCAAATTTTACATCACTCTTCATGCATACCGCAAAGACTTCCATTCATCTATCCGTCTCATTTATCGACTTATTTTATTTTCATTCGTATCTCCTAAATTCCGCAAACACTCTGTAATGCTCGATCTGGGTGATTGAACCCATGAGTCTTATTATGTGTTTAGGATTACGAATTCACAATAAGATGTAGTCACTGTGGGATTCAGCTTATCAGAATCTTTCATATCGGTATTATATTAATGCACGCTACATTTCTCTTCTTAAAGCTGTGTTCTATCGATATTCCTGTGGATTGTACAGCGACTTCATCAGCTGGACCACCCGAATCCTGTGAGGGTCCAAGCCTGTCCTCGCCAAAAGTGTTCGTTTAACTCAATCGAAAGATGCCTCCAATGCAGTGGTGGGAGGTATCATTCTTCTTTATAATTCATGGGCCCGAATTTTATTTGATCCCGATGCGACTCATTCATTTATACGCACCACATATGCTCTTGATTTGGGATTGAACTTTGAAAAGCTAGAACAGGCATTGAGCATCGACCGCCTACTGAAAACAATCGGGTACCAAACTGAGTCTCCGGGCAAGGGCTGTGTGCTTCTATCAGGGAAACACGAATTTCCATTGCACTCGACGCTTGTGAGTCAAGGGCATGACGTTATTTTCGGAATTTACTTGTTGCCTACTTTCCAGGCAATAATGGATTGTTTTCACAAGCGAATTACACTCCAGTTACCATAAGGGATGGTTTTCATTGTATTAACGATGTGGTTCTTTCCATCCATTTCTACCATGAGTAAATTTGTTGCGCAAGGAGCCACTTGAGTTTCTTAGCTAGCTTGATTGGAGAGAAGAAGGATAAATACCCTAAGAGGGCGGTGTTAGTAGTATCAGATTTTTCGGATGTCTTTCCAAATGAATTACCAGGGTTACCCCCACAAAGAGAGGTTGAGTTCACGATTGATCTCTATCCGGGAACCAAACCCATATCCATTGCTCCCTCATCAGATGGCACCTCTATAATCAAAGGAGCTACAGCAAATTTGACCAATTGTTGAATATTGGGTTTATCCGTTTAAGTACTCCACCTTGGGGAGCTCCCGTCCTTTTTGTAAAGAAGCATGATGAGACCCTTCTGCTATGCACTGACATGTGTGTTTGAATCTGGTGATGTTGAAAATAAATACTTTAATTTCGAATCGATGACTTATCTCGATCAGTCGAGGGGCTCTAAGTGTTACACTAAGATCGACCTTCTCGCATTTGTGGTACCATCAATCGGGATCTTTATGGAGGATATACTCTAAGACTACTTTTCCGCACTTTGTACTTTCTGGTCATTCTCGAGTACACTGCAGAATGCCGCTCGGATTGACTAATGCACCGCAACCTTCATGGATTCGATGCACAGGCATTTCAACCGTATCTAGATCGCTTTGTCATCAGGTTCGCACGACATACTAATTTATTCACGGACACAAGAGGAGCATGAGCGCCATCTCGCAATTGTGCTCTAGACTTTGAGGGAACATAAGTTATATGTTAAGATGAGCAAATGTGAGTTTTGGATGAAGGAGGTGAAGTTCCTTGGCCATGTGGTATTAGAACAAGGCGTGGCTATGGACCCCGCTAAGATTGAGGCAGTAATAAAGTGGGAACCACAGAAAAATGTGACGGAGGTACGCGGTTTTCCAGGCTTAGCAGGCTATTATCGGAGGTTTGTGGAGGGATTCTCCAAGCTTGCGATGCCAATGACTAGCCTTACCAAGCATGAGAAAATTATCATGACCTGTGAGAGTGAAACTCGTTTTTTCGCACTCAAGGAGAATTGACAACCCGCATCAATCTCATCATTCCGAGCAGCCGAAGGATACGGCGTAAAAACTCGATGCCTCGCTACGAGGCTTGGGATGTGTCCTAATGCAAGGGGGGAAAGTAGTGGCTTATGGCTCGAGGAAACTCAAGACTCATGAGCATAACTATCCCACTCATGACTTGGAATTAGCAGCTGTGGTTTTTGCTCTTAAGTCAGGAGGTGCTACTCAGATGGAGAGAAATTCCAAGTGTATTCGTGACTAAGAGCCTCAAGTATATCTTCACATAAAAGACTTGAATTTTAAAAGAAGAATGATTGAGTACTGAAGACTACTATCACACTCAACTACCATCCAGAAAGGGGCAAATGCAATGTCAGCGCACTTAGTAGGTCTCGTAGGAACCCGAGGAAATTCAAATTTCCTAATAAAGGGTAAAACGGTAATTTCGGTTGAAGTCAAGAATTTTTCTAGATCTCGGATGACGAAACGGACCTCATCGTTGAATTCGTCTCGTGAAATCAAGCTATCACGTCGAATTTCGTTGAATTTTGATATAGTCGGAATTTCACATCTTTCGAGGCACCGAGAGTGGCAAGGGACACTTGGCACACGATGAGTGGCTCACAATGTGCAGGATGCCTCAAACAAAAGTGGGGTCATAGGAGACATGTGACACCATGGGATTGGATGGAAATCCAAAGTAGATGGATAAAGGGATAAGGTAATCCAGATGAGCCAATGATAGGCTGACATGTGGCAAGAAGTACTCTCCCACTTGGCCCAACTTGGACCAAATGGTGGGATGGAGAGGAGGAGGAGAAAGGAACAAAAAAAAATGAAGGAAAAAAATAGAGTTTTAGAGAGAGAGACACCACCTTCTCTCTAAACTTCCACGATCCACAGACTACAGGCCGAGCAAGAGGAAGAGTTCCATCCTCAAGGCAAAGGCTTCGTGATAGAGACTGCAGTCAGGAGTTTCAAAACTCCAAGAGGTGGGTTTTCTCCTACTTGCTATTCTTTGTCTAAAAGGCTATGAAAATGGTTTGCGAGTTATAAGGTCGGGAATGGCCATGCATTCAAATTCCAAGAAATGGGACCGGATGCTTGATGAGGACTGCCCTCGCACAAACTACGGCTTTGCAGGGACTATTTCAGACAGTCCTAAGTGATTTTTGGATTGAAATCAGGCATGTGTGTTGCTTCAGATGACATTGTTTAATCTTTTCGAATAAAGATGAATTGTGTGTGAAAATAATAAGTTAATGCATTCTAAATTGATGTGTTAACATGATTGTTTTGAATATATGAAATATAATCGGTATGAAATCCATGAGAATCAATATATGAATCAAAGATGATTGCATTCATAGGCATGTAGCACGCATCGAAGGTGCGGAGTCATTGTGATGTTGAATTCACCATTCTTGGTGAATAGGTGTGATGGGCTCGGAAATGGGACAACGTCCAAGGTCGAGACCCACGATCCATAATTGGAAACAAAAAAATAAATAGTAATAAAAATCACATGTGTTGGGCTGAGCAAGTTGAGGTAGATCCCCTCCTCGGCGTGAAAGTCCCAAATTCATGCTATACGTGACTCCGACGGTGAGTCCGCTCTGTACGTCGGCTGGGCGTACGGGCCGATCCACGCTACACCCCAAAGTTATCGTAGCCCATAAATGAAGAAATAATTAACACACGGAAAATCAATGATAAATCAAATGAGCGATTGGGAGTTGGTCCAATGAGTTGAGTAACTGGGTGGAACACCAAGGACTGGTTTCACACTTGGCTTTGCAAGTGTGAGGGAGTTGGTCGGGACTTGGGGTATGTCATGAGTGGTTTCATCTCATGCATGATATAAAGCATTCCATGTGTAAATTGAAAATTATATGGAATGGATGATTTGTAGGTGCCATTGCATGCGATTTTAGGAAGCGGAGTAGCCCTTGTAGGACACCACTCATCGGGCATTGCTCACCCCGTCGTGATCCCCCCTTCGCTACAGGAGTATTCATGAAGACTCCGCGCCTACTGCAGGTCACAGAAGAAAGCCGACATTTGGCTTTGATTATATATTTTTGTAAAACCTGTATGAAACATTCTGATTGATACATGTTTTTATAGGAGTGTAGTTAACTCTTGAAACTATTGTAATACAATTGGTTATATTTTGGTGAGTATAGATGTATGGGCCCGATGTGGCCACTTTTACTTATGTTTGAGTCTCGGGTAGAGAGACGCTCATTTTGTGGCATTGAGACACTCAATGCTACATGTATTCCGCGAGTTAACGGATTGTCAACCCGAATTTCTGCCTGGGGGCGCCACACGATTTGTTTTGCGCTTTTATAAATACCTGTAGCTAGACAAAGGTCGATACTGTAGTTATAAATTTATATCGTGAAGTTCGTGATAATGATTACCTAGACTCGACGGGCATCAGTTAGATCATGCATCCATCACAGATTCCTCGATGATTGCTGCGTCATTCCGTGTCAGACAGGTCAGGTGATCAGATGCCTGGCAACAGCATATAGGAAAATGTCAACACTCAGTGGTCGAGAAAATATATCCTGTGTCTGAGGAATTACGTGGGCGTAATAGTCCGTAAATAAGTGAAAAAAAAAGATTTTATGGACAGTCATTTCAATTTTTGAATATAAACATGTTGTGTTTTATGGAATTTTAGAAGATTATTCCAATTTTTGCACTAGAAAAAGGGTTGTAATTAAACTCTTTAATTTGTGAAGTATATAAATAGCAGGTGTTTATATATTTTCTAGTGATTTGGAGAGCCAAGCTACTGCATCTTAAGAGTAGCCGGTTTTGTAAAGGCTATAAGAGCTAAGAAGTAGTAGGAAGGCTATTGGAGGATTCTGAAAAAAAAAAAAAAAAAATTCTAGGTGCTAAAAGTGCTAAGAAGGGCTAAGAAGCCTATTGGCAGAAGCAAGGTCGCGACAAAGAGTTTCATGTCACGACAAAATTTCTAGATTTTCCCCTCAGTAAATGGCAGACAAAAAGACTATAAGTTTCACATAGTTTGGCGCGACTGAGCAGCTCGAGAGGAAGAACATGTGCTGGGCGCACAAACACTTTATGTCGACAGGTGGGTCTTAGAGAGACTAAGGCCATGACATGAAATCTTTCTATGTCGCAGCAAGAAATTTGGCCAAGGAGAAATTCTTGGTCGCGACTGAGTTTTTGGGTCGCGACCAAGAAGGCTGCAGAAAATGGAAGAAATGGAGGAAAGTAGGTCGCGACCTGAAATTTAAGGTCGCAACAAAGAACTAGGCAAGCTGAGGAAAAGCTAGGTCACATAAGGACTTTAGGTAGTTCAAATGGTAGGAAGTTAGTCGTTGTCGCGACATAAATTTCATTGGCGCGACATAAATAATAGGTCGAAGGGAAATCCCAGGTCGCGACATGGTTTTTTAGGTCGCGACCGAGAAATGTGTTGGTTGGGATACTTTGGGTCGCAACATCGATTTTTAGGTCGCGACCATGTTTTGTCTTGGCAGGGTTCTTGTTGCGACAACGTTTTTAATGTCGCGACAAAGGTGTGCAAGCTGCATAAAAACTAGGACACGGCATGAAGTTTTGGGTCGCGACTGAGGGATATTTTGGTCACGACATCGAATTTTAGGTCTCGACAGGAGTGGCTAAGCGCTGAGCTCACAACAAGGCACGATAACGCTGTGAAAGACGCGACGACACAGTAATACCAGGCGCTGCTGACAAGGATTTCGTCGCCAAAGCGCGCCCCGACAAGAGTTCTCTCATAGACAAGTTTTCGTAATAGCTAAAGGCTAGGCACTATTTGAGCTACTGTTCATGAACATTGTTCACAGGGTTTCCAAAATTTTTAATTTAGTCCAGTGGGACCCTGAACAGTAAAATAAAAAAATAAAAAAATAAAATTGTGTATGACTTAATATATGGAATGTTTATCTTGCATTACCTATGAATGCCTTGACGTGGTGCATGAAAAGTGTCTCGGGGCTGTATTTACACCCTTTGAGATACTTCATTAAAACTCAACTTGTCATTTGACATGTGTAGATGGCTAGTCGAGGACGAGGACGTAGAGGTCGTCCACGAGGTGTTAGTCATGCACCACCTATTTTCGATCAATAGGCCTTTGTAGAGGCCGTGGGTATTGCAGCTACTACCATTGCACAGGCTAGTGCAACTAGGGGTTAGGGAGGATCGAGTGACCTACAGAGGTTTATAGCACACCATCCTCCATCATTTAGGGGAAGAGGAGATCTGATGGTAGCCTCGACCATCAGTTCCCGGCAGTCGCAGGGTTTTGAGGCCACAGGACTCACGCCCAATGCCACAAGGATCATACTAGGCCACGTTTAAGCTTGTGGTTAACCCATATATGGTGGAATAAAGACCTCTAGGGACTTAGAGGTAATGAATTTGAGCAGAAGTTCCATGAGTCACGGGTAGCATTTTTCGCCAACGCAGACATGCAAAGGCCCGAGGTTCTAGCCAAGCAGGAGCTATGACAAAGATGGAACGCGCGGCTAAGTTCAAGGTGAAGCAACCGCTTTGCCGATGACTACGCGGCCACATATGGCCAAGGTAAGGAGATTCGAGAGTATCGTTGTCCATTCTGGCAAGATTGTGCACTGCTACAGATACGGACTCTATGGTCGGTGACTACGGCGACCATGGGAATGTCGAGCAGATGAGATCATCCATCATCCCATTGATCGCGGCAAACAGCTGGATATCACCGCCTTCCGCCGTAACTGTTGTCCATCCATCTTGATCACCGACTATCCGCCTAGTGGTCGACATTGTTCTAATCAGCAGACAAGATAATCAAGTTATTTCGCTATCACCAACATATGGTATGGATTCCTGCAGACAAGGATCCTAGGGTTTAGACAAAGACTGCCCCAATCACGTGAGGCTCGAACGAAGTTTATTCCTCCACCCACCAATACGAGTCACAAGAACCAGTATCAGTCCCAAGGTGCTGCACAAGCACCTCCTGCTGCATAGACAGGCCAGAGAGGCCAGGTTATGGGTCAAGGCCGAGGACAAGGCCCACAGGCCTAAACATCATGGATTCAGGGGCGTGTCTACACTATCATACCACTCACCAGCGCGCAGATCGCCACTTCGTCATGCGGTAATGCTCTGCTATCTCTCGCTATAAGCAAGGGTATTTGATTCGTGCATCGCGATTCGTCTATCACGCGATCAATCGTGAGATCACAGCCTGTAGGTCGAGACCTCGAGGAGCCCCTATATGTGGGTTCTCCTCAGTGGACTAGGATGAGTATAGATCTGATATGCTCCGGTTATGAGCCAGAGATCTCCGTGATTCGGCTCACGCGGACCTCGAAGGTCGCGAACATGTCGTATTCGCGTCATCCCTTTGATTTTGGATCAATGGGACAAGACGGCCGCCATCGATTGTGGTGTTAGAGGGTTATCGCTAACACGTGAAGACAAGACTGCGGTTACGCTTTCAAGGGACAAGCATGATGTTTTGCCCCTGCACCGTACGACTCCGTGATGGCACTGGCAATCGACAGTCGGGCTGGGGCAAGCCTTACCCTGTAGGACGAGCGAGACAGACTGATCTACCTCGAGTGGTGTGCAAGTACTTAGATGTTTTTCCAAATGAGCTACTCGTGGATTACCTCCGCAGGGACGTAGAATTCGAATCGAAGTTACACTCGCACATCGCCATCTCATGACTGGCATAAGATGGCACCACCGGGTCAGAGGAACTAGGTCCAACCGCAGAGTCAGTTGACAAGGGTGTTATTAGACCGAGCACTTCACCATGGGGCGCTCCGGTTTTATTCGCGAAGAAGAAAGACAAGACCCTTCGACTGTGCATTCACTACCGATAGTTGAACAAGGTTACAACCAAGAATCGGTATCCATTACCGAGGATTGATGACTTATTCGATCAGCTGAGGGGAGCACGAGTCTACTCCAAGTAAGATGTAATTTTGCACAAAGCTACCACGTACCTATGTTAGGGAGGCGATATCCCTAAGAGACAACATTCGTGACGTGCTGCATGGGCACTTCTGAGTTCACTGATGCCTTTCTGCCGATTTGAATGCGCCAACAAAGATTCATGGATTCTACGATGTGGTATTTCAACCCTATTTAGATCATTTTGTCGTAGTCTTCGTGGATGACATTTAGATTTACTCCTAGTATGAGAGGGAGCATGAGGATCATTTCTCCGGAAGGTTCTCACAATTGCCGAGAGACCACAATCAGACACCAAGTCGGCGCGAAGTTTCGCATCGAGGTGAGGTTTTGGGACACGTGGTGTCAACTCCGAGTGTCGTGACCCCGAGAAGGCCGAGGTTACGATGACCGAGAGACCTAAGTCGGCCTTCAAGCACGCTCTTAGGATTTGCTGGATATTACAAGAGGTTTATCAAGATTCGACTAGCCGCACTCTACGACGACTCGACCCTAGCAGGTCAAGTTCGAGTGGAATAACCCAGGGCGTAGAAGGCATTCCAGAGTCAAGAGAAGGCTTACTTCACTTCTATTCTCGATAGTCCCGGAGAGGGACAGAGGTACACAAAGGTATCGTGGATGCCTCAAGGCCTGGCGGTTATGCTGAGCGCGTACCGAGAGTCAGAGTTTATGGCTTGCATACCGAACAATCACAGAGCTTAATTACCCCACGTACGACATGCAGTCATGGCCATAGTCTTCACCTTGAAGATTTGGTGCCACTACTTATATGGCAAACAGTTCAAGGTGTACTTGGACCACAAAAGTTTGAAGTATATCTTCACACAACGAGACCTCAATATGAGGCAACGTAGGTGGATGGAGTTCCTAGAGGATTACGACTTCACTTTACATTACCACCCTGGTAAGGCAAATGTGGTGGTCACGCACTCGCCTGAAAGTCATTAGGAGACACAAGAGAGCCCCAGGAGTGGCGTATGCTAGAGACTGTGGGGCGCTGATTACGATAGCGAGCGCACTCCAAGGTACATCGGGAGTTTGGTAGCTACACCATCCCTCTTGAGCTGAGTGATCGAGTCCCGAGGGCAAGACGTAAAAATTAGTCCATCAGGGACCAGGTACAGTTAGGTACAGGTGACGAAGGCTAGACCATCCACACAGATGGTAGTCTTCGGTATAGAGGACGGGTGGTGGTTCCCTAGTTGACAGATCTAAGAGAGGAGATCCTCAAGGAGTTCTACTACTCCCGATTTGCTATGCATCCAGGTGGCACGAAGAAGTACCGGGATCTTCGTCGCCAGTACTACTAAAGTGAGATGAAGAGACACGCAGGGGACTTTGTTCGAAGATTTCTCACGTGTCAGTATGTTAAGGCAGAACATCAAAAGCCAGCAGGGCTACTCTAGCCATTCGAGGTGGCTAAGTGGAAGTGGGAGCACGTCACGAAGGATTTTGTGACTCACTTATCACAGACACCGTAGAGACATGATGCGATATGAGGATAAGCTGACCTGGCCACGGCTTCCACACATTTTCTAGTCGCTCAAATGACCTTCACATTGGGGAGGAATTCTACCTACTGGAGACCGGTGAGATCGTCCGGCCACATGGAGTGCTAGTATTCATAAGTGTCGATAGAGATCCCGCACCACGCACACTTTTCAAGGGCTTCCAAAGGGCCATGGGGACGCTACTGGACGATGAGCACCGCATTGATCCACGTGACAGATGGTCGGCGGAGGACCATACAGATTTTTTAGAGGACATGCCGCAGCATGCATCCTAATCATATGGTAGCTAGAAGGAGCACTGCTCCCAGGTGGAATTCCGCCACAACAACAAAGCACGCGAGTATACAGATGGCACCCTATGAGGCTTTGTATGGGAGGCCATGCCAATCACCGCTTTGCTGGACCGAGGTAGGAGAGAGCTCCATTACTGGTCCAAATCTGATTAGAGACACCTCGGAGAATGTGGGTTTGATACAACAACGTCTTCTCACTGCTCAGAGCCGAAAGGAGAGCTACGCTAATAGGCGACGTCGACCCCTAGAGTTCGAGGTTGGCAATCACGTCTTCTTGAAGGTGGTGCCTAAGAGAGAGGGCGGTTCTAGCGTTTGTGGAAACCTGGTCGTTGAGGTTCACTCCGCCCTTCGAGATACCGAGAGGGTGGTTACTCTGTGAGGCACCTGCTTAGCTTTTATCGCCTCTAGCATGTCATGTGTCCATGAGGTTCCACATCTCCATGCTTCAAGTATACCCAAATCTAAATTTCATGTAAAGGACGGAGAGATTACACCGATACGTAGACGGACCTTCGAGGAGGGACCAAAGCAAAGATTATGGATAGCTCTGGATCGTTTTATGACGCAAGACCGTGAGGCTAGTGAAAGTGTTGTGGCAACACCATGGAGTGGAGGAGGCAACGTGGGAGCGCAAAGACACGATGCGGGCCACCTATCCCTTCTTGTTTAGAGATGAAGGTACATGGTTTAGTCGTTTAGTAATTGAATGACTAGTTTACATGCATGACATAGTGCACGTTGCATATGCATGTGAGTTGATCTGATTGCGTAGAACTTCGAGACAAAATTCTTTTAAGGGGGAAAGAATGTAAAACCCGAGGAAATTCAAATTTCCTGAGAAATGGTAAAAGGTACTCGTCAAGTTATCCAAAATTTTCTGTATCCTGACGACAAAACGTGTCCTCATCGCTGAATCTCTATTGCGGAAATCTAAATACCACGCTGGAATTTCCATTGAACGTATATAGTCAGAATTTCACATCTTCCGAGGCACCGAGAGTGGCAGGGGACACTTGGCATACGATGAGTGGCTCACAACGCAGTGTGATGCCCAAACAAATGAGCCTGGCTGTGGCCAGGAGACATGTGGCACCGCCGGATCGATGGAACCAAAGTGTGATGGATAAAGAGATAAGGTAATCCAAATGAGCCAATGATAAGTCGACATGTGAGGACAAGAAGTACTCCCACTCGTCCAACCCTGACCAAACTGCGGGTATGGAGAGGAGGGGGAGAAAGGAACAGAAAAAAGAAAAAGAAAATGAAGGAAAAAAAGAGAGTTTTAGAGAGAGAGACACCACATTCTCTCTAAACTTCCCGACGATCGATGTTTGCTTGTGCAAGAGCAAGAGGAAGAGTTCATCCTCATCGTGCTACTTCAGCTGTGAGATCTGGAGTTTGCGGAGTTTCGAAAACTCCAAGAGGTAGGGTTTTCTCCTACGGTTATTCTTGTCTAAAAAGGCCATGAAAATGGTCTGGGAGTTATGAGGCTCCGAGAATGGCTGCTGCATTCAAATTCCAAGAAATGGGACCGACGCTGATGAGGGACTCCGTCCCTCGACAAATTACGGCTTGATGGGATCATTTTGCACAGTCCGGAAGTGATTTTTGGATTGAAATTGTCCATGTGTGTTGCTTGCATGACATTGCTTGAATTGAATAGCATGAATTGTGTGTGAAAAATAATATGTTAATGCATTCTAAATTGATGTGTTAACATGATTGTTTTAATTATATGAAATATAATTGCGTATGAACCATGAGAATTGAATATATGAATCAGCGTGATTGCATTCATAGGCATGTAGCATCGCATCGAGTTTGGTGCGAGAATTGTGATGTTGAATTCACCAATCTTGGTGAATAGGTGTGATGGGCTTGGAAATGAGACAACGTCTAAGGTCGAGACCCACGGTCCATAATTGGAAACAAAGAAATAAATAGTAATAAAAATCACGTGTGTTGGGCTGAGTGTTAGTAGATCCTGTGGTGAAAGTCCCACCGAGGCGTACGCCGATCCTGCGGTGTGACCCCGAAAAAGACGTGGCCCATAAATGAACAACACTAATACACTGGAAATCGATGATAAATCAAATGAGCGAATGGGGTCGTCTAATGAGTCGAGTCACCGGGTGAACACCAAGGATTGGTTTTGGCCACTTGGCTTTGCAAGTGTGAGTGGGTTGTCGACTGGGTATGTCGTGAGTGGTTTCATCTCATGCATGATATAAAGCATTCCATGTGTGTAAAATTGAAAATCAGATGGAACGTGGATGATTGGTGGGTGTGCAACAAGACGGGGCATTTGCAGGAGTATCCCTTGTAGGAAAATCTGACCACCAGCATTGCTCACCCCGTCCTGGGATCCCCCTTTCAAGTACAAAGAGTATCTCAGAAGACGATGCCTCACTAGAGACCGTTGAGAAGAAGCCAAACATGTATTTTGATTATATATTGCAAAACATGCATGAAAGACTCTCGACTGACATGCTCAGATAGAGTGTAGTTAACTCTTGAAACTATTGTAATACAGTTGGTTATATTTTGGTGAGTATGGATGTATAGGCCCGACGTGGCCACTTTTACTTATGTTTGAGTCTCGGGTAGAGAGACTCTCATTTTGTGGCATTGAGACACTCAATGACTACATGTATTTCGCGAGTTTATGGATTGTCAACGGACCCCTAGGTTTAGGGCGTCACACTTGAGGTGAACTCAATGTTTCCATAAATAAATGGAAGTTGAAGGATGCCATCAAAGATTTTGATTTATGGATTGGAGAAGATGAATCTAGACCATGCATATTCAATCTTGTAGTTCAACCATTGCTTCGACAAAGGATTGTGACACTACAACAAAGGAACAATGAGTTGGAGGCTATACGAAGTAAGTTGGAGAGGAATGAGATGGTTGAGAATTGGAAAATAATTAATGATGAGTTACGGTTTCAGGGAAGGCTATGTGTACCCAATTATGATCAAGCCAGGGAAGAAGTATTGATCGAATGCCATCGTTCCAAGTTCTCCATCCATCTGGGGAGTAATAAAATGTATGGAGACATGAAGCAGCAGTATTGGAGGAAGAGAAAGAAAAAATTATGTAGCTAGATACGTTTCACAATGTGCGGTGTGTCAACAAGTGAAGATTGGGCACCAAAGGCCTAAAGGATTACTCCAGTCTTTGCCCATACCAAAGTGGAAGTGCGATCACATCACCATGGACTTCATCTCTGGTTTTCCACAAACCGCACAAGGGTATAATGCAGGTATGAAGACCACGAACACAACCGAGACTCTGAGTCAACTCTATATCCGTGAGATTGTTAGATTGCATGGAGTTCAACTTTTCATCGCGGTCGCATCGTGATTCTAAGCCAGGGTACGCTTCGAAAGTTTACAACAAGCGATGGGAACAGAGTTACATTTTCAAAGATGCCTTTTCATCCTCAAACGGATGGTCAATCCAAAAGGGTGATAAGCAAATCAGGTGCCATGTTACGTGTCATGCGGTCGACTTAAAGGAAGCCGAGTAACCATATGTCACTGGTGGAATTTGCGTACAACAACAGCTATCAAGCAAGTATTGGCATAGCACTTTACGAGGCATTGTATGGAAGGCCATGTCGATCACTGACATGTTGGTTGGAAGCGGATGAGAGTAGCTTGTTTGGACCGGAGATGGTTCGATAAACTACAGAGAAAATTCAACTCACTCGGGAGAGACTACGCACAATGCAAAGTAGACAGAAAAGCTATGCATCGACGACGACGAATTTCTGGAATTTCGTAGCGGGATTATGGCCTCAAAGTGTCCCCCAAAAAGAGAGTGTTTAGATTCGGCAAGAAGGGAAAGTTAGAGCCAAGATATACCAGGCCATTTGAAGTAATCAAGGTGGTGGGTAAAGCAGCATATCAATTCCAGTTACCCGCTCAGCTGTCAAGGGTACATGACGTGTTCCACTTATCGATGTTGAGAAAGTGTCGATCGAATGCAACACTAGTCGTAAACTTGGAAGATATCGAATTTCAAGATGGAGTAACATATGAAGAACAACCGATGGAGATTCTTGATGCCAAGGAAAAGGTGCTCCATAACAAAGTCATCCGACTAGTGAAGGTTTTGTGGCAACACCATGGAGTGGAAGAAGCTACTTGGAACCGCTTGGAAAATAACAAAAGAAGTGCACCTACACTTATTCACTACTGTGAGGTAAGTTTCGAGGACGAAACTTTCTTTAAGGGGGGTGGATTGTAAACCCCCACATGTCTAAACTATCAACCATCGTCTGATTAGCTTTGTTTGCAACTAACGTCTCCATTTACATCCTAAATAAAATTATAAGAATAAATAAGTATACAAGGTGGAATAATAAAAGAGAAAAATAAGTGTTTTTTGGTTAAAATAACATTAAAAATGAATCTGAAACATCAAAAAGCCTTAGGGTAGTCATAGAGATCAAATTGGAGAGTGTAGTGGCAAAACCATAATTTTGAAGAAAACCAAAACAGTCCATGAACAGTAAAAATCGGGACTGCTGTGTTTAAAACCCTTTTCCACTTCATTTCCCTCATTTTTCTTTAACTTCACTCTCACCCCACACCCTTTGGAACCCTAGGAACCGATAGAGAGGAAGAAAGGAAGGGCGGATTCGAGATCCAAGCTCAAGATCCCCATACAAACCAAGGATTTAAGGTAGGGGTTTTCTCCTATTCACTTACATTGAGGCTAGGGTAGTTATATATGTACGTTTTGGGTTATAAATGCTATACATTTATGATAGGAAATCATTCTCTGGGCCTTTTCGCAAATATTACATGTTTAAACAAAATTAGGGCTGAATACCCATGAAATCCCTTTTCTTGGCTTAAAAATCCTAGTATTCGAGAACGATGGATTTCCTTCTCAATGTGCTTCTTTGTGACTGATTTTTTAATCATAGTGATTTGTGTCGAGTAGCAAAATAAAGTAGTTCTGATCTCTTGTATTTTCCTAATTGTTGATTGGAATTGCTTCAAAATGGAATTGTGGGTTTTGGGGAAGAATTGGTTATAAACCAGGGATTATGAAATTATTGGTTAGAAGTGATGATGGTTAGTAGGATATGTCCTTGTATGATTTGTTGGAATGAACATGAATGAGAGGTTCCTTGTAAGGATACTCAATTCATTTTCAAGGGGTTCCTTGTAAGGATGCTTGAGAACACTACTATGATAAGAGAGAGGTTCCTTGTAAGGATGCTCAATTCATTCTCAAGAGGTTCCTTATAAGGATGCTTGCGAACACTACTATGATGAGAGAGAGGTTCCTTGTAAGGATGCTTAATTCATTTTCAAGAGGTTCCTTGCAAAGATGCTTGACACACACTACCATGATGAATGAGAGGTTCCTTGTAAGGATGCTCAATCATTCTCAAGAGGTTCTCGGTAAGGATGCTTGAGAAACAAGATAATAGTGAGGAGGTGGAGGTTACCGTTAAGTATGCCGCCTGCCCAAAATAGTGGTTGGAAATTGTATTTGGTGAAACTATTTTTAATTCTTTTTACGTGTTACTTGCTTATACATTTAATTATGTTGTTTGTATATAAACCTGAGATCTGTTTTAAGAGGCCCCATTTTATGTAAAGCGTATATCTACGTTATGTTAAAAGAAAAATGAGACCAACTGTTTTTCATACTTTTCTAAACCTTGTTAGAGTTAGGAGGACTTCTCCTACAGAGCTTTGTGCTCACCCCCCTTACTTATATCCCTTTTCAAATTTTACCCTTGAGGAGGAGGTAGTAGTTGAGGAGCCAGCGCATTGGGAGGCCCCACCTGAAGGGAATTTAGATCTCGAGGACCCTCAGGTGAAGTAACTCATCGGAGACCAGGGCAGGGAAGAAGAAGGCCAGATCTTGGCTTATTTTCCGGTTTTGTAATTTTCAGGATAGAACATCCGGGCTAGACAGACAAAGATAAGTTTTGTAATAAAAACTTATTTGGATATGTTCAACATGGTGTTGATAGTTTTCCCAGATTTTGCACTGTATAGGATAAGTATGTGAGTCAATAAGATGGGAAGTGAAGGCGCATCAGGGAAAGAGCAAGACGCGCAAGAAGGGAAAAGAAGGGGGCTACTGCCCATTTTTAAGTTTCGATCGCGATAGAGAACGTTTTGTCACGACAGAGTTTTTCCAGCCCACATAGTAACAGTGGGTTTCGTGTCACAACAAGTCCAGCCAGGGCAGAGCACTTTATGGTCGTGACCTTAACTTCTGGGTCGCGACAGGGCTTCCTGGTTCTCTGTTGTGACTGTGTCACGACAGAGGAGGCCAAGGTTGCGACAGAGTGTGGCCTAGGAGGAAAGGAAGTGTGTCGCGATAAGGTTTCCTTGTCGCAACCTAGTTTGGGCCCAGGGACTGGGTCCTCTATCGCTACAGAGAGTTAGCCAGGGGTAGGATTTTCCTGTGGCGACGAATTGTTTTATGTTGTAACAGTGTTTAGGCCAAGTCTAGAGGGCTTCTGTCGCGACAGGGACACTCTATGTTGCGACATGGTTAGCCAGCGGAAGGAAGAGTCATGTCGTGACAGAAGAATTTCAATCGCGATAAAGCTGGGCACGACGGGAGCCTAGAGCGCGCGATAGCGCCCTTAGCGCATAGTGTCAAACCTGTCCAATAGACGACAATGCACTGTGTTGTGCACTGTTTGGGCTATTGTTGAGCTACTGTTCATGAACACTGTTCATGGACACTGTTTAAAAATAATAATAAATGACCCTTGGGATTTGGGGCGTTACAAATTGTGACATGTGCTCTAAATATTGAAAGAGTAAAGAAAGAAGAGTATGGAAGAAAATAAAGAAGAGTATGAAAGAAAATAAAGAAGACATGGTAAGAAAAACCCTAGACAGTCAAGTTCTTATCAGCACCAGAGTAAGAAATCCAGAGGACTACAGGGTTCTAATCAGCCTACACTCCGTTCTTGCCGCCTAGGATATCCAAAACCGGCTAAGCCAATCGCTATCGGTCATGGACCATTCAGATATGGGACCCCTTAAACGTGATATTATTCTTAGTTAAATCGTAGGTAGGACTAATTAAAAAAAAACTGACCAAACTATGGACTATTTATGTAAATTACCCCTAAAAATTTTAGCCTTTTAATTTTTTTTCAACCATAATTATATTTTTTTTTATGAGATTGAATTTAATTGTTATATTTTAGTGACCTAAATTTTGTTATGACTTCACTCGAAAAGTTTTGACATTATGAACTTTATTAGAATTTGAAATGAATTAGGTTCATAGGCCAAATATAGTAACCAATCTACAAAGATGTTATATATTTTAATATTTTATGCTTCGTTTCATTATCATCGAAGGTATTTTAATCGTTTACCAATATATTGAATACTGGATTTTTTCATTTGACAGTAGTTTTTTTTATTTGCTTAGTCTCATTTCTTTTTATTGTATATTTTTATGGCAAGATCATGAGATGTCTTAAGTGAATCCGTACATACACATAAAACATTTTTAAGTTATACCACACCCTAGAATAATTCTCATACGAGTCAGACAGGACCATAAGGATGGTAAAGTTCTACCATAACATAGCTACATTCTCAGGGTTCGAACTCAAAACCACTGATTAAGTTCTGAGAGATCTCAATCATCTCACCTAGATATTTGGTGGTACTTTTTTTTTTTTTTGACAAGATTTGGTGGTACTTTTTATTGAATGTTTTTTGTTTTTCTTTAACCCTAATTCATATGATTTAAATAATCTATCAAATTTGTGTTTAAATGACTAAATTTTGAAATGGGGAACAATGTTAAGGTACACCATTACACCAAAAATAAATAAAATATAACCCAGTTTGCTCAAATCACCCTAAAATGACATAAATTCTATTAATGTGTTTGATTAGTGGGACCCATTTATGGACTCACTGAGATAGGCTATTGACATGTCATAAATCACCGGGAAAGTAACAAATAATTCCTTGCAACATACTTACATCATTAATATGTAACAGTCATATAATATTAATATAACAACTTTTTCCTTAATATAACGGTTTTGACTTTAATGTAACAGTCATAAAATACCAATGTAACATGCTTACAACATTAATGTAACGGATCTCCATATAATGTAACATGCTTGCAACATGAACGTAACATCTTTCTCCTATGTTAAATTAAGGGAAAATGTGTTGCATTAATATATGTGAGCAAGTTACATTAGTATTATATATATGACCGTTACATTGAGGGGAAAGTTGTCACATAATGTTATATGATTATTACATTGAAGTTGTAAGCATTTTTTAGAGGACTTGTGACATGTCAACAGTCTCTCCTACGTGTCCAGAAAATGGCTCGATCAAACACATCAGTGGTATTTTTGTCTTTTTTTTTAATCAAGAGGAGGGGGTACTCTAGGAAACAAGAGCAACACGGGGCGATGTGTACTCCGCCACTTTGCAAGATCAAGCTATCTAAAGTATCCATGTGCAGGGGTGACCACAACCAACATATCGAGGGTAAATTAAAAATGTATATTAGGTATGAAAAAATTTTAATTTTTGAAATCAAAATTAAAATATATAAGCTTTCAAGTGGAGATGAGTATATGACCGCATTTTTCTTATTCGTATATGGCTATGTTTCTGGTGCAAAGGTAATCAGCTTTTTTTTCCCTTTCTGAATTGCTAGTAGTTTTTATTAGGCTTTTTTTATTAAAGTTTTATGTTTGGAATTGGCTTGACTATTTCAATTCTGATTGCAGATTTCATTTATATTTTTGGTCTTTATTTTAGTTTATCTTGACTATTATCCTCTATATGAACATGCATGAGGTTGGTCATCCACAATGGAGTTCACTGTGTTTTCCATCCCACACACCCATATGGAGTTCTCTTCATTACTATTGGCATGCATTAGTGTTATTTTTCTCTCCATGTTGATATGAGTTTCATTAAAAATCTCATCATTCTTGTGAGTACCATAATCTTTAGACCCAAGATCAGACAGTCTAAGGTCCTGTCAGGCTTGGTTCAGGACAGATATGGCCTAAGCCCACTACGATTAAGACCAGAAGGACTATCCAGACGGGAAAGTCTTGAAGCACATATGAGAAAGTTAGGTGTCTTCTCCTGATAACAGATTCATTCCGTCCGTAGTTTTAATCCCCCATCCCATTTATCCACTGCGATATGGGAAGTCCGTTATGGATAAGTATATGAAAGCGGAAAATACGCAAAAAATATATTTATCAGCGGATTTCCTAGTTTCTAAATCTCTTATTTCTCGAAAGGTTAATCCTTAATATGAAGGAATAGATTTTATCCATAAAATTAAGAGATTTTATTCCTAAAATTAAGGGAAGATGAACGAACCACGGCCTATAAATCGAGAAGATCTCCCACGAGGTAAGGGGATTTAAACTGTGTAAAAACTCTATGCTTCTTCTTCTCATTCTTTTGCTAACTTAACCATCCATAAGTTATCAATGTGAATATTATACATGGGAGAGAGGGAATTGTATGGATGGTATTTTTGTCTTTTTAAAGAGTGTTACTATTACATCACATGTTTTTATTAGATTATTGGATATATTACATTTGAGGGTGATTTAAGAGACTTGAGTTATACATTCCTTTTGTTTGGTGGAATGGTGCATCTTAACATAATTTCCTAAAATTTAAATATATGTTAAACAAAGTTTCGGAACCAAAGATACATTGGATCAAAAATCTATTGATTAACTTTTCTTTTTTTTTTAATAATGAAAATTAAAATTTCAATGATTCAGAATTGTAATACATTTACATTTGAACATAGAAATCAAACTGTCAAAAACATTAGAGAATGAAACAACATCCAAGTTAATAGCAAGAAGAAACGACTCAAGGCCTACACAAGAGATAATCCTAATATGCATAGAATCCCTAAGATTCGAAGTTTGATAAAGCATACTGATGAACAGGAATTTGATGTGACTTCTCTGTCTTATCAAAGCAACGCTATTGTCTAAATCGTCCATACAAAAACCAACGAACAACCACACGCCACAACAAGTCGGGGACAAAAACATAAGAAAACAAATGAAAACTCATATCCGGTTGAAGAAACAACTTTATTGAGGGAGAAAGCTCATATCTGAGTAGACGAAAGAATGAGAGGGGTGATTTTAGGCCAAGAAATGCCAAAAAAAATCATCCCTCATTTCTAACGGGATGAAAAGAAAGAACGAAATAAATTAGAGTTTCCATTGATTAACTTAATTGTTAATATTCAAATGTGTTAGGGTTTTTTTTTTTCAAGTTTATAGTGAAATAGATAAATTAGTATATTAATCACCCCAATGTTTTTAATTATACAATATTCATAAATTTAATATATTAATTTTTATTTATTTTTTACATTTATTCACTTTGCATATCACGTTGTAGTATCATGCTTCTTTTTTTTAAAGTTAAATACTTTAATTACAATGTAGTAAATTGTCTCCACTTAGAATCGAACCCGGGACCCCCCTTCCCTATGCCCTTGTCTTTTTGAAACCTTGAGTACTCTATCACACAAGCTAAGCATGATGAGCATGTTCATAATATTCACTTTTACATCAAAAAATATTTAAAATAAGGAATTTATATGAGTTCAGTGAGCTTATTTATGGGCCTTATTTATTGTTTTTGAAAATTGTTTTTTGTTCTAAAAGATAAGGAGAACAAGAAAAACATGAAAAACATGATTAGTTTCCCCTTTTTTTTCCCCAAAAACACAAAAAAAAAAAAAAAAACCACCAACAACAACAACAATAGGGAACCAAACATGTCCTTTATTTTTGTTTTCCTTTTGTTTGACTTATAGTTGAACTTAAATTTAAAAATTCAAAAATTATAATCCTAAACTAATCGTTGAACCAAGAAACCATTCTTAAACGTGCCTATAATACACATTGGGGCTCACATTATGGTGTCTTACTCATATTGATTAACATGTTCTCATCTATGATCGAAGTACTTGAAATTATTATGGAGGATGGTTCAAATTACGAGTAAAGATATAAAACAACTAACTTGTTAGAGTCGATGCACTCATTTAACTTTGTCTTCAATTTACATTTGATGAAAGCTATGTTAGGAATCACAAATGAATTGTCACAAACACTACAAAGGAATGATCAAGACATTGTTAATGCCACGACTTTGGTTATGTAAGCAAGAACTGCAAATAATGAGAGAAAGTGGTTGGAGTTCCTTACATGATGAGGTTTCTTGTTTTGGTGAAAATAATAACATTGATATTCTAAACATTGATGATATATGTCTTACTCGAGGGAGACCATGATGTAAGGCTCATGAAATTATAAATTTACATCATTATCAAGTAGAGTTATTTTATGATGTTATAGATAAACTTCAAGAGCTTAATAAACGTTTTACTAAGGTAAACATTGAGCTGCTTTTTTATGTGGCTTCTCTAAATCCTAGTGATTCATTTATTGTTTTTGACAAGCAAAAGCTAATCCGATTTTCTTAGTTTTATCCAAAAGACTTTTCTTCAATAGAGTTGATGGTACTTAATAATCAACTTGAAACCTACATCATTGACGTGCGATCCAATGATCAATTTTTTGAGTTGAAAGGAATTTGCGATCTTGCAAGAAAAACGGTAGAGAAAAAAAAAACATTGTGTATCCACTTGTTTATTTGCTTGTTACATGACATTTGGTCCTAGCAATTGCAACTGCAACCGTGGAAAGAACATTTTCTATTATGAATATTGTGAAAAAATCTGCTACGAAATCGAATGGGAGATTAATGGATGAATGATAAATTGCTTATGTATGTAGAAAACTATATATTTGATAGCATTGACAATGAAACCATTATGCAACACTTTCAAAATATGAAAACTAGTTGAATACAATTGTAAAATATATTCAATAACAATGTTATCAATAATATAATTTTTTTTTGTATTTATAGTTAATTAAATATTATTTTATTTATTATTAAAGGATGCTCCCTAAAACAAAATCCTAGTCTGCCACTGCTTATCACTCACTACCATACCATGTACTGCCAACACATGGGGCTATTTGAACAATAACAAATAGAATCATGATCAGGAGAGAGAAAATTAAAGAGGAAAAACACAAAAACATGTGATGGATTTTAAAGGAGGAAAATTTAAAATAAAGGGAATTATCACAATATGTTTTGAAAATGCTAATGAATGATGATCCAAAAGAGATAGTTCCTCTTATGTACGAGAAAATAAGATAATTTCCCGAGAAATTGAAATAGTGTTAAAGAGAGCAAGGAAGCAAGATGTGTGGAGAAAGATGTTTTGCTTTTTTCCTGTGATAACCATACATGTGGTGGGAAAGCTATTTATAGGCTCAGCACTCTTCCAACATCCTCATTAATGAGGATATTAATTACAATATTAATGATGATTTATGTATACAGAATTCAAGATGAATCCATTTATTGCAAAACACTCGAATCCTAATGGCTTTATTTGCGGTGATTCCGAATCCCGGTGGCTTCATTCATTTCAAAAACCTTTCTACTAGAACACTCTGAATTACCACCCTTACGAACGTGTCCCCATTAAACCTTACTAGTAAAAAACCAAAGGGAAAAACTAGCGAAGGAAAAAAGAGTACAACATTCCAGATGTTAGTACTAGCTTCATTAAAAACCTCATCGGAAAAAATTCTAGTAGAACAAAAAAAAAAATCCGAACGAAGGGAAAAAGAGTATAGTACACAATTATTAGGTCACTGGCAGCTGACTTCCCCTCATGTAAACATCTCAAGCATGATTCCAATCTTATATATGAGTTTTCTCTCAATTTCAAGTTGGTACGCCTCGTGGAATAGGTCCTGGCTAGATATTACTCGAGCGTATTTGTTGAACGTCAATCTCACCATTCTTTTGGAACTCATGAGTGTAAAAGAACTTTGGAGAGATATGCATAGTTCTGTCTCCTTTGATGTATCCGCCCTTTATTTGTGCGATGTATGCAGCGTTGTCTTCAAATAATGTTGTTGGATTGTCTTTGGAAAATGGGAGGCCACATGATTCCTAAATATGTTAGATCATCGATCTTAACCATATACATTCACGACTAGCTTCATGCAAGGTCAAGATCTCTGAATGATTTGATGACGTGGCTACCATTGTTTGCTTAACATATTTCCATGAGATAGCAGCACAATTACAGCTAAATACATACCCGATTTGGGATCGAGCTTTGTGTGGGTCCGAAGATACTGGGATTCCAGATATCCAAGCGCTTGTTACTGGATTCTTTTCAATGTAAGAGCCCCATATCGCATGTTCCTTTAAGATATTGCGAATATGTGTTCGATACCATTCCAATGCCTTTAGGTTGGAGCATAACTATATCCGGGCTAGATTAACAGGAAAGCAATATCTCGAGCGCAGTACAATTACAAGATATATATAGTTCAATAGCACAAAGATATGGTACTGCGACCAAGTAGCTTCTTCAATTCTTTCACAAGGACTAATGGGTCCTTTTTCACATAAAGTGAACGGACAACCATCGAGAAGTCAGCGCGAGCTTCATTCATGGTAAAAGCTGCTAAAATTTTCTTACTATAGGCTGATTGGTAAACCAAAATGCCAATAGGGAAGTGCTCTATCTGTAAGCCAAGACAAAATTTTGTTTTTCCTAGATCTTTCATCTCGAATTCCCTTTTTAAGTAATTTATCAGTTTCAGGCTCTTCGAGTCCCAATAAGGTTTAGATCATCAACATATACTCGCAATAATTGCAAATCAAGTTTTTACTTCTTAATAAAATGCATGGGCATATGGTTGTTAGTGATACCCTTCTTTAATAAATACTGCTAAGGCGATCAGACTCACATGTGTTCGATCGCTTTAATCCACAGCGTAGATCTTTGTAATTGATCGAGCACATACGCACAGTTTTGCATTTACCACTTTAGGTAATGTGAATCCTTTTGGGATTTTTATATATATGTCATTATCGATGGATCCATATAGATACATTGTGATAACATCCATGAGACGCATATCTAGTCCTTTAGAGACTGCCAAGCTTATTAAAAAAGGGAAAGTGATTGCGTTCATCACAGGTGAATATATTTCCTCGTAGTCAATACCAGGCCTTTGCGAGAACCCTTGTGCTACTAATCATGCTTTATATCTCATGATCTCATTATTGTCATTGCGCTTTCGTACAAATACCCATCGTACTCCAATGTGCTTTATACCTTTAGGTGTTTGGACTATATATCCAAAAACTGCTCGTTTCATTTACGAGTTTAATTCTACCTGCATAGTTTCTTTCCATTTTGGCCAATCATTTCTATTTCAACATTCTTCAACATTTTGTGGTTCGGGATCTTCATCATTTCTTATGATGTCTAAGGCCACTTGGAAAGCAAAAATATTATTAATCACGATATTGTTTCAATCCCATTTATCTCCTTTGTGCATATAACTTATTGAGATTTCACTATTTTTAGGTACCCGTGCCTCGTTAAGGGCTACTTCTTTGTTGTTGACCTCTTCAGGGGTCCCTTGTTCAACATATGCCTTTGCATAAGCATTATGTTCTATATTAACATCATGGTTCCTTTGTGTTCTCCCTTTCAAGGAGTCAGATCTTTCGAGCCAAAAGGTCTCCCACGCTTTAGCGCTGGTGATACCATTTTCTAGTTGTCCTCGTGGACATTAATCCGTGTTGAGTATTTACACCGACATGTCACTTTGTCACTTTTTGTATCATGAATGCATCAAGGGAATCGACGGTAAGATTTTGCAAATGAATGATCCTTTGAACTTCCAGTTCACTTTGATTTTTACGTGGATCAAAATGAGACATTACAGATGCATTCCAAGTGATTTCTCGTCGTTTTTCTGGAACCGAATTTTCTCCCCCTAATGGTGGGAATAAATTTTCATTAAAATGACAACAAGAAATGTGTCAGAAAAACATCTCCGCTGAGGGCTCAAGGTATCTTATGATGGAAGTTGGGAATCATATCCCACATAAATCCTGGGTGCCTTCTTTTACGTCCATTTTTAAAGGCGATGTCATGTAATTGGTACATAAATTGCAATAACATTCTTATATGAGATATATTTGGTGGCTCATAAGTACAAGCCGGGAAAGGGGAGTATTCATGGTAGTGGTAGCAGGCCTAATATGAACTGCAAGACACATAGCATGTCCCCATGCCGGCACTCATCCACAACACGGTCCGCCGCCAACCACAAGATCTGATATGACTCAACCATTTCAATAGCAAGATCTGATCTCATTCGTCCCTTCATTTGAAGTAGTCAGAGGTAAGTCCCTCTCCCCATCCCGATAACCTGAAAACGAAGCCAATTATTATTTCGGCAAGAGTCCAGAGAAGGTTACGCTGGCGAGACAACACGAGATCATCTCATGTAAGACTATTAAGACCATCAAGATTCGTCGTCGAACCGTCAAGATCCAACTAACTGGAGAACACTACCGGTTTTTGATCAACCACGTCAACACTTCATTATTAATATGCTGATTCAATCCGCAAGATTAATTTTGAAGCGTTCCATAATGATTTACAACCAACAATCTACAATAGAGTTAACGTACAGATTATTACGATAATCGCATCCGCGATTCGATGAGAAGGAATAACGGTTGAACTGACAACATCGTCGTCAACCGCGGATATGACAGCACTCCAGAACTTCCACGATTCGGCTCCTGACTAACCGGCGATAACACCGCCATCATCGAGCGTCGGCACGACACATCCTCGCCAAGGGTTCTGGCGCACGGCTTCGATTCCATTTCGTTTAACAATCGCAGATTTGATCAAATACGTTTTATAATAACGCGTAATAAATATTTATGCCAACAACCGACGTCGCTTTATTCTTTCGTTCGATTTACAGAATACGGAGGTTAACATACATCATTATCCATCACGACGTTCGTTTATTATCTGATAAATGATCTCACGATTCATTGTTAACCGCGCGATACGACGAACATTCATCGACACGATTCAACGGCGAATCCGAACCGTTGGTCATCCGATAATGCGATTTCGATTCGATTATTACAAATCACGATACGATCGATATAGAAGCTGACGATTCACGATCCGTCCTCCCATCCGAGTACGATTCGCGATTCATTAATCCCGTTATCATCGGCGAGTTCGATGATCATGATTCGGTCAGAATCCCGCCTGTTTATTTGGTCCGCAAGAGTACGATCATCGAATAGCGCTACCTTCGCGACAATCGCCCGAATCCTGCTTCGCGTCGTCATCCAATAACAACAATCAATTATCACGCGAATCATCGATATCAACGACACGATATTTATTATTTGACGCAAACGATTTTAACGCAGATTAACAATCCAACATATTATCACGAGAACTGAACGGAATCATCGATATGATAATGGTGGAACACGATAGAACAGAACGAACAAATAACAAACCACACGATCGATCCGTCCTTCGATAATGGTCCATTATCCATCTGATCCAGTCAACATAAACTTCCACCTTAGTGGTTTGACAATTAACTGACAATCATTATCGCATAATATGCGCCGCGACGCTTTCAATGAAGTTTTATCCTTATCGAACCCATTATCATTATTGTCCTAATCTGCAACAATACGAGATGCCCAAAATCCGTAATTTCTCGCCGTGAATGGCATCGGCGCCGCAAGAAGATCGATCGTAGCGATTCCCATCACATGGCAAAGCCACGCCGGAGGGCCTGAAGCACCACGCGAAAGGTCCCACGCCAAAGGTATATCACATCATATCAGTGTCTACGCCCGATCATCATTGTTATTTTTCTCTCAAAATTACTAATCCAACAAATACAACTAATCATTCGATAATATCTCAACAACCATTATAACCAGATCGATCTATCCAATCGTCTCAGAATTTATATTGACCATCTTTTGAACTCTCATAATCTTCTAACTTCAAGACGTTTGATCATTTAGAAGAACGGAATAATCAACCACTTCGGCAACTATTTCACTCTTTAATCTCCAATATTATCTAACATCACTTTATCTGATTTCCTATTTAAGGTAAAATATGTTTTGGTTTATATATACAAACATATTTCATTTTCCTTATCTATTTTTACTTCGATCTGATTTATTATTTAGCATTTGGTTTTATCATTTATCCTTGTCCTCATTTTAAAATCCACCATTCTTTACACTTATTATCAATCAATCACTTCATTTTAGTATATATTATTTAATCATATTTTTCTACATATTTTTCACAATTTTTTTTGTCATTTTCCTGAAGAACTAAGTCAGTTTGACTTTACAATCAGAATATATAATAAATTCATAATATCATATATTAAAATATTACAACCTATATAATAAATATCCATACAGGATGAATGGAACACAATCCATACTTCAAGATCGGACTGAACTCGATTCTTATACGAGATGATCCGATCAATTAATCTTCGTTCTTATGATACAATACATAATCATGGATGTGAGATCTTGGTTCTTTAATCATGTCTGTGTGAGTTTCAAGATCCTTCCTACTATCAAGATTCATATGATCTGGCCTCTCTACGCCAGATAAAGTCTTAACGCGAACTTCATATATTCATACACAACAGATGATCATTAGTTTTATAATAAGATACAAACCGGTCGAAAGTTAAGATGTCCCAACGTTTCACATCCATCAGAAAAATATCAAGACATCTCGTTCATCATTATTCAATACGATATCCATTTACTAACATCTAAAACTGCCAAATACGGATTTTGTTACAATATAATATCATCATGGAACCCATCTTGCGATTATATCATCTTCCGAGTTTTGAGTCGAAGGTCGCAGAACGGATATATATCATATCGCCATCATTAGTTAAACTAAGTGATCTTATCTCAAGAATATATAATATGGTCATACGATCCCGTCCCATCTGATCACTCTTTACCCGATTTTTTTAAAAAGTCATTTGCACCGTGGTACGGCTCACATCTTATAACATAATCCAAATATTATATACAATCAAAGAACTACCACCTGAGTGGTGTCCATCAAAATCTAGACACATATAACTCCAGTCCCATTTACAATCACACAACTTACTTTTACATTTACAACCGTGAGCACTGAACCTACATGGAAGTGAACCTACAAGTGTGTCTCGCCCACCGTATGGGATGTTCACGATGTCTTCTCATATCTACACTCCGACAACCCGCGGGCGTAAGCTTTTACGCTTTAGCTGGAAACATTTCTTATTAAAACACATGCATATACAATAATTATAATAAGTGTATAACCATAACAGATATCGAATTTATGCATTCATATCAATATGGACTTATAAGCACTTATGCTTATCATCGGGTTATGTTCATACGGATCTGTGAGTTACGTAACTTATTCTTACGCAGTAACTTGTCCCCATAAATGTACTTATGTGCATTCGACTCCGCAGAGTTACGTAACTTATGCTTATGCTACTCTGAGTTTAACTTATTCTGAGTACCCAGAAAATTACGTAGATTACTAACGTATAACGGTATTTCTGAGCACATACTTGTCTTACTAACTTATAATCGGTCTTACTCGAACTTATTTTGTATTTCGGATACAGAAGTACCCGTAGGTACTAACATTTTACTGGTACAAAAGTACTCGTAGGTACATAAATGACTTATACAGAGGTAATTGTAGTACCACCGACTTATACTTGCCTTACTTGATACGGAGTACTGGGAGGGTACTGGCTGTAATCTCAGACTATTTACCGATACAAGAGTACCCGTAGGGTACCACTGGACTTAAGAAAATACCTACGTAACTTCACTAAATACAGAGTACCCAGGTACCATGTAACTTAATCAGAGGCGTGCATTTAACTTAATTCAATACAGAGTACCATTAGGTACTACGTAACTTAATCGATATTAGATGTAACTTATCTGCATTCGGGAGTACCCGTAGGTACTACAGAACTAGATCAGAGACAGGACATATTCAGATACAGGGCTTATTAGATACAGGAGTACCCGAAGGTACTACAAGACTTATTCAGATACAGGACTTATCAGATGCAGACTTATCGATAATGTGACTTATCGATACTGTGACTTACTCGATAATAGGAGTACCCGTAGGTACTACAGAATCCTTATTCAAATACAGGAGTACCCAGTACTACTAACTTATCAGATCGATTCTATTCGTATACAAGGGCACCGAGGTACCACAGACTTATCTAAATACAAGAGTACCCTCTTGGGGTAATTACTGAACTTAATCAACATGAGTACCCGAGGCAGATCACTTTAACTTAATCGTGATACAAGAGTACCCTTTGGGTACTACACAGACTTAATCAGAGACAGAGTACCCATAGGTACACGTAATCCAAATCGTACGCAACGTAATCCTACTAAATACAAGGAAAGCACTGTGAGGCACTATGTAACATTTTCAGATAATGAGTACCCCAGTACTACGAGCTTAATCAGAGACAAGAGTACCCGTAGGTACTACAGAACTTATTCAGAGACAGGAGTACCCGTAGGTACTGGCGCAATTGTATACGCAGGTACATTCAGATCTTAACTCTTATTCTTTATTCAGAGTCTTATCATATAACCGCTTGACTTCCTGCACTAGCATTAGGAATGAGTAGATACGCATTACCTTGGGCACTTAAGATACTATACAATACTCGGCGTCAGAGCACTCCATAGACAGAGGTCAGAAAGCACTTGCACAGACAGAGGTCGTGAGCACTAATCGTACAGGAGTGTCGTAGCACTAATCGAGTACCGGGTTATTCAATCGAGTGCCTGAGCATCTAATCAGAGCACCCGTACTAATCAGAGTGCCGGAGCACTAATCAGGAGTACCGTAGTACTAATCAGGAGTGCCGGAGCACTAATCGTGAGTACCGGCAATTAATCAGACAAAGAGTGCCGTGTCATTTAATAACTGGCCTTTAGGTGGTTTTACAATTATAATGGTACAAGAACTTATTTTCCTATAATGTGGCATTCTAAATTTCCCAGTTCCGCGATGCATCGCCCTTCATATCGTATAAAAGTGATGCGTATGTAATCACACCTTATTCATGGATTCTTATTCTTCTATGAATCTACTTTACCTAAGAGTTGGAATCACCTAACGGATCATACAAATCGGCGGCATTTTCATGCCAACTAGTCATTTTACCGATTTTACCCGAGGGACAGTTTGAGATACTCCCCTTTTTCGGGGTCTTAACTTCATATTTGGCACTATCTCTTTGAACTATTTTAAATCTAAGGTGCTAAGGGTTCTATTCCAACTGGAATTACCCAATTCGGAGCACCATGTTCAAAACAACCCGGACTACTCCATGTTCAAAGTCGAATCGAATTCTTTCGCACACGGTCCCACTTTGAGTGAATTTCTTAGCCACTTAGGATCATAATTTGGAGATTCCTTCGCTTTAAGTTTGGTTCTCTTGAAGTCTATTTTACGAGCCACTTGAATCACTCAACCTGATAAGAATGAGTAAGTTTATTACCAAAATACAAAAACTCGGGTTTAAACAGAAAACCGTGTAACTGTGTCAGACTTCCAGACACGTCTAACTCAGACGGCAGACAAGCCTGGGCCAAAACGACCATAACCGAAATTGTACCGGTACAAGCTCAAATTGTACCGATACAATTCACCCGAAAATACCCAGAATGTGTGTTTTTGTTCCATTCTTCCATGTTTTGATATCCAATCAATTCTACACTTCAAACACACATCAAAACCATTTCCAATTCACCTTCAATCTCTTTCTTCAATTCATCTTTCAATTACATATCTTTCTTCACCTTTCACACCTCCAAAGATCATTCCAATATGGGTCTTAACCCAAACACAAAGCTAAAACCTGCGGATTTGTTAGGGTTTATTCTAACCCCAACTCAATCGTTTGTCATTTAACCATGAATCCAACCTCCAAGGAAGGATTCCTCACTTTTCAGGATTTATAGTTTTTACCAACCTTACTTATATCTTTGACAGACTGCAACCTAACAAACCCTAGATTTGGAACTCATAATCTTTTCTAGAATTCCATACAAAATTCATAGGATGCATAATCAAGGTTAGTTCCATACAAAAATCCAAGTTCCATACCTTGGCTTGCTTGATCACCTTCCTCCTCTTCTTCTCTTCTTCTTCTTCTTTCTTCTCTTCTTCTCTACGGGTTCTCCCCAAATGAGACCAATTTGGTCTTTTAAAAATCCAGATTTTGTTAAGGCCTTGTTTGGCCCTCCAAAACCCATTTTTGGGTTAGCTTTCTCTAATTGCAAAAAGGTCCCTCTATGTTTGACCATTTGTATTTCAAGTCCCCAAAATTGTATTTTGACCCATAATCTCTTCAATTTATGACTTTTAAGCCCCTTTTTGGACCAATTACAAAATTGTCCTTAAATTTTGTAACCCTCCGGTCCCTGTCTCGTGTTTCGCATTTAACCTACGAAACAAATAAATATGCTTACAAATACTCCTAAAACATGTCGAAAACGACTAAGTGATATTTCTGGGCATACACAATACATGTAAATAATAAATATAAAAATAATATAATAACAAAATGATAATTTATTTATTTATTTATTACATATATATGTATCATTCAATAGTAAATATTTTCATCATCCATCAAATAGTCCTGCTTTTCTCATAAGTGCTCTAAAGAAATCCACATCATAATAAGATACAGTTTAGTCCTTTTAGCATTAGTAAAGTTCATTTCTATATTTTTCTATCTTTTGGCAGTGATGCTTGGTAGTTATCCACAAATGGGTTTGGTCGACGGAGCCGCATACGCGACCAATGTCCTTCATACCACATCTATGGTACGTATTCTCATGGCTCTTGAAGGCGATATGCGATGCTTCTCCTGCTTGCCTCAAAAGATATTCCACTTTGATGATGCATCAGTTTCCTTTACGGGTAGGAATTATTACCACAGTTCCATGGTATCGTAGAATTCCTTCCACGACCTCGACTCGACCATGACTAGCCCACGCCCATTGGGCTTGAGATGATATCACATTTACTTCAGAATGGTCTGGCCCAAAGTAGAAGGACTGGTGGATTTTTCAATAAAGCTCATTATCTCCGTCACACAAGGAGACATGAAATTAGTTCATGATACTTTTAAACTCCGCGCTCGATATCGGGCACTGCAGTGAGCACATTCGAGATATGGAATGTAGCGACGTTTTCTGAAGATGTCTTCCTCTCGCGACCTTTCTCCACATAGTTTCCAACTATGAGCTAATTCCTAAATAAAGCAGCTTATATTCGCTAATTGTTTCCAAAATCTTCGCAACCTCGCTTGACGAATACATTCGAGCTTGAGGACTACATCGCTTTTTGGTGGTCGTATTCCTTTAACCTTCATTCCATGTGCCGGCATGATCTTTACTGTAAAGATATTCATTTTTCAAGTCCTCACGGAGATGACGCCATGAAAACTTCACGATTTTCACATGATCCCGCAGTGGATGCTTGATTTTCCTTTATCAGGGGATTTCCCAAATTCATAGCATCAAAGTGGATCTCAGCATCAAGGATCCATGATAGATAGTTTTTTCCATAAATATCAAGGGCTACAAACTCTAATTTTGTAAGATTTGACAATTTCAAAAAAAATCCTTTAGAATGTGATGAAAAAACAAAGGTTAATTTTAAGGTAAGACTTAGATGATTACCTCCAAAGCAAACTCGTGCTGATAACGTTTTGAAAATGTTGCTGAATGATGATCCAAAGGAGATAGTCCCTCTCATGTACGAGAAAATCATAGAATTTCCCAAGAAATGGAAATAGTGTCAGAGAGAGCAAGGAAGCAAGATGGGGAGAAAGATAGCTTTACTTTTTTCCGGGATAAATCATACATAGGGTGGGAAGACCTATTTATAGGCTCCCAAAGTGACCTTCTAATATCCTCATTAATGAGGGAATTAATTACATAATTAATGATGATATATGTATACAGAATTCAAGATGAATTCATTTATTGCAAAACATTGAATCCATAATGGCTTTATTGTATGATGCTGAATCCAGGGTGGCTTCATTCATTTCAAAAACCTTTCATTTATAACAATATGGAATTTTTAAAAAGAGAACTTAATAAAATTCTAGATAATACTTGGCTAACAAGTACACAATTTTGAAAATGAAAACTTTATGAAATTCTAAATAAGACTCGGCAAAAATTTTCCCTTTTTTTCCATCATTTAATAGATATTGAGTATATAAATATATGAATCTAGACTGCATAATGAACTTTGCTTATTTGGCTAACATAATTAATCCAATTTTATCATTTCATTAATGAGATACAGGTCATTAGTTATCCAAAATCATAAGCCTTTGCTACAGACCAAAAAAAAAAAATCATATTTCATACCAAAACTTCAATTATCACATCATCATCTCTAGTATTACATATCAAAATAGCATAATAGGACACGAATATAATAAGGACACCAATGAAACAAATACAGAAAATAGAGTGATGCATACCTCTTGGCTCGCTCCAGACCACTGAGGTTTTTTTTTATAAATAAACAATTACGTTGGTAGAAGAGTTATCTGTTGGATAAACAAACACACTAGTAGAAGAGAAGAGAAGAAGATAATTAGATAATGGAGAATTTTGATATTGTAATTAAGATTTGTGTATTGTAATATCTAACTTTCTACAGGCTCCTTACTCTCAAAATCCTTATACAATATGTTTTTTTTACATTTTCAAAGTAATTTCTTAGCTTATATTGGTAGGCATTATAAGAAAAAAAATTGGGAATACAAATGCCAATAGTTGCACAACTTCAATATTGCACCAACAATAGTTTATTCATAAAAATGATTCCCTACAAAAACTGCCATCGATGTTAAGCTTTGTCCACCCGGGGGTGGCTCACACTCTGGCTAGCATTCACTTCGGATTCACCTTTGGAGCACTGGGTAGTCCTTTTCCAGGTAGCCATTTCTCAAATAGCCATATTCCTCTATGTATCATCTCTCAATTAAAGCACCAATGATAGGGCTTCAAGCCCAATCGGAGAACCCATCTAGCTTAAGTACCACTCCATACTCTTGTGTGGAACCGATGTGAAATCGTATCAACCACATTGAGAGCAAATCGTTCTTTCTAGACATACTCATTCACATTAGATATAGGAGAAAGGTTGTAATGAATCCACTCCTTGAAAGGAAGGTTTAGATCTTCAGCTTTTACCCTTTTGCCCATCAAGATTCACCAGAGATGCTTAACTCTTATACACATCCTAAAAAGGTGATTGAGATCTTCACTTTCCATAACACAACAATGTCAAGCCGATACTAAATTATTTTGTTAAATTAAGAGTATTTATTGATCCAAAAACAATTTATCAATAATCAAAAGACCCATTAAATACATTACAAAATAATAACTTTAGTAAAACAATTAAGCGTATCAATTCGTACTAGGTGTAAAACATACCTAACATGAATCCATAATTGTTGGTTGTCATTAGTTTACCAAATCTGTAAGGGATGAAATTAAATAAATGCTATGGTTGAAGATGAATCTTTCCTCCTCCCTAAAGTGTGTTCTACCAAACCCTTGTAAAATTATCGGGCTTTATTTACTCATATATATATATATATAACACAAATGAATAATTGGACTTTGGTCAAATAAGCTTATCAAAGCAAGGGAAAAGATAGAACCATTGACTCATAACTAGTTAATATTAAATCATCCCATAAATGACCCATAATTAGCATGCACAATTACATAATTAAAATTGTAATATGATTATGTAATATGATTAAAATTGTATATATATATATATATATATATATATATATATATATATATATATATATATATATATATATTATGGAATTGCACCTTAACGTAATTTTCCCAATTTTAAATATATGTTAGACAAAGTTTTGGAACCAAAGATACATTAGATTAAAAATTGATTGATTAGTTTAATTGTTTATTTTTAATATTCAAATGTGTTGGGTTTTTTTTTTTCAAGTTTATAGTGAAATAGATAAATTAGTACATTAATCACCCAAACGTTTTTAATTACACCATATTCATAAATTTAAAATATTAATTTTTATTTATTTATGACACTTATTCATTTTACATATTAAGTTGTAGTATTATGTTATTTTTTATTTTGAAAGCTAAACATTTTAGTTTCAATGTAGTAAACTGTCCCCCCTATAACTCGAACCCGGGACCCCCTCTTTCGTATGTCATTACCTTTTTTAAATATTGAACGATCTATCACATGAGTTACACATGATGATCATAATTTTAATATTAACTTTTAAATTAAAACATATATAAAAGAAGGAATTTATATGAGTAGAATGAGCTTATTTCCGGGCCTGTTTGTTTACTGTCTCCGAAAATTGTTTTATGTTCTAAAAAACAAGTAGAATAGGAAAAGAAAAAAACATGTTTGGTTTCCAATTTGTTTTTGTTTTTTTTTTTGAAAATTTTTGTTCGACTTGGTGTTAATCCTAAGCTAAGTATAACCTAATTTTGGTGTACGCTAATTACGGTGTTCCGCGTAACACCTTGTCTTGATTTGTCGGAGATGTAAGAAAAAACAAAGAAGAAAATAAAACGATCGAGCTGCAGTCGTTTTGGGCTCACTAGAGAAAGCCCTAAGACAAGGAAGAAGACGAAGTCTAAGAGTTCATATCTGCACGCAGCTCAGGCTCACTGCGTGGCTCTAATTCTCCGCTCAACCTTGTCTCCCTGCTCATTTCGAATATCGAAATCGGTAACCTCCGAACCTGTCTTCCAAATTTTAGTTTCCTCTGTTTTTTTTATCTATTTCCAGAAATTTCATACGAGTTTGAAAGTAGTCAGTGAATTGTAATCATTTTATAGAATTTTTCGCTGAATTCTTCTTGTGTTGTGGTTATTGTTCGTAAAAATCAAAACTTTATTCTTACTGAAGTTGTATGCGTGTCAGTACTGTGCTGGATTGGTTGTTTTACGTCTCATTTGTTTACTTATTTATCTCATTTCTGAGATTTTTTCTGAAATAATTGTTCATAAGTCCATTAATCTTTCCAAAATTTTAATTTTGTACGTGATGTGATTTGTGCTTGAATTTGAATGTTTAATTGAACCACTGTTTGTCCAAAATATTTAAGGTGGCCATGATGAATTTGCTTCTGGAAATTGTAGAAAATTGCAAGATAACTGATTTGGGACTGTTCTGAAATTAATAAACGATGTCTGTCATTCTGGTTCAGAGTGGGACAGAGCTGATGATCATGTCATTAAATGTGAATTTTTAGTGCAAATTGTCAAATTATCTTGCATTATGTGTTAACATAATAGGGAGGCTTCGAAGTGCATGTGGGTGGGATGAGGGTTTAGTTCTTCAACCAAACTAGAGATGATTACACTCACTATAAATGCCAAGTGACTTCTATCACACATACTAACACATATTTGAGCTCGTTAATTTTGTTTTTGTTTTTATTTTTGTATTTTTTTTGTTTTTTATCAACAAAAGAAGCTAGAGTTTGGAACTGGCACTAGCTAATTAAATGTTTCATCCAATTATGACTCAAGCATGAATTTGTATTGAGTTTTGGCTACTTTGTGGGACTTTCCATGGAAGTATTATAGGAAATCTCCACATGGGATGTGTATTAAAACCAGAATCTGGAAAGAAGAGATATTAGCATTTAAAAGTATTACATTCGGATTGGTCTCACAACTGGGTTTTGCTGCTTGTGGCCATGTTCTTTATTTTTTTCCGGGGTTGTGTGGAGATTGTCTTTGTCTTCAAATTTATTTGGAAGGCGTTAGCCGTGAGTGCATTTGTTAAAACAACAAAAACTGTTGTTGTTTTCTTCTTCCTTGCATACATATACTCCCTCCTTCGCAGTTCATGCATTGTTTATTGTTTCTTTTATGTAATTAATGGACAGAAGAAAGAAGACATTCTAATGCAATTCTTCCATGGTTTGTTTGCTTGTGGATATATATAGGTATTCAAGTTTAGTCAAATGCACACTGATTGGAACTATTTTCTTGTTATAATTCCATGCGTTGATATGAACACTCTTCATCCTATTTGCAGGTGTGGAGATGCTGTTGGGTGCAATAATACTTTCTCCAGCAGAAGGGTTGCAGCATCGATGACTTATCATTGAGGGAGTTTTATTGCATTGAAGTGATGTGGACCAATGTTTTCAAAATTGTATGTTCTTATTCTGCTATAGCAGCTTTTTATCATTCAAAATCTAATTTTGTTATGTGGATGAGTTGTTCAAAGATGTCCCCTTCTCTGGCTGGCGTGAGTTGGGAGGGATGGATCCAACTCGACAGCACCAGCTCGTCATTTCTCACCTTTAATTAACTGAAGCACCTTTATGTTAATTGCTGTGTTTGATTGTTTGCATTTGTTCTTGCCTTTGATGCTTGGAAATGTTTTCATAGCTTCCAGCTAATTGAAATGAGGAGCATTTCATTGTCAGTTGGTTGTTCCTAAAATATTAGTATTTGTGGTCGCATGATATCTTTGGGAGGGGGAGTGTGGAATCCTTGGTTTTCTAGACCGTTAAATACCTAGGAGATGAGACTGTGGAGAGGTTGATTTTGACTTTGGAAGGAAAGAGGGTGGTTCTTGATTGGGAGGATGGGATGATATGGAAAGAGTCTGAGGATGGGAAATTTTCAATCAAGGATTTTAATGGAACTGTGGAGCGTAGACATTCAGTACGATTTCTGAGTACTATCGTTTGGAGCCTGTATGTCCCTATTAAAGTGGGGTTCTTCGATTGGGAAGCTTCATGAATCAAGACTTTAACCTTGGACCTATTAAAGAATAGGGGGTGTTCTCTTCTTAACAAATGTTAGTTTTTGTTGTTAGTAGTTGATGATCATACTCTTATTCATTGTTTCCTGTAGATGTTGCGGGTACTATTCACTCTTGCGTAATGTGGGTCCTCACTTCATAAATTAGAGAGACCCTCCTGGGTTGCCATGGCACTTTCATGGGTAGGAAGCATAGGAGGTGTTAAGAGAGAAAAGAGAGAATCCCTAATTTTATTATTTCACGGAAAAGAAGTCTAGCCTTTACATTATATATTGGACTTATATATATACACACTCATAGGACCCACAACAGCGCAAGACAGCGAAAAGACTGTACAATATCTAACACTCCCCCTCAAGCTGGAGCATATATGTCATATGCACCAAGCTTTGCAACCCAGGAGGGTCTCTCTAATTTATGAAGGGAGGACCCACAATACACCAAAAAGAGTGAATAATAATTCCCACAAAACCGTACCCTGGGGTAATGAATAAGAATATGATCAATCAGCTTTGCTTCAACACAACAAAGAAGTCTAGCCTTTACATTACATATTGGACTTATATATATATACACTCATAGGACCCACAATACAGTAAGACAAGAAAGAAAAAGACTGTACAATATCTAACACTCCCCCTCAAGTTAGAGCATATATGTCATATGCACTAAGCTTGTTACAAATGTATTTAATTCTAGGACCTCTGAGAGATTTAGTAAAGATGTTTGCTAGTTGATCATTTGAATTGACAAAACTAGTAGTCATACATCCTAATGCGATCTTCTCTCTAATGAAGTGACAATCAACTTCAATGTGTTTGGTCCTTTCATGGAAGACTGGATTGGACGCAATATGCAGAGCAGCCTGGTTATCACAAATGAGCTTCATCTGTTCATCCTTTCCAAATCTCAACTCCTGGAGAAGGTGTTTCACCATATGAGTTCACATGTTGTTTGAGTGGTCATACCGATACTCCTACTTCACAATAGATCTAAATTTACCACATGTTGTTTCTTACTCTTCTAGGATATTAGGTTACCACCAATGAAAACACAGTACCCTGAAGTGGAACGTCTATCTGTGGGTGAGCCAACCCAATCTGCATCTGTGTAACCAATAACCTGGGTATGACCTCTATTCTCGTACAACACACCCGCCCGGTGCTCTTGATATATCGCAAGAATGCGCATTACAAAGATCCCAACGGCTATCACATAGCAGACCAGGAATCGACTCAACAACACTTACCGGAAGGAAACGTCTGGGCCGAGCAATGGTGAGATAATTCAGCCTTACCTACGAGTCACGAGTATCTCCCGTGGTCTCCTAAAGACTTCGCCCCATATTAAGCTCGACATTAGAATCCATAAGAGTGTCGAATTTGGCATAACCTAACATACCCTGCCTAAGATGTCTAGCATACTGCTAGAGAGGACTACAATTAACTGGATCAGCTATCTTAATTCCCGTAAAGTACTTGAGTTTCCCAAGTTTTTAACAGTTAAAGTAAAAGATGTCATTTAGCTTCGAATACCATCTTGATCACTCGTCAGAATGACGATGTCATCCACATAAACAACCAAATAAACACACTGCCCCGAAGAGTTATGATGATAAAACCGAATGGTTTGTCAGGATCGCAAGCATGCTAAATTCTGAACAACAGAACTAAAACTACCAAACCATGCTCGGAGGAGATCGTTTGCCATATAGAGAGCTGTAACCAGCACACTAAACCGTGACCCTACAACAAAACCAAACGGTTGCTCCATATAAACTTCCTCGACAAGATCACCATGAAGGAAGACATTTTAATATCTAATCGAAAAAGTGGCAAACACATAGTACTATGGAGAGGCTGCACTGACATAAGCAATCTTGGCAACGGGGGAGAAGGTGTCACCATAATCAAAACCATAAACCTGATTATATCTTTTAGCAACCAAGCGGGCCTTAAGGCGATCAACCTGACCATCAAGACCAACCTTAACTGTGTAGACCCAACGACAACCAACTGGAAACTTACCAAATGACAAAACAACAAGATCCCAAGTGCCAGTTGAGCGCAGAAATATTTCATCTACCATCGTCGTCACAAAATTTCGGATGGAAAGTGCTCACTGCGTTCTTAGGAAGAGAAACAGAGGAAATAGTAGAAACAAATGCAGTAGGATGAAGATAATTGATGGTAACTCAAAAAATTGTAAATAGGATGAGGATTGCCAGTGAGCGATTACCTTCCGAAGAGCAATAAGTGTTATTAGCAAGAGGAAGATCCAGGGTAGAGAAGTCAAGGGAGAGGGAAGTGAGTCACAGGGCCTAGTGTAAAAGGAGAGGGAACGAACTCAGACTAAGTGATCGACGATGATAAACCCGAAGGGACGAGAAGAGTACATCATCAACATAGGCGAGGAGATGATAGGAAGGTAAGAGACTTCGCAACTGAAGAGACTGGAGGAGGAGAAGAAGGGGAGTCCTCAAGAAGGTGACATCCGCGGAGAGAAAGTATCGATGAGTCTAAGGGGAATAACAACGATAACCCTTCTGAAATCGGGAGTAGCCTAGGAAGATGCATTTCGTGGCCTTGGCGGAAAGCTTGTCTCGTCCTGGAGTGAGAATATAAACAAAGCAAGTACAACCAAAGACACGAGGAGGAAGGAAATAAAGAGGTTGGTCGCAAAAAGAAGGGGGCATGAGGAATCGAGCATGTAAATACGTGATGAGGGCATTACGACACGAAATAACAAGTCGGTAAGAACGCCATTCCCAAAACGAAAAGGAACATGATAATGGAGGAGGAGAGTAATGAAAGTACCCCAATAAGATGACGATTCTACGCTCTGTCCACCCCATTTTGTCGAGGTGAGTACGAAAGCATAAGTAAGATCGACGAAGGATCCCAAGTTAGGACATAAATGAAATAAAGGGTGCAGAAAAATATTCTATGGCATTGTCACTATGAAACACACGAATAGAAATATTGAACTGGGTGATAATTCCAGCACAAAATTTATGGAAAATAGAATATAACTCACCGATTTTTCATTAAAATAAACTGGGTACATCGAGAATAAATATCAATGAAAGTGACAAAATATTGAAATCCTAGCACGCATCTAACAATGACCCAAACATCAATACGGGATAAGTTCAAGCGAGATTTTCATTCGATTATTCAAACGCTGAACGACACGAGTATGTTTCCTGCCGACAGACTCACACGCAAGTGACGACAAAGTTGAAAAACGAGGGACCATCTTCTGGAACGTAGAAAGACTAGGGTGACCCAGACGATTGTGGAAGAGGAGTGGAGCATCAGTGGAAACGCAAACTGCAGGAGATGATTGCAAGGTGAGGTGATAGAGGCCCTGAGACTCACGTCCGATGCCAATCGTCTTCCCCGTACTTCGGTCCTACAAGGTCACAAATTTATCAGAAAAAATAATGGAACAGTTAAGGGTACAAGTGATTTTACTGATGGAAATAAGATTAAAGGGACGCTTAGGAGTATAAAGGACAGAAGTGAGAGGTAGGGAAGGGAGAGGATGAGCCAAACCTATACCTTTAGCCATAGTTTGAGAACCATTAATGCATAAAATGCGAGGTAAAGTGTAAGGGTAGTAGCAGGTTGGTAAGATCTTTATTGCCGTAAATGTGACTAAGCACCAGAGTCTGTAATCCAGGTCCAAGAGAAGATGTATGGAGTACGCAGCAGCGCAGGCATTATCTGGCCCAAGCAACATGCACAGCCAACTTGGCTACTTGATAGCGAAGAGAGTATCATACCTAATCGCTAATGGGGGAATACCGAGATGTGGAGGAGCTCGTGAGTCCGGGGCTACCGAGAATTAGAATCGTAAGACTAGGCCACGTGGCAAAGATGGAGGCATCCATGAACCGATAACAACTCCATCACGAGTGTGGCCAAGCTTATCGCATTAGGTGCAATGAGACGTTGTTCACTGATACCATCGCGACCTCCCGAAGGTTAGTGTGAGAAACTAATACAAGCACCCAGTTTGCCATCAATATTGTGTCGAAGGAGATAATTTGAGATAATGAAATAAACACATCATCCAAGGATGGACCGATGGATCGCCAAAATCTTATCTCGAGGGTCTCAAGATCGATCTGAGGCTAATGAGGAGTAAGGACCATGAAGAACTTGTCAAACTCGCGCTTGTCGAGCCCCAAACGCTACCTAGTAAGAGGCATTAGTGTCGAGCCCTTAAGAGAGGCACCGCCATTATAATTAGATAAACTTACGTCCCCGTTGTCTGATATTAACACAGCGTAAGCCACCTTATAAAGGCGTTGAATATCAATTGTATAGAACTTTTTACCGATTCCAAAACTTAGAACATGTCTTGTAAGTCTAAGATGAAGCAAAATTTTTGATCAACCGACCGCTGGCACGCTACATAGTTGCATCTATTTTCTCCAAAGGCACCTTGTCAACACTAGGTATAGCATCCTCCTGTAATAAGATGATCCTCATAACCTTGTCCCATTGAACCGAGTTCCATGTTCGATCAGAGTATAATTCTCACTACCAATCAATTTCTTGATGTGATAGTAGGAGATCCAGAGATAATGTATAAAATTAGGATTTTTAGTTGCCATATCCACTAACCGGAGTATCAATCACGTTTGATTGAAGAGAGCCCTACATTAGAGGGCTAATCACTACTGGAGCTTCGAAACTTGGAAATCACTACCGTGGAACTGGAGATGAAGAAAAAAAAAGACCTAAACCGTGGAGAAGATGATTGACGGAGTGCGGCGGAGGCAGAATGGGCAAAAAGGTGGATAAGGAGGGCTCAGGTGGATCCGGCCTGAGGGATGGAGCAGAAGACGCGCACCGATCGACTTCGGGCCGTGGAGTCCCATCACCGTAAAAGGATCCACGCCGGCATGGACGCTAGTCAGCCGGAGAAGGAGGCGCGTGACTGGGCGTCGGGTTGCGCCGCGGGTTGCCACCGTGAGTAGTAGATTCCGCCTCGTGCGCCGAATCAGATTTCGGCCGAGAAGAGTTGTTTTGAAAGCCACCTACTGTGGCTACTACGCTTGGGAGGAGGAGATCCAATACTGAGGGTTCCGGAGGAGGAAGAAAGTGATCTAATGTAACACATCAAAAAGTAAATTGCGCTTTTCCCTTCATTCGATACCATGTTAAGAGAGAAAGAGAGAATTCCTAATTTTATTATATTAACGAAAAAGAAGTCTAGCCTTTACATTACATATTGGACTTATATATATACACACTCATAGGACCCACAATACAGTAAGACAATAAAGGAAAAGACTGTACAATATCTAACAGGAGATTTAGAGGGTAAGTGTTTTATGCCTTTATTGGGCAGCTTGGAAAGAAGGAAACCAAGTCGCTTTTGGTAATGAAGAGCTCTCAATCCAAAGGATGAAAAATTCTTTTGTTTGTAATTAACGTTCTTGGACTAAATTGTGTATAAAGGACCTTTATCTTTAGTCAACTCTTTTGATTGGTTGGGATCTAGGTAAGGGCATGTGAGATCTTTTATATTCTTTTTATTATTATTTTTCTAGGCTTTAGGCGACTTCTATATACTCCCTATATGCACTGGTTTGGCCTTCTGGTTCCCTCTTTAGTCTTTCCTTTTATTTATTTAATATATTTTTCGTGCTTTAACCTATAAAAAAAGTTGTATGGCTTGTGCAGCCAATTCTACTTACTTAGGATTAGGGCTTCCCATCCTGGACTTAGAAAATAGCACGTGCAACTTTGGTGAAGAGTTTGTCAATTAGCTGCATGATCAGTAGTTGTATTACTTGTTTGACAAACTTGCTTTAAAAACATTTAATTTTTCTTGTTTTTTCTCTCTTTTGATAGGTAACTTTTTGTTCCTATCAGTGCTTGAACCTAGAACTTTCCATAAACTGTCTCCTTCCCTTTTTCACTTGAGCTAGGCCTCAAGGGCTACTTTCTTGTGTTATAGTTCAAGTCTGGCAGCGATGTTCTGCCTCTGTGTACCTTCATGTACTTCTGAATTTCCATTGGGAGTAGATCATTATTTGTAATTTGTTCAGTTTTTATAACATATACATCTTTTTATCATAGTTTACATCATTGGCTATTTCTGCAGGGAGGTCTTCATCACATATCATGGTTTCAATTTCTCCCTTATGAATCTGATCTAAATCCTCCAACTGATAAAAGGTTTGATGTCAAGAATTTGGACAGCTTTCTATTAAAATTCAAGTTAATGTTAACAATCAGGAAGGGCACTTTGTTAACTCATATTAATGAAATGAGATTTTTCTTTGCATTTGGGCAGCGTGAAAGTAGAGCAGAAAGATGCTGCAGCATTAGCGGTGATTTCTTCACATTTGCAGTTACAAAGGGAAGGATTTCTCAGCACATGGACAAATTCCTTTGTTGGACCCTGGGATCCATCTCAGGGTCTGCATAACCCTGGTATGGTTCTATGTGGCTATTCACCCACACTGTTATATATGTATACATACATACATCCATACACATATTTTTTTTTATCAGTAAAAAGCAGTATATATAGATATGAAAAAAGAGCACCAAGCTCCCAACAAGTACACAAGAGAAGCACATTAGAGTTATCAAACACAATTTTACCCAAACCCCATCCAAGCCAAAAACTCCACCAAAGAATTTAAGTTATCCATACTGAACACCTTAGCCCACCCCCACAAGGTAAACAGAAAGAAAGATTTCATCCTATGTACAGAGGGGGCCTCATTTTCAAAAACCACCCTATTCCTTTCCAACCACAGAGTCCAAAATAAACACAGAGGAGCCGCCATCCAAATTCTCTTCCTTTCTTTCCACACTAGCACTTTGCCAAGCAAGGAGAAGCTGCCCAACCGTACTGGGAACACCCAATTAGTTTCGCACTGCTAAAAGGAGGTCCCATAACATCTTGGCTCTCGAACAATGGATAAGCAAGTGGTCTATTGTTTCCTCATGCTCTTCACATAAAAAACACCTATTTACTATGGGAATCCCCCTCCTCTTCAGTTGGTCCAGCGTTAGCACCTTACCCCAGGAAGCTTCCCAGGCGAAGAAGCCCAATTTTGGGGGAACACTTGGGTTCCAAATGGATCTACTAGGGAAATCCAAAGGGGGAGCAAAGACGCCTTACGATACATATGTCTAACTCGAAGCCATCAACAAGAATCCTTTAGCAAGACGATCCTCTGAAAGGTGCCTAATCTTCTCGCTAGAAGAAAATAAAGAACCTTTCCACCTCTTCCATCTCCCGGGGCCATTGGAAGGTCTAAGGAAGACTGGAGACCAACCCCCACCCTCCACTAAAGAATCCCAAACATCTGCAACCCTCGCGTCCTTGTGAGCTGCCAAATTGAACAGAGTGGGGAAAGCATGGCTCAACACGGTCTCGTCGCCCCAAGGATCCTTCCAAAAAGCCAACCTACTACCATTTCCTAGGGAGGGAATAGCGTTATGAGAGAAGGAAAGCCATTCTTTTCTGATGTCTTTCCATAAGCCAGTACCATAACCTCCCCTGATGTCTCTAGAATACCAACCCCCAGCTTCCTCCCCAAACTTGGTAATCGATCACTCATTCTCCAAAGAGAGTCCCTCCCATTAGCAAAGTCCGCTAACACCACTTACACAAAGAAGGTTGGTTCATATCACTAAAGGCCTCACCCCTAACCCTCTACTCTTTTCAGCAACCGTTTCCAGCTTGGACCAGATGTAGTTTCCGATCAAGATTCCCTCCGCCCCAAAGAAGTCTCTCTGAATCTTCTCCAGTCTAGCACAAACAACCTTTGGCATTACATCCATACACATATATACAAATATATTATTTTTATATCTTTTCGAGGGGAAAAAATTGTACTACTTATGCTATTTTAAAGCATCTTGAAACACTAATTACTGCCTCTGTATGAGATGCACAGATGAAAAAATTAAGCTCTGGCTTTTTCTTCCTGGGCGTCATTCAACAGTTGCTGAGACTGCACAAGCTGCAGTATCTAGATTAAGAGGTATTTTGTGTTCACAAATCGCCTTATGGATTTTGTCTGATCCTGCTTCTAAGTTTATTCATATTTTTATTATAATCATTTTATATTTATGTTACTGAACATATGATATTTACCTATTGCTTTCTCGGAAGTTGTTGCATCTGGATTCTGGTTGGCTCCTGGGGACTCAGAAGAGGTTGCAGCTGCATTATCTCAAGCTTTAAGAAATTGTATAGAGAGGTCATTTTTCTTCTATTTCCAAGTTGTCTTCTAAGTTCGTGGTCATGTATTTACATATATCTTATTGACATTGACAGATCACTCATTGGACTTAACTACATGAGATTTGGGGATGTATTCTCAAAGTACCATCCATTTTCACAGAGTGGAGAACTTTTCAGGTTTTCTGTAATAAATTACGTTATCTTATTTTATTTTTTTATGTTGAGTGGTAATAATGATGTTGGACATTCTGATGATGATATAATTATTATCATTTGTTATTATTATTTATCAGTTTAGAGTCTTATATTGACATGAAGACATCAATAGTGGATGATGGTCACAATGTCTACCTGGTATATAACCCAAGTGTACATGATAAGATTGTTAGAAGGGTAGCTGGAATTGATTAGTTTGGGAATAGAATGAAAGAGGACTATTGAAGGTATTAAAAAATTGGGATGGGAGCTGAAGGAGCTGAAGGAGCTGGTGCTTCTGTCTGGTCCTCAGCTCCAGATTTGGAATGAAGGATCCTGTGCAGGACCTAAGATGCTGCTATACTTTGATGGTCGATTTGGTATAGTTATTTTTTTCTGCCTCATGTTAGTGTGTCTTTCTTTCTTTCACCATGGGATATTCTGCATGTACATTGCTTATACTTTGAGGCTTTATTACTATAATCTAGTTCTTATTAGAAAAAAATAGGGAAAAAGGGGATGGCGGATGGTATTTCCTATCTTGCATTGGAGGTGATGCTCCTTTGGAGAGGTGATACTCTTGTGGCCATAAAAGGATGTTTCTTTGCTTTTTGGCAAACTAATGGATATTGTGTCAACACAAACAAATGTATAGATAAATAATATAAATCAGGAATAAAAACTATAACATGTGGGGCCTGATAATAGGCTATGCCAAAATTTTAATGAAACCTTTGTAATTTCTAAAATGCTTTTCTAATTTATGGTTTTAGAGTAGATGTGTTTTGGGAGGAAGTGGATAAAGTGGTGTATATCCACACAAGCTTTTCGATGCTTGTCAATGGAACTCCTACAAGCTTTTTTAGGAGCTCTAGAGGGTTAAGACAAGGGGACTCCCCTCCCCTTTTTTGTTTGTGATTGCAATGGAGGCCTTTAGCCGTTTGATTGAGAGGTTAGTTCGAGGGGGCTTCTGGACAGCTTGCATTGTGGATGGTAGAGGGGGTGGAGGAGTAGAGATTTCTCATTTATTGTTCGCAGATGACACTTTGATTTTTTTTGAGGCTAGCGAAGATCAAGTGACTTATCTCTATTGGCTTTTGTTATGCTTTAAGGCTTTATCTGGATTGAAGATTAATTTGGAGAAAAGTGAACTAATCCTTGTTGGTTGCGTTGATAATGTGCAAGTGTTAGCTGCTGATTTGGGGTGTAGGTGGGGATCTTGTCAACTGCTTATCTTGGAATGCCTTTGGGTGTTTATTATAACTCATATGTAGTTTGGGATGAGGTTGAGGAGAGGTTCCTAAAGAGATTGGCTATGTGGAAGAGGCAATATAATCTCCAAGGGTAAAAGAGTCACACTTATTAAAAGCATGCTTTTGAGTTTGCCCCTTTACCTTATGTCTATTCTTCACTTGCCAAGGAAAAGTTTGATTGAGGTTGGAGCAGATTCAATGACATTTCCCTTGGGGGGGTGGATGGAACGCAAGATGCACTTAGTGAAGTGGTCTACTGTGTGCTTGGATAAAAGCATGGGTGGCTTGGGTGTTAAGAATTTGGAAAATTTGAATATAGCTCTTCTTTGTAAGTGGAGTTGGCGGTTCGCAAGTGAAAATGGGGCCTTGTGGAAGGATGTTACAGAAACAAGTATGACGAGGAAGAAGGGGGTGGTGGGGAAAGAAATTGAGGGTGGAGGGTTTTGGGATCTTATTTTCATTAGACACCCCAATGATTGGGAGATGGGTGAGCCGGTAAGCCTTCTCTCATGGCTACGCCCAAAGAAATCATGTGTAGAAATAGATGATATGCCTTGGTGGATGGATACAAAGAATGGTGTTTTTTTCTTTAGAAGCTATGTACAAGGTGTTGGAGCCTAGACCATCTATTGCTTTTCCTTCAACAAATATTTGGAGCGTTTGTGTTCATCCTAAGCTATGCTTCTTTGCATTGGAAGCAAATTGGGGTAAAGTCTTAACACTTGATCAACTACAAAGAAAAGGATTTGCTCTTGCCAATAGGTGCTTTTTATGCCAAGAAGTCGAGGAGAGAGCAAGCCATCTTCTTCTTCATTGTGCAATAACTAGAGTGCTTTGGGATCTTCTCTTTTCTCTCTTTGGCATCCCTTGGGTGAACCCTATCTTGGAGGGGATACCCTTATGTGGTGGAAGAGATCTTTTGTAAGAAAGGGCTGAAGGATAGTGTGGAAAGCGGGACCTTTGTGTGTCTTTCGGATGGTTTGGCTAGGAACTACATTGTTTTTAGGGATGAAGTTTTGTCTATACAAAAAGCTTAAGTTTTCTTTGTAAATCTCCATTGATCGGAGACTAAATTGTCTACTCAATTTATTGATTGGGTGGGTGCTAATTGAGGGGGATAGCTTTTTTTTGTACCTTCTCCTTTGTTGATGTTGTTTTCTGTAAGGGGGTAAGGTATTTTTTCTTCATACCTTTTGAGCGCTACTTTAGTGTCTCTTCGTCAATATACTGCTTTTCTAATCAATCAAGAAAAAAAAAGAATATATGTGTGTGTGTGTATATAATTCCAGGGATAGTAAGTATATGATTGTCTTGATTCTTTATTATTGATGAGTCTCATATGCTATTTAAGACTTGAAAAGATTCAAAGAGACTTCCTTTGGGATAGTGGGACGAATGAGAAAATGCTTCATGTGGTAAATTGGGGTATACCATACTAAGTATATGATTGTCTTGAGTCTTTATTATTGATGAATCTCATACTCTCAGTTGCTATTCCTAGGAGAGGGTCAATTTAAGACTTTAAAAGATTCAAAGAGACTTCCTTTGGGATAGTGGGGCGAATGAGAAAATGCTTAATGTGGTAATTTGGGGTATACCTTTTTCGGAACAAAGGTAAGGTGTCTTGGATTTAGAAATCTCTCCATTTTAAACAAGGCCATGCCAGGTTAGTGCAATTGATATTCGCTAATGAGAGTCAGTCCATGGAAATGAGTCATTGTTCAAAGGTTGGAGGGGTACTTTGGGGATGATTCTCAAGGGTTGTGCAAATGGATATAGGGTGGCTGTGTGATAGGAAATTAGAAATTTTAAAACGGATGTACTAAGTAGGTCTTGTTCCCGTGTTAGTGTTAAGGTTTAGTCTCCTAATTCATTTAGGATTATTTTCCTTCTCTCTTTAGTCTCCTAATTAGACTCTAACTTTGTTTCCTTTTTCCCAACACTAGAGTATAACATGGTTATTTCATTTTGTAAATTAATGAGAATCACGTATTCCTTTTATCTCAACATGGCATCGTGAGCCATAAAAGAGCTCTGAGAATACTAGGTTCTGTTTCGCAGGTGGTCAATTCCTAACCCATCCAAAGATTGTGTCAACTTGCCGTGCTACGCTCTTCACGGCCTCACTAAGCCAAACCATCGCTTCGAGTACCTTGTCTTTCGCAATTTTTATCTGCGGATTTTCCGATCACCTCCATTCCACGAAGAGCACACCAACAGGAGCGCTCCAATCTACCTTCCTAAGTGGAAGCCTTGCCGAAAATAAAGATCACACGCCAGCCACACCGCCGAACATCCCCTCGTCCGCGCATGAATTCACCGCCGCAAGACGCGGGCGCGGTAACACCGCTTTTACACGTGCCTCCTCCAACATGTGTGTATGTCGCCGACAAGCCCATCCATCCACTCCACGCGCACCCGCGTCCCGAAAAAGCCCTTTTCGCTTTTTCTTCTCGCCACTGCTATCAAGGCTTTTTCGTCAGCTTGAATCTCCATTGCTTTTGTGTTTTCTGAGCTCTACATATTTCGTGGACTCGGAGTTGTATATGTTGATTCCTACTTATTTCTCATCTCTATAGCTGAAAAGACTTCTCTATGGCTGGAAAAGGTCAGACTTTTAATTCTTTTTTATCTGGAACTCCTATGATTACCTTGGATAAACTCACAGGGAGTGAAAATTATTAGTCAAGGGCGTACCTCGCGGACCTTTGGTTTATTGGTAATGGATGTGAGGATTTTCTTACATCGCACATATTCTCGAAGATAAACGTACTTAATGGAAAAACTCCGATGCTTTACTTTTGCAATATTCTTCGACAATCTATTGATGCAGACTTATATAATATCAGCCTATAAAACTTGCTACACTCTTTTGGAACCAGTAAAGAACCGTATTAATTAATGATATTCAACGTCTCTAACAAGTAATATCCTCCATTGCCAATTTGAAATGTTTCAGATGGATATCTTCTACGGTGGATCTAACGTCTCGCCCTGCTGGATAAACTTATCTCTATTTTGCCAAAGTCTACTAATAGTGAGACTTCCCTGTCCAAGATGGATCGAGTCTTTATGATCATTCTTCCTCGCGAACTCGGGCCGTAGTTTGAGAACGCCCGGAACAGACACTCACTGAGTGCCATTCAAACCCTGATGAGGCTTTTGCTCTAAGCATTTCGCCTACACCTCCACTGCCACTCATTCCATGCGATCTGAGATTATATCGGACACTTCTGTGATGGTTTCTCATTCTCTTTCTCGAGGTGATTCCAGAGGTGGACGCGGTAGCAATCGAGGTAGAGGACAACGTCCTCAATGCACTTACTGCCATAGGCTTGGACACACCCGTGATCGATGCTATCAGTTACATGGCCGACCTTCTCAGATCGCTTCATTGGCTCCGCCTTGATCATTCAAAGATGTTCAGTTCCGCCCTCAGGAGCCCATTCACACACCTTGTGGGGTCATTCTGACACCCATAGCGGAATATGAGGAGTACCTCGCCCCCACCTGGGCGCTTAAATCTTCTTCCATTGCTTCGCTGCCCAGACGGCAATGTTTCGTCACTCTTACACATTCATCTCGCAAGACTCGATCCTGATAATCGGAGCCCGATCATATCTCTAGTAATAAAGACCTTTTTTCTTCTCTCTTACCTTTCCGCCTCTTTACCTAATTACCTTAGCTAATGGTTCCCTAAACCATAGCTAAGTGCATTGGCTTGTCCCCTCCCTTCCTTGCCCCTTACCTTTATACTTTATGTTCATAATTTTCTTTTTAATCTTATTTCCATTAGTAAGTTGACTCGTGACCTTCATTGTGTACTTACTTTTTCACACAGCTTTGTAACCTTGTAGGACTGGCGTACGGGGAAGACGATTGACATCGGACATGAGTTTGCAGTGGCTCTTTCTCTTCACCTCGCCACCCTTTGTTCCATCACACTTCCAAGGAAGCTCCTCTCTCTTCCTCCATTGCCTCTTGGCCATCCAAGCCTCTTCAAGTTTTGGAAGTGGGTTCCTCATTTTTCTAGTTTATCTCTTCGCTGAGCAGTCCCGCTGCCTGGGAAACATACTTCTGTCTCTGCTCCCAAAGCTTTTAGATCCTTGAACAAAGTCTCATTTGAGCTTGGTCACACCGATGCTCGGGGGGGTCTCTAGTCTACCTCTACTTTAGGATTTCACATTTCAGGTTACTTTTATATATGATTATTCTCGATGTACTTGGTTATTTTAATGAAAAACTCGAGTTGAGCTTTTTCTATCTTCAAAATTTCATGCTGAAATTCACTCAATTCAATACTCTATTCGTATTTTAAGAAGGAGCAATGCAAAACAATATTTCTTACGCCTATTCTTTTCCCATGTGATTCTTCACCAATCATCTTCAGGCTTACATTCCTCAAATGTAACGGAGTAATTGTTTAAGAATCGCCATTTTAGTTTGAGACAACTCGCACTCTCCTCCTCCATCATAAGGTTCCTCAACGTTTTTGGGGGGATGCTATCTTAGCTTCTTGTTATTTGATTAATCGTATGCCCTCCTCTGATTTGCATGATTAGATCCCTTATTCTATCTTACTACCTACTCAACCTCTCTTTTATCTCCCTCCGTGTCTGGCAGTTTGTTTTGTTCATATTCCTACCTGGGCAAGACAAACTTCGCCAAAGCCACGGCGGTGTCTTCGTTATTCTCACCTTCGCAGGTTACCGTTGTTATTCTCCGATACTCTCAATCATTTATCCGTCGATGCCACCTTTTTTAAAGATTCCTCCTTCTTCCTCCCTCAGAGTGGTGTCCTTCACCTGTATGTCTTTATCTATTCCTCTTGTTTTACCCTCTCCCAATTTCCCTTCTCCACCTATAGATGTCGTGACTCGACTGCTTCAGGTCTATACTCGCCTTCCTCGTCCTCCTACAGGGCCTCGTGTTGACTCATCTCTTAAGTGTCAGCTTGTCTCTTGCTCCTGCCCACAACCGTCCGATGATCTACCTATTGCCATTCTAAAGGTAATTCCACTCTACTTCTAACCCACATCTGCTTTATAATTTTCTTAGCTTTCATTGTTTATCTTTACCCTAATACTTCAGATTTGTTTCCAATCTTGTCTTCTGTCTCCCCCTAAAAGCACTAGTGAGGCTCTCTCTCATCCAGGCTGGAAACAGGCAATGGCTGAGGAAATGGATGCTCTTTACTCCAATGACACATGGGAACTTGTCGCTCTTCCTCTTGGCAAGTCTCCTGTTTGTTGTCGTTGGATTTATAGAGTGAAGGTGGGACCATGGTCGATTGACGCTTTAATACTCGTTTATTGCCAAAGTGGTACACTAACAATGTGGCTCGTATAATGCGATACCTTTCTCCCAGGGGCTCATGATTGCCCTTATTCGCTTGCTTCTTTCATGGTCGCTTGCGTGCTCATGACCTATTTTTCAGCTTAGATATCAAGAATGTCTTTCTTCACGGTGATCCCCGTCGGTGAGGTTTATATGAAAGAACCACCCTGGCTTTAGTCACTATGAGAAATTGCCTGGTATGCAAATTACGCTGCTCTTATATGGTCCTAAAATGGGCCTCCCCGAGCTTGATTTATTCATTTAGCCTGCTGGTTCGTGAGTTTGGCATGATCTCAAGCCAGCTGAATCATTCCGCTTTTTCATCATTCATCTATCGAAAGTGTATTTACTTGATTGTTTGCGTGAATATTATTGTCATTACTAAAAGTGTTCTAATCGTGACTTTATTTAAACTAAACAACACCTCTTCAACCACTTCACAAAATACTGGGAACCCAAGTGTTTTCTAGGCATTGAAATAAATAAATCTAATCTCCGCAGCTCATATTTCATAAGTATACCTCGAAATATCAATCGACACTAATATGTTAGACCTGTAAGCCCGCACACCCTATGGATCCGAATGTCAAACTTGTACCAAGTCGTGAGCTTCACCAGATCCTAGCGAGACATCGATGACTCATATGAACCCGAATCCATCTCACCTCACCTCATTGACATCTTGTTTCCCGCGAGCGAATAGATAGTTCCTACACCACCGATAAAAATACCGGACATTTGGTAGGCCTTATTCTCCATTATGATCAAAAGGAACCACAAGTCATGGGGTGTTGTATGAGAACAAAGCGTCACACCTGCATTGTTTGATACAAATGACGCAGATCGGGTAGGCTTCAATTCCAGCCAACAGAAGGTTTCTACATCATAGTATTTGTGTGTTCATATTGATGTAACTTAATATCCTGGAATAGTAAGAAACAAGATATAGCAGCCGCATTCGTCAAGCCGAAAATCGAGCTATGGCCTAAGAACATGGGAACTCATATATGGTCAAGCATCTTCTCCAAGAAATGCAAGATTCGTGGAAGGTGACGAACAACTGAAGCCTTTATATGATAATCATGTCGCCTTGCATATTTCATCTAACCCAAGCTTTCCATGAGATACTAAACACATCGGCCGGATTGCCACTTTATCAGAGTAGTATCATGACGGATGCATGACTACTAGTTTTGTCAACTCTAAGGATTCAACTAACAGACATCTTCACTAAGTCTCTTAGAGGTCCCAGGGATAAAGTATATATATGTGACAAGCTTGGTGCTTTGGACCTATATGCTCCAAATTGAGTGAGAGCGCGCATATTAAATTCCCAACCCTTGATTCTTTTCATTTTCTCTTTAGTCTCCTAATTAGACTCTAACTCTGTTTCCTTTTCTTTAACACTAGAGTATAATGAGAATCAATGTATTCCTTTTCTCTCGACAATTAGGAATGACATGAGGGTGAGATTTTGGAAAGACAAATGATGTAGGGATTTGACTTTGGTAGAGGCTTTCCAAAATTATTATTTCTATAGTTATTTCAAAAGATACTTGAGTACAGAGACATGGGAAGAGGAAGGGGAGGGATGACTTTCTAAGGAACTTGCATATGATCCCAATATTTGAAGCAATAAAGAGGATAAGATGCAGTAGATGGAAATGTAGAGTAGCGTTTTCTCAACGAAATCTTTTATGCTTCCTTGGCAAAGGGTTAAAGGGGCATTTTTCTGGTCAGCATTGTTAACCCTTGGGTGCCTGTGACAGTAGACTTTGTTTTTGTTTTTGTTTTTTTTTTTTTTTTTTGGGGCTTGTGAAGCCATCTAGGGAAAGATTCTGACCACTGACCAGCTCAAGAGGAGGGGTGAGTTTATGTCAAATAGAATGTGTCAAAGCAAGCATGTTACTGTAGTTGATCTTATTTTTGTTTGGTATCACATGGTTAGAGAGAATCTTCAAAGTTGTCATAGTTCCTTTTTTTGGGGAAGAAGTGCAAAAAAGCTGGAGTGTTACCCCTTTCTGTCTATTTTGGACTCTTTGAATGGAAAGATACAGGATGCCGTTTGGCAACATTGAACATTCAGGTTAAGTATTTAAATCTGTTCATGATAGGCTTTGTAAATTGGTTGTGCTCGACATAAGGAGAGGGATGCTGTTTCTTGTTTTCTCTTTCCCTTTTTGCCTTTTGAAGCTTAGAGTATGCATTGCGTGTACTTTTCAGTGCCCTTTCCAGGAGTTTATTACCGTGTTTCCTTTTGTTGCCTATCAAAAAATGATTAGCAGAATTTCAAGATAGCCCAATCAAGAAAAATATACTTAGTAATTGCCAATACTGTGTACTGTTTGGCCTTTCTAAATTTCTTGTTGACACCTACCTGAAACATTAAGTGATTTTTTTTTTGTCCTTGATTTTATTGGTTTTGTCAAACCTTGTATTTCTTGCATTTTGTGGTTTTGTCGGTGAAAAGGGTTCTATCACCTCAAATTTTTTATTTCAGCTAATCTATGGTTGTATTCTTTGTAGGAAAGGGCAGCCTACAATTGAGTTCATTTTTGCTGCTACAGAAGAGGCAATTTTTGTACATGTTATAATATCTGCAAAGTAGGTCAAGTTTACTCCTAATTTTGTCTATCAATTTCCAGTATTCTGGTCCCTCCTATTTCTGATTATTATTCTTTCCTGTCATATATGGTAAATTGATATGCATGTCTTCTCATTGCTTTCTAGACACGTTCGAGCACTTGCAAATGGTGATATGGAAATGGTATTAAAGCATTCTTCTGACAAGTACAGTGAGAGTCTTCCAGGTTGGTTGGTAAACAAATGCAACTAGCTGGCCTTGTGAATTTTTTCTTCGTGCCAGGTTTCTGATCAAACATAAGAAAAATTGGACCAGTTTTGTGTGTATTCTACTAAGCCTAGCATAGCATACTAGTTGCAACGAGAACTTCCTAATAGTTTATAAATTAAAGAGAAGAAAGGAAGGATGCATTAAATTTGGAAGGGCTCCTGACTCATAGATGGAGTGCGACTGGTGCAATGGTCGACTTGGGGTCAATCTATCATATGGAGGATGTCTTGCAAAAGATGGTGACATTGATATATGTATAGGAATGAAGGGAAAGGTTTAGAAGGAGAGTGAGGATGATTTCTTGCAAGAAGACAAGAGAATTAGTCTCTCCATATTGACAGAATATCAATAGTAGTAGCCTGTGCCGTTGTCTCTCCCTCCCCTCCTATGTGTTTGGCAAATCCGACTATCTGTTTGATTCTAAAATGCCAGTTATTCAAATTTTGACTCCCTTGGTACCTTTAATTAATCTGTCTCTATTTGATGTTTTTGGCAGTTATTGTTTCTCCTCATGGAATGCTTGGTAGGTTTACTGGATGTTGTCCAAGTGATCTTGTGAAACAGGTGTATTTTAGGTAGGTTTCTTTGTTATGCATCTATTTATTTATTTGTCTTGCATTTCCTCTGTTTTTCTTCTTGTTCGAAAAATAAATTATTCATTTTTGGTATTAATAAAGCTCGGATTGCTATCTTTTTTGTTGGCATGATCCAAACAGTTCTAGCAAGTTTAAGACATCCAATGGATTCATAGGTCTGCCTTATCACCTTTCTCAAGGTTCTGGTTGCCAACTGAGGGGGCAAAATTGTTATGTTGAAGTAACCCTTGGTTGCCCTAGTGCTGGAACTGACAAGATGTTGCAATCAAATTCAAATTCCATTAGGAATTTCCCCAAATATCATGTTGCAGATCCTCATGCAATGGGAAAAGGTGCTCAGAAGGGGTTGCCAGACCATGTTTCAGAAAGGATATTTATTTATCCAGCTGAGGCAGTGCTTGTCCCAGTCTTGCAAACATCATTTGCTAGATCTTCTTTAAAAAGGTATACTTTCCCAATTATTGCTGCAGTTACTTAATATTTTGAGGATTATTTAGAGCTTCGCCTGATGGGTGGCAGTTGAATAAATTTGGTTAAGTTGGTGGTTGGATTAATCTAATAACAATGGAAAATAAAAAAAATGCAGAGGTTTATTTCTTAATATGACTAGCTTGGTTGTTTCCAAGCTGATTGCATGGTCCTCAGTTGGCCAGAAGCCCTTATGTTGCTAAGCCAGCTTTTTTCTGGACAATGTCTGATAAAGTCCTGTCTGGATGTGCTCTAGCAAAGGAACCTAGTGGATGAAATGAAAAGAGCGACCTTGAGTTTGAAAGATCACAAGTGTACTGAACAAGGGAATTTTTGTATTTCTTGGAAGCCTCAAGTTGGGGAGTTGCTTTGGCCAAATGGTACCTCATCTTTTTAGGAGCATTCTAGAACCTTTACAGGTTTCCACCCAGAGGTTCTAGAGTTCTTATATACTCTCATTCTTTTTTGTATATGATGCTTATAAGCTCCAGAAGATTCTCTGTACACTTCTCCCAAGTCCATGTTTCCACATTATTGCTTTCTAGAGCATTCCTGACCATTTTCCATACAACTCTGGATAGTTTCCTATCTGCCATCTCTTTGTTTGCAAAACTTAAGGGCCATTTTTGCTGTGAATGTAATTCATACAATTGTCATTTTAAACATGCCACTTCTTTTTCTTATTGGAATATCTCCCTCTCAGTGCATCACCCTTGCTGATTTAACCAGAACTGCCAAGTTGAGTGTTCTTATCCTTTTTGGTAGGGCTAGCAAAATTTGACACGACATGTGAACACAACACGAACCCAACACGGTTTTTGCGTGGTCACGAGATAATCGTGTTTAGTCAGTATCTGTATGGACCCGCCTAACACGCGACAAATGGGTTATATCTGTTGACTTCAGTTTCCAACACGAATTTGACCCGACTGACCCGTTTAATTATTATATTAATTAATTAACCAATTTAATAAGTTATTTATGTTAAATATGGATTATTAATTATAATTTCTAATAATTTAAATAATAAAATTAATAAACATGTTAAATTTAATAGGTTATTTGTGTTAAATATACATGAATGATTAATTATAATTCTTATTATTTCAAATAACCAAATTAAATGTGTCATATTCGTGTTGACCCGCCAACACGACAATAACATTGGTTTAGTTAGCGAATGTTGACACGTTTATTATTTGTGTCGGGTTTGGGTTGGTGAATGTTGACACGATCCGTACATTGACACGACGCGAACACGACCCATTAACACGAATTGCCACCCCTACTTTTTGGTGTACCTGTACTGGTCAAATTTATGGTAATTATTAGAGAATCAGATTCTCAGTTGGGTAGTCAAACTGTTTATTTCTACTGTGGTTCTAAACATTAGATTATATCAACTAACATTATTGTTATGAACTTGCAGATTCTGGTTACAAAATTGGATAGGACCATCATTGTCTTGTTCATCTTTCTTTACCCATTGGTTAGTCATGTTACTGCATTATCATTTTTTTTCAGAGCTTCATTTTGGAAAATCTTTTTATCCCACTGCTGTTTAGTTGGTTAAGTTGTCTCTTTAATGCTCTGTCATTTTAATTAACACATGTGCGTTTGCAGTTTATTTTTATTTTATATATATACATTTTTTTTTTTTGATTCTCTGTGGATTTTGGTGGTTGAAATTCATGATTTTCAGCTTGGTTATGCATTGGATTGCTTCCAACTAATAATGTACAATCACATTCTGCATGTCAAAATGCTGTAAATTAGCTTTCTGGTAATGCTGAAACACCATTAAATAGTAAAGATCAGCGTTCCTTAAAATCCATGGGGCCCAAAACTTCCCAGATGTTTGTGTAATGTAACCTGATTTAGTACTTTGTTCATAGTGAACACCCTGCTCCCTCTTTTCTTCTAAGCAATGACAACTAGTCTCCATGGGTACATTTTTTTTTCATAAGATTTCATCTCGTCCTACATAGCTTTCTTCAGCTTCGGATAAGATCAAGCTTCAGATAAAGGTGAGTTGCATGAACTGTTGAGATAAAAGACGCAAGCACACAATGTGGTGGGATTCTAAGAAGTGAAGTAAAATTCGAAGTAAGGTGGTGCTTGCATGAGCAGTCTTCTTTTTGAATGGCAAGGAGTAGATTAGAAGCATCCATAAGTGGTGCTTGCATGAGCAATTTCCTTTTTCAAGGGCAATAAGTGGATTAGAAGCATCCACCATGACGAGAATTTCAACAAAGAGGAACATCACTAGGAGATTAGGAGGACAAATCAATTTTGAGGTTCACATCATTTGTAGGTGGGTATGTTTTTCTTTGTTAGAGTAAATTAGAAACACCAAATAGAGGTAGGATATTTAATGTAGGGGTAGAACTTTGAGGGGTAGCTCAGTTGGTCCGACATTTGCTCCCCAATGGTCAGAAGTTCAAGTCGTCGTAGGGCCATTGGAGGTTTACTTGGTCATTAACTTCAGGCCCTATGGAATTAGTTGAGGTGCACGCACGCTGGCTCGAACACCCATGGTTATAAAAAAAATTTAATCTAGGAGCAGGAACAAAAAGACTTGGATGCCCAAGGGATGACTAGAAGAAATCTCTTTATTGTTATTGCTGAAAACCGGGAGAAATCTATTCCACTATTAACCCACCAATATATTAGAGAAAGATTGACAGTTATGAAGAGGAAGCATGAATCAACCTTTTCACTCCTTTCTTTGATTCTATTACTGAAGTTGCTTGCCAACCCCTTCAAGAGTTTTGGTCTCGAATGACTTCTTGGTGGAGCTATGAATATAGAAGGGCATCATCTCTGTTTCTTTATTTCAATTACTTTCATTGACTGTTTGGAATAAAAGCTAAAATTTTTTGTATGATTAGTGGCTTACAGAAAGGTAATGCGTGTTTTAATCAAGCAATAATTAATTTCATGAAGAAAGGAAGATGGTACAGGAAAGATGAGATTGCTTTCCTGGGAAATTAAAGGATTAGAACATGTGTTAAAACCAGTAGCATAAAAGCATACTGTCCGTCCCCGAGATTCTAACAAAAGCTACTCAAGGAGGCAATTAAGTTGCCTATAAAATCCCTGTAGTTAAATACATTGTTTAGAAATTTGATTTGCTGTATTGGTAGTTCAATGAGGATCCAAGGCAAGAGCAGCTGTATTTTCTAGATAGATCAATGAAATAAAAAGTTGAGTCTCCTTTCACAAAAACAATTATGGATACCCAGAGGGAAACCTCCAAGTAAGGCAACGGTCTCTCATCTTAAAGAAGCTAAATACATTGGTATGGTCTAGATCAGGAGAAATTATAAAACCATATTTCCTGATACCATAGAAATTTTCTTGTATATGCTAAAGCTATAGATAAAATAGAAAAATGCATGTTAGCTTATGAAATTAAAAATTTGAAACTTGCTTCTCTGAAACTTGGGTTCTAATAATATTGCTGATTGGTGTTCATGAGTTTTTCCCTCTGTTAATTGGCTATAACTTTCATGACATGCACTGAATATAATTTGCATCTATTGTTGATTGCTTTGATGGTCTGTCTTATTGTTCTATCAATTTTATACATTTATGATTTGATGTCTTGAACTGTCAATGAGTCTTTATTATTAACTTAATGTCGGTTACTTGCTTTTCCTTGCTTGCAAGTGGTATTTTCTTTTTACTCTTTTGTCATCATGTTAGTTGCTCAATCAAATGCCATTTTCCCTCTTCTTTGGCTAATGTGGGCAGGGCTGGCAAGACAGATTATTTGGATGAGTCATGGATTGAATCGGATGGGACACGCACACAGCACAGCTATAATAGTAGTAGCAACAGTAATGATAGCAGCATCAGCAGCATAACTAGCAGCTCCAGTGATAGTGATGTCAAGATTACCATTGGAGCCGGGGACCCAGAGGCAGATGCTGATTCGTTGACATGTAGACAGTCTGGTTTATCTTCTAATGATCAATTGGAAAACGACTGCCTCAAATTGGTAACTGCAGTTTCATTTGCCTTCAGAAAAGAACCTTTTTAAGTCTTTCATTTACCTTTGGACAGTCTGCTCTTGATTTCTGTATGCTTTACCTTTTGGGCAGCAGACCACTATAAATGTTGAAAATTGCAAAATCTAATAATATTTTTCTAATTTTGGCCATTATGATGTTTATAAATATTTGTCCAATCATGCCTTTAGCACTAAATAGAGATCTTTTAATATATATATATATATATATGTTATATACAGTATATATATATATATGTATATATATATAGTATGGTGGTTATATATATATGTATGTATGTATTATAAGGGAATAAAGTAAAGTTGGCTCCTCCTCCATGTACTCGGGTCTCTCCCTCTGGGTCGCAGAGACAAGTCACTGGATTTTGGGACCTTATCGAGGAAAGATCTGCAAGGAGATTGGCCAGGGAAGTGTCAATTTATTTCTAAAGGGGGCGGGTTACCTCATCCGAGCAGACTGGTCAAGTCTTCCTATATACTTCATGTCACTCTTCGAACCCAAGTTTGTGTAAAGAGGGTCGGGAAAAGTTAAGGGACTTATGGGGGTGGGAGGCAAAGCCACATCTGGTAAAGTGGCCACCAAGCTTAAATGCATAAAAAGAGGTGGTTTAAAAGAGAGGCCGGCAATGTCGAACAAGGCCTTATCAAAGTGGAATGTAAAGCGCTTTGCCAACTAGAGGAACACTTTGTGAGGAGGCGAGATGGGGAATTGGTGTTCGGGGGAGAATAGAGAAAATTTTGGGATTGGGTTGTGGAAAGAAATTAGGAAAGATTGGGGGACTCTCCATGATACCAAGTTTTTAGATTGAGATGGCAGAGAGTAGTTTTTGGAAGGATTTAGCGTGGGAGTGAGGCTCAGGTCTTTTCCGACTTCATTTAGCTTTGGCTAGGCCAAAGAGGTTGTGGTTAGGGATGTTTGGGACAACTCTGGGGAAGGAGGATGGAGCCCTAGTTTTGTTAGATCCTTTAATGATTGGGAATTGATGGAGGTGGAGAATTTCATGCAAGCTATCCAGCCTATGAAAGTTATTGCAAACAAGGAAGACAGGCTGATTTTGAAAGGGAACAAAACATACAATTATTCAATTAAACTGATGTATGAGGTGTTGAACCGCCTTGTCTCTGTACCTTTGCCTTTTCCTTTCCTGTCTATATGGAACCCCTTGGTTCCTCTAAAGGTGGACTTTTTTGCTTGGGAGGTAGCTTAGGGAAAGGTGTTGATGCTGGATCAACTCAAAAGAAGAGGAAGACCCTTAGACAATAGATGCTACCTTTGTGAGAATGAGGAGGAAACCATAGAGCATCTCCTTGTGCATTGTTAGCTGGCTTGTATGCTTTGGGACATTATTCTGGCAATTGTTGGTATTGAGTGGGCATTTCCTTATTATGTTAGACAGGCCCTTTTGCCTTGGCAAGGAGCTCAGGTGGGAAAGAAACGTAAGAAAGTGTGGAGGGCGGCTGTACTTTGCCTCTTTTGACCAATTTGGCGTGAAAGAAATAGAGTGACCTTTGATAATGGGGTCTTTTCTATGCATAGGCTGAAGAGATCTTTCATATGTAATTTTTGGTCTTGGTTCAATATGTATAGTGAATATAGAAGCAGGTCTTTGCTGGATTTTTTAACCTGGATGGGGTATAGTTGATTTTTTTGGGATGGTGGGTTTTTTTAAGCTGTTGGCTCCCTCTTTGTATACCCCCGGTATGCTTTTGGACAGCTTTTTTTGTATTCTTTTTGTGATTAATACATGGATGTTTTTTACCCATCAAAAATATGTATAAGAAAGTACTTAGTGGGATCACATGTGAATGATGGCAGATTGGTAACTTATTACGTATGGATGGGATAGTGCTGATAGGAATTACTCAATTCTTGCTTTCCATGTTCTTCATGTTTATTTGTGATAAATTCTCTGAAAATGATCAAATATCTGAACCTTGTTCTGAATGCAGGGATCTAAGAGACCTCGAATAGGGATATCAGAATCATTTGGCCAAGTGGGCGCAGTAAAAAATGTGCCTATGCAAGATGCATACATGTCTGATTATGGATCTGTTGAAGTAAAAAATTCATCCATAACAGGAATTGCAAATGAGCAGATTGGATCTCATTGGGATTGGGATGACGATGATAGAGGCGCGGGCATGGATATCCAAGCTCTTCTTTCTGAGTTTGGTGATTTTGGTGACTTTTTCGAAAATGATGCTTTGCCTTTTGGGGAGGTATATAACTATCCTTTACAAGTGCCATCACAATACTGTGTATTTTATAGATATTATAATGCATGTGTGGATTCCCCACCAACTGTTTTTTGCTCTTTTCTGGTGGTTGTTCCTCATTGAAAAGTTTGACCCTGAATCTTTTAAAAGCTAGCATTGTACAGTATTTTTAATTTGAGGGTACGTTAGCTTCTCTATGATCACTGAAATGATTGGATGGTACAAGGTTCCTTAGCTGCTTTGAAACAGATCAAGATTTTTTGATCCAGAAAATTTTCATTGCCATGGTTGGAACACAGATGTGATTTGTATTTGAATTTCTAGTTGTGTGATCAATGTAGATAATGTTAGTCTTATGACAATGAAGAGTGGTCCTTAATTCTACCCCTTAACTTTTTAGCATTCTTTTCTTCTCTCTTTCACTGTTGGAAGCTAGGAGTGTGGATTAAACTGCTACTGGCTTGGTGCTTGTTTTTCTGTTTCTATTTTTGGCATCCTCATTTTTTCCTGGTTTGCATGATTAAGTTTCTAATGATACTCATCATAACCAAATGCTTGGTGAAGCCCCCAGGAACTGCAGAGTCGCATGCTATTATATTTCCTGCACCAGATTGTGAAGGTAGCAGTCCTTGTACAGGAATGATGGATGTTTCAGATCAGATGTTGTTGCCCATAGGGTTTCCATCCTTCGACAACTTTAATCCACCTCCTCCAGTTGCTATGGATGAGTGTCTTGGCAAAAATCAAGAAGTCACAAACAACACTTTAACCTCTGGTCCCTTGAACTCCACTCATGCCTCTTCTACAAGTGAGTTTGACCATTTAATTAAAGCTGAAGCCCTAATGACATTTGCTCCAGAATATGGAGCGGTTGAAACTCCAACAAGTGAGTCATCGTCATCAATTTTCAGAAGTCCATACTTACCAAAGTCAAGAAAAGCGGAGAGTTCAAATTCAAGTGCAAAAGATTATGTATATGGTGCAACACCGCCCACTTCTCCTTGCTTTGATGGGTCAGATGAGAAGCCTGGCATGCCTGTAAATTCAAAAACATGTCCTGTCAGGCATGAGGCTAGTTCTATTGTTCACTCAAAAAAGTATTATACTCATGTTGAAGGTGCAAAGGAGCAACATGAGAAAAAATCATTTGCATGTGACAATAGCATTGCTTCATGTGAGGGGTTGACACCATCTTCATTTTCTGTTCTCAATTCTACAAATGCCACCAAACCTGTCCACAGGAAAACTACCGAAGGCACAATTGGAACGGAGCAGTTGGTTTTACCTATGAAAACTGTGCTTGCAACAGAAGTTGAATGCATTATGTTCCAAGCTTCTATGTGCAAGATACGCCATACACTGCTATCTTCCTGTTCTCCTCCATCTGTCGGCCTTAGCAGGTTACCTGGAAGCACTGTTTTGAATTCTCTTCCTGGTGAACCAAGTACCATAACGGAGAATATATCGGTGAAGAAGAAAGAATCAATTCCGGTGAGGATAGCAGGTGATTTTGATGGAGGAATGCTAGATGGACCCCTTAATGCTACTGTTGGTGTTTGGCGCACAGTTGGAGTTGCTAAAGGTGCAAAACCTACTAATTCACCTGGTGTTGAAGTCAGTTCTTCCTTGCCCCATAGTTCATTTAATGAGGAAGGTATGCTTTCATATGGACAAAGGCAACCACTTCAGGAGCTTCTTGATGGTATGTCAATGATTGTCCAGCAAGCCACTTCCTTTGTTGATGTAGCACTGGATGCTGATTGTGGAGATGGTCCTTATGGCTGGCTTGCATTACAAGAGCAGTGGAGACGTGGATTTTCTTGTGGGCCTTCTATGGTCCATGCAGGATGCGGGGGGATATTAGCTTCTTGTCATACACTGGACATTGCTGGCATGGAGTTAGTAGATCCACTTTCTGCTGATGTAAGCTTCTTTTATAATGTCATTTTCTTTTCTTCATGATATTTTTGTTGATTTTTGCTCTATATTACAATAATGGTATCAATTGCATCAGCTAAGACAATGTTTGTCATGATCTAAGTTATAATGTGTGTCAGCCACAAATTTTACAGAAAATTGAAGATGGTTTTCTAAATATTAGTAAATGGGTCATGTTAAAATCAGTTATAGCTTAATGTGATAATTGCTAAATAAGTTGTTCCAAATGCTTCAATGCTAAAGATGTAAAATAATTGCTTACATATAGCTATTTGTTACTTCATGATCATAAGATTTTCTCCTTTCATGATCATAAACATAATAAGAGGATTAAAGTGACAATATTTCACATGGTGTGGTCAATTTCATGTCAGTGTTGTTGACAACTACACTGTAGATTACTTATGTTTTGTGGTTGCTTGTACTTCCTTTGATATGATACATATGCTTATACTTTGAGGTGAGACATGGTTCAAAGCTTCATTTTGTCAGTCCTTGAAGCCTGGTTCAAGTGGTAAAAGGATGGAGAGGATTTATTAGAGTCCCAATGAGGAAAAGATTTACCTTTTAAAAAAAAAGCTTCATATTGTCATAAATTTTTATGCATTTATAGTTCCTCTTTTAAGAACATGATGTCTTCTGTATCATTTGAAGATTTTCACCCTGCAATTATATTGATAGTGTTTGAGCATACTTGAATGGTAGCTTCTTCATGTTCATTTTCCAGTGTCCTCTCTAAATGACGCTAATTAATTATGATTTTTGTTGATTGTTTTTTTTAACTAATAGTCCTCAAGTAAAATATGAAATTAACTATGTCCTTACCAAATACCATAACCCTGTGTGTGTATAACTTCACAGAGTTTTAGTTTTTAGTTTGTGGCAATGAGTACTAACTACTAAGAAGGGGATGGAGGGCTGCTTCATCTGATTTCTTGTTTTGATTTATTTTATGGGCCCCAGAGGATCCTGCACTAGGCCTTGGGAAATTTGGGTTCTGCAGAAGGAAGTTGGTTTCCTTTTTTTTTTTTTTTTTTGTGGGAGAAATGGAGTTTAATAACATTAAAAATCACAATGCTTGTTGATTGTGCTAATACTGGATCATGATCACTTGGTTCTGTGATTTGTTGGATACATTTAAGGAAACATGGATAATTTGAGATTGAACTGGAAACAATCATAGACACCTCTGAAAATTACTTCTCATTTTTAAGACCTTATAACATTTAGATAGTAAATCGGTTGTTGGATGCACAATTGTTTACTACTGCCTTCTTCCCCTGATCAGTGTTGACTGATTATGAAAGAAAGCAAACTCTTGGTTGGACTTTGAGCACCTTCTGTCCAAAGGGGGTTAATGCTGCTTTTTTATTTCTGTTAGTCTTCTGTCAAGAGTCATTTCTTATATGTGTACGGATTTCCAATTTTTTTTGTGGACATTTCTATTTGACAATAAATGTTAATTCAGTGTTTTCTTGCATAACCAATCATTGTTACTTCATCATATGTTTATTCTTATGCTCAGACATATATGTTTCTTTTCCCCCCTTTTTTCAGGTAAATGCATCATCTGTGATCACCTTGATACAGTCTGATATAAAAAATGCCTTAAAATCTGCTTTTGGCATCTTAGAGGGCCCATTGTCTGTTACTGACTGGTGCAAAGGTCGTAATCAATCAGGTGATGTGGGGACCACAGGTGATGGATTTTCTGCTGAACATGGTGTGAATGAAGGTAGAGATTCTTCAAGTACTGTAACTATTGGAGAACCAATTAGTCCGTCCCAGTCGTCTGCTGGTGGATCATCTTGTATCAAAGGTATTGTTGTGCTTTTATTTAGTCAATGGAATTTCTTTTGTGTACCAACAGTTGGATCATTGGCGCAGTTTCTAGCGCCACCGATGGAGCTAGAGTGGATGACACAGGCCGGAGGAGACCAAACCAGGAATTCTCTAGTTCTGAATCAGACCAGCAACTGGGCTCCCGACTGAGGCCAACACTTTTTGTACTTCCATTGCCTGCTATACTTGTTGGGTATGCCTCTTCATTAAAGGATTTAATCGTCATTGATGAATACTAAGGGTTACATTTACTGGGCCTGGTTTATGGCCAAACCGTTTATATATTGATGTTGACAGAAATGTCAAGATTCTATGCATGTTTACCTAATTTATATTGTCAATTTCAATATGGTAAAGAAATATGAAGCAGAGTGCGACATTTAATTTAAATAATTGGTTGAAAAAATTGGGAATAATTTGAAGGGAATTGGTTATTTTGAACACCCAATGTTAGCATGGTGATCTGATACAATAATTCCTACTGGGGAGAGTGTTTCTCTGATGAGGAAACCCTAGAAAAAGGAAGAAGGCGTGCATAGACATGGAAGCACTCACACACACAATATTATGTTATGAGAGTTGAATGATCTAGGAATCTAAGTTTAACTGATACACATAGAAATCATTTGTAATTCAATTGTGTTGCATATGGTGTTTGCACACACTGGTGTTGCCTATTCTTTTAGGTTACAAGTTTAACATTAATTGTCCATATAGTTATGCACAAATAATGGTTTCTGTAATAGGTACCAGGATGATTGGCTTAAGGCGTCAACAAATGCACTTCAATGTTGGGAAAAGGCTCCTTTTGAACCCTATGCTCTACAAAAACCTGTAAGGCTGTAACATCAATTACAAATAATGCTAAAGATATACTATCTTTAATGATGATATTTCTCTATTTACTTTCTTATTGTTCATTAACTGTTGCAGATGGCTTACTATGTTATATGCCCTGACATTGATCCCCTTACCTCTGCTGCTGCCGATTTTTTCCAACAACTAGGAACTGGTGAGTGTTCATATTTATGTTTGGTTTAAGAGCAAATCTATATTGACTTCGCACACATGGATCCCAAAGTGTTATGGTGTTTCTTTCTTCTGAGTATTTTTTTACACGTTTTGTTCTTTCAACATAAAAGATTGCATAACATAGTGGTTTTTGATATTATGTATCTGTATCAACTGGAACTGGATTGTTGTTGATTAGTTGAGCATTTTCATTTAAGCACCTTCTGATACTGTCTCATGGGAAAAGATAGTGTAGAGCTCTTTACTTGAGGGTAAATGAAGAATGCATCATAAAAGTGGTTTCAGATTCCTGTTCAATGTGTTTTCTGAAGAAAAAAAATGGCTTATTTACATGATAGAATATTCTTCTCCTGTCTTTAAAAAGGGATACTGCAGACCTCTCATCCAAAAGGGGGTGTTACTGAAAAACAAAATGCCTTTGCATCGAAGTTTTTTTAACTCCCAATCGTATGTCAAAGAAACTTAACTTTGATCATATGTAATTTTTAATATTTTTTATATGACATGCAGTTCTATTTAAATGATATCAGTCATATGATGCAAAACTTCCTGATTCCAAGGATATAATGCAATTTCCATCTTATTGGCTTCTGATGGAAAAAAAGAACGTTCCTTCCATCTTACCATATGTTGTTCTTTTTCCAGTGTATGAGACATGCAAGCTGGGAACTCATACACCACAAAGTTTGGGGAATCAAATGGAGATAGACTCTGGGAAATTGTCATCTTCGGGTTTTGTTCTACTTGATTGCCCTCAATCAATGAAGATAGAAAGCAGCAACTCCTCTCTTCTGGGATCCATAAGTGACTTTTTTCTCTCTCTGTCCAATGGTTGGGATTTGACAAGCTTTCTTAAGTCGCTTTCAAAGGTTCTCAAGACTTTGAAACTTGGTTCATGCTTGGGCGCAAATCCCAAAGAGGGAATTAGTGGTCCTTGTACAGTAAGTCCAATTTCAATTTTTGTGATATTAGATTGAAATATTAAATTTCAATAGTGCAAAACTACCTCCTAGGATGCATCAATTGTCATTATTTTCTGAGTGCACGACGATTCCTGGTAGCTTCATTGCATGAAGGAGTTCTGTTTCTCCTGTTCTAGCATTGTTTATGATGAACATTTCTTACCTCGATGATTCACCCTTTTTATTCGACAGTTCTTAAGATACATGGAACTTACTTCCATCACATGTAGACTTACCTATTAAGTCATGCTGTTCATATCTGCTAGTATGTTTTCATCAAGTAGGTCCCAAACACTCACATGACATGAAGCTTGTGTAAGAAATTATTTCTTAGTTTAAGAATATATTTCAAGGAAGCATTTGATTGCTCTCTATTTTTTTGAATAATTTATAATGTATAGTTTTAATTCCCAAGCGTACTCAAGTGTTTGATTAGTCATATTGAGCTCTTTCATTTTGTTTTTGGGGAAATTGAGGCTCTCTAATGGATTTGGAAAAACACACTTAAATAGATAAGAACATGAAAAGGAATCTTCGGTTTACTGTAAATGGTCAATTACAGAAATAATTGCATCTTATGTACTTTTTGAAGCAAGCAAAACAAAAGAGAGTTGGTAATCAGGAATCATGGGAGACTTTGAAAGTGAGTCATCGGTTTTGACCAAACAAAGCTATGTTGGTAATAAGTGGCTTTTTGTTATCCAGTGATAAATGATGAAAGTTATCGTTTGATGTCTATGCCATTTACCTGTCAAGCATGATTGATAAGCAGTATGAACACACTTGAGGCATAATGCATCAATGTGTATAAAGGGTTAGTGGTTCTATAGAATTGCTAGTAGAAACCACAGTGGTTGCTGCTTTGATGGTGATTTCTTTTCTGAAACAGTTCTCTGTTTTGTAAATTGTGACACCACACAATAACTTATACATGAATTTTATATTTACTAAAACCCAAATGCTTCATTGAATAACTTATGCATCGTTAATGTACTTGTGATCTGTTATTATTGATATCAGACATTTGTTTTGGTTCTGTGATCAGGTAATCTATGTGGTATGCCCCTTCCCTGAACCTATTGCTCTTCTACGCACTGTAATTGAAACTTCTGTTGCAGTTGGATCAGGCGTTCTCTCGTCAGATAAAGAGAGGAGATCCATATTGCACAGTCAGGTTGGGAAGGCATTAAGCTGCCCAGCAGCTGTGGATGAAGCATCAATGTCAAATATTCTTACACTTTCGGGGTTCAGCATTCCTAAATTGGTACTACAAATTGTGACGGTTGATGCCATATTCAGGGTTACAAGCCCAGCCCTTAATGAGCTTGTCATTCTGAAGGAGATTGCTTTTACTGTTTACAATAAGGCTCGTCGAATTTCACGGGGATCCTCTAGCGATATCCAGTCATCATCTTTATCCGGTAGATCCCATTCAGCAATGATGCAAGTGCCTTCTCCTATTTCTGGGATGTGGAAGGACTGTGTTGGTTCTCGGATGACTGGACCTTCCCTGTCAAGAGAAGGTGAACTTGATGCTGGCTTGAGGCCTGGAACCTGGGATAATTCTTGGCAGACATCAAGGAGTGGAGGATTAAGCTGCGATCCAAATAGAAATGGAGATTTTCTTTTTCAGGATGAAATTCATTATGTGTTTGAACCGCTTTTCATTCTTATGGAACCCGGTTCTCTGGAGCATGGAGTCTCAGCTACAGCCTTTTGTAATTTAGGATCAGAATCTTCAAAGACATTGTCTGATGATGGTGGTGGAGGCTTTATGCAGAGTGCAAGCTCAGCAGTAAGTATGGATACTGGACCGGGCTCCCAGCTTGATGGATCTGAGTCTGATGGATTTGGATCGGGTCATCAGAAGAATCCTTCTAGTCTACATTGTTGCTACGGATGGACGGAGGATTGGCGCTGGCTGGTTTGCATCTGGACAGATTCAAGAGGAGAATTGCTGGACAGTCATATATTCCCCTTTGGTGGAATTAGTAGCAGGCAGGACACAAAGGGTCTGCAGTGCCTCTTTGTGCAAATTCTACAGCAAGGTTCTCAGATACTTCAGGCATGCTCTTCTCCCGACACTGGTATTTTGAAGCCCAGAGATCTTGTGATTACAAGAATCGGATCTTTCTATGAGCTTGAATGTCAAGGTTTGTGAACTTTTTAAAAACCATTTCTATGTATTTCTACTTATTTATTTATTTTTGGGTGTTGTGTGGGAGGGTTGTTAAAGGCATGATATTCATATTAAATCAAAATCCTACAGGCTTGAGATTTTAGAAGAGTCGGTCGTTTAACAACTGTGTATCTGAATTTTTCCATGGATGCAAACAGAGTGGCAGAAAGCTCTTTATTCGGTTGGAGGGTCTGAGGTGAGAAAATGGCCCCTGCAATTACGGCAAGCTGCACCTGATGGAATGTCTGCAAGCAGTAACGGGTCTTCCTTGCAGCAACAAGAGATGAGTATGATTCAAGAGAGAAACCTACCGTCCTCGCCTAGTCCATTGTTCAGCCCACACTCAAAAGCTTCTGGCTATATGAAAGGTGGTGGTCTAGGGCAACCAGCTGCTCGAAAGCAGCTTATGGGTGGAGGACATTCGTTGGTTGATAGCTCCAGAGGCTTGCTTCAATGGGTGCAGAGCATAACTTTTGTTGCTGTTTCAATTGACCATTCCTTGAGTTTAGTTTTTCAAGCAGATTCATCAACTCCTGGTAGCTATGCCCTTTCTCTTGTTTGATCTTTGTTTTTCCTGCTTTTGTTGCTGTCATACAAATATATATATATATATATATATATATATATGATAGTTATTTGAGGCGCAAAAACCTCTTGGGACCTTGAGGCGCAAGGCGCATTTGAGGAACAAGTTTTTTTAAGTGAGACGCACCATATATCAAATACGTACTTTATTATTTTTATGATGGTTGTTTCCCATTTTGACATGACTTTCTCGCAATTTCTTAGCTATTTTAGTTGATTTTTATCTTCTTCCTTTCTATTGGGATTATACAGTAGTTGGGAGGGTTAGGGCTTTTTTTTGTGAGGGTTAGGGGTTTTTTGGGACTTGAAACATGTCTGAGATGGGGCTGGAGGAGTTGAAATCTTGAAAATTAGGCATATGGGGCCAAAACGATGTCGTTTTGGTGCATCAGAGGCTCTTTTTTTTTTTGAACTCAAGGTACAATCAAAATGACGTCATTTAAGATGAAAGAAAAAAAAAATCTGAAAATGCTTGAGGCGAGGCGTTGCTGCCGGGAGTGGTGGTGCTTGGGCTTTAACCGCACCTTTGATAACTATGATATATATATATATCCTTTTGAATTAATTGGTCTTTACACAACTTTATGTCATCAGTATTGGCATGGAGGGCATCAACATAGGAATTTAGTGAAAAGTAATTTTCTGTTAACAGTATTGCGTGAAGGGCATCAACATAGGAATTTAGTGAAAGCTAATGTTCTTAGAGCCTTATTTTATTGGAAGTTATGGTACATTCGTTAGTTATGGTAATACATTGACTGATCTACCTTTATTTTCTTAAAGGGTGAAGTGAACAATATAAATCCAATTCTTGGCGATATATATATATATATATAATTATTTTCAAATTGATAGCCTGATAGATACTTTTGTGGTTTGTTTTTATTTGTTCCTATTGTAGTACTAATTGCAAGCATTTTTCAGGTACAACTCAAGGTGGAGGTACCATGGGCATGTCAAGCTACGTAGAAGGCTTCACTCCCATAAAATCTCTGGGATCGACAGCGGCGTCTTACATCGTAATCCCTTCACCCAGCTTGCGCTTCCTTCCTCCGACTCCCCTTCAGCTCCCCACATGCCTAACCGCCGAATCCCCTCCTTTGGCCCATCTCCTCCATAGCAAAGGCTCTGCAATTCCCCTCTCCACAGGGTTTGTGGTTTCGAAAGCCGTGCCCTCCATGAGGAGGGAGTTTAGAAGCAATGCCAAGGAAGAATGGCCTTCAGTCATTTCGGTTTCTCTCATAGACTATTATGGAGGTAATAACATTAGTCAGGATAAAGCTGTTAGAGGTGTAACGAAGCAAGGAGGAGGAAGGAGTATAGGCTCAGAAGGTGGTAGGGATTTTGAAGTAGAGACTCATTTGATTCTCGAGGCGGCTGCAGCAGAGCTTCATGCGCTTTCATGGATGACTGTAAGCCCTGCATATCTGGAACGACGAACGGCTCTGCCTTTTCACTGTGACATGGTTTTGAGACTGAGAAGGCTTCTTTATTTTGCTGATAAGGAGCTTTCTCGGACGCCGGAGAAATCACAGGTGTAGTAGATTAACATAAAAGCGAGGAGGAGCTTATTTTTCTGGGAATTTCAGGACGAACACCGTCTTCCCCAAGGTGAGTTTCCTCTGAATGAACTGAACTAGTTTTCGTTTTCATCCTCTGTAAAATTAAGTTGTAACATGTCTCACTCTTGTAAATTAGATTCTAGCTGGCTGATTCCTGCAGTCTTTTTAAGTCTTTCCCGGGGCGAAAAATATGAAACAATCTGGGAAGGAATAGTTAGGTCTAACAAATGTAGTTATATATATATATGTGTGTGTTTGTGATTGCTGATCTAGAAATGTGATATAGAAAGAAATATTTGAGGAGAACACAGTTCACTTTCCAGGCTTAATAAATTTTTTTGTGACCAAATTTTCTGTCACTCAATTCTATTCATAAATGGTGTATATAAATACAATGCTTTCCCATTAGTTTCATTGTCTTTGTCTATCAGGGCTATTGAGCAATGGGGGGTCCATGTTTTTCTCAGCAGCCAAACAGGGGCCATCCGTGGGAAAAAGAAGAATTAAAATGTGAGGAAAAAGAAGGGTATCAAAGGAATGGAGTATAGACAAAGGTTTACCCCAACCAACCACACATGCTTCAAAGACCCCCCCATGTGCACCTCATATGATTGATGTGCCATTTGTAATCTCCATGTACCTCATTCTTATTTATTTAATTTTTTGAAAATAGATAAGGTTATTGATTCGGGTTGGTAATACGATAACGATTGTTAGAAACATAGAATAAAAAATGTTGAAAACTTTAGAGAATAATGTACTATTCAGATTAATAGCAAAAAAGATCGGTGCAATATATATATATATTGATAGGCAAAAGAGAATAGCTATTGATTAAACAAAAGCCATATGTAGGGAGTATATAAGGGGTTTCAAAAGGCTATAAGACAAAGTTTATGTATTTGATAATCTAAAAAATTTTAGAATATCTAAGATTTAAGATCATTAGCATATTAACGAATAGGATTTGATTTAATGATTTTATCGGATCAAATTTTATTATTTTAACTGTTAATATGAAAACCCACGAAGAAGCTAACTATCAATCAAACGCTTGATGATAAAATACATCGTGGGTTCATGGCAATAAGCATGCAGAAAAAACGAAAATAATCCCAGATCGTTGTGGAAGAAAGCTACTTTGTGGACATAAATTAATTCTTTCTCAAAAAATATAGATTAGAAGGAAAAGTAGCAAAACATTTAGTTAGTATTTTTTGAAAATCGTCTTGCTGGTCAGTTTTAAGCATAAAGAAACGCAAAAAAAGGCAATCGTTGAAAACTTTAACTTTTAAATTTAAGAGCTGTTTGGTTAACATTTTTTAAAATTGTTCTTGAGATCGGTTTTTAAAAACACAAAGAACACCAAAAAGGTATTCTCTTAAAACTCTGCTTTCTTACTTAAATTTAGTGTTTTTGTGTTCTTATGTTTTTCAAAAAAAAAAAAAAAAAAAACTGAAAACCAAATATGTTTTTCCTTTTTTTTTTTTTTTGGTGAACATAAAACAGTTTTAAAAAATAGTAAATAAACATGTCTTTAGCGTTTTATATGTTATCAAAAAAAAAAAACTAGAACAAACATGCTTATTTTTAGCTTATGAAACAGTTTAAAAACAGTAATAAACATCGCGTGTTTTTTAAACCCAGACAAACCGTATTTTTCATATTTTTATTGTTATTATTATTCTTGAAAACAAAAAATAGTTTTCAAAAATAAAAAAAAACAGCCATTATCTTCTGCGGTGGTTGGGACTTCTGATTATATTACTTGATGACAGACAAAAAAAAATTGGGGTTGCTAAAATTCAAAGGAATCTGAGTGAGAAGCTAATAAGTATGTGTCCTCTTTCTCTCTCTTCTCTCTCTCACTACACTTAAATTGATTTCCTAAGTCACTGAGTTGCAAGTTGCAAGCATGTGCCTTGTTAATTATATTCTATTTGTTAAATGCTCATTTTCAAGACATCGAACCCTCTCTTCAGTCTTCAGTCTTCAGTCTTCAGTCTTCTAGTGATGTTGTTTACTAGGAGACAGCTCCTTCAATTTACTTATCTAACCCATATCTGTCTTTGGTATGGATGGATTCCACTTTTATCATAAATTAAACCCTTTTTTTTTTTAATGATCTGAACAAGAGTTTGAGATTATGTTTAGGGAATAAAATTAAAATCCCATTACTAAAAAAAAATTGAAACAAGTCATGGGATTGTTTTAATCTTCCATTAACTCATAATTAAATATTATTTTATACTTTTTTTTTTTTTTGTAATCGTGGATGCTTGTTTGGTTTACCATATGTAAGCCTCGGTAATTTCTGAAGCTTTAGAGTGCTGACGAGTAAGCATAGGTGGGCACAAGGGTAGGGTAGGGAGTGGTAATTAAGTGTGTCGATGAATTACGGATGGTATCGATAATCAAATCAGCTGGCGCGATCTGAATAATAGCGTGTCCCGATATTCGCAGCACCAAGCACTGCTTCGTTTTATTATTAGGTGTTGACGGTCAGCCGAATATAACTATTGATGATTATTTAAAATATTGAAATATAGTGTCGTCCATGTTTAACATAAATGACTTATTAAATTTAATATGTTTATTAATTTTATTATTTAAAATAATATGAATTATAATTAATAATACATATTTAACACAAATAACAATTAAATGGTTTGTGAATTAATATAATAATTAAGCGAAATTGGTCGAATTAGTCGTGACAGAAATTCAGTGAATATGACATTTATTGTGAAACGTGTTAAGGCGGGAATCAAACATATGAATATGTGCAAGCATGATTATCTTTCAATAAAAACTGTTTTTAAATAATGTTAGTTGAATTATCTAAAACAATCAGTGTTAATTTTATTCTGACCTACTTAAGAGGAAATATATTTGATGACCATTGGGGTTAATCTAAAGGCACTAGCTTAATTGTTGCCCTCTGATCAAACATTATTTTGTATATTGCTTAAAATCATTTTATTTTTAAAATTTGGAAAGCTTATTAAATGTTTAAATTAATTTTTGAACACCATAAATACAATTTTTAAGAGTATTGAACTGTTCATCTTACCTAATTCAAATGGTAAATCGTTCAACATTGCAAACTGTTCATCAATTTACTATCTTATAACTAAAATATATTTAAAAAAAAAAGAGAGTATTTAACTTGTGAGACTGATCTTCATTATCTTGGTTTTTAATAAAAACAATTTTTTGAGTGTAATTTTTAAAACAAAGAATTTAATTATACAATTGTATTGATTCTTTGACTTTTAATCCTTCTTCTTTGTAATTTTATAACATCAAATTCTTTGATAGCATTAATCATTAAAAGGTTATTGGTAAAAATTCCATTTTAAGTATTTTTAATCAAGGATTAAAATATCGGTGAATACGGATATATCGGTAATTTGATTTTACATATATATTAGAAATATCAATAAATATTTGTGGATATTTCTATAAAAATATAGATAAAATAAAAATTATATGAGAATTATCTTAAATTTTGTTAATATATTTATATTTATTTATGATAAAAAGTAAAATTATTTCTATCAAAACATGTTTTATCATAGTCAAGATAAAAACTAAGTAATTTTGATATTGATATTAATTATCAAGTAATTATAGGAAAAACATTGTTAGCTCGATGGTATGTACATTTCATATGTTTTGAACAAGATCGAACCTCAATGGCGAGTGTTAGCTCGATAAATATTGATGCCGCTATACACCAGATATATCGATCGATTTTACTCATATTTTTATTCTTGTTTTTAATAGAAGTATCTTGTTATCCATTACGCTTAATTCATGTAGTATAACATTTAATGTTTAAAAAATGCAAGGATATAAGAAAGGAAATGATCCGAGTTCGATTCTCCATGAGAACATTTTATTATATTATAACTAAAGCGTTTAATTGTCAATAAATAGAAGTATCTTCTTTAAAAATGTTTTTAAGAAAATTAATTAGACAATTTTTCTTTTAAAAAAATATTATAAGTGATTTTTCAATATTATGTGTTTTTTCATATTTTAAAAAAAGTTTCTTAAATTTTATCAAACCCTTTTAAAATAAAAAAACACTTACTAAAACTAAAATTATTACCAAAGAAGTTCTAAGAGTTGGGAAAGGGAAAAATGTGCTCATCACCTTCTCTTTTTATTATTTATTTATTTATTTATTTTATTATTTTCTTGAAGTCCAAAGTGAAGTCTTCTTCGTCCACAATTGGGTGGCCAGCTTTGTGAAAGGCATATAATATATAAATTAATTAAACACAAAAAGATGAAATAAAATAAATAAGAAAGTTGATGGTGTCCTAATGTCATTGGGACATCCTTAAAACTTTAGAGACAAGATTAGTGGTTGATAAGACTTAACAACAAAGTCACCATAATCTTCCATCAAATTAATCTTCCTTAAGGAATATGTTTTGAGTTTTTTTCTTAATTTAACATATTTTTTTAAATAATTTTGAAATTAATTTCTAATCATCATGTCATTAAAATCATAATTAATAACTACGATTTTATGTTTAAAGTTAAAAAAATCATGATTTGGTCATTTATTATAGTTTTTAACTTTAAGTCTAGAACCCTAATTGATGATTATGATTTTAATATTTTAAAAAAAATTAAAACCATGGTTATGAATTAGAAAATATTAATTTGGGTATCATTTTGTAACATAAATTATTTTAGGATTTTTTTTTTATTAAAAGATTATTTTGGGAAATCATAGAAGAATATATTAGTGTGTGTGGTGGTACTTTACTTCAAATTTAAATTTAAACCAAAAAAAAAAAAAAACATGGGGGGCACAAAGAATTGGAGGTGTCCCCACTTTGGTATCCCCTTGACCCATGTAATGAATGCACTCACAAGTCGCAGCTGCCTAGAAATATCCTTACAAATCACAACAAAACTGTATGAATATTGAATTTCCCATCAATTTCAATTTCTTTTTTTTTTCTCTTTCTCTTTTTTAAAATATTTAAATAAAAAACTTGGAGTTTGGTTTTGAGAAAATAACATTTTTAAAAATATAAACAACCCCTGATATTATTTAAAAACTGTTCTTTATTCTTTAGAATTTAATGTCTTCTAAGCAAGGATTAAAATTTCGGATATATCGGTCGATATATCGGCGATATATCGGATATCGAACTGATCGAGAAGCGATTTTGTCACGAAATGGTTTGCGGGGCATCGAGAAAATCGGAGGGAATATCGGTATATTTGTGAAATATCGGATGGCCAGGAAGTATCGGTCGAAATATCGACCGTTGGGAGACAGCCTTGGCGTCTGGAATTTTTGGTTTTTTCTGGGAGATATATCGGCGATATATCGGAAATATCGGTAAAATATCGGAGATATATCGGAAATATCGGTAAAAATATCGGAGATATATCGAGATATATCGGGATATATCGGGATATATCGGAAATATATGCAAATGACCAGATTTGAAATTACCAGCTAGATCCCAACGGTTATGGATTGATAGAGCCGGTTAAAGAGATCTAATGGTCGTATTGCGTAAAAATTAAATCTGACGGTATAATTAAATTCTGAATATTTTTTGGCAATCAAACAGTTATTTTGACGAAAAATGCATAAATATCTGCAAATCATTAAATTTGATCGCGAATTCTACCAAATATCGATCACTTCATTTCACTCTAAAAAATTTTCTTTGTGATATCTCTTAAATAACTATATATTAGTTTAATTTGATAGTTTATATGATTATTTCATATTTTAAATTAGTTAATTTAATCAAACCATATATTAATAAATTAACACATTTCATGTTCGATTAATTTTAAAATCAAGTTATATATTACTTGTATCGTATATGCATATTATAAATTTATAGTATTATATGAAGTTTTCATATTTTAAATTAGTTTAATTTAGTAATAATATATTAATAAATTAATTTTTTCATGTTGATTGATATTTGAAAGCGAGCATGTGAATGAACTTAATTTCCTATCAATGAAGTTGTAGATCTAGTCGAATATTTATTGCGTAGCGTGTTCGATCTTATAATCGATATTATCGAACGAAGTATCTTTGGTATGATGTGTCTTTACGAGATTTGATCTGTCATTGAAATGTTAACGATTAGTCGCGTCGATCTTACGTTTGATTTTAAAAACTTCGTTTCACAAATGTATATATTTGATAATTAATGTCGTTTGCAACTTTTAGAAAATATTTTTATAATTTGAAATATTTTTATTAATTTTTCGATATATCGATATTCGTAAAAAAATATCGCATTAGATATATCTCGAATGTATCAGATATATCAATAAAATAAATGTAGATATATCGAAACAAATGGAAATATTTTGGCCTTCTTAAGTTCTATGTTTTCCAAAAAAAAGAAGTGTAAGAACATTTCGAACAAAAAATAATTTTTAAAGTATTTGTGAAATGACCCATAAGACCCCAACTATTACCAGCTGCAGCAACCTCACATGGTTGGCAAAATAATGATAGATGAGTGCTCCAAAAGACAGCACGCATGTCATGATATGCCACTACTCAGCCACAGACCAAATTTGCCTCTCTCTCTCTCCTCTCTCTCTCTCTCTATCTCTCTACCTATTTTACTCTACATGACAGCCCATAATGTAATTGTAGATTTGTAGGTCACCACCCACAATCCCTGTCCTTTTGCAAAATCATCAAATACAGCTCACAGCAACTTTCCACCATTTTTGTTGTTCCTTCTGTTATTCATTCATCATCATCATCATCATCATCATCAATCAGATGATCACAAACCCTAAAACCTCAAACAATGGGATTGAAAAAGAATGGAATTTTATTACACTATGAAATGAGAACACAAACTAGAAAAATGAGATTGATACAATGGCGGTGTGCTCAGCAAAATACAACAATAGATCAGATCAACCAACGCACCACCCTGACATCCAATAAGTTCATCCAAGAAAATTCCCATGAAAATCTCCTCCATTGATGATGTCCTTATTTTCCTTGCTTCCAATCACAAAGAAAGAAAGAAAGAAAGAAAAAAGAAGTTTTACACAAAAGCATCATTCATAAACTCAAAAGTTATACATATATATAGTACAACAATAACAACCAAGAGACATAAACCACAACCAAACAAACCCCCGAACCCCCATCAATGATCATCCCTATGAATCAAATTTTCCCTGAGAGAAAAGAAAAAAAACTAAACCCATTTCACCTTTCCTCCCTCTAGAGAGAGGAGAGGAAGAAATGGGGGTGTAGAGAGAGAATGAAATGAAGATATAGTAGTAGGGGGAGTAGTCATGAGATTCTCAGAGGAGGAATCCAAAGGCAAGAGCGGTTAGGGAGGCGAAGAAGGTGGGGACGAAATAGGCGGCGCCGGAATCAGGGCTGGGAGCTGGAGCGTCGGCGGCGACGGCGGGTTGCACGGCGTAGACGGCCAGCACCATCATAACAACGGCGAAGAAAAGCTTCATCTTCATTGCCTCCATTTCTCTCTGTTTGGCTGTTTCCCGGAAAACGACGAAAATGCAGAAGAGGTAGAGGGGAAGAAGAAAAGAAGAAAGCTCTACTATTCCTCAACGGAAATGCTAGGGTTTTGCAGAGAGGAATTGCAGAGACGGAATCACAGTAGGGAGGAGAAGAAGGGAAGAAGATATATAGGGGAGAAGTGGGGGAGGAGGGAATTACGGGCAGGTAAAATGGATGGTGGGCTGCCCGAACTGCCCGAAGCGTTTAGGACAGGGTGGCAGGGCAAAGGTGCAGCCATACAGCTGTCATTTGAGTTTGTGGACCCCCACCTTTTGCTGTCTTCTCCAACAACTGTTTTGGATTTTTTATTTTTTTTTATTTCATTTCTCCATTTTTATATTTAACTTTTGCCCTAATTTTTTTATGACTAAAAAAACTTTTGCTAAATTTTTAACTTTAATTTTTTAAATATTATCTCGTTTCAAGTAATAATCTGTCTTTATTAAAATTTTAACATAGTATTTGTTTTAACGAATGAGATTTTTTTTTTTAATAATTATTTACTTTACATTATATCATAGTATTATATTATATATAAATTTATACATATCGGGCTGGGCTCATTTTTATCATATGTTTATTTTGATTTTTAATCATTTGGAGTTATCTTATTCGCGATTCAAATCAATTTTTATTTTTAGTTATGGTAAATCATTGGTCATAGTTTATTTTCTCAATTTTATTTACATCTATTAGCACATATTATATTATAATATTTTGTTCTTATAAAGATTTTACCATGAGATGCCTCGTAAATATATTTATCTCAAATTGAAATATGAATTTGAATGTCGATTTATTTAAAAATGGTTGATTTTAATATGAATTTGAATATCTATGTATGTACTGTCAAATGAGCAATTTTACGTTTTTACATGATGCTACATTTATATTTAATCATTCAATATTGAAAATAGTTTTTATTTCTATTTTTCTAAAAAAAAAATCATATAGTTGATATTATTTTATTTTAAATGAACTTCTATTCTTTTTGTAGATTGAGGTGATGTTTGTTTTTTTTTAATCGTGAATATAAACTTTTTTAAGCTTGTCTTGAATAATCATTAATCAGATTAAATATTGAGTTATTTGTTTTTTAATATTGGATCGGGTAGAGATGACGGAGACGGATTATTTTGGGTTACGTCCGTCCAGGCTAATGGGATGAGTTTGGTTTTAGGTAGCTTAATCGAGTTTTTAACGAGTTTAAGTTTATTTTTAACTGCGTATAGGGCAGTTCAGTTAAAAATTTTTAATTTTAATATAATAAAAAAACAAATATAATAAAATTAAAAATAAAAACAAAAATTAAATGTAAACGGGACAGGTTTAGAAATTTTTTCCGTTCCCATCGACTTGTCCAACCCCATTTAATTTTTAAAATAGGAAATGTTTGAGATTTGAAAAAAATAAACCGTGGGATGGTAGTCGTAATACTCCCGTTGTCGTCGCAGTAATAAGTGTTCTTGACTCTGTCCTTGTTAGATAATGATATAATTTTTTATTGTTTTTTGTGAAAATATCTAAAAAACGTAAAGCGAATATTTTCGTTTTTGATCTGAAACTTTTAAAAATTTTAGTAATAAATTGTGAAATTTTTAAAAAATGACGTTTGAATATTGAAAGTGAAGAACAAGCATTTTACTTTATCGCTGGAGCGGGGCTCCTTAAAAGGGCATTTCAAATGGCTTTTTATTTTTTTATATCAAGCACGTTAATTGTATCTGATAAATAAATACCACATTAAAACTCGGCAGATTCTTTCTCTCTCTATGTCTTCCCTTTTTCGAAAAGGCATGGTGGAACATTTCTATTGGAGACCATTCAAAGTAGAGGTGGTGGAAATTTCATTTTCCATTGCAAATAAGAGAATTTGATTTAAGTCAATGCCAACTTGCTTTTTGCAAATTCAAAATTCAAAAGTCTAGTGGGAAATTATAACGGTTTTATGGGTCTCACGTTATCAAAAAGGTCACCTTTCACTTTCTTCCCTTACAAACCCTAATTCATCACCCTTGGATTTTCACACTAATTTCCATTGCTTTTAAGTTTTAACAAATATTTATTTCTGTTTGATTGCCTCTCATTTTCTCTCATCTGTCTGTTTGGTTATATTTAATTATTGGTTATATTTTTTTTACATTTTATTTGTTATTTTTGGCCTGAAAACACTTATCTTATATTTTTATCAATTTTTTCTCAATAAAATGGTTATTCCACACATATCTGAGTTTTTTATTTTATTTTCATAATTTTATCATTGACTTATTACAGAAAGAGATATGTTGTAACACTAGAATCATAGGTATTTTAATAATTATGTGTAGGCTTTAAAACGATTTATTATGTTATTAACCTGGTATCATTCTTTAATGTTTTTAGCAAATTTTATTAAGCATTTATATAAAATATATTGCTAATTTGAATCAATAAAATTGTCTAATTAAAAAAAACAGATATTTAGTTCTTATTTTTGTTCTAAATGTTATATCATTTACCAAAGATTTGTTTCAAATTAAAGTGAAAGAATAAAAATAAAGAAAGAAATCAAAAAGGGGGTAAAAGCACTCAATAAGGAGGAATGGGGTCTATTATTATTATTTTATTTTATTTTATTTTATTTTTAACACCCACAATCACACTCACACCCTTCCCAAAGCCCTTTTTGCTTTAATCTTACTGTCACTAAATGACATCACAAAAAAACAACAGCATTAGCCATCTAATTATTAATTAATTTGATCTTATATTTCTTTATACAAATATACATAAAGTGAAAGGAATAAAGGGAGTGGGTCACCTATTAGTTGATCCAGAGAAAGTTATCTCTATCTCATCAAAACACTCAACCAAAACTACATGTATTTTGTTTGCTTTTTTTTTTTTTTTATCAAGTTATCAGGTATTTTGAGTGGATCCATAGATATACAAGAAGCGTCTTTAAATTATCTGTCTTCGGGTAATCGCCGAGAGGCGATGGGATGGACCATAAGAGCAACTCCAATAGGAGTTGTCAAAAATGGGATGTCAAATATCGTTTCTTGTGCGAAACGGTGTTTTTGGTACCTGCGAATAGTGTTTTGCTCGATAATAGGTGTCGAATGAGGTGTCATTTTAATAATTGATATTTAACACATTAAAAAATATAATTAAAAACTTTGTCGAATATGGGATATAATATAGTCGTTGAGATGAGCGATGGCAAGCGTGCATTGTTCTGACCTGCCTTATACCGAGTTGTCGAATATCTTCTGCACTGGAGATAGCGTTTACCGCTCGATGTCGCGCCATTTGGTACACAATTTTTATCGTTGAGTTCTTGAATTTTAGAGGTTATGAGGGATAGCCAGCTCACATTGCACAGCTCGCATTGGGTTCTTTCTAAGAAAGTGATAAAGCTCTTATTAAAAAGCAGCGTCTGTCTTCCTACTACTCGAATTGGAAATCATTGATGAAGCTAGAAGAAACCCCACCATCTCACATAATGTTTTGAGACCTTTTTAACCCCAAGCAAAAAGAAAAAACTTTTGGAGCCATAAGAGTAGCTTTTTCACACTCTAGCATGAGACCAAACAAGGCATTAATTGCTAGGGCTTTATTTATTTATTTATTTATTTTAATAATTTATTTTGTGTTGGGTTTGTGTTCTCCATGTTACAATATGGTCCCCAACTCATTTTAAAGTCCAGATTGTATGAATGTGAAGTGAATAGGTAAAGCATCAACATTTAGGAATTTTACCATTTTAAATATTTTTTATTTATTTATTACCATTTTTTTCATTGTGATGGTGACGAGAATGACCTAGAACCAAACCCCCAACAACCCATTTCCTTTGTCTCACTTTTTATCTTTCCCAAATGAAAATTAATGCCATGTTTTTTTTTTTTTTTTTTTTTTGAAAACTGTTTTCGAGAACGGTTTTTAAAAACATTAAAAATGAGTTTTCTGAAAAACTCTTATTTGTTCTTTAAATTAAGTGTTTTTTTTTAAATGTTTTTCATAAAAAAAAAAAAATAAATTGAAAACCAAATATGTTTTCACTGTTTTTCTCCTTCTCATTATTTTTTAGATCAAAAAACGGTTCTCAAAAATAGTAAATAAACAAACATTTGTTTTATCTTTGTTTTTAATCTTTGGATATTTGTTTGTTTTTATTATTACAAAGGTCGTATTTGCGTATTTTGAAAAAGTAGGCTAACTGTCTTTTAACTTCAGTGGTAAATGAATGAGATTACATGAATGTAATTAAGTCGAGTCGATACAAAGACAAACTCGAGCTCAACTCGATTAAAAAAATCAAAGCTCGAACTCGACTCAAAGTTGATCGAGCTTTTTTTTTCTTTCAAATATTCAAAACTTCTACTTCGATTAAGCTACGAGGTATTCTAGTCAATCTGAATAAATTTCATGAGAAGTAATTTGACCCCTTATATACCCTTAAGAATTGGGGAAAGGGATATATGAGATCGTATTAAATTCTTACTTGAAACTGACACTACAATTAATATATAAAGTGAATAAATGTCAAAAAATAAAAAATAAAAAAAGGAAAAAAACATCATCCTCACCTTAAGAGGATCATTAAATGAAGTAACGACTAGTAATGGAGCTTTCGATTATAATTGCATTATCCTACATGCATGTGACAGTTTTATATTTTAAATTAAATATTTGAAAAATATTTTCCCATTTAAGGAATATTAGGGGTCCATTTGGTTGCATTTTCCTTTTGAAGGAAGGAAACTGAATAAACTTCTTCAGAAATTCAAATACAAGAGATATTTTTTTACATTTTTTTTCCTTTTTACTATTTTTATATTTGTGTATGATATAAATATTTTTAAAACATTTTAATTATTTTCAAAAAAATAATAAATTTTCAAAACAAGTCTAATATTATTTCCAGTCACAGACTTGTTAAATGTGTTTTTAAGTTAGAAGACAGTTTTATGTTTTTCAAAACATAAGTTAATTTTCAAAACCTCTGTTTTTTGTGTTTTTATTGACTTGTTACGACGGGTAGTCGTGTCGTTGACGATTAACTTTTTCGTGGGTTTTCGCGTTTACAATTTAAATGAGAAAGTTCGATCCGATAAATTGCTCCAATCGAAAATGTTACATTCCGTCAATATCTTTGCGAATCCCCAAAAATGAATATTCGTATTTTGGTTATGAAATATATGAACTTTAGTGTTCGATCATTTAAAGTTTTAACGACTTGATTATGTATTTCTATAGATTGCATTACTAACTTGAATTAATAATATATATATATATATATATATATATATATATATTTAAGCTTTATTGGGTTTGGGAATTGATAAGTGGGGCCATGGAGCTACCAGAATTAACTAAAAACATCCTTGGAGTATCTATGTCTCTAATACTAGGAAGAGGAATATTTCAATTCTAGATCTTTAATCTTTTGTTAAGAAATTAAGAGGTCGATTTGATCCAAAATGTTACATAAAATATCGATTAACGAATTAATTTAGATTAAAAAATCCCGACGGTGGATTAATATCAAATTGTTATGCATGGAATGATAATGAATAATTAATTAGAACTGAAAAAGACAAAGAAATATAATCAACACTTACTAATGTCATTATGTAAGATAATTAATTATACATACTATTTAACAATGTACAAACAATTTGATGCAAATTGATTTTATGCTGGGCTAGGCCATTGGCTTTATGGGCCCAGCCCATACTAATTATTGGGCTTGCCTATCTTAGCCCATCATCTTTGGTAGTTGAACTAAAATAAAAAGTTAAAAACAGTACATTAGGAGAAACTCTTTGGAATTACATCTTGTGGTTCCAGTTTTAGCTTGGTTTTTACTGTTATGAAAAATGAGAATAAAGGAAAGCATTAAATTTAAGAGCCTTATGTGTGATTTTGGGAGAATCTGCGAAAATGGTGTTTTTCTGTGTTTTTAAAAAGTTGTTGCACTTGAGTAATAGTTTTTAACATTTGGTCGCGTCTGAAGTTCATTTCTTTTAAAATTGTTTTCTATTGTCAAAAACAAGAATAATAAGGAAAACAACGTGTTTTGATATGAAAAGCATAAAATACGCAAAAAATCTTAAATTTAGAACAGACGGTTTTAGATAGCAGCGTAATGGTGTTAACATTGTTTTTAATGTTCTCAAAAGCTTTGATTTTCAAAAACAATAACCAAATAGGCCTTTAATTTTGAAAACAAATTGTTTTTCTAGTATAAATTTATCAATTAGTTTAAAATATCAAGTTGAATTTGAAGATTTTTAAATTATAATATCACATTATCCATATACCCAACTCAATTGATAGATAGTTCAAATCCTTGCAATCAGAGGTGGTAGTTCGAATTCAGACGAGTTGGGAACAAAGATGGGTGAGGTAGAATTTGGCCGATTTTTAGTACAAATAAATTATGATATAAACTTTACTATTAGGGTGGAATGGAGGCCAGTCTGACAGGTAGGACAGAAATACAAAATATGAGCCTGCAATGTTGCCAAAAAAGGAAAAAAATTTCAAACAACACAATTACAAAACCCTAACAAATCAAAATCCCTTTCTTCTAAAGGGATTGATTCAATTGAAGGAAAATCCATAATAGATTTGGGAAAGTAAGAGAGAGAAAGAGAGGGGAAATGGACTCAGTCGCTCACTATAACTTCACGTGCCCTAACACCACCCCAAATCAAAAGACCTTTTTTTTTAATATATATATTTTTTATTTTTTATTTTTTATTTTTTATTTATTTTTTGATAACTCCCAAATCAAAAGACTTTGTTTGTGTTGTGCCTTCAAGGTCTTCATTCATGTCTTCGACTTTAACCCACCAAGCTACATTGGAGGGGACCTCATCCGACCCTCCATTTTATATCCGACGGTTATTATTATTTTCTTAAACAATTATAATTTTTTATTTTTTATTTATTTATTTATTTTTTACTTTACATCACTATTCAATAGAAGAAATAAAAGAGAGAAAAAATAGGGTGAAGAGAAAGAGGAGAGGGAAGGAGTTTGGGTGAGATAGAGAGAGGCCTTGAAGAAGATACCCCACAAGAGCGCCGATTTTGCTATTTTTTTCTTCTTTCTCGGCGTCCAAACACATCTTGCATAGAGAAAGTTAGGAAAACTGATCTGGGGTTGTCTTATTTTCTAGGGGAAATGGATATTTTCCACAGAAAATTTGCTTCTTTTTCTACGGTTTTGCTGCTATGTAATGGACTCTTCTCCTTCTTTCAGTTATTCCTTCTAATCTTTGGAGCTTCAGTCACTGGTTTTGGTTTGAGATTTTGCTGATGGGTCATTGTTTATTTGTTGAAAATGCAGGGTAATTAATAATTTTTGAAGGATTTGCTCTGATCTTGAGGTGATTGGAAGAACATTTTCTTGGAATTTGCTGTCTCTTTTTTTTCTTTTTCCCTTTATATTTTCTAGCGTTTTCTGGAGAAAAACTGAGATGGGTTTTGTTAATGTTGTGTTTTTATTTTGTTGCAGAGATAGAGAAATGGAAAAGGAAGGGAAGAATCAAAAAGGCTGTAGTGGTTCTGAACCAGACTTTCTGTTGAGGTGGGGGAACAGGAAGAGACTTAGATGTGTGAAAGTCAAAGACGGAAGAAACGTTTCAGAGAAATCAGATTGTTTGGGGAGCAAGAAAATCACCTCTCGTGTTGATCGCCGTGTTGTCACTGCTGAGAAAGAGACTCCTTCCCCACAACAACCGAATCGTCTGAACAGGTAAACAGACCACAACCCACATCAATGGTTCCTCAGATTGGCAATAGATCACCACAAAAACACTTGGGTTTTTCTTATCTTAATTTCTCGGGAAACAAACATCGGATTACATTAAAAACGAAAACTTAAATGCTTTTTCCTGGGTCCAGGAGCTCGGATTCGCCGATGAAAAACAGAGAGATTCGAAAAACGACGGCGACTTCTCCGGAAAAGGAAGATCGGTACTACACGACAAGGGGGTCAATGGGGATGATGGATGATAATGGGAAGGTTTTGATGGATCATGGAGGAGAAGATAGAGGGGCTGTTTGGCCAAAGCTGTTTATTTCATTGTCAAGCAAAGAAAAGGAGGAGGATTTCATGGCTATGAAAGGGTGTAAGCTTCCTCAGAGGCCTAAGAAAAGAGCCAAGTTGATCCAAAAAACCTTACTTGTAAGTAATTTCTTTCCCTTTGTTTCCCTCTTTAGATCGACAGAAAGAGAAAATTAACAGAAAAAAAGGTTTCGGGAGAACATATTTCGGTTTTTTTTTTTTTTTTAATTTAAAATTTGTGGGTATGTTTTGATTTGATTCCTCTGTTTGTTGTGCAGTTGGTGAGTCCAGGTGCATGGCTATCAGACCTGTGCCAAGAGAGGTATGAAGTGAGGGAGAAGAAGACTTCCAAGAAGGTGCTATTTTTTTTTTTTTGTTTCTTTAATTGTCATCCTATATTTCTATTTCGCCCTCCCTGTTTGGTTGATGTGAAAGTCTACGGGAAGAAGTTTCCAGGATGGGATTTTTTTTCTGTAATTGGAACACCCAAAACAAAAAATCTCCTCCAAATAAGGCCAAGAATTTGTTTTCTTTCCTTTTTATATAATCTAAAATTTTGTTATAAGATTTTGAATGTCATTTGATGCAGAGACCCAGAGGATTGAAGGCCATGGGAAGCATGGAGAGCGATTCAGAATGACAGAGAGAAGAGAAACAGAGTCAACAAGATATGATATTTTTTTTTTTTTTTTGTTTCTTTTTCTTTTCTGGGTTCTCTCTGGTTTCCTTCAATTTTTTGGTAGTTAGATCGAAAATTAGGGAGATAAGAAGAAGAAGAAGAAGAAGAAGAAGAAGAAGAAGAAGAAGAAGAAGAAGAAGAAGAAAAGAAAGAAAAGTGGGTTCTCTCTATCTCTCTCTCTCTCTCTCTCTCTCTCTCTGTCACAAAAATAAAAATGTTTGTCATTTCTGATATATAGTGATAGACATCTTTTTTATGAAGGTTTTCCATTGATGATGATGATGCTGATGCTGATGCTACCTTTCCTTTGCTTTTCTCTTACTCCATTTCACAGAGATTAGGGTTAGGGTTAGGGTTTCTGATACAGCAACATTTCTTGTTTATTTCTTTAGAGACAGACCCTGTTCTTCCCAAGGGGAATTTCCTAGAACTGGGTATTATTTCATTTTTTTATTTGTTGATAGGTAAGTTTTTGTCATGGACTTGAATCTAGGGCTCCCACAAATCCTAATCACTCATATGGAATGGGCCTATGGGCTATGAGGCTATTCCATTTCCTTTCTATTCAGCTATTGTTTGTATTCCATATGCGACCCGGGTAGCTCAGTTGGTGTAATGCATTCTGGTGAGGTTTGGTTCGAGTACTATTAGGTCATTGGAGGTTTTATCCGATTATTAACTTCAAGACCCATTGGGAGACCTTACCTAATTGGCCATTTGGTCATCCCATTGCAGTGCATTAGATGGGCTGGGCTTCTATTGAGCCATCATGACTTCACGTGATTACTGAGTGTGACGACAACCTGGTCCGGACATCCACGATTATCAATAATAAAAATAAAGAGTCATAGCCCATTGGGATTTACAATCTAATGGTCATCGGCTCTTACCCCATCATGGTCACGTATATTTTTATATTGTTAACTCAAAGCCTTCAATGGACATTGAGCGTGTGCATAAGTTGGTTCACGATTATTAATAATAAAAATGAAAAGTCAGAGCTCATTGGGATTATCCAATGGTCACTGCTTTGAGTCCTCGGTACCCCATCGTAGGTCTTACTCTAAATAAGAACTTTGGGCGCCGTCAGGGATTACTCCACGATCACTCGGGCTCTAGTCCCATCACGGCCACGTGAGGTCTTTATACGACTATTAACTTCAAAAAGTTCTTCGCGACACAGCACAATAAGACAAGTTGGTCCAGACATTCATCATTATTAATATTAAAAATAAAAAGCCTTGAGCTTCATTGGATTACTCAAACCCCTCTCGCTAATGGCGCTTTAATCCGATCGTTAACTTTGGGCGCCTGTCGATTAGCTGGCGCACATAAAGTTCTGTCGACATCTACAAGCACAATAATAAAAATAAAGAGTTAGAGCCGATTGGGATTACCCAATGATCACTGGTTTGAGTCATTTCGAGACCTCATCGGTTTTACCTCGACAGCACTCCAAATGCGCGTAAATTCGACCTGCATATCTGGTGTTTCGCCAGCTACCCATTATGGGAGTACAAAGTGTAGCTCTTGAGATTGAATCTTGGTCAAGTTTCAACAACAACTATTCAAAAGATTTAACTAAAAAAATGCATCTTACTTAGATACTGGTTGTTTGTTTCAGCCCTAACCCTAACCCTAACCCTAACCCTAATCCATTGGGAGTGGTGGAAAGGAGACCCTCAAATTCAGACCCAAGAAAGGTATATAGCCAACAATGGAGGAAAAGTAAAAGGGCAAGCAATCTTCAATACTTTCCTAATATGGGGTGGCAGTGTATGTATATTTTTTTGGTCAACCGCCATAAATAAAACATCACTGGTTAGGACAGATCTTGGAGTTTAGGTTCAAAATTACCTTTTTATTTAAAAAATAAAAAATAAAATAAATTTTATGTCGCTTTTGAAACAATTGCTTGATATAACCCTTTTTTTTTTTTTTATGTCACGTAGAAAAGATGTTCAATTTTATTAAAATTAGAAGCGAAACAAAATCACGGATCTTGCAATCCATATGGAGAGAACAATTAAATAAAGGGGGAATTATGATAAGTTGCAATGAAGCATCAAATAGAATAAGGATAAAAAGAAAAAAGAAAAAAGAAAAGCGTTATTAGTAATTCTCTTAAACAAGATACAAATACCTTTCATGTGTTGACTGGTGGGTCCCATTCATTGCCACATAGGAGAGAGAAATCTTTGCCATGTCAACAACCCATTAAAACAACAATTAAAAAATAATAATACTGTAATAGGTATGCTCGATTCCCATTCAAAAATCGTTTTGAGAATTTAATTTTTTTAAAAAATATGAACATCATTTTGCTTTTCTAAAAACGTTTTATTCTCTAAATTTATTACCAAGTTGTTAAGTGTTAACACAAAATATCGAATCCAAACATGTTTTCTATGTTTTCCTTATTCTTTTTGTTTTTTAGAACAAAAAAAACGGTTTTCAAAAATTGTAATCATAGGATAGAGAAAAGCTTGAGATTCATTATCTCTTATACTACTAGCCTTCGTCCACAAGAGGGAGAGGAGCCATGATAGAAAAAAACCCTATCTTGAGATTCAATCCGAAGAAAATGAAGGAGCCAAGGAACAACAAATGAAATGTTGATATTATTTGGAGGAATTATGTTTAAGTACATCGTTGGATCAATATGAATTAAAAAGAAATTCAACTCACCTATATTATGTAAAGTTGCACTTTTTACATCAAACTATTGAAAACATGTAATCTCCCACAACCCCCCCAAAGATCAATTTGCCTTTAAAGTGTTGACCAAGTGGGCCTCACTTATTTTCCACATAAAAAAAATCATCAAATCAAATAACCGACACTAATATTATAATACAGTTATCCTTAATAACACAATTATAACACTAATGTGAGACAAGAAGAACACCAAGCCTCAATTGTACCTAAGAGCAACTCCAATGGGAGTTGCCGTGTGAATTAAGTACCAAACGCTATTTCAACCTCAACAAATGCCAAGACCGCGACCAATGTTTCGCTCCAATGATAGTGTGTGTCAAATTCAAAGCTATTTTAATAATTCAATGTTTTTTATTAAAAATATAATTAAACTTCTTACCGCTATATTTCCATAACGATCGCGAATTTAACTGATATATTTTTATAAGTAAAATTTTAAATTTTAAATTTCAAATTTCATTTTACTGCAGTGTTTTCTGTCTCTCGCGATTTTCTCGCTTCAAAACGCGACTTCATTTTGTACCGGCGCCAATATCGTGAGATTGCTTTCACAAGATCATCATATAAATCAAATAATGCTCATGTGCTGAAATCCGCTTAAAAAACCGTCATATCGCGAATCCATCTACAAAATAATAATAATAAATAATAATAATAATAATAATAATATATATATAAGGGAAGGAAGTATATAGCAGATATATATATATATATATATATATATATATATATATATATATATATATATATATATATATATATATATATATACGAAATCAATTTAAAGAATTAAGAATTTATCAATTGGAAAAATTATCAATTTCTTATCAATTTTAATTTAAATCAAATTTTGAATTTAAAGAATGAGCAATTTACTAATTACAAAATAAATGAAATTACCCTTAATTAAAACAAATAAATCGCTTATAAAAGATAAACAATTTATAAATTATATTACAAATTTAAATCATAAAGAATAGGGCATGTAATTAAAATTACAATGTCTACCTTTCCCAAATAAAAGCTTCTGTTTTCTTTCTCCTTCTTTCTTACTGCACTGATTGTTTTTCCTCTTCCTCCTTTCCTTAAGCAATCTGGCCATGCAATTGCTAACAAAGAATGGTGCGACGCCCTAATCAAGGTGTCTCTGCTTGACCACCCACAACTCAGACATCTCGTCGCTGCCTTTACTCAAGTGAGACATGTACTTGAGTAAAAACGACCACTTGTGCCCATACATCATTACTCATCCAAAAATACATCAACTATATACCATAGTTTAAAAGTTATTACATTACTCTTAATCAAAACATATATCAAAATTTAGAGTTTTAATACATGTTATACAAAGAAAATACCAAAGTCACAATCTGGCTTTCTTCTAAAATGCGGCCTCTAGTGAGCGCCGGCCTTCTCCTCGCACACTCCCCTGCACCAAATAATGATCCTCGACAGCATAGAGAATACCTTCAAGAAGGATAATTTCCTACATTAGTTACTCTCCACCTAAGTGCACACTGCCACAAGAAACAATCACATCTCTCAAGCAAATACATGATCCTACTTGAATGTTTACATGCCCAATCCCATGTCTCTAGTCCTCACCGACTCTCACACACGCCTGTGCCTGGGCAACGCGAGAAAATACATGCTTTCAAAACAAAGTTTTTGTTCTTGAAAACACACTACCGTAGTTTCAAGAATACTGACAACCCTCCGAGGTGAATTGTCGGGTACCAACACTATGAGTCCGCTCTCCGGTGATGAACCGTTGGACAACTCTTTAAGGCAATTCTTCGGAAAATCTTCCTCAAAATTCCTTTCACAACCATTTTCACTTTTCTTTCAATTTCTTTCATGTCATGCACTCACACCTACAATCTAGTATTACCAGTCGCATATAACGTGACATGCTTAATTACAAACAATTCACGCTAATATACTTGGCATGATATATTTACAAAATTAATTCAAATAATTCATATTCAATCTACAATCAATAACACCAAAATTAGCTCACACGCTAAGCATTAACAATCCAAACAATTCATTTTAATCACCCAACAACACAAAATCACACACCAATCCCGTGAACGCAGGAACCCTAGGGCTTCCAAGACTGCTCATGGCTACACAACGGGATTTTCTCCACTCTGGCTCAAAGATTTTGAGACCGATAATGGCCATTCAGTTTCAACAAATCCCCATCCATTAAATGCGGTTTCCTAAACAAAGAATAAACCAAGTAGAAAAATATCCCTACCTCTTGAGTTGGCCTAACTCCACAAACCAGGCTCACTACGTAGCTCCTTGCCACGTAGAACACGCTGTTTCATTGGTAACCGACTGTCCAAAGTTCGAAATCTGGGGCGAAACCACTTCTTTTCTTTCTCTAAAAACTATCTCCCACACCCTTACTACACGTTTTTGCTCTTCAATCAAGAAGAAAAATTATTCCTCTTTGTTTTATCTTATTTAAACTTTTCAAAATTCCATCCTTGTCCCTTGGGCTTTGATTCGGTCACTCACACTCCAAGCCATTCATCTCCACCCTTTCAATCATTACGCAACATGTGTCACACGTAAGTTACGTAGTGAGGCGACTACACATCACATGTCTCTCACAGCCATTATACCCAAGACCTCGACACCTATTGTCTTCGAAAAATGTGAAATTCCTCGATCAAGCTTCTGACCTGACGAATTCGACATGGTAACTAGATTTCTCGAAACGATTCCAAATTCGGTGAAGTCCGGCTTTCACGCATCAAATCTGTAGTGTAATTTTTGCCAATTAAAAAATTACCATTTTATCATTTTTCATAAAATTATAATGTTCTCTGTTTACAACTGAAAGCTACAAACGCACACACCAAGATTAACGACAAGTGGGCCGGGGTTCAGAAAGCTAGTATTAATATCTAAGCGTGCAAGGATTCAAGGAAGCTAGTGACACAAATTTTATTTTTAGGTAAGTTCCTCTTCCCTTTGTTTCTCTGTATTTTTATACAAATTTGGATGGAATATAGCCGTTGAGAGAACAAGAGCTACCGATGAATACACACCTGGAAGTGCATTATAAAGTGCATCCTAGCACTTTCAAGTCACACTTGCCTACATTTACATAAGAATAGTACTTTTAATTGCTTTGTTTTCGACTCAGTACTGGTGTCTTTTCGTGTCTAATGCATAATTTGTACAAAGATTTATGTCCTGGGAAGCAATATGGATCAGTTTAAGGATGTTAGCAACCGACAGGAGGTTTCTGAAGTGCAACAATGCCGAAAAAGCACCAAAGAGCAACATAAATCGGTACACCCTCAACATGTACGGCACACCTATGCGTAAAAGTGGCAGCGAAAGCTTAACATGTACCTAAGACACTATTAACATGTACCCCAGACACTCGTGAGAACTACTGACTGAGTAGAATTGACCCTAACACAAGTGGCAATACTGTTAAATCAACTTGCTGGATCACATTGAGAGGGGTATAAAAGTTTATGATAGAAGGAGAAGGCAACTTTTGATTGCTGTGTGGTTTTCGTGAGAAGAGTTCTTCTCCATAGTTCGAGGTAAAGTTTTTGTTGACAGGTCAAGACTTATTTTCTCCGGAGATTCGATTTCACACATGTAATCTTTCGCAGGAAACTCATATTGCTTCCATTCTTTATTCTCAGATTCATCCTTAGGTTTTGCACTGAATTCGATTTTCTTAAAGTTCTTTTATGAATAAATTCTCACAATTATGATTTCCCTCATAAGTTCATGAGGCTCTAACTTCATATGCTGGGGTTCTACTTATGGAAACTCACCCCGATCGTAAGGTATAATCCCTCAATTCCTCTCTTTTTTATACTTCAACGGATTGTGTGATGTTATTCGGGCTTGTAGAAACCGTGTAAAACCTGTCAAGATCCTCTCACAACGTGCGAACGAGATCCTCTAGACATGTTGTGCTTGATTACAAATGCAAGCCGGGCGAGTATGAATTAATTGGGAATGGAAGTGTTTAACATCATTCAATCATCTTTTCTTTCAAAAGAGCATTTAAAGACAATCTTTCCATCGAAGACCACGCATCAATGGTTCCTGTGATGAGACTCGTTAAAACTACAGGTGGGAATTACGTGACCATTAGTGCGGGAAACCTAAGAATCCCAAAGAATCATCTTTCTATTTTAAAATACTCAAATCAATCAATCACTCAATCAAACAAAACACAACCCCATAATTTCTTTTAAATTACACACTTTGTGGAGAATAGCTCCTATGATCAACAAATTTAGACCACTCCTCGTGGAAAGCATGACTCGCGATTCCCATAGTATTACAATGCTGGGACAACTCCACCTTACGCCGTGGTCAATCCTGCATACGAATAAGAACGAAGCATTTTTGGTGCCGTTGCCGGGGAGTGGCGTTCAACCCAGTTGATCTGAAGAGAGCTAGAGGTAATTTGCAATTGCATTGCAAATCCCAGACGTTTCTCTACTTTTATTTTTAATTTGTTATGGAGAAATTTCTGGGTGTTTCTCGACATAGTGTTTATGCATGTCGGTTCGGGGTCGCAACGAGCAACGCGACTTGTAAGAATTCGCACTCTTAGAAATTTCTCGAAGAGTCCATAATAAGTCAATTCTTTTCTAAGATAATCTCTTGGCACTCCTGCATCCTCCTGAATTCTAGGAATCAAGAACCTCTGCTTAATGAAATTGATACTCAAGGGGGATTCCCCTTCGTTAAACTAATAAGGACTCCATGAACCTCCACAACATGGAGAAGGTGTTACACTCCTAGTAGCACCAGTAATAGGAGGGGGAAATGTTAACTTTCAGCGAAATCAATATAGGGGTCCCCCTGCTCCTTTACCTAATGTGGAAAGAACTCTCTGAGAGATCTTGCAACCTCAACGAACCACAACAAAACTCCATGTGTATTCGCTCTACCCGCAGGCCAATCAATTCCTCATAAGTCGGAAATGATCCGGCTTTTTACCCCCAGATACACGGAGTCTGACCGAGAACTTTACTCATTCATGAGAGACTTTGAGAATGTTTGCGCTAAGTGGCATTTCTCTCTCACTCGGCTCACCTCTCCACATAATTTGTTTGGTTCTATTTCCTTTGCTTTAAAGGAGAAAGCCAAAATTTGTTTCATTCTCTCAGACCCAACTCAATCTTTACATGGAAGACACATGTGGAATGAATTCCCTTAACAAATTCTTCCCCTCCCAGACGTACTCACAATGCTCCTACGCGAAAGCAATTCGTAATTTTTTCCTCGAAAAGCCTGGGTGAACCAGCCGCAGACGTGGAGAGATACAAGGATCTCCTCCATGCTATCCCCTCATCATGGATTGATGAGACAAATCTGCGCGTACTCTCACTAAGGACTGTTCCTTGAATAATAAACAATACATCCAAATGATGTGAAGTGGCGAATTTGCGAAAAGAGTGCTAGGGAAGCAATTCAACTCTTTGACACCATAGCAGAAAATGCTCGAACATGGGAGACTAACACCTCCATAGACACTGCTAAAGTGCATAATACACCTATAGGGGGAGGAATCCATCACTTAAAAGAAAATGATGAATTGCAAGCAAAAATCGCCAATTTAACAAGGAAGTCGAGGCCATGTAGATGAAAAGGTGAACAATCTCGCATCTCCTCGCACCTATTGGATCCAGAGTGGAGGAGCCATGCATAATATGCGATGACCCTACACACTCAACTATTAACTGTCCAAACCTTCCTCAAGTTAAGGGAGCAATTCAGATAGAGCAAGCTAATGCTCTTAACTACCAAAGGAAGCCTTTCAATTCTCCATATTCTGAAACATATAATCCTGGATGGGGTAAGCACCCTAATTTTAGTTGGAGAAATGAGGGAGGCCCACTACAACCCCGCCAAACAACTAAGGCCCCCACTACCAAAAACCATGTTTTCCAAATTCAGTTCCATTTCGTAATCAAGGTCCTCAAGGATTTCCTAAGTGAACCCTAATCGCGCTTTCATCCGGGTCGAATCAAGGGAATCCAAACCCACAACCTTATAAACCTCCACATGTAAGAGAAGTTTGAGGATATAAGAACACAGGCCATAAGCAGACTAACACCACAAACACGTAATTCGAATCAAGCCCGACGATGTGAGATCCCAAATAACTAAGCTAACCTCTTCTATGGGTAATTTTCAACAAGAAAGGGAAACTCCCATCTCAACTCCATCCTAAACCCACAAGGTCAAAATAAGGTGGAAAGCCTCAGGTCCAAGTGAGGGTACTTTTGAACATTGTAAGGCTGTCACTACTCTTCGAAGTGGTAAGGTAGTTGACAAAACCATTCAAACCAAGGAACCAATACAAGAGTCTCAAAGTGAATCGGTCAGAGATGATGAGGTGTCAGACAAGCCTTATGTCCCTAGGACAAATGTTATTGATGGTAAGCCAGAGGAAGATAAGGCTACCCATATCCCTCCAGCTCCATATCCTCATAGGCTGAGAACCCCAAAGAAAGTGAATAACCATTCTGAGATCTATGAATTATTCAAACAAGTGAAATTGAACATTCCTTTACTAGATGTCATTAAGCAAATCCCATCATATGCTAAGTTTCTTAAGGATTTGTGCACAGTAAAAAGAAACTAGGTGTCAATAAGGAGGCATTCATGACCGAGCAATCTACTCTTTCATCGATTCGAACAACTCACTTCAAAATACATAAAGATCCGTGAAGCCCTACTATTTCTATAGTAGTAGGGAATTCCAAGTTGGGACATGCTCTAGTGGATTTAGGGGCAAGTGTTAATTTGTTGTCGTACTCAATATATGTGGACCTAGGGTTAGGAGAATTAGAGCCAACCAATATCACCCTCCAATTAGCTGACCGTAGTGTAAAAATCCCTAGAGGGATAGTGAAGGATGTATTAGTACAAGTGGACAAGTTCTACTCTCCCGCGGATTTCATATTGCGTTTCGACACCTCAACCCGTAGAACCAAGGAACTCCGCCCCGCTGATTCTTGGTAGACCATTCTTGGCAACTGCTAATGCTATTATACACTGTAGGGGAGGCCTAATGACACTCTCATTTGGTAACATGATTGTTAATCTGAATATCTTTAATGTTATCAAGGGAATGGGGGATGAAGAAGATGTGTGTGAGGTAAACATGGTTGACTCTGTGGTACAGAAATACTTAGATAATGTCTCACATGATGACCCTCTTATGTCATGTTTGGTAAGCCCGAGGGGGGATGATGAAGTGACCACACTAGAATTGGAGTTCCTACACTCCATAATCAACACAATGAGCAGATCGAAGTGAACAAGGGCACCCCACCAACCATTGCCACCAATCGAGGACAAGGCATTGCCTCTCTCGAAGAGAGGCCACCTAAGCTTGAGCGTGTTCCTACCATCACACCTCAAATATGCCTTCTTAGGAGCAGAAGAAACTTTTCCGGTAATCATATCTTCCTCCTTAGAGATGGATCAGGAAAACCAACTTTTGGAGATATTGAGAACCCACAGAACTGCTCTAGGATGGACAATTGCAGATATTAAAGGAATTAGCCCCTTGATCTGCACACATAGAATTCACTTAGAAGAGGATGTTAAACCCTCTAGGCAACCATAGAGACGACTGAACCCAATAATGAAAAAAATGGTAAAGAAGGAAGTCTTAAAACTCTTGGATGTAGGTGTTATTTACCATATTGCAGACAGCAAGTGGGTTAGCCCAACACAGGTCGTTCCTAAGAAATCTGGAATCACTGTGGTCTCAAATGAAAATAATGAGCTTAGGAAAGACCACTTCCCTCTCCCGTTTGTTGATCAAATGTTAGAGAGAGTCGCAGGGCATGAATTCTATTGTTTTCTCGATGGGTACTCAAAGCCAAGGGGACCAAATTGAGATACTTTTAAGACAAGAGAAAAACTACATTCAATTGCCCTTTTATACTTTGCCTTTAGGAAAATGCCCTAAGATGTAATGCAACTTAACCTTCCAACGGCATAATGGAATTTTCGCTGACATGATAGAAATCATTCTGGAAATCTTCATGGATGATTTTTCAGTTTTTGATGCCTCATTCGAGGGCTGTTTGGAGAACTTACGTAAGGTTTTGGAGAGATGTCAAGAGAAAAACCTTGTGTTAAATTGGAAAAAGTGTCATTTCATGGTGACAAAAGGGATTGTCTTAGGCCATATAATATCAAAACTGAATTGAAGTTGATAAGGCCAAAGTCGAGCTGATCTCCAATTTACCTACTCCTAAGTGTGTTAGAGACATCAAATCATTTTTGAGATATGCTGGATTTTATAGGAGATTTATAAAAGATTTTAGTGCTATAGTTCGTCCCTTGCGCTTTGCTTGCTAAAGATGCCTTTGCATGGTCATTGTGCTTGTGAAGACGCTTTTGTTAAGCTCAAAACTATGTTAGTGTCACCCCCTATCATGCGGTCTCCTAATTGGAACCTTCCATTTGAGATCATGTGTGACGCTAGTGATTATGCTATGGGTCAAGCTTTTAGGACAAAGGGAAGACACAAAAAGACTTTTGTAATCTATTATGCCAAGAAGACACTAGGACTCCGCTCAAGCAAACTGCACAAACTACGTAAAAGAGTTTTTAGTCACCGTTTCGCCTCTAGAAAAGTTCCTCAGTCATACATCGTAGCCTCCCGTAACCATTTTCACGCATCACGCAAGACCAAGTACCTCGGCTTCCTCTGCAGATACCGCTTCCTGCTAACTAGGTGGATTTTACTATGCCAAGAATTCAATCTGACCATTAAAGATAAAAAGGGGGTCGAGAATGTGGTAGCTGACCATTTATCTCGCGATTAGTTCCCGTAATCACTCTCAGCCATGCACTCCATAGCGACGCTTTTTCCCCGATGAGCGCCTTTTGCTCTTGTTCATTGCCCATGGTACGCCGACATCGTAAATTACCTTACAACTGGTCAAATTCCAAACCAATGGACTTCTCAACAGATAAAGAAATTTTTGACAGACATTAAGAAATATTACTTTGATGATCCATATCTATTTAAATACCGGGCCTGCACTCAATTAATGAGAAGATGTGTACACCAATGATGAGCAGACTGTGGACCAACCTTTGCCATTCCAAAGCTTGTGGAGTGGCATTTCTCCGCAAGAAAACAACATATAAGATTTTGTAAGTCGGTTTTTACTCGGGCTCTACCTGCTTAAAGATTGTTTCGAATTTGGTAAAACTTGTGCTCAAGTACAACAATTAGGAGGAGTCACAAAACGGAACATGATGCCTCTTAGCCCCATTTTAATCATTGAAATCTTTTACTGTTGGGGTATAGATTTCATGGGGCCGTTTCCCCCTTCTTGTGGGTACTTATACATTCTGTTATCTGTTGATTATGTGTCAAAGTGGGTTGAGGCTATTCCGACAAGAACTAACGACCACAAGGTTGTTTTGAAATTTATAAAAGAACACATTTTTTCTCGTTTTGGAATACCTCGTGCAATTATTAGTGATGGTGGACTCCATTTTTGTAATCGATCTTTGAAAACTGCTAAAAATATGGAGTCACCCATAAAGTTTCAACAAAGATACCACCCACGCACAATGGACAAGCTGAATTAGCTAATAAGGAGATAAAACATATTTTGGAAAAAACGGTTGCTCCAAATCGCAAAGACTGGTCACTCCGACTCACCGATGCTCTTTGGGCCTACCGTATCGCTTTTAAAACTATTCTTGGTATGTCTCCCTGTCAGGGTTGTTTATGGAAAGTTTGCCATCCCGCCAATGAAATGGAACACCGCTTATTTGGCTATTAGAACTTTTAATTCCGATTTAACCTCAAGCAAAGCAGCGAGCTGTTGCAACTAAATGAGCTTTTACGAATTGCGGCGAGAGTCGATGAAAGCTCCGATTTACAAAGAGCGCTCAAGTTGTTCCATGACAAGACTATTGCTCGAAAATTGCCCGGAATCCAAAACCAAAAGGCATCAGCCAGATAGCCCCTGGCCAGACTTATTTTCAGGAAACTTCGCTCCTCGGCTGGACTGCCCATTCATTGTTAAGGTAGTCTATCCATACGGAGTCGTGGAGATTGAAAATCCGCATACCTGGAAGTCTTTCAAAGTCAATGGTCAGAACGCCTGCCATTCCTCGAGCATTTCAATCTTCAAGAGAATAGTGAGGACTTTGCAGATCCGCCTACCAGATTCCCTTCGTGAGTAAATTCGTTCTCAACTTATTGTATATAGTTTTGATTTTGTTTTATTTTCGTTCTTTCATTTTATTTCTATTGTCTCTATTTCATTTGCTTTTCAATAAAATATAAAAATAAAAAAAGGGGCCCTAGTTTCTATGTTGCCTCCCATTCTGTTGTGGGGTCCTCTGTTTCTATGCATCAGGACAATGCCGGTTTCTCGTTGTGGGGGTAGGCGTAACCGGTTGAACCTAACTATGCGCCTTGTTACATGTTCGTTGTATGGCAAAAATTTTTCAATTGTGGTTCTTTTATACACATTTGACCTGCAATGTATAGCCGCATGATCTCATACACACTCCACATCATCTCAATGCATGTACACTTTAACAAGCATGCACAAAAATCTTTATATTCAACTTTTGGACTTTATCCCCTTGCATTCTGCTCTAATTCCTTACACGAACCATAGACCTACTGACCATACTCTTGTCTTGCCTGCTTGTGCTCCCACTTATGCATTAATTTGGCATGTCATGTTAACTATATGCATCATAGTCTTTGAGGAACATCTTGCATAAATGGAAATGATTGGGGAGTCATCATTTCTATTTTGCACCCCGCGAACCAGATATCTCACCCCTTGCACCTATTTTGAGCCCTAAGTTGCCAAGTTGGTTCGAACCCTAGGAACCCTGATCACCAGAAAGTCAGTGGGCCCCATGGAAAGATTGAAAGTATCTAAGAAGGGAATACAGTTATCAACTCCATGAACACAGTCAATTTGGGCAGAAAATAAGCAGGAAGAGGGGTGAGCATGCAGTGAAACCCGGGATGGAAGGCAGTCGACAAGGATAGATTTTACATCGGTACTATTGTCCCAATTTGTAAAAAAAATCTTGATATATGTCATAAAAAAGAAAAAAAAAAGAAAAAAGAAGAAAAAATATGCCAAAATGGAACAAGTGTACCAGTACACCCTAAACATGTCTTAGGTACATATTCTGCATAAAAGGAGCAATGGCCAAAGATGTCTGCGTTACACAACTAACATGTCTTAGGTACATGCGACCCACTGAGTAATTAGGGTTTTTAACCCTAATTTTTGTGCCTTTTGATATTCACAACCCTTCCATTCCCTAAACAAATCAAACCCTAACCCTCTTTGCTCTCTCACACAAGCAACCCCAGAGTTTCCACCTCTTGCCCGGTGTTCGTCACTCATGGATTATTCCGCGATCATACGGGGACGTGGTAAGCTTCTTGCAACCCCTTGAGAGCATTTTTGTGCTCTTCACTATAATATATGGACTTGTTTGGTTGGTTTGGTTCTTGGTTTTTCTTTACTCACTTGTTGGGAGGTGGTTTGGGGTTTCGGTCGATGGTATGGGGAGAAAATTTCGTCCCGATGCACGCACGGGGCCGGCGACACTTACGGAAACGAGGTTTTGGAACAATTGTTCTATATGTGTGGAATACATTGCCATCATTTCTCATCCTTCTTTGTATCTATAGCGCGATCCAAGAATATGAGAAGGAAAGAAAGCGCAGACTCTTCTGTGATGACGTGAAAAAAAGAAATTTGATTCTCCACGGCCCATTAAAGAAGGAAAAGGAAAGCAAGCCGAGTCATCGCCCAGAGTAGGAAGTTTGAGTAATGATGATGATGAGATAGTGGCCATGTTTCTTGAGGTTACGAGTCAGAAGCGGGAAAAAATGGGCCCGGTCGGTGCAGGGGGTTCAGCTGCGAGAGGGTGTGAAGTTGGAGACATTTACATTACTCTCATCCAATCGAGGTGTTATTCAAGAACATAATATAGGTTTGTGTGCGAGGTTCGGGGATGTTACCTGCATTTGTTCGGGAACATATTAATATGAAAGAAATCCGTGAGTGAGACCTTACTAGAGACCCGCGCGATGGGTAGCCGAATGCGGATCACCCACGATTCGATAGCTCATTCCTACGGTATGTCGCCTGCCTCGGGCCAGAGCCTTACCCGCCCAGGGCTATCTCGATTTCGATGCCGAGTTGTTATTTGAGGCTATGTGCTCGTCCTATGACCATGAGTGGCTTTGTGATTAAAGAATTCGTACCAGGGAAGCTAAAGCCGGAATATGCATTGATGAATAAAGATTATTTCGTGATAGAATCGGACCTAGAACGAAATCTCCCGGCATAGAACAAATTCAGTTCATATGTGAGGTTATGATAGGAAGCTTAGTCATTTGGTGAGTGACGAGGACTTCGCAGCTCTCGCATGAAAGTAGACATTTTCCATTCCCATCTCTCAGGATTTAGCCTCAGAAGCCGCTGAATGAGGGGAGTGGCTAAGAAAAGAGGGTGCTTCCCTAGTCAGCCTATTACAAAACAAATCCAGGCCAAGAGCCGAGTCGCATCTATTTAGACTCCTTGCACTTTCACAAATTCTCCACATATTCTGGTCCTTCATCTACAAAGACTGAAGACCTATGAGCACATCCCCATTGAAGAGAATGGAGCGTTGAATAAAAGGGTGGTTCAAATGCATTTTGGGGAAACATGGGGCCTTGATCAGCAGTGCCTCTGTGCTCGAAGAGAGTCATATTTTCCGAGGAGAACTCATGGCTGCATATGCCACTTCTCCCCGATTCGAGGAGATTCGAGAGTCGATGACTGCTACGATGAGGACGATTTCTTCTCGGCATGCATGATAAGGAGGACGCCGTAAAAGAGCTTATTGTGCTGGGACAGGTGGTGCTGCAATCGCAGACTCACCCATGTTATGCCAACACCCATTTTGTTCATTTTACCCTTTTCGTTTAGCCTACGGTCATTACAAACCGTTAAGACCTTTTTGATTCCAGTTGTGTTCGTTGTTTCTTTTGAATTTATGCATAGTAGTTATGTGTTTATGTTAAATGGTTGCTTCTATAATATCTATCATTTCATACTAATGTTTGCATGACTACTCTTCCTTTTCTCAATTCCATGGTCCCCTTATTCAATAGGGCCGATTCAGGTTAGCTTGTTGTTATGTTCATTAAGCTTAAGACTCCGTGGTTTAGTGCTAAATGAGTCATACTTGTGCATTATATAGCAGTGAAGTATTATGTGTTTCATATTTTCCTTTCAAGAACTTGCAAAAGCTCTTAACTGCACTCAAGCGCATCATTGGAATTCATAACCAAAGGGGTATCTCTAGTTTAAATCTTGCTAGGACTACAAGATGCAAGTCAGTGTGATGAATACACAATTGAGCAAAGAATTATAGCGTAACTTAGCACCTTCAAGTCAGCACTTTGCCTACATTTTACATAAGAATAGGTACTTTTAATTGCTTTCTGTTTTTGACTAGACAGGTCTTTCAAAGTTCAATGCATAATTGTACAAAGATTTATGTTCTAGCTAACATGATCATTGAGGATGTTAGCAACCATTGGTGAGGTTTTTGAAGTGCAACAATGCCGAGTGCACCATGAGGTAAACATGCAATCTACACCCTCAACATGTACCCCCAAGACACCCTATGCAGAAAAGTGGCAGTGGCTAACATGTACCGGTACACTATTAACATGTACCGGTACACCTGTGTGAGAACTACGGGAATTGAGTAGGAATTCGATCCTAACTGTAACGCCCCAAAAATAACCTAAATTTTTTTTTTTATTTATTTTATTATATATTCGGGTATAAATTGAACCAAACTTGGGTATTTCCGAAAATTGTTAAATGAATATTGATTGTTATTTGATAAGTGATTTAAAAGATTAAACCCGAGAGTTTACCCAAGTGTCAAGGGCAAAAGTGGAAACTTATAAAATCAGGACCTAAAGGTCATTTGTGAATATGTTTATGTGTCTAAGAGTGAATATGGGAAAAATTGAAGTGCAAATAAAAAGGATGTATGGGCTATATAGGATTTTGGGGATAATCTTAAGTCCAAATGGGCTTTGTATAATAAACTGCTGCCTTATACGGTGTTTTTGATTTAAAGACCAAATTTGTCTGGTACACTCTAAGTCCAATACTTTGTAGAAGGCCTTATAATGTAGTTTGATTTAAAGACCAAATTACAGACTTAGTTCAAATGTACTTAGAAGGCCTTATACGGTAGTTGCTTAAAGTTAATCAAAATTGCCCAAGAGTTTCATGATCAAAAAACGTTTTTTGGGAGAGAAGAGAGAAGCAAGAGAGGAAGCTAGGTTTGTAGAAGAAATCAAGAGATTTGTGCAAGAACTTACAAGGTTGTCTTGCAGCAGCGCTAGGCCAAGGGTTTCCAAGGATTCAAGGTATGTGAACAAAACTCTAGAATTATTTTAATGATGCTGAGTTGGGAAACCTAAATCATCCAAGTGGATTTGCTTTCTGTGATTGGTGTGGTGATGATATTAGGATGTTATTAAGAGTGATTGACATGATTTATTTTGAATTTTGATATGCTGGAAGAAAATCACGAAGAGGGAATTTATGTATTTCAAAGGAGATGCTGTCAAAATTTTCCAAACCTATGTTTTTGTTTTGGCTATAATTTCATTACTCATCCTAATTGAGTATCTAAATTGCTAAGTACACTAGACTTTTTTTTTTTTTTTTATAGTAGAACAAACTTCATGAAGTAAGGGTACCTAAATTTGGACTCCAATTAGACCCAGAAATTCGTTGAAGTGATGCTCGTTTCGATAAATTTCTCGGGTTCAATTTGTAACAAATTTATGTGTTTTGGAGTAGTTTTGTACTTAGGCTATAAGTTGAGTTTCACTCATCCTAATTGGAGTGATTCAAATTATGGGTAAACTAGACTTCTAGGAGAATAATTTACTTTAAGGAATGGTATACAAATTGTAACCCAAGTGTCCGTAAATCCTTCAAAAGGGGAGCTATGTGCAAGAAAAAAAAAATCTGCTTCTGTTTTGAAAATTAGAGTAGTCTGAATATAAAATTCCATAACTTGAGTTTTTGGGATTCAAATTGGATGGGAAACCTATGAACCATAGCTTCAGCGAGTAGAAGGGACCATTACCACCTATGGAGTTAAGACCCTCGAAATTGAGAAAACAAGAGGTAAACTGGAGTGAACTCCAAGCATACCTGACCAGTTTGGCATAAAATGACATAACTTGTGTCAGGTGATCCAAATTAGATTATTCAAATTTCTACTAAAAATAGACTCACAGAGCTATAATTTCGTGAAGATGTATGAGCAAATATGACTCCAATTATCCCCAGAAAATTTGGCAAGTGAGGTGTATTGCAGACATCAACCCTAACCAAAATACTAGAATGCACAAATGATTTTTCTTGGTTATTCTTTTGATTGTGAAATATGTGTGATGGATTAGGGGATTAACGAGGAGGAAATCTGAGTTGAGGCCTAGATTCGAGGACAGGAAATTAAAGGACAATCTTTTTGGGTTTGTTCTATCCACTCGATTCCTCGCTTCAAGTTTTGCATGTTTGTTCTACCTTTTCTTATTCTCGTTTCAATAATTGAAATGCTTGTTCTAAATGCATAAGAAATGTATATTGAATTGTTTTAAATGATTTGAAGAATTTGATTGTAAAATGTTTGCATATGAAAATTGCATGACTATTGAAAGTGAACTATTTATACAAATGTACATATTGTACTGTACTTTGCTATAAAAGATTTGAACGCCCTTAATAGAATGTTAACCGTTTAGTTCATATTAAGGATAGATTGATATATCAATAAGGGTCAAATTAGCAAAGATCGCTGAATGATTGTATTGATGTGTCACCCGATCAGCGCGTACCCCAGCGGACCATATCGGGTAGTGTTCACTATTTGATTGTTATAACCAAATAAGAGTTCAAATGGGACCGCATCAGGTTATAAACCGTTTATAATGCAATACCGCAGCCCCGCCGGACCGCGTTTCTGACTCGATATCCTCGTATATCGATGACATAGGTTAAATTAAGTATGGGCATAAATCGAATCGATGGAAGAATTGAATTGAATTGTATAACTGAATCGATTGGAAGAATCAATTGAATTGCATAATCGAATTGATTGGAAGAATTGAATTGAATCGCATAATCGAATTGAATCAAGGCGAACATTAATGAATCGATTCGGTGATCGCGAAATATCAATATGAAAGCTTATTGGGATGATCAACGAACTATAATCGATTGTATATATATAACAAATATATATATTGTAATTACATTTATCATCCATAAAGATTTGCTTTGAATCATAAATCGCATGATTCGATTTAAACCGAAATTGCCGAATGGATTTGTATAGAACCACTAAGCATGAAATAAGGAAGGTATTGTTTTACCAATGCAGTACCGAGTGATAGATAGCGAACAGGAAAGAGGCAAGATCGAGAAGCGCAGAGTCACTGAGAAAGAATTGAGGAGTATGCGCTGTCATATGCATTAATATCATTTTGAGCATGACTTTATCTTGTATTTTAAAATAGTAAATTACGAAACAATGTTGTGTAATATTTTGAAAGGCATGGTATGCTATTTTGTAAGTGAATTGTTTAAATGTTTATGGGCCTACCGTAGTGAACGAAAATGCTTCCGCATATTTGAAATGGTTTGAATGAAATGTGTTTTAAAATGGGTGTTACACTAACACAAGGGCACACTTGTCAATCAACTTTTAATGCGGGATCACATTGGAGAGGGGTATAAAAGCTAGAGGATAGAAGGAGAAGGCAGCTTTTGATTGCTAGGGTTAGGTTTTCATAGGAGAAGAGTTCTTCTCCATAGTTAGAGGTAAAGTTTTGTTGATTAGGGTTGAAGACTTATTTTCTCTGGAGATTTCGATTTCAGCTTCACATGTAATCTTCAAGAGGGAACTCATATTTCGCTTCCATTCTCGTGATTCGTGATTTTTCATCCTTAGGTTTTGCAATTGAATTCGATTTTCTTAAAGTTCTTTTATGAATAAATTTCACAATTATGATTTCATAAGTTCCATGGAGTTCTAAACTTCTATGCTGGGGTTCTACGGTGGAAACTCACCCTGATCAAGGTATATTCCCTCAATTCCTCTTTATACTTCAACGGATTGTGTGATGTTATTCGCTTGTAGAAACTGTGTAAAAACCTTAGTCGGGCATCCTCTTGACAACGTGTGAACGAGAGATCCTCGGTACATGTTGTGCTTGATTACAAATGCAAGCTAAGAGTATGAATTAATTGGGAACAAGTGTTTAACATCATTCAATCATCTTTCTCTTCAAAAGAGCATTTAAAGACAAATCTTCCATCGAAGACCATTTATCAATGGCTCCTAGATGAGACTGTAAAACTAAGAGGTGGGAATTACGTGACCATTAGTGAGTGGAAACTTAAGAATCCCAGCAATCATCTTTCTATTTTAAAATACTCAAATCAATCAATCACTCAATCAAACAAACACAACCCCATAATTTCCTTTTTAAATTACACACTTTGTGGAGAATAGCTCCTGGCGATCAACAAATTTGACCACTCCCTGTGGAGATGACCTGTGGATTCCCACAGTATTATAATGCTAGACAACCTTAATTCCTACGCTTGGGAATAGAATTCAGCATACGAATAAGAACGAAGCAGCCACCAATAGCTATTTTGCAAACTCTCCATTTTCTCTCCAAAGTTGTCAAATATGCCACCCAAAACCCTTAATGACATTTTGCCATCTTCTCGATGCCACCGTTGAGCCCGATTTTTGTCGAGGTGTCACAAGAATGGCACATGTGACAGATTCTCATAGCAACTCTCATTGAGTCGTTTAACAAAGTTATAATATTTATTATATATATATATAATTTTTTTTATATCAAAATTTAAATATTAGTATATTTTAATTGACATAAAAAATTAATAAAATTATATAAAAATCAATAAATAATTTTTAAAAATTTAATAATAATAATCACTTAATTTTTTAATTTTAATAAAATATAAATTATATATTTATGTTTAGACTTAAAATGTCTACCATGATGTATTTGGTCTGGAGTACACTGTAAGCCCTAAGGAATCGGGCCTCACCAAGGTGGGTGAACAACATCATGCACTGTGTAGAAACTAAGGATGGACAAAAAAACCTAAGAAATCGAATCGATCGAAAAACCAAACCGAAATTGAACCAAAAATAAATGTTAATTGAACAAAGAGGTTTGGTTTTGGTTTTTGTTTGACACAAATCTCGGTTTCAGTTTAGGTTTCGATTTAGAAAATATAAAAACCGTGGTTTCATTTAATCAATCGAATATATATATAGGTTTCCCTACTTGTGTGAATTGTGGCTATTCCTATTTTTGTCCGTCTCTTTTACTTTTTTCCTCAAAACCAAGTTTTTACCGTTTTCCTTAAAACCAAATCATATAGGTTGTGATTTCTTTGGATTGATTTCTTTTTCTATTGGAGTTGTTAAAATATGTGATTGATTACAAAATCGTGATTAAATTATCCAATTTCATGCGTTTTATATATTATTTGTGGATGTATTATAAATGCACAAATGTCATGAGATTGCAAATGAATAGATTGTATTCATTTTTTTCTTTGCATTTTTTTATTATATTTATAATAATTATTATAATTTGAACTTTAATAAATGATTATGGAATTAAAAATTTATTTTTTTAATTATGGTTAATCGAAAAACCGATATACGGTTAACCGAAGATTTGGTTAACCATATTAATGGTTAAGTTTTTGGTTTATATAAATAATAAACCAAAAACCGACGATCAGTTTTATTTTGTGTCATGGTCTGGCTAGCTAGGGCAGGGGAATTGGATAAGAGTTTGCGTGTATGCTCAACGAAGGAAGCCGAGATCTAGGGTCTAGTAATTGAAACCCGTCGAGCTTGTTAGTACCATGATCTTTAGGCCCATTACTTAATGGGCCTAGAGTCCACTTGGCCCGTGTTGTGGAACGATCCATGCCCGTTTATCGTCGTATTAAAACCAGGTGGACGTTATCTAGATAGGAAAGTCTTAAAGGCCGTTTGAGAAAACCATGGTGTCTTCTTAAAGACTTGCTACAGGATAGTCCGTCTAGCATTTCAAGTCCCTCAGTCGGCCATCTTACCGCATATGAGAAGTTCGTTATGGATAAACATATGAAAGAAGAAAATACGCAACTGAGATATTTATCAACGGATGACCTAGTTTCCAAATCCCTTATTTCTAAGAAGGATAATTCCTTATAAGGAAAAACATATTTTATACCTAAAATCAAGCGGAGATTGTAATCCAAAGCTCTATAATTCAAGATCTCCCATGAGTGTAAAAAAAGACACAATTTAATCACAGCTAACTTCCCGCTTCTTTTCTCCATCTTGTGGTACCGACTTAATCATCGGTGCCGGGCCAGACACCACCGTGATCACCTTGCAAAGTTCACGTTGCGATTATTGATGCTCAAAGGTTCCGATGATCAAGGTTCTTGCAGAGTTTGGGAAACAAGAGTAAGAAGGAAAATTCTCAAGGCATCACAACCTGCTGGCTAAATGGAAGAAGCTGTTAAACTGAGAATGGAAGGTAGAAATAAAACACTTCTCAGAGTGCTCTCTCGGGGTAAACCCCCTCCTCTATTTAAAATAATAATAATAATGAAAACATGTACACTCACTGTTGCGTCCCGAAACCCACCCTAGGGGCATGACCGTCAATTCACACCTCAAGCTCGAAGGCTAGAAGTGCGAAACGACATAAATCTTCTTTTCTTGTAACTGGATTTAGTCCAATCACCAAACACATATTCAGAGTAATGCGCAACTTTCTATATCACCAATTCTCATATCCAAAATTTCATAATAACAAAAATTCTCCAACTCTCAACATTCATGTATAAATTAACATAAATGACCCAAGACAAATATTTATATCCTTATAATCAACTCTAAAAACAAATAATCCGAATGAACATAGACTCATCAACTAAATAAAGTCCATAACGGATTCCAAAATCAAATTCATAATAATGATATGATTCCCAACCTAACCAATCTCTCATTACCGAATTAAATGTACCTGAAAAGATTTTAACGAATATGAGTGAGCTTAAAGCACAATAAGAAATACTAATACAATTTCATGAATCAAAAGATTTTCAATCATATAACAAATAAGATATGTTTTTCATCAAAACTTTCGATTCAAAAATAAGTTGGAACATTCAAAATTTTCAAATTTTAATTCAAATACTTTCATATCAAAGTCCAAAATCAAATATATTTCAAAAATATTTTTCTCTCATCTTCAAATATCAAATGGTGTCAAGTCATGTGGGGCTTTTAAAAAGATGGCTACCGCAAATCGTCATTTCCGGCGCGGAAACACTATTAGTACGGTGAACTCTAACCGAACCCTGTAGCCGGAGTTCAAATCAACATATTCGCCATCACGAATGTAAATGTTGGACCATTATTCTCGCTGGGATAAAGACTTATCGTTGTCAACTATTAGTCCCATTGATAGGACAGAACTAATCAGAGTCACATATTGAATTCAAAAATTCAAATAATAAAACATCATATCTGTGGCCGTTCACCCCGCGGGTATGTGTAAAGGAGGCGGCCGCCTCGGGCCCCCACATTTCTCTTAAAAATAGGCCCTTCCAAGACCAACTACCCTTAATAATTTAGCCCTCTTAAAACCTCACTTTAGCCCTCACTCACTCAAGTCCCATAGTCTCATTCCACATTACGCCTAAACCGCCAAACACCCTCACATTTCTCCGTAATCCAATCTGGCCCGTCACTGTCACCGGCCACCGGCTCCCAAATTGCTCGACAGCCTCCGATCTCCGTCTGTGATCCAGATCCAACCGTGATCCGATCCAGGGGCCGGGACGCAGCCGCTAATCGCCATTCGCACCGCGGTGGTCGGCCCCGGTCTCCGGCCACGCCTCTCACTTCTCACCGGGGTTCCACTGCTCAGCTCTGCTCCAAATTTTGTAGCTTTGTAAGTGACAACTGACAATCCGTCCAGGTTCCAGAATTTAAATATTGGAATATTATATTGGGGATCTAATCATACTTTATTTAAGTTACCAGAAAGGCTAAATGGTTAGCTATGTTATCCATTGAAATTGATTTGGCTAAGAAGATTGAGTATGAAACTTTAATTAGCGACTTTGCAGCTAAAACTGCAAGAAGAATAAAGTTTCTATGATTTGTTGATATTGATGGTTTTGTTCATGAGGAAATGATTTTTCGTAATTAACGAAACAAATAAAATAATATTTCATTTGATGTTATAATTTTTAAGGCTGTTTCAAGTTATATTTTTGTAAAATTGCATAGTCGAAATGCCTTTTTTGTAATTGGCAGAGATAATATTGGTTTGCTTAATCGGGTATGTTTTCCTATAAAACTTTATTTTTTTGTTGCTGCATTTTCCTTCAATATATGGGATTTTTATTGATAAAATGAGTTCTTTATTATTGTTATAGTATTTGTTTGATATATTTTTGTGTAATAGTGGTGATAGGAGGTTCGTGAGCAATCAAAACCCTTTGTGAATTGATTGTTGTAGTATGATTTTAGGTTTTAAATATAATAAAAACTAAGGTTTTAGGCTTAATATTAATATTACAAGTAAAAAAAAAAATTTATACACACAGGCCCCCTTTTAGAATGCCGCCTTTAGGCTCCTGCGCCTACGTGGTCGGCCCTCATCATATCTCCAGTTATTTTCTTTCGCAACAAACAAATCTCAAAATACTTTCATACAAAATTCATATTTTATCGATGAACAATAAAATGAATAAAACAAATCAAACTTTTCTTCATTCAAATTACATAAAAGGCAAATAAATATATTTTTCGAAAAAACTATATAGATAATCTTTACACAAAAACATATAAAACATTTTCTTTTGCAAAAACTATATTAATATCTCTTACGTCCAGGAAACAAAAAATCGGATTTTTCAGCCAATTTATCGCCGAAAAATTGGTTTTCGGGCGGCCAAAATTTATACTGGAAAACGAAGAAAAAATCGAAATCAGCAGATTTTTCAATAAATTTCCTCGCTCAAAAATATGAAAAAATTGCTTTTAAAGGGTTTCCAACCCACCCAAAATGCTTGAAAGTGGCACCCTCCAGCACCAAGCCATTGATTACTCTTATTATATATATTATAAACTTTTTTGCATTCTCTTTATTAGTTTATTCGCTCATAACTTTTATAATATTTTATTTTATTTATTTTACATTATAAACTTATAATATTTTTAAATCAAATATTAATTTGAAAAGGAAAGAAATAAAAATACTATCATTTAAAAATTTAAAATTATAATATATAATATTTTGAATCTCCTCTATTATTTACATAATATTTATAATAATAACAAAACAAATAAATAATATCTCTTTAACATAATATCTTAATAATATATAAATATAACATATTTAATTTACAATTACTAATCCATTTGATTTTAATCTACCTTAATTAAGATATAACCATTTCTCATAATCTATAATGTTATGAAAAATTTTAATAACCGATATTTTTGTAAAAATATCCACTGATATTTTACCGATATTTTCGATATTTATGATATTTCCGTAAAATTCAATTACCGATATATCCGTGTTTACTGATATTTTGATCCTTGCTTACGTCAAGGGAGTACTTTAAAGCCTTGAAATAGCTAATCAGAATATTTCACCCCTAGCATAATAAAGAGTTATCACCATTAAGGCATTAATTATTCACCTAAATTATAGGTTTGAGAATCTGAACAATGTCATAATGTCAGTATTATTAATCCTAATAATATTTTAAACATCCTAATAATTTAATTAATTAGTTTCAAAACTTTTATAAAAGTTGAATTCCTTTCAAATATTTATTTATTTTATATTCTTAATTAATTCACCTATTCTATTATAAATAATTATTATCAGTATATTTTATATCATATTATCCCTCAATATTTATCTTGATCATAATATTATCTA